>CM057813.1:58842847-59470347 GCA_030067965.1 Latrodectus elegans | reverse complement strand
TATTTTTATTTTGATTCTATACACTTGAAATCCTTCATAGTAAATTTTGAATCACTGATTGATTAAAATTTCGAATTGATTAAAAGTTAAATGGACGATATTTTTTTCTTGCTTTCTCCTTTCATTTTACTATGGGCTGAAAAAATATATCGCAATCAATAAAAACATTAATTAAAAACTAAACCTAAAGTATGTGTTAAATTTGATTTAATGTGACATAAAGTAAAAGTATACTGAAAATCCATATTTATTTAGTGTATTATGTATAGCACATTTACTACTTTATTTAAATGTATACAACATATTTGCGAAATAACATATTTTTTGCATTTGACAAATTTTGCTGGAAAATTGTGCTTTTAACATTAAAATAAATAAAAATAAAATAAAATACTTACCAATTATATCTATAAAATGTAGATATTTTTTAAACAACGTGGCTTTTACAACAGTTGTTACTTAACGCTTAATTCACATTAACACCAAATGAATGCTGCTAAACATTACAGAATTTATGACTATTCATTCAGATGCAAACAACTGAGTTGTCTAGCAAGATTTTAAAGCGTCAGGGGACCCACGCGAAGGCTACCGCCTGCCGCAGAGGGGTTAACTTGACGATTTCAAATACTCAGTTGATATTTCGGTCTTGTCCAAAGAATTTATAAGATTTATTGGCCACAGTTACTTAAGAATTTGCTTTTTTCTTTCAATTTTATCTCCGAAATCTAGCTTGTATTTGAATGGCAGGAGCTACACTCGTGTCCATTTTCGAAATGCCCTCCTTAATCATCAAATCCTCTTCTGTGAGGCGTGGAACTCTGGTTGAGAAACATTGATATAGAATATACAGTCAAGGGATAAATAGTTAAATAATCTTTATCCCAGTTTTAAAAATCAATTTTTCTTGACTGTTGTCAGAAAAATATTTATTTGAGTCAATTATTTATTGTGTATCTTATAATTTCTTGATTATTAATCTATCCAATTATTTGTGTTTTTTTCAAGGAGGTAGATGAAAAATACAAGTATGGCTTTTGTTCATATTGAAAAAGCTTTGAATACTTTGAGTATTTAAAAGTTGAAAAAAATGTTATAAAAGATTTAAAAATAAAAATCAAAAGTAAATCTAAGAATGATATTATTAAATCTATAATATCTTATATTAGAAAAACTGGAAATTATAAACAAGTGTTAACATATACATTAGATTTAGATACTTCTGATTATTTAGATCATAAAAAGAAAATATTTATTAAATATCCAAAGAGAAGAGAAAATATTAAAAAATTATTTGATTCATATAATTTAAAATTTAATAAAGATATTAAAGATTTTAAACCTGTGATAAATAAAAAAATTAAAAGAGAAGTAAAACTGAATGAGTTATTTAAACCTGATTATGAAATTGTAGAAATTAAAGGTAAATATATAAAGAAATATATGACTCCTAGAAAATCTTATAAGATTATAGAGATTAATAAAATTAAACCTGTACAATATTTTAATATTTTATCAGATTTATTCAGAAAAGCTATAAGAAATATAAAAGGTAAAGTTGATATAATTGTGCATAATCCAAAATTAATGCTCCTTTTCATCCTAAAATGATGTCTACTAAAGATGCTTACGAAGAATATTTAGAAACATTAAATAATAAGATTGAATACAAGGAACTTGATATAACTGAATGTATTTTTGATTTTCATGTTATTGAACTACCAGAAGGAGGTAGACATAAATCATTAAAAATGCATTCAGAAACAGATCCTTCAAAGAAGAGAAGTATTTGTCAAATAAAAATTAATGATAATATATGTTTAGCTAGATCTATTGTCACTGTTCTAGCTGTTCAAAATCCAAAATTATTATGTGATAAATTAAATTATCAAAAACTAACTGAAAATGATATAACGTATATCAGAAAAGGTCGTTTATTACAAAAAACCTTAGCTGTAAAACTACATAATTTATGTAATATTGCTTTAGAAATATGCAGCTCAGAAGAGGTTAAAATATTTGAACAATTCTTAGAAGTAGTATATAGGAGGTATATGGAACACTCAATTTTTAAGCAATTTTGCATGTATATACCTCAAAAATTTAACTTTTTAATCAAAAATTAGCATTATTTTTAACATATCTACTCAAAGTAAAAATCAGTCTACTCATTGTAAATACTTTTCTACTCCAAGTAATTTATACAAGTAAAAATTGAGTAGATTATTTTTTCTTCGAGTAGATTAATTTTTACTCCGAGTAGATACGTTAAAAATGATGCTAATTTTTGATTAAAAAGTTTAATTTTTGAGGTATATACATGCAAAAATGCTTAAAAATTGAGTGTTCCATATATCCCCCTATATACTACTTCTAAAAGATGCAAAATAAAAATATATATCTTATTCTTAGAAACTTAATCACATAAATTATTTTCATCCCAATAAAAATTGCCATTGTATTCGCAATAATACTGATATACATAATTATTTTCAGTATCAATATTGTTAGTATTTCTGGTATTTATGCTAAAATATGATCTTTAAAGAATTATTTATGTACCATTATCTACGTTTTAGAAGCAATGTAAATACCAAAAAATTTCGAATTTAATTTGTTTACAGTAATAAATGTCTTCATTCCCTTTTAACATTTTATATTTGTAACTTTATGTTTAAGTGAATCTCAATCGAAAACACTTTCCCTCGACAGAAATTGTTTTTCTTAACTGCAAAAAAAAAGAAAATTGAAGAGGAGTTTAAAATTAATGTTTAAAGCATAGGTTCCCAAAGTGGTATAGGTGGACCCCCAAGGGTCCATAGGAGACCACAAGGGGATCCATGTAGACGTGAAAAGAAAACAGGGAGTCACAAGTTGTAAGTAGGGGTCCACGCAAAATGTTTCTGGTTATCAAAACAAAGAACAAAAATTTTGGATTGGATACACCTATCAACGTACGCAGATAGCATCATTCCCTAGGTAGGTACTTAAAAAATATTCGACACTCTGTTCAAACACAGAATTGAATAGAACAATAGATAATAGTACAAGTGTATACCACAAGTCCAGACTTACAAAATGCCGCCCGTGCGCCCGCTTGTCCGGGATGCTTGTTTAGACCTGCAAAGGGATGAAATGTGACTTGTGCTGCGCTTGCAATCTACATTAGTATAAATACGAAAGCCAAGAACAAAACATTACTCATTTTTTTCCTGTATTTTAAGCATAAAAGTGTGATTTGGGAGTGAATCGATGTCAGTGTTTGCTGTGCCAGAAAAAATAAGTATCTGCCTGTTTGTTATGTATATTTTTATTGTATATTGTAATTTATCAATCATATTATATTTGTTTTACTACTTGAATGTAGTAGGTAGTTATGTAGTAAAAATTATAAATACTAGAGATTATTCTAAACTTCTATAAGAAAGAACAAAAAGCCAAGGAAGATTAAACTTTAGGTACCAAGGTACTTTTTTGTTTAAGTAGTTTTTCTTAGTACCTAGTTACTTTTTTGTAGCAGCAGGGGGTCTACCAAAAATAGTAAAAACTTTGAAAGTGGTCCACGAGAAAAAAAAATTAGGAAACAATGGTTTAAAGCTTTTTTTCATTTGAAAATATTTTAATAAGTATTTATTGGCATGAAAAATTCCTTTTCCTCTTATGAAAATATATTTTTTATAAATATTTCAAATAATTATTCATTTTGCATATACATTCCTATAAGAACTTTCATACATCATGTCTTGACTTCATGCATGGTTTCAGTGGTAAAACAATTAAATTCTCTTTTAGTGTATTCACTATTTTTTCACAAGTATACAAAGCAATTTTACTATGTAAAATTTTTAAAAAAGTAAAAAATTGATCTCGAATGCTATAATTTTTTCCAATTCCTTGGAAAAGAAAAAAATATTAACTAAGGGCTTAATTTTCTGAAAAGCACTTCCTAGAATATAAGGAATTTCATGTTTCAATCATCTTTATCTCTTAAAATGTTTCTGATTTTTGGCTATATTTCTAACTTTTGATGATGACAATGATTACAAAACATTTAAGCTTTAATGATGAATATATTTCTTCGAACAATGCTTTAAAAACATCAATTTTTTTTTATTACTTATTATAAATATATATAATGTATTTATAATAAGCATAAATATATTATTTTAATTCATTACAAATTTATCATTGTACTCTGTTTTAAAGATATGTTTTAAATGCTATTTTATTTTAAAGTATGTTAAATTTTTTAATACTTTTCAGTATTTACTTATTTCTCTTTTGAGTAGAAATAGATTATTTTTTATTAAATTTAACACTCAAATCATGTATTATTTAAACTTTGTGATAAGCTTCTTAAGTAACAGAATATAGAGATTAGCTCTACATCTAGTTAAGCAATTACTTCTATTAACTTCAAAAGTTATAGGAAGACACAGGAAGATAAGGTGACATACATGATGTACTTTATCGGCATGCCTTCGTCATCATGATGCTCGTCTGTTGTCAGGAGTAAACATATGGGATATCATAAGGTACAAACCCCTACTATATCTCATTAAGATAAAAAAGGAATGTTCCTCTGCCTTATATCGAGACGTTCAAAATGCTTATTTCTCGCAATATAATATATGACCACATATTGATCTTTTTCTCTCTCTCAAATATTTTGATACAGAATAATTAGATTGTATACGAATTTTGTTCTTATCGCTATGTTCTTCGTACCTCTATCCAAAGTGAAACATTTACCAGTCACAATATCATGAAATATATATTCAAAAGTGCAAAGATTATTGCACCATACCACATACAGCATTTACTCTTTATTCAACTCTATGTGTAAAAAAAAGTTATTGCTCTTCGTTCAGAAGAAACTGCACTTTATATGAATTTTTCAAAAACTATAAATCCAAACTATCTAACACTTTAAGAACTTGCTTCTCCAGCAATCAATATGTCCAAAATTCATCATATTTTTGCTTTACTTACAATTTTTCCCATGGTAATTATTTAAATATTTATTTGTTTAAAACTATTTAAACAAAATGAAGTAAAATATATGTCGATATAGTTTAAATTTCAGTTTTGAAAAAAAAATTAATTAGGAACTTTGCATGTGGCAATATTATAGATATAATATATAGAGAGAGAGATAGATAGATATATAGATATAGATATAGATATGTGGACATAATATTTTAAATAGAGATTTAAATATGTCATAACTACTGTTGTGATAATCATTCCTAAAATTCCTTATATTCTTATTTACTTTGATTTTTTTCATTCATATACTTGTTCTTTGCTTTAAACATCTCGCATATCTTTTAATTTTATATTTCTGAAAAGAAAATGTTATTTCATTTTATAGCCCATTGATTTTTTTTCTTGTATTTTTAAGCTATTTTTATCCTGATAATAAAATAAAGACTTATAATTTTTCTTCCTATTAGCATACATTCTATTCAAAGATTAAAATATCTTTCGCATAAAATGGATTCTTACTATTTTTAATTAAGGAAATATTTTTATTTCAAAGATTATAATTTTTTGACCATAATATTATTTTAATATTAAATTAATTAACTATTCAAGCATAATTTACGTACTTTCTTACAAGAATAGAAAGTATTGTATAGAAATTATTATAAAGACTGTGTTTAAAAGTAGATTCAACTTTTCTATAATATTATTCTCAGAAATGTTGGGGAAGAAACTTAACTTCTGAATTTGGTTTTTTCTCAGAATTTGGTTTCATAATTCTTTTGAGGTTACTTTGTTTTTATAATAACAACATTTCAAAATTCTTTTTATTTCAAAGTTTTATTTTAATAGTTATAGGAACTACACAATAATCCAAAATTAAATCTAAGTAAGTTGAAGAAATAAAATCAAATGCAAGTTTAAGCAAACTTGACGACATTTTCTATTAAGATTAATCAAAGGAATAAATTTTAAAAAAATTTTATCGAAGTCGGTCGAATAAGAGATAGTTATTTTAATAAAATATATCGTTCCATTTTTATAATATTTGAAATATATACTAATACGAATAGCAAATTCCTTCAATAAATAAATTAACTGATAAAAATTTTTTAACTAATATTCTTTATTACTCATAATACAATTATGTGCATATATAATGTTGCAGTAAAACTGCATTAGCGTTTACACATATATAACAAAAAAGTACTCTGAAAAATTGATTCCATATGTATACCAAATAGTTGTCCAAATAATAGTTAAGCCATAACTATATCCAATTGTATAAATTCATAGTTTCCTAAATGTAAACTATGAAAATTATTTCCATGTTATATTTAACAAAAAAAGCTGGGATATTTCTTTTGATTTAATTTAAAAAGAGATATCCAAGCTTTGTCACATTTCAACCACTTAAAATTTCCATGATAATCAAATCATGTATTTTAAGTTGTTCAGTGAGTGTTAAAATGCAGCGCATTATTCCAGTTAGACTTCGAAATCGTTATTAATCAACGTCTAGATGTATTTCTATGCACACAAAACTATCTTTCATTAATTATACAATTTAAAATGAACACTGAACACAGGTATTTTCTTCCTTATTTTCTTTAAAAAAAATTATTAGTCTGTAGTACGTGATAAGTAAATATAAGTTTACTTTTTAACTAATTTAAATGAAAAGAATTCAAGAAAATAACAAGTAATGACTTTTCTGTTAAATGTGATTAAATCTTCAATAAAAATAAGCACAACATAATTTCAAACTTAAACTTAGAAAAAACTAATTCAATTTATAAGTTAAATTCAATTTCAAATATATATATATATATATATATATATATATATATATATATATATATATATATATATATATATATATATATATATATATATATATATATATATATATATATATATAGATATATATCTATATAGATATATAGATATATATATATGTATAGGTATAGGTATACATATATGTATATATATATATATATGTATGTATGTATATATTATTATTTAGAATTAAAAATTTCAACTGTAATTTAAATTTAATAATTAAGTTAATAAATATTTGAATTTATATATATATATATAAACTTAATTATTAAATTTAAATTACAGTTGAAATTTTTAATTCTAAATACTAATGATATAATATTAATTATTGTAATAACAATATATATATATTTTTATTTTAAGAAAATAAAAATGTGTGTGTGTGTGTGTGTGTGTGTGTGTGTGTGTGTGTGTGTGTGTGTGTGTGTGTGTGTGTGTGTGTGTGTGTGTGTGTGTGTGTGTGTGTGTGTGTGTGTGTGTGTGTGTGTGTGTGTGTGTGTGTGTGTGTGTGTGTGTGTGTGTGTGTGTGTGTGTGTGTGTGTGTGTTAAGCGATTAATTTATATTTATTTAAACCAAAAAGCATACAAAATCCTTAAATTAATATCTTTGACATATATGAAATACTTAAACAGTAATTTCTTATAAAGTATACTTAATTATAATACTTTTAGAGCAGAATTTAAAAAAATCAAATGCTATGTATAAATTGTGTTTTTAGTAAGTATTATTATTAAAAATAATCCTCCTAATACTTAAAAATAAATCAGTGGTATGCGCCTCGCGTTTTTTGTGAATACTAATATATATTCGAAATTTATGCATAAAAAGATTAAAGATAGTTATGTATGTAACCTTCAAGCCTTGCTGCATAAAAAAGCATGATAATACTCATAAAAATTTTCCCAAACTATTAAACGGAGACTTAATTAATGAAATAAATAATTGATATATTATATCTTATGATCAATAAAAATGCATTTATCCTTACCAATGTAAGTATAAGAAAATACCTTTTCATGTTTAAACAAAATAAAATAATTATCCCCTGTTTCTCTATATTCTATCTTTCAGTAATTTTTTATTTAAGTAGCTTAGTAATAAAATGTCGAAATATCAAATAAATAAATAGTAAATTCTTAAAAATACTTAATTATTATCATTGATAAATATTGCAAATCTTTTTAATGTTGCATTACTTTTGCTTACTACCTACTTTCCTTTAATTATTGTGTCCTATTAAATCAATATTTTAATTAATGAAAGACAAAAATTTAATGTTTAGATTTTGTTTAATGTGAAAGCAAAGTATTATTATAATTATCTTTGATTGAATGAATAAATTGTGACTAAAATAATGATGTAAGTAAAGAATTCATGTTTTATAAAACCATTAACATACCATTTTTTTCATTTTCTTTCCTTTGCACATAATGCTTTGTATCGGAATGTTATCCAGTAAAATAATTTTATAAACTAAATATATTACTTCATTTTAATAATTTATTTTCACTATCAACGAATAATATTTTTTTAATAAATTTGGTGTTCAAAATAAAATGTATAAGAAATGAATCAAGAATAAAGTTATCAGGGTATCGAATGTCAACGTTGAATTATAAATAAAAACAACACTTTTTTAACAATAAGAGGCGCATATAATATTTTAATCCAAGAAATAGTAATGAACAATTCATTAACCTTAAATTGTGGTACATTGAAAAGAAAATATATGTTATACAATAATTAGTATTTTTCTATAAAAAATGAAACAAAAAATCTAATACCTATTACTTTTTGATGGTGTTTGATAAAATCTTGCAAAAATTAAGAAATTTGAAAAGAAAATTTTACCTGTTATTTTCATTAAGTGTGTCATATTTAAAATATATATACTTTGTACTATACATTGTAAAAAAGTCTATACAATAACTTAAATTTTTCCTTTTTACATTGACGTATAATCATCCAACATCATATTCTTCATGCAGCGTACGCATTTTTTAAAAAAAAATATATATGACCACTTAATTTGAGAAAAGTAAATGAATACCATTTTATTCATTGATCTTTATATAAAATCAATTATATTATGCTTTTGCTCTGAAGTTTTCAGAGGAATTAGCTTTCATAAATATAATGAGCTATAAATCATTGTTAGACTTTACATTCCACTTACAAAAACAAGATATTGTTTGATTATTTTACCAATATGTATCAGTTATATTAAGAAAAATTCAATGCAGATTTTACACAAAATATATTAATTTATATAAAGTTTATTATATATTTTATAATCTTAAAGGCAATTACTTAATGCTGTTCTTGCACTAGTATACTTTCCGGTACCTAGCCCAGAGTTAGGCTTTTCAAGTTAAATGTAAGAAGATGGGTGGAATCTTCCTAATTTAAAAGATGAGACTAAGCAGAAAATTCCCTATGCTTGACCTTGACCTATTTAATGAGCCTCATCTACCTTTAGTTAACACAACAGATCTTCAATTAAAAGTCAGGATACAAATTGACTTCCAATAATGAAAATGAATCAGCTAGCCACTACGGCTACAATTAATTTATGTCCATACCAATAATATAAAATAAATTTAATAAACATTTCTCTTCCACTTTTTTATAATAATAAGTATTTAGAAACAAATTAAAATCCTGCCAATCAAAGTGTGATACATAAATATTCTATTAACTACAGTATATATATATACGTAAATAATAGTATATAGCTTTCACAAGAATTTTAGTGATGATATATTTTTGCTCTTTTTATTGGATTCAAGATCACATTGTTTTTATCTAACTCTTATAAGCTTTAATTTCAATGGATTCAGGTAAAACTTGTCAAACTATTATTCCATTTTTTCTTAAAAATTAAATAAAAAAATTTTGATTTGATTGAATACTCATTTGTTTTGTATATATTTTACTCACCACTCATTCACATTATTGCTTGAAAAGTGATTTTTTTAATTCTCATTTTTAATAAATGTTATTCGGTAAGAAAAATGCATTTCATGTAATACAATTTTTTTCCTTTTTTATCATTAAATATTAAAAAGCAATTTAAGTAATTTTTTTTATGTTCAGTAAGCAAAAATGATTATTCAAATTTCTATTTACATTTGGGTAGCAATTTTACAAGTAAACTACATTTTCACAATATTTCCTAAAGAATTTGTAATAATTTTTTTTAAAATATGATATCAGCGTATTTTATGTAAGGACTATAAGAAAATTTTAATATTTTACTCTTTTACTTAGCATTTAATTTTATGCAGCGTTAAAAGATAAAATAACTTTAAAAGAGTTTTATAAATTGCGTTAGAAAAATTTTACTGTTTAAGTATGTTTAATTCACACCATGTTCTTTGAAAATCGGACATTGGAAAATTAAGTGGAAAAATTAAGCTGAATTAAAAACCACATGTACATAGTCTTAATAAAAATAATAAATGCATATTTTTGAAACAACGTGTGGTAAAATATAATAGTTGTCTATGTAACTAAAAATTAATATTCAAGGTTTGTTTGATCATAGAGCTTAAAACTTATTTCAGACAAACTGGAGAATTATATAGTGATCTAGAGTTTCCAAAGTCCTTATAAAGTTGAAAACACATTTCATGTCAATCAAATTTTAATATAATTCAGTATATAACTTTAAGTTTTCATGTTACTTAAAGTACCATATTTACATTGTATCGTGTTTTATTCAGCTTTCTCTTAAAAGTTTGTCATGTTTTTCAAAAAAATCTTAATATTATATTACAACATTCTTACATCATTCTTTAGACATATTTTTATAATTAAATTCTTTCTTTGATCAAGCCAATATAAAATGTATCACCATTTTTTAAAGTGCGACATAACAGTAATCTTCAAAAGTAATTTAAATTACCATATATTTTCACACTTCTGATCATATTTTATGTGGAAGAAAACACTTTCACAAAAGCTATTTTCTTCTGAAATACATGCGAATTTTCCTTTTAGCTTTGAATCATTTTTTAAATAATTGTGTAAATATTTTTCATGCTTTAGTGTAAACATTATTCTATAAGCTGGATAAACTCAAATTTTCAAAAAATAGACCATTCAAAACTAATTCCTTGAACTTTTTAAATTAATACATATTTATACTTTATAAAAATTTTATTAAAAGTGGAGTATAATATTCTATAAAATTGTTTAAAAAATTTTAAGAAAGAAAAAGCGAAATAAAAATGATAAATATGATAAAATTCATTATTCTAAAATTTGATATATTTTCTTATAAATTGTCTATGATGATGTCACTGAGGAAACAAAATTTTTTTATTCAAAATTTAATGCAAATAAATTATAATATCAAAGATTTTATAATTTTAAAACATACAAACGTAACATTTTGTTCATTAAATCTACATGAATAATTAGTCTATTCTCCGTAGAAACTTCACAAAACACTTGCATCAGATAGCCAAATATCATAAAATGAATAAATGTATAGATTTCACGCAAAATCTGTCGATCCATCTCACAACTAGCTTTTGGGTTCCCTTATATTAAAAGCAGATTAACTAGATTTCTTGCATTTCCTCAGAACAAACGAGAAATCAAATATTGTAGGAAAACTACTCCGAGCATTTCCCTAAAATATCATTTCGAATCAAAACCCTTATTGCAACAAAAATAAAAAAAACATGTGGCGCTATATAAAATAAATAATAAACTTATTCGAATCCGCTTTTTTATTGTCAGCTGTAGTTATTTTGTAATCAACTATTCCTATAAATATATTTCATCTCTCTAGAAAAGCATATTAAATTTAACTTCCTTTTGAAGTATAGGTAAGGAGATTTTTCTCAGCTTGTGTATCGAATTTTGTAGTTCATATCCATGAAAAAAACTTCAATTCGGAAACAAATTTAATACACATCCAATATGTATTCAAAAGTAGAGCAGTTTCCTGTATTATAGGGGGAAATCAAATCCAATAAGATACGATTAAAAATTAATTGGAAGAGTAAAAGCCAATCCAAAGTTTAATAATCTAAAAAATAAAATTCATGTAATGGTAATTGTTTCACCATTGCTAAAACAAAATTATTTATTCTTTATTGCATAAAATGACAGATCAATAGATTAATTTTATAAATTACTGAATCAGTTTAATTCTAATTATTACTAATGTTGCTAATATTATTAAATAATTTACGCTGTAATACACGATATTTTTTATCATCATTCACTTATAGTAATTTAATTGATGTCAGTTTTATGACAATATTTTAGACTAGTGACACAAAAAATAAATTTCTGAGCATTTAATGTTATTTTGCTTTGTCACATAACTAAGAAATCAATTTCTCTTATCTTCTGAGTAATGTTAAAATTTCTAAATCTGAAAAATAAATTTTTCTTCAAATCTATTTTTAGATGAATTTCTCGTATGCACCGTAAAAATGCTGCTCCATAATAATGATATAGCTCTTGGTGTAACATTTTTTGAAAGAAGTATTGGAAATAAATTTTGTATTGAAATGAAGACATATCAAAATGTTTCCATAAACTGTATATAAAAATATTTTACATATATACTAAAATAAAACAATTTACAAAAGTTTGTGAACAAAACATGGATAGTTTCTTTAATGAATTTAATAATTAAAATTTCATTCTAATTATTAAATTTACATTGTTGAATCGATCCAAAAAGGTGGCATTTACTACAAATCAAGCATTTATAGGATATTTTTTTAAATTTACGATCAAGTTAGGAGAAAATGTGTATTTGTTTCATTCTTTAAAGAATCGTCCTTTTTTTCGCATGTTGATAATAGTCAGTTGGTAAAATTTATTTGTGCAAGGTCCAAAGGAGAACAATCTAAGTCATTTTTGTTCCGCAGAAAAGTGTGTCTAGACTATAAAGCATTATTTTTGCTTTTAAATGTTAACATGAATGTCATACTCTTTAAAAAATTAACAGTTTTTCAAAAAACGAGAGTAGAAAGGTGTTATTTTTAACAATGGAATGCTGCTTAAAAATTAGTTCCGTTAAGCTTGGTTATACAATACTTTAGAGAAGGCATTTCCTTCAAATATTTTGCTCTGTAAAAAAAAGTAATATGAAAAATATATTTATTCTTTAGACTGTATAATTAAGCAATTTCAATATGAAATAACTTCTGAAGCTAATTTATATTTATTAATTTTAAATATATTTCGTCGTACATCTGAAATATGAAACAACTTTCTAAAACTAATATAGCAAAATACAATTACAATATTTCCCATTTTTAACTTTTTTAAAGCACATGTTTTTTAGAAATATATTTTTAATATCTAATCTTACAATATTCATAATGTAGCACATCGCTACAAAATAATAGCCTAATATAATTAAAAGACAATATCATTGTACGAATCTGAATTTTTAAGTTAGCCATTAATATCCATTAATTAATTAATTTGTAAAATTATTAAGTCCCTGGCATTAGTATTTAAAAAGTGATCCTTGTAATATATGTATTTCATTATAATATCATATTAATTTAACTTTCATAATTTTATCTATGAATTCTTAGATGTATATATTTATGTAAGCTTTTATTTTTATCTATTTCTCCGAATTTTTAGGAATGTTTTAAATGTATTTACTTGAGAAAAGTTCGAAAGAAAAACTCGTTTACAATTAACTTCCTCACTTATTAACTACATTTTCGTAATTTTTGGCAACTTAAGATGAAATTAATAATTTTTTTAGTAAAAAAAATATATTTAAACACTCTCTCTCTCTCTCTCTCTCTTTCATAACTTTTGTCAATTTGCATTGGCGCCAATGAAAGTATTACTTCAATTATTTTGCAGCTTTCTTTTTTCTTTTCAATTGTTGTAGACATGGTAAATCTCAAACACATGGTATCTAATATTAGCTTTGGTTGGATTTTAAATTTTAAAAAAGTAGTAATTTAGTGAAAATTAAAATTTTCTCAAAAATAATTCATACTTTTAGAAAGTGCTTAAATTTTGCTTTAAAGGAATCTTTGATATTTATAAAAAATTAAATTTATAATAATATATATAAGATTGTCAGATTTTATTAATTTCATGAATAATCTCCATGATCTTTATTTTTAGTAATCTATTAATATCTATTTATTAAATTTATATAATTTATATCTGTGTAAATTAATGTATCTTAAATGGTTTCTTCTTTTGTGTCATTTTGTTTACAAATAAATGAGAAATTGAATCCATTTTTTAAAGAAGGCAAGCTCAGGAAAAATGTTATCCAAATTTATCCCATATACATACACATTTCTTTTTCGAGTTTCAAAAAGCACATGCTTACATAAAAGACTAATTTTAAATGAGAGCCTTTTCAAAAGAGATATTATATAATACTCTCAATTTATTTGTATTCACTTTAAATTTATTTGTATAAACATATTAGAGAATATTTTATTTCAAACTCATATGTAATTGTTATATAATTCTAATGGATTTATGCAAAATAACTTTATCCGTATATTAGCAAATTTTTAAGTAAGATCTAAAAATTTGACACTCTGTTTCCATTTTAAATTACTATTTTTGTTTATTAATTACTTTAAATAAGTAATCATAGCCATGTAATTGGTTACCTTAATCATACAAGTATTTAAAATGGTAAATTGTACTATGTTCGAAATTATTGATGAAAATGGTAAGATTAAAATGCAATGAAAGATGAAATTGATAAAAGAATGCGGTACATAACTTGGAATTTATTATTTTCATACATTTAATGTATATGTGTATATTCTACAAAATTTAATTTTATAATAAAGTATTCAACATAGATCAATTAAGCTAAAAAAATGCTTCCGCAACTTTACTTTAAAAACATATACCATCCTATATTTCCCAGGTAGTTAAATATGTTAGCATTCATGTTATTTTAAAGTGTTTCAATATTTGCTTGCAAAAATATGCATTGCAATTTTATGATGTAAAAATAAACTTTAATATATATATATATATATATATATATATATATATATATATATATATATATATATATATTAAATTCACTCGCATGAAGTGTCAGAACTTTCTGTAAATATTTTTAAGTGAAATTTAGTATTGAAAACACACATTTCTAAATATAAACAAAATTTAGAAGATAGAAAATTAGAATTTTTCTTCTTCATGATTAATAACCAAAACAAATAAACCATTTATCTCTAAGTAATGTTACAAAATGATTATTTCTTATGAAATTGAAAAAAAATTAAAGAATTGAAAATATTTCTTATTAATATTAAAAATGCACAAAACTGCGAGATATTGAAACAATAAATGTGTGACAAACTTGTTTTTTCTGTACCTAGTAAAATATTATAAGCAAGATTTTATTTTTTCGTGACATTTTTCTATGCTCATTTATTTTTTTCCCTATTTCGTTTATTTAATTTTCATTTTTTAAAATATAAAAACAGTTTCAAGATATTATTCTCAGTTTCAAACATTTTTCAAATGTTACATTAATTCATCTGAAATTTCAAATAAGAATGATATTATTTATTTTAGTTATCTCTTTATTTCAATTTCATATACACAGATGAATCAATTTGATATATTTTTGTACCCAGCGGAAGAAATTTTCACTTTTAGTCTTAAAGTGAGATGATAACTTTCTAAAAGCAGATTTAATTTTTTAAATAATGAATAATTTCAAATACGCATATTTGAACTTATAAATATGTGTGCGTGTTTAAATTTAAAAACATGAAATGCTTAAATTGATATTTTTTTCATATTTTTGCAATCATTTTTGCGAAACAATCACACGCAACAATATTGGAAGGATTATTTTTTATAATTTTCTGATATTTATATATATATATATATATATATAGGCATGCAAGAAATATCATATATAAGGTTCACTCTATAATTTACCTCTGAAAAGAGATTTTTATCATGCCATCCACATGCAGCACTAGGTTTGAAAATAATTTGATTTAAGCATACTTATGTGTTCAAGATAAGCATTCCTAATTAAACATTTATATCTTTCAACTAAATATTCCCAACTAAACATTGTTCTGCTTATGCAAATAAAACTGTATAAATATTTCGAAATACAGTTATCATAGCCATGTAATTGGTTATTTTAATCATACAAGTATTTAAAATGGTAAATTGTACTATGTTCGAAATTAATGATGGAAATGATAAGATTAAAATGCAATGAAAGATGAAATTAAAAAAATCATTTACCATGCAATAGATAAAACTAATTTACGTTAAATAAAATATAAATCTATTACACGAATTTATCTTCTATTATATAAATTCTTAGAAAAAAATTTTGAACCTACCTTCAATTTTTTCATGATAAATTAATTTCATATTTAAGTTTAAATTAAATTTTTCTATTTCTTTTAGTCTAAATTCAAACAATGATATTACAAATAATAATACTTTAATTAATCTGAATTTAAACAGTAACTTAGATTATAAATTATTCACTTTTGAGAGAACACAAATCATTAACTTTAAAAGAAAAGATTTTCGCAAGTTTAAACTGACTATTCATCAAATTTAAATCGAATGGCTCTAATATCATTTAAGAAGCAAAATCTTGAGACGAATAATTACCTAATGTTATATATTTTAAAATAAAAGTATATATTATTTTTCGTATGAATGATGAACAAATTGCTACAAAATTAAACCATATAAAATGCAAAAATTCATGAAAAAAGTTTATTTTTAAATGTGCAGCTTTTCTGCACTGATATTACAAAGCGTGAAATAACCCATGGAAAAAATTATAATACAACAGTGATAAATGTAAGATTATATGTAAACTTGAGCAAAAACTACAAAGGAGCGGCAACATAATGTTTTATTGATCAAAAAATAAGTGCTGCGTAGTGTTTTAGTTTACGCTTCATAAAGAAAACACAAATAAAACACTTGAAAGATTTTTTGTAAGCGTGAACAGCATATGATTACTTTTTAAAAAATAAACCACACTCGATAAAAGGTCATATTTGCCTAGGATAGTAGAAAGTTCTTCAGAATTGAGAATTCGATTTTCATCCTATTCACCACTAAACAAAGGCAGATGAGTTTCGTATTTCTACTTTCTGCTTAAACATCTTTCAGTATGGGTTAATGATGATACTTTTCATTTTTTGTTTCTGCAAATATTACTATAGGAAACAATTGCTATCCCCAATTTATATAAAGCTCAAAATAAAGCTACTTTAAGATATTTTTGCTTGAAAACAATACATGAAATATATTTTCTAAGATTTTTAATGGAAGCTTTTGTATATTTAACATTGAGTAAAATGATTACGAAAACATATTATCTCGTTTTTTTACTGCAGATGAAGTGAATACATTTCTAAAAAAAACTGCTGTAGGAATATGAATAAAAATATATCAAATATTGATTCCTACAGTTTTATATACATATAAAATGACAATATATTAATACCATTCATTAATCCTTTTTTTGTGAAACTTTTTTTTCTGTAATGTGCTAGACATACATTGTTCAGATATTTTGTAATTGTGGGTTTTTCTTATAAATATGTATATGTAGGGGGATAAGTAGATATTACTAAATTACATAAAGCAATAACAAGTATTGAACTGAAAATTGCAACAAATAGTTATTGCAGAAAAATAAAATTTATTGATTTTATTTTTTTAACAGTGATTATATCATAATACTTAAAATAATTAATATCACTTCAGTTGATTTCCACATTATATTTAAACAATGAAGTTAGTAAATACATTAGTCAATTTAAAATAATTTTTGCTTGAAATGTTTAAACTCAAAAATATAATGAACTAATAAAAATGCTTTTACGTTACACAAAACTTATAAAATAAAAAAATTCAAAATATTTATTTTGGTTGTGAAACATTTCTATACTTAAAATTCATGACAAATATTAGAATTCTTTCAACTGAATAGATATTATGATAAAAAATTTATATTAATTTATTTTGAAATTAGGTTTACTACAGTATTCATTCAAGAAACTAAATATTTAATATTCAACAATAATGCTAAATTTCCTTCATTCGCTTAAATATGTAATTTTTCATATCTGTGTTAATGCGTTTAGTGAGTGGAATAAAAAATATTATAAAATGCATTACCTTATTGGGTGCATTTCTTAGACTATGGGCTGTATTCCAACTTCGCCTACAGAAAATAGTTGAAGAATACCTAAACACCCACAATTAACCAGATGAACGTAAAAAAACAGGAATACAAAATGCATTTCTCATTGTTGAACAATATCTAGAATCGAACATGTGGCCTTCTACTAAGAAGACTTTTCTAATTATGAAACAATATGATTGTATCCACAAATATTTAAATAGCACAATTAGTATTGTATAAACATTAATTATTTTTAGTTTTATTCTTTTTCATAGGAATTTTTAAATTGCAACACTTCAACTGTGAGAATAAACTGACAAAGTCTTTTTTCTCATTAAATAGCAAGGAAAGTAGTAGAAATACAATCTTGTATTGTTTTGTAAATATCTGAAAAATTTATCCAAAAGTGATTTTTGATTTAAAGAACATTCAATTTTCTCTCCTAATATTTTTAACTTATAAATAAAAAGTTAAATTTAACATACTTATAAACATCTTAATATTAATACACCTTTATTACTCGTTTTTGTAAACCAAATTTTTATTAATTTTTCCTATTTACCTTTAATTATTTCATTTTTTCACTGTATATTACTTTATATTTACTGATAGATAATACAAAATCTATACGCACAACTTTTGAAATATCCTTATATTTTTCAACATAATTTAAAATATATATGTATATACATTTTAGATATTTTTCTGTTGTTGTTGTCGTGCGACAGCTAGGCTGGCACTATGGGATACGCTACTCTACTTTTCCAACTAAGCCCTATTAGGCATAGAGTCCGACTTCCTCAGCACACACATACCATAAGTACCTGTTTATAGAGCAGGCAAACATTCACAACCCACTCATACAAGGAAAGGACAAAGACAGGGTAGATAGAGAGACCTTGTACATTCCTGCCCGAATCGGGATTCAATCCCAGGACCTCCCTATCTGGAGTCAGGCACGCTCACCACTCTAGCCATGTTCTCTCTTCCCTCCCGAGGCAATGGCAAATCCTTTTATGAAAAGCTGAATATGTGGCCAGGGCAGTGCTCCATGCCTTTGGTCCCATAAAACTTGTCTTTTTTACCTTTTTTTTTCTCTTTGCACTCGTCATACGACAACAACAACAAAGATTTTTCTTAAAAAAACAAATGTAAAATGTCATTTATAAAGTAAATTTGAATACAAAATATGCTTTACGAGTTTTGTCATTCGGCTGTATAAGAAGAGAAAAAATTTTGAATGAAAACACCACTACATTGTAAAAAGGTATGCTCCATTTTTACTCTCAGTATTGGTTAATCTAGTTTGAGAACAAGTCATTTATCTTCTTTGCTACTTTTGTTTCCGTTTACTGAAGACACGTGACACAGTAATTTTTTTTATTTGGATAAAAAGCTGAATAATAAACTGAAATATTTTTTAATTTCGAATATTTCCACATGAAGAATTTCTTAATATATCTTTCTGAAATTTATACTTTCAATTTTAGGTTTCACTACAGTAACTTATATTTTAAATATAGACTGTCTACAGAAAGCTCTCATATAAAAGAAATGCAGTTAAAGTGGAAAAAGTTCAACAAATTGATAGCGACGTCTTTTAAGACAAAAAAGGATAATTACAATAAATGAGGGAATTTGAACTAAATTAATATGAAGTAAGTAAATAAATCATTTCTAATACTTAAAACATTAAATGATAATATATTATATTGTGTATAAATTCTAATAACAAAAAACCTTCTAAACAATAATTACCTATTAATTATTTTCAAAAAAAAAACATTTTTAATCAAATCAAAGAAACTATAATAAAGCTGTAGGTTTATATACCAAATAAATTTATAAAGTATCATTACTATATTATTAATAAATATTGACAAATTAATGTTATAAAACTATAAAGAATACATTAAGTTTTATATTTAAAACTATAAAAGAAATATTTGTAATAAAAGTTTTAAATAAAATATAAATATTGTATAAAATTACACATATATTAGCAATTAAGAATGATAAGGTAACTAAGATTAATTTTCATACTTACATATTTATATTTACACATTTACATTTTATATTTATATTTACATACTTACATTTTATATTTACATATTTACAAATTTAATATTTAACGTTATAAGAGAGAAACATCCTTACATTTATCATAAACTAAATCAATTCTTCTAGAATTTTAAATAAAAAAACTCATGGGAAATGATCGAATGTTGAATTACATTTCTAATGAACAAAAATCTAAACATGCAGTTATCTGAATGTTTCCAGAATATTAAGAAGTTTAATGAAACAGCGTTTTCTGACGAGTGGTGATCAATGTTCGAAATTTACTTTCATAGCAAAACTAAATTATTGCGAAGAATAAAAAAATAAACATCGTTTATTTTTGATACGAGAAAAATAATTTAGCTTAGAAAAATATCCAACTGTTCTAATTTCTTTTCGTTAAACATAAATTACAATTTTTTTATTTAAAAGCTCATACTTTTTCCTTGTAATCAAAATAAGTATAATGAATAGAATTCGAATACACATTTTATTTCTTTTTCTGTTAACTTTTCAGTTATATTTTGAAGATTTTTATCTTTATTTTTTTAAACAGGCATCTGATAGAAAACCAAGCAAGACATACATTCAAAATTTATCTTGCTAATGAACCTTTATTTTTTTTGTTTACTTATAAGAAGGATCGAGTTTTACAATTTTATTAAGCAAGAGTCAGATAAAATAGAAGTTATGTTTTTCTATTCCTACTTTTTGAGATTATTTTTCATCGTATGAAATTCGCAGTAATCTTTCGTGAGATTAAAAATAAAAATGACATAATTTTCTACAAAAATCATTTTTCTTATTACATTGTTAATAGTAATCTTTTCAATATTTTTCTACCTTATAAGCGCATGAAGATAATTAAAATCTTTCATTGTTCATTAACTTGGAAAAAATTAATTTTAAATGCTAAATTTAGTTTTTCTTCATTTGAAACTTTAATTGCAAAGCTTTTAGCACATATTATTTTACATACAATGAAGATTAATTAAAATTATAAATTAAAAAGAAGTCAAGAAAATTTCTCATATATTTACCTACGATTTATGGTATCATTAGCTTTTTATATATCAAAATATTTTAATAAAGATTTTTCTTTTTAATAAATTTTAATCTTTCTTTTAAATATATATAAGCTGTTTTTATTCTAATTTAAGTTTTAATCCTTAGTTATAATGTTATTTTAAATG
This sequence comes from Latrodectus elegans, assembly GCA_030067965.1. Lineage (NCBI taxonomy): Eukaryota > Metazoa > Arthropoda > Arachnida > Araneae > Theridiidae > Latrodectus > Latrodectus elegans. Next base: position 59,449,094 of record CM057813.1, on the reverse strand, counting down.
ATGAGTATAGATTAGGTATAAAATGATACAATATATCCCTATATTCATGTATATATACCATAAATCTTATGTTATTAACATAACTCTTATACAGTAGAACTTCAATTATACGAATTAATTTGGGCTCCAAGCCATTAGGATAATCAAAAATTTGGTTAATTGGATTTTTCAAAAAGGGCCCATTTATATTAATAATGTTATGTTCAAAAATAGAAAACCCACATATTTTTTTAAGAAAAAGAATTTTTGATCAATTAAAAGAAAAGACAACGCTTTTACATATTATGGTACTTAGAAGAGCTATACAGTAATCTGCATGTATGTACAGTGCTGCAAATGACAGTTATTGCATGTTAAACATCCCGGTCAGAGTATGCTGTTTCACTGTCTTCATGCGTTTTCGGGCAGCGAAGCCCTGGATCCGTTTGACAGTGATAATTTGCATGAGGTCACACTCAGGTTGGCACATTCTATCCACTTCAAAGCAGGCAAATGGTTCGCTAACTATGATCGTGTATCTGCTTCAATTTGGATATTAAAGTCACCTTCTTAGATGCTTAATAAGTTGACCACCATTTGCAATTCAAAATCTAGTGTCTGAATCATAATGCATTTGATATCTTTAAGGCTAAATTCTGAGCATCCATGAATTTAAAAAAAATTCTAAATTCCGCAAATCACAGGTTTTTCTCTTTTTTTGTCTCTTTTTTTCCCCTCACTTTCTCTCATTCTCATCTTATTCCTTCCCTTACCTTTCATTTTCTAGACCTCTTCACCTTTTCTTTCTTTGCTTCAATTTCAATCAATACGAGTAATTTGAGTTCTAATGTATTTAAAAAAATTCCCTTGAGAAAAGAAAACGCATCCAATATAAACTGTAGCCTATATTTTAATTACAAATATTGATGAATAAATTTTTAAAATTTAACAATTGATTTAAGACAAAATTATAACTAATACTTAAAAATTATTATAAAAGTTTAGTTTTACTTTTGAGTATTTCTAAAATTAAATAATGCTTAGTAAGTACTTTGTTTTAATATGCTTATTCAATTACATATTAATCAAGTTTATAGTTATTTAATTTTAATAATTTTAGGTAATAGTGTTACTAAAAATATTACTAAAATTGGATGATAGTAAAAATTAGTAAAGTGGTTGTAAGGTATAAAGAATTTCTTGAAAACAATTGTCGTAGTTATGTAAAAGAAATTATTTTTAATGTTTTCTAATTATAAACCTAGCTATAGGTGTAATTAAATCCATATAAATCAATGTAGTGACTATTTCTTACATTCAATATAAGGTACTTCAAACAAAAATTTATATTTTATATTATTTGATATAAAAAAGTAATTTTTTTAAAAAAGAAATATTTTTATTGATACTACTTAAATTAAAATTTTTTGTCATTATATATTTCTCTGTATTTTAAAATAAACTGTATTTTCTCATTTCTAATTAAAATTATCAAAAAAAGCTTACCTGAAAGATAGAAAAATTGCTAAATGAAAATATAAGTAAAACAAAAAATAATTTTTACCATGAAGTATAAATTCTCATAAATCCAAGTATTCAAAACCACATGATATTACAAGCATGTCAAAAAAAACAGGATAAAAACAAATTTTATTGAAATTTCAAAACTGGAAGTTAAAAAAAAAACAAATCATAAAAGTAAAATGTTTTCAAGAAAAAATGATATACGAAATACATAATCTTCGAAACGGACATTTATTGGAAAATATTTAATAAAAATAACATTATTCAGGAAAAAATGTTCTTTAGTAAAAGTAGGATATAGTAGTAAAAGTAGGATATAGTAGTAAATATATTTACTTTTTATATTAAAAGTATATTAAAAATATATTAAATTAGTGCACTTTATCTAAAAATGTAGCTCATAGACAGAAAAAGAATATTTAATGATTTATTAAGAAAGATTTTACTTTCATCTGAAAAACATTTTTCTCTTTTAAATAATAACAAAAAATTGCTACGAAAAATAAAACATAAATATATAAATTTGTGTAAATTTTGTTTTAATAAGAATAAATCAAATGAAATGTTAAGTCCTCAAAGTATAACTGAATTAGTTATAAACAAAACCGGAAAATTATAAAATTTAATATGCAAGTGTGTGTGTGTGCGTGCGTGCGTGTGCGTGTGTGTGTGTGTTAAAACATATTAAAAGGGACTATTTTGCAATTCGCTTGCCGTTAATGGGCCAATATTTTACCCGGATTTGATGCAAATAACTCTGTGCACTAATATGCTAATTTTTCTTATGGTAGTATTTAAATATTAAATTTCGTTAATTTATGACTACTTCATAAAATTATTTAGTGTTTAGATTCAAGTTAAAAACCCAAATTTATATGCCTGCCACCAACTTTCAAACTGGAATCATCATTTATTGCTTAATGATGAAAAAATTATGACCCTCTTTACAAGCAGCAAGTTTGGAAATTTTTATGTTTTTGAACTTTGTATGCTTATAGAAAGCGTTATGTTTCACAAAATGCAAACTTGTATGTATCATTTTAAAGAGAATTTATTACTGAATTCAATACAAAACACAAAATTTAGTTATTTGCAATACAAAAAAGTTAAAAGATAATAGTTATCGATATATATTAGATAGTGATGATTGCAGTGAGTTATCAGTACTTAGTAGAGTATCCTTTATTTTTGATTACAGCTTCACATCGACGTTTCATTCAGTTGACAGGAGTTTTAAGCTCTTCATTCGTTATTGCATGATGCCAGGAAACAATTATAGCCTCAATTAGTTCTCTTTTATTTGATGGGTACCTCTTTCGGACAAGAGTTTTCAAACGGTGCCACAAATTTTCGATAGGATTGGGGTCAGGACTGTTTCCTGGCCATAACCACAATTTAATGCTCTTTGTACGAAACCACTCTTTCGATATTTTGGCCATGTGGCAAGGAGCAGAATCCTGCTGAAAAATAAACGAAGCATTGTTGGGAAACAGTTCTCTGATGGAAGTTAGAAGTTTTGGTTCTAGAATCGTGTCAATGTATTTTCTGCCATTCAGTGTCCCATCGATGACATGAAGGCGACCAGTACCATCTTCAGACATGCATGACCAAATCATAACACTAACTGGGTTCTTCGCAGTTGCTTGAGTGCAGTCAGGATGTAGCTTTTCTTCTATTCTACGTCTTACATATTTTCGCCCATCACTACCGAATAACGATAGCTTAGTTTCATAACTCCATATAACTTGTAACCACCTATCATCTGTCCAATTAATGTGTTCCTTTGCCCACTGTACTTTTTTTTCGTTGCTGAAAATTAAGATAAGGCTTTTTTCGTGTAATTCTACCTCTCAGTCCAACTTGTTAATCTTCTCCTGATTGTTCTTAAGCTGACAGAAACACCAGCATGATTCAGATCACTTCTGATAGCCGCTGATGATATTTTTCTATCTTAGAGACATAGCTTTTTATTCTTCTGTCATCAATAGATGTGGTGCACCTTTTTCAGCCTTTTCCTTCTTTGTTTTTTATTGAATTTGTCTCTTGATATCGTAAACAAAACTTTCGGACTCCAGATGTAGTCACTGAACCACCCACCTGTCTTGCAATTTCAGCATAGAAAAGACCACTTTCTCGTAAAACAATAATATTACATCTCTTTCTAGGTATCCAATCTACTCTTTTATTTGATTTCATTGCTTCTTGACTAAATATTAATAACTTTTACAAAAATTCCTACTTGTAATTGCAGTGTATAAGAAACAGGTTTGAAAACTCTTGTCAGAATGAGGCACCCATCAAATAAAAGGGAACTAATTGAGTCTATAATTGTTTCCTGGCATCATTTAATAATGAAAGAAGGGTTTAAAACTCTTGTCATCTCAATGAAACGTCGATGTGAAGCTGTAATCAAAAATAAAGAGTACTCTACTAAGTACTGATAACTCACTGCAATCATCACTATCTAATGTATGTCGATAACTATTATCGCTTAACTTTTTTTGTATTGCAAATAATTGAATTTTGTATTTTGTATTGAATTCAATAATAAATTCTCTTTAAAATGGTATATACAAGTTTGCATTTTGCGAAATGTAACATTTTCTATAAGCATACAAAATTCAAAATCATAAAAATTTTAAGTGTCCACAATTCTGGCCATCACTGTATATATATGTATATATATATAGTAATTCTTAGGATGGATGTCTAGAATATTTCTGCTCCTGAAAAAAATTTCACAACAGATTTTTATTTCATTATGTATTTCTTATAATGATTGACATTCTTTTTAACATTATTCTCTTATATAATCCCTTTGCTTTAAAAGGTTGAAAAATTGAAATTTCTCTTTCTAGAAAGAAATCTGAGTTTCTTAAACATTACATAAAGAAGGAAAATAACACTAAAAAATCTGAACTGTTATTTGTATTTATTCAAAATGAAATAAATTTACAGAATTCCCTGGTTCCTAAGATGATTATTTTTCATTCAATAATGTTCTCAAACTGTCAATTTTAATAAAAAAAATCTTTAAAAGTGTTCAAATATTTTTGTCCAGTATTAGAATGGAGTCGTGAATTCCATCATACCAAAATGAAACATTTTAATGCCTTCAAGAATTGTTTGATTTTAAGCAAGTGTTTCAAATAATTTGTTTTGACAACTTTGTTTTTAATTTCTTTTCAAGAAAATTCCTCTCCTTATCCAAGAATAAAATTTTCCTTACCTATGATGATAATAAAAAAAGAAATAATACCAAGAAAATTTCTATCAATTTGTGATAAAGAATACGTTTACAATACTTTCCAAATTTCCTCGAAACAAACATTTTCAATATTAATATAGGCAAAGAAATATTAAATATTTATTTTTGTTTCGAGTTCACATATGAATTCAGTCATTAAAAAATAAGAGCCACGTATTTTGTTAAAGATATATTTTCCATATCGTGCGAGATATTAAAGTAGAAACAGAAATTGGATTTTTCAAACTATTTCTCCCCACTACATTAAACTTTAGTCAATCAAGTGCAAAATTTTCGTAATCTTAAAAGAGGTTTAGTTTAAACTACGATATAACTTTCCCATTCATAGAAAGTTTCTTAATGGAAACTCTTGAACTGAAACTCAAAAAGTATTATTTACAATATGTATATATCAGACCTAATTTAATTTTTTTAACATGAATGCCACTAGCAAAAGCTATAAAAAGACTATGCATTTAAAATTAATTGATGAAAAAATTTGATTGATATTTATCTTCAGAAAACCAAAATAGTTATATTTTTCTCACACATGCAAAATGTCTTCTCTCTAGGCTAGAATTATTTTAATATATATCCACTCAAAAAGATAGATATTTGGATAATTGTTTTGCATTTGCGCTATGGCTGTCAGTGTAATTTTGTAAAAATGTTATTTAGTAATCAATTTCATATATATAAGCTATAAAAAATGAAACGTCCTTCGTAATTGAAGAATATAGAAATTTAGACGTTGCTGTTATTTCTTTAACTCGAATAAGTTTTATAAAGCTTGCAGTCCAATCATTAACCTTTGGTTAAAAAATTCGAGAGTTTGATTTCCTCTTTATGGATATTTATAGGGGTCCAAACACCACTTTAAACTATTAGTCCTTGTGTGTCTAATTACTCCTCGGATGAAAAATTGACTATTGAAAGAATGACAAACCAACAAAGCAACTCATTCTTAAAAAAAGCTAAATTTTATAATCAGGAATTAAAATTTTTGTCAGTTTACTTACCCAAAGATGCCCCATCGTCCAGTAAACATTAATAAAAATAATTAAATTCTATTTAAATATTAAAATTATTTACAATTAAATAAATTTATTTAAACAACGGATATGTGTAATAGCTATCCCTTTTAAATTAAATATATGAAAGTCTTATATATATGTATAATTCCACATAATACATAAATTAATGCTCCTTATTTGGCATTTTTGCACTCTGAAAGCATACTTGGAAGAATATTTAAATTATAAGATCTCATCAGTGTACAGAATAAAGTAAAAACATTTGCATATTCTTAAATGCATTCTTACAAAGCAAGGTATAAGGAAAGATTTGAATACTCAGCAGAAAGTTATGGTGTTCTGTCTGGTAAAGTATGATTTTTCTGATGTTTTCTCATAACCTAAGTAAAACACAGCAAATTATCTTTAAATAAGCTTAATGTAAATTTTGCTTGAATTTTAATTCGAAATAATCCTGTAATCAATATAGAGATTTTAATTATTTAATAATTACTTAAATCTATCTAAGAAAGAGGTACAATAAAATTAGTATGCAATTCAATAAAAATACAAACTTTTAAACCACATTGAGTAATGAAATTCTCTGAATACGCAATCACAAATTATTAAAAAAACATTCATTGTAACTTTTAAGTCCATATTTAAATTGAAGTTCTTTGTTTAGAAAATTCTTTAGTTGTCATATATGGTAGCACATATAAGTCATCAAATGTATGTACCATAATAATAATCTAAATAAATGTGCTGAGGTAATTTTATAACTTATCAGTCATCAAATATACTGTACAAATATTGTAATTGTATAGAACAATTTTGTCCTGCCATCATACATTCTTAAGCAATTAGTTAATAGAAAACAAATATATTTTGTTATTTTCTACCTTTCTTTCAAAACCATTTGCTAACTTGTCAAAAAATGATAAGCTAGTCTGAAGAAAGAATTAGGTAATTCATTCTACCTTATAAGAATAAAGTTTGAATTGCATTTCACTCCACGTTCAATTTTGAACCTCGAAAAACTGGGACCTTCACTTTAATGTTCATTCTAAATAAATACAAACATTCTAGAACTGACTGAATTTTGTGCTCTAGCGTAAAATTTGGTTGATAAAATGATCCAAGAAAATAATTTTACAGAATTTCAGAAGTAACAATTACAGTCAACAAACATGTGACTACCAACTGAAGACGAAGATTAAAATAAATGAGAGCAATACTGCATAGACTAAGACTAAAGTTTAAATAAAGCCATTACACTCAGAAACCATACCAAAGAAATATATTTTTGTTCACTTCATTTGTTTTGCTGTGCTTTTTTCTATTTTCTTTTTATTCTGTATGTTTATTTAAATTTTTCAAATTTTAAACTTCATATTTTATAATTTTCTTTGTCTATTGGTTGCATGTTCTATCTGTTTACTATATATAGTCTTGTCTATTTGTTTTATTGTTTTTCTTTTAAGATTTGCTTCAAATATCAAAAAAAATTAATTATTTATATTTTGATAATTTTATTTACGTTTATTTCCAAACACAAAATTTTGCATTTATTTCAAATTATGCTTATAATATTTCTAATCAAGCTTTATAAATTTACATATACGTATACTTATATATGTATATATATATATATATATATATATATATATATATATATATATATATATATATATATATATATATACATATATATATATATATATATATATATATATATATATATATATATATATATATATATATATATATATATATATAATGAAAAGTAAGTTACTCAAAAATGGAAACTATTTTCAGAATTTTCTAATATTTATTCTTTTGAATTGAAAAACGAATATAATAGTATTAAAATGTTTATGATCATAATTATTAAAATATCTATTTAAAACTTGTGAAGTAAAATTTATCACTAATTAATTAATTATTTTAACTGAAATTTTTTAAACTGTTAACAAAAATAATTAGTGTACATTTAACTGTCAGCGAGGAGAAAAATTATAAAATCTGATTTTCATCGTTAAAACTTTTATTCAACTTTTTTTAAATTCATTATTTTTTTATCAAAGAATGTAACAAAGTTTTGCAAAAATATAAAAATTTTCCCATGTTTTGGATTGTTTCTTCTTTGTATAAAAAAAAGACAATCCAAAACATGGGAACAAAAAAATAAGAATTTTTTGGTTTGTTCCATTCTTTGTATATTTTATTTAACTGAGAAAGGATTTAATATCTTTGTAAGACAGAAATAAAATAATAAATGTAAAAAGAAAAATCACATAAGGAAAGGAAATAACTTTAACTACAATAAATCCTCAAAAAGAGTATATATTTTTTTAGCTTCAAATCAAAAAAGCTTAACACATATTCATTGAATGTTTCCTTTTAAAATTATGTATTTATTTTTAAAGCTTGAAATTCTTTAATTTTTTGCTAATTATTTTATAAGACATTTTGTTGTCTCCAGTACTTACGTTTTACTAAAAAAAATGAAGAAAATATTATAATTTTAGAAAATTTAAATAATTTTGTAGCTATTCAGCAAAAAAGAAAAACTTAAACCTATAAAATATCAATCATGACTAATTTAAAAATAATCTTCTGCATACATTAAGACTTAAAAATATCGTTAAAATCCTTTGTTCTCACTGGAATTTGAAGATTACAAAATCCTAAACTTTAAAATGTATTTAGTCTTTAATTACAAGGCATTCATTTTTTCAATTTACGTGTCCTTTTTAAGTTCCAAATGAATAAAATTTATATAATTCAAAGATAATTTATTTTCTTCTCTATGTTAATAAAAAAGTGACTTTTAAATTATAAATAAATATTAAGAAATATGCTTACTTTACCTCCCCAGTCTATCATGACTAATTAACAATTATATAGTTACTTAAACTATATAAAGAGATTAAATTCAATTCAAAATGGTGTTTCTCTTTTTAACAAGAAATTTTCTTTATGCTGTAAAAAATACTTCTTAAAAGTAAGACATAGGGCAGAATTTAAAATATTATTTTCTGGTTCTCTCATCTATTCTTTAATTATTAGATATAGTTAATTATATATAGAATATTAATGAATTACGTAAAACAGTGGCTGAAATCTTTTCTTTAAATATTTCATACAGACGTTCATAAGCAAATATTACTTAAAATTAATTGTACTCAATCTAAAAAGTTTAGCTTAAATTTAGGACCTATATTACTTTTTAAAAAGAAAAAGAGAGAGTGATAAAAATGAAAATTGATTTCATGCATACAGTAAAAAGTCTTTGTTCTATTTAAGTAGTGTGGGATCTTAAATCAAATTTCCTTACAGTATAAATGCCCCATAGAAATCAATATTAACATAACTGCTGATAATATCGAAGCAAAAGTAACACTCAATGTTAAAATAGCAGAAGGAAAGTTAAAGTAATTATTTCACGGGATATCAAACAATTGCTCTCAGTTGAGAGTCAGTCTAATGAAGATTTGAAAAATATAAACTTTACAATAAATATGGCAACTAAACATTTTTGAATTTAGTTCCTAATTGTTTTTAATTAAAAATTTTGAAACTAATCAGAATCATTTATCCAAGTTGCATCAAGTATGTGTTCTAAAAAAGAAAGATGACGAAATTCTGTGAGGATAAAATACATGCATGGTTAAATACATTATGCATGAGTACTATTAATATTACATTCTGCATCATCCCACATAATTACACAAGGTGCTGAGCTCGTTTTTGAGGACGATGTATATCATTTAGCAAGTTCTTCTTGCACCGTTACCCAAGTTTGATGATTATTATTTTGAATGCAGAGCAGGAAGTTCTTATTGTAAGAACTACTACATGGCAATAATAGCTATGAAGAAAAATTAGTGGTAACGGAGTAGTGGTAGTCTTGCACCGTTACCCAAGTTTGATTATTATTATTTTGAATGCAGAGCAGGAAGCTCTTATTGTAAGAACTACTACATGGCAATGATAGATGTGAAGAAAAATGAGTGGTGACGGAGTAGTGGCAGTCTTGCACCATTACCCAAGTTTGATTACTATTATTTTGAATGTAGAGCAGGAAGTTCTTATTGTAAGAACTACTACAAGGCAATAATAGCTATGAAGAAAAATTAGTGGTGACGGAGTAGTGGTAGTCTTGCACCATTACCCAAGTTTGATAATCATTATTTTGCATGCAGAGCAGGAAGCTCTTATTGTAAGAACTACATGGCAATAATATCTACTAAGAAAAATGAGTGGTGACGAAGTGGTGGCAGTCTTCACCATTACACAAGTTTGATGATTATTATTTTGCATGCAGAGCAGGAAGCTTTTATTGTAAGAACTACATGGCAATAATAGCTTTGAAGAAAAATGAGTGGTGACGGAGTAGTAGTAGTCTTGCACCATTACCCAAGTTTGATTATTATTATTTTGCATGCAGAGCAGGAAGCTTTTGTTGTAAGAACTACATGGCAATAATATCTATGAAGAAAAATAAGTGGTGACGGGACAATTTGGGGAGTATTTTAATCTAAAATTTAAAATGCTCCCCAAATTGTCAGGTTTATTCATTTTGCTTTTTTGTTTCAGTATCTTGTAATTTCCAGAGTTTTGAGATTCATAATCTCTCAAATGCTTCCAACAAACATATACTGTAAACATATTAATATGCTCTCAATATTTATTTGTTAACAGCACCATTAAGTTTTCCTACTCCTATTATTATATTGATATTAAACATTATTGTAACTTGCTGTATCGATAAATACGTGGTATTAATGTTATGTATACAAAACGTTTTGTTCGGTCTACATGGTTTTATTAAAGGAAATATCAAAAAAAATACCCGGTTCATTCAAAATAAGATTATTTTGATGATGAAAGATTATTTGCAGTTTTAGTAAACTGCTCTGTCTATCAAATATCAAACCTCGATGATAAGTATCACTTTTCTAAAAAAGACAACAAATTATGCAAAACATCAACACTGAGTAAAAACGGTTGTATAAAAAAAAGTAAACTTCAATAACAACTCTTTTACACAGACTGCATTTGATAGTTGTATTCTTAATTCCTGAAATAAAATACTTCGAAATACTAATTAATCGCATATCGAAACATGCAATTAATTAGTCATATAATTAACATAATCTAATCACAAGTATTAGATTTATATCAGTAGTCATATAAATCTAATACTTGTGATGAGATTAATACTGTTAGTAACGTCATAGTGTAGGAATTTTATGAGTAGAAATGCATATATATATTTAATGGGAAAAATTAAACCATGTTATTGTGGGGAAATTATTGATTATGTTGGTAACTCTCGACTTTACTTCAAATATAAATCAACATTCTGAATATTTTCAATTCACTTAGTTAAATTTTAAAATATTTTTAGAAAAGCGCAATATCGCCTTACCCTTATTTGAAAAAAATATTAAATTTTGCGTATTTTTTTTTTATTCTTTTTAGCCTTTTTTGCATTTTAATAAATACAGATTAGCATATTTATCTGAATTACTCTTTTTGAAATATACTTTTATTATTTATTTTGATATATGTTTTATTTATTTTGATTGATTATAATTTTTTATGTAAATTTATCAAAATAGAAATAAACACATTTAAATTATTATGAATCTCATTTATGCTTTATTCGCCATTCAAATATATAAAAGCATATCAAAAATTCATTCACTACTTTTTTAATTATATTTGTGTTTAATCGAAAAATTACCTTTATATTACTTAATTAAATTTTTTATAAAATTCTTGAAAATTGTTACGATTGCAAACGTATCAATTTTAATGAATTTTAGGGAAAGTTTTAGGGAAAGAAGTTTAATTTAAGTGATTATAATTTATTAGAATGATTATTTATCATGCATCTAAAAATATCTTACATAAATAAATAAAGACAAAGTAATATACTCTAAAACACTACTGGCTCCAAAACCCAATCAAACAACAAAATTTAAGTTTATTTTCTACTTTTATTAAATTTAAATATTTTTTTAGAAATCTAAGCAAAAACTTTTAGCGATAATAATTTCTTTAATTTTTATAAGTTTTATGTGTACGCTTTTTAAAATCTTTTTCATTTATCCCATGAATGTGCTTTTAATTTCCATTAAAACCAGAGGAAAAATAATACTATTAAAAAAAGATTTCCTTTTAGCACTTAACAAAACAATAAAAATTATCTAAAGAATAGTGGATTGTCTGAAGTTTATGTCTCATTTTGCAACTTATAAGAAATATTGATTTATAATAAACTTCAATTAATAAATTAGAAAATATTTCACACTGCTATAGGAGGCATTATAAATACTTGTTTATCTATTAAAAAAACTCTTGTGAAATATATTTGAATTACCTAATAAATAATGGAAATTAATGTAATGCAGCAAAACATTTTTAAAGATAAACACTTAGTTTAATTTTTCTATGCACATATTATTTTATTAAAATATTAAAAATCTAATCTTATCAATATTAAAACATATGTCTTAGTAGAAAAAGAATAACATGAATGTGTAGAACTAATATGCAGATTATTGCTGAGCCCAAATCCATGAAGTTTATGCAAATAGTTCAAAATTTAACAACTCTTTGAATTTATTCAACTGGAAAGAAACACAATTTATTTAATACTTAAGAAAGATTTTCTAAAAAAAATTATCATGAGAGCAAAACTAAATACTCCAGAAAGAAAAATAGTCACTTAAAATATTTATTTAGATATATCACATTTTTTTATTTTATTTTATTTTTCATAAATTTTTTGGAAATAGAAAATGTATATGAATTTTCTAGCATGATTAGAAAATATCTGGAAAAACAAAAATGAAAAGTATGGTATCCTTTATTTTTTCTGATAAACAACTAAATTGTTCTTTCGTTTACTCTTAATTATCATGTTTTAAAAGAAATGCAATTCTTCTTTATTTCTTTAATGGTTGATAAGAAATAAAATAAAAAATACTTCGATACATCATTTCGTTTTTCAACATTCCTCGTGAATTGTTTGTTCGTTATGTTTGTTTTTTATGTGTTCACTTATGTTTGTTTTTTAGATAACATCTGGTTGGAATTGAAAACTTTCTTTTAGATTTTATTTTCTCGCAGAAAAAACGCATGGTTATTTTTTATTTCCTTTAAAGCGAAAAAATGGAAACCAAGAAACAATCGTTTGCTAAAACCTAGAATCTTCGTTTTTTTTTATTAAATTCTCTGATAGGTTTGGCTATACACCAGCTGGTATACGAAATATGCAATTTCATTTAGATACATTTCCCAAAAAACTGTATAAATTCATACTTTTGTTTTTCTTAAAATCAGAAGTGTGCTGAATCCTAAATGTTCTTGAATCTGAATCTTCTTAATTTCAAAAAGATTCACATATTTTTATTTATTTCAAAAGAGAACTATATTTAAAGAATAAGAATAAATATTAAATTATCATTTAGTTACTGTATTTTGGTGTTTACTGTAAAATTACGAGATATAAATAACTATATATCATTCTAACTTCTTTTTAGTAGTAAGTACATTTTAAAATTTTAAAATTTACTTACAATTAAAATGTGCATTAAATGGTGACTAGTAATAAATTGAAATTTTATTGATTGAAAAGATATAATGTTCAAATAATCTTACGTAATTGGAAAATTACATTACGTACATTTAAATATCTAAGCAAATATGCACTCTTTAATGCACTTTAAATTAAATTTTAAAACATTTTACTGTGAAGCAAATAAAGTATTTTAATTTTATATAAATTTTATTTGATTTAAATGATATATTATCAGTAAATTTATTACAGATTCATTATTTTTATTAGAATTTATTGTTACACGCCTTAAATGTTTCTAAATTTGAACAAAGTTTCTAAAAATTCGTGACTCCTGCTATTCCTTATAATTTATTAAAGAAGTAAAACACACAACTTTATTTACACTAAAATTTTTAATTGTAATCAAAATTAAGATCTTCAAAACCACAAAAACACAAATATATGAATGTAATACTTTTTAACATTATATAATTTTATTTTAAAAAATCTTAAAGGTTTTTTTTTTACTTTTTAAATTTTAATAGATTTTTTAAAAAATTAAAGGTGTTTTAGATTTTAAATAATTCAAATCACAATTTGAAGAGCAATATTAAGCATTTCTCTAATCCAGTAATTTAATATCACGATTTAAATGAAAAATATAAGAATGAAAATCAAAACCATTTTAAAATTAAACTTTAAGAATCTATATACAAATGCAAACTTTTTAATACCGTTAGGATCATTCACTGCAAAAACTTATTTGTGGAATTTACTTGGTAAATCCCTCAAAATATTCAGAAATGCTGAAGTTTACGACTGGGAAACGAGAGGAAATAAAAGTAGTTATAGTATTTAGAAACGTTTTGTCATTACCATTGAGAGACATTAATTACCAGAATAATGTAACGTGCTCCAATATACTTGAATTAATTTTAAAAAAATTCCAGGTAGATGACTGAATGATTAACGTTCCTGACTCTTAAGCTGTTGACCATGAATTTGAATCTCAGTTCAGCACGAATGTTTCTTTCTCTCTCTATTTTTCTGTCTTTTCCTCGGAGATAATGTATGAATGTGGCTTACCCTATGTACGGATTTGTGGTGGTATGGCGTGGGTATTGTTTACATAAGTACACACCAGGTAACAATAAAGGAGCAGCAGTTTCTGGCTCTGATGTAACGAAAAGTTAGTCACCAACTGCTGGTTTAAAAAAAAATTAAGAATTTCGTTGAACGCGTATTTACTTAAAAAGTTTTAAGAAAGTACATAAGAATAAAAAATCACAATGAAATTAATGAAAACGATTTTTATATTCATTTCTGAAAAAAGCACTTTTTCGACATATTCATTCATTAATGTAAGCAATGTAAAATATAAAATTTATTATTACTTGAAAATGAGGATACTTTTACTTGTACATAATAACATGATAAATGTTTTAAATAATTAGAAAATTATGGTTATACTCTGAGTTGAAAAAGTGTATCTTGTAAGCATCTATTGTAAAAAAAATACTTGTAAAATGTAGATGAAATAAATGGATTAATGATTTCCAGAAAATTAATCAACAATCTGAATAAAATGTACAAAAGAAGTCAAAATAAAATATCATGACTTTTTAATTAGTTTTAATTGTAGAACAATTTTCATTAAAAAACACTTTCAACAAAAAATTTTATTTTGTTCCAATATATTTATAATACTCCTTATTTTTGTACTACTAGTATCTTACGTTTATTTCCAGCATTCCTTTTTCTGTCAATTATAAAAAAATCACATTATAAAGGTAGTCTTTTATCTGTTTATAACTATTTTACTAATCACAATATTATTAGCAGTACAAATATTCTCGTTAATAAGCTCAGTAATTATTTTTCAATAAAATACTTAAAACTTCCCATTTCATTAAATTTAAAGGATCTTTTACATTTCAAAAACATTCAGACATTACTTTATCATGCATTACTTTATCGCTATCAATTTTTTTCAATGTTTCTCCTCTATGATGTTTTGCACTAGATATTCCTGATTTATGGTATCAAGAACTGATCAGAGTTCTTACTAAATCCACTGTAAACTCTTACATCCATCGAATCAGAATAACTCCTAAAAAAAATTAGAAAGTTACCCCCTTGATTATCATTGGTGAAACATTTTAGCCCCCATGGGCAGGGCTAAAATGTTTTGTTAATATCTTCATGTATATAAAAGAATCATACCTTCTATAATGACAATTATATGGAATGTAAAACTCTATTAATTCATATGTATTATCATTAAATGATATGCATTTTTAATTTATATGAATTTATATACTCTTCCAAATGAATAAAAGTCTTATAAAGAAATTTTCCCATAAATCAAGAAATTAAATTTTTAAATTAAAAATTGCTAGATTATCTTATAATTTAAATTAATCGAAATATTTATTAGTTCAATTGTACATGCATTTTTCTAATGGGGTTCATCTGTATGATTTTACATGTAATATTATGATAACATCCATTTCTCTTTAGAAATGGTTTCAATTATCCATAGTAAATGAAAAATGCTTGCACTATTATCTTCAATTGTAGTGTTAAAGGCTTTATAATTATTACAAATAAGTTAAAGGGTTTTGCTTTACATTTTTTTAGTTTTTATAGAGCAGATGTCACTTATGAAAACAAGTGTACCCTCTCCATTTAAATTTATAATAAGTATTAAATTTTATAATTGAAACTATTTTATACAATGGTCTTACGGGAGCGAATTATATCTGTCTGTTCTCTTAGAAACCATTAGGATAATTTGAAAAAAAAATTAATGATCTTTGTTTAGGAACAAACAAACACATTTCAACCACTCTAACTACACTTGAGACAAATGAGCATACATAATTTATCTTTTTGGCTAAAGTGATGAATTATTTCTCTTGCATGCTCGTGTTTTAAAAAGAAAATCAGCTATACATAGCTTGCTACTTTATGAAAGATATCAGTCTTTTAAAATGTCATGTATAAAAATATAAACATTTTATTTTTAAGAATGTAGTTAATATTTTAGCTCTCACAAAATTTTAAGATAAGCATTATTTCTTTCTTAAATGAACTTTCTGTGTACTTTTTATACTAATTAAGAATTTTAGTAATGTCAAAACTTTCTTTTTAGATACTTAATTTTTTTTATATTGATTACAACACTTTGAAGAAAGATTAAAAATGTGATTCCTGAGCTCTTATAAGTTTTCAGATTAGTTGAGAGAAGTTCTGAGGCTTCTCATGTGCATCTCTTCGAGTTCAGAGAGTTCTGGTACTTCGGAGGGAGAAGAACACAAGACAGAAAATGACGAAAGCATATGAATTTAATTGGCAAGTCCCTGTACCAGAGCCTCTCCTCAAAGGATGTGTTTTCGATATGTGGGAAGAGGTATTTTATATTTATTTTTTTCATAGTATAATTTGATTTCCTAATAAACCATTAAAAATACAAATATTAAAAATCATATCACTCTCCCTCTCTCTCTCCCTCTAATAAGTTTTGTGATATATTTCTATTTAACTTAATCTACATAATCTTAACATTCAATTCAAATGAGAATTTTTAATAGTATTGTATTTCAAACTTTCTTTTCTTAAACAATTTTTGTATTTTGAAGAAAAAATTTAGGAACGTAATATTTCCATTAATTTTTTTTTTTAATGTAGCGATAAAAAATATTTGATATTTATAAATTTTGTTATGAAATTTAATCAAATAAGCTTAAGAGGTTCTACTTTTGAATACCATATTAAATGCAGTTTAAAAAGAGTGTACGTTCCTTTTTTATGTTATCTACGTCTATAATATAGGTAGTCTGACTTTCAACATTATTACTTATTTAATATGCCTATATATAATTTGGGAATATCACTTTTGTACACTGTCTAAATGCAAAAACTCGTTTTTTTAAACATTAATGCGCATGAACAACATTTGTAAGTTTTCTTCTCAATTCTTAGCAAATGATTTGATCAAATCGTCTTCAATCAATGTTTTGATTTTTTTATTTTCGAATATTCATTTCGTAGCACTTGATACTAAAACTTATTAGCTTATGGGATTCCACTATAGTTCAATTGACATTGAATAAATCGTGTAAATACTGTTCCTTAAGCAACTGATCATATTAGTTTGATATGGTTATAAATGTATTAGACTTTTCTATCATTGATATACTAAAATATACCTGTATCACCAGATTGTGATGTGACAAAGCAGTTACCTGTATCACCAGATTATCGCTCTTATCACTAATTTCTTCTTTACTGTATATCATTGCTTGATTACAATAATTACTTTAATACAATTAATTAGATGATCGATTCCTTTTAAAGATGATCAGCAATAACTTGTGTACTTGTGTATTGATTTAGAAAATTACTCGAAGGAACATTAATTTCTTTTACAAGGTAATTAAGGCTGTACTTGCAAACAATCATAATTAGGATATAAATAAGGGTCTTAAAATCTATTCTTGCTGTGTACATAGTTTAAATGTGGCATTACGCATGCTGAGTGGCTGAGTGGTAAATGCTATAATTTGTATTTTTCATCTCTATGAAAGAGGTAAAAATTTCATGAGATTCAGATGATTTTTTCTTTATCTTGAAAGCTTGATGGGGAACAGCGTAAGAGCTCTGAAAATGAATCAAAATAAAATTGGAATAAAATATTTTCCAACATCCTAAAAGAAATTTGAAATTGACACTTTTCTCTGAAAGTATTAAATAACATCATTTTCTTAGATTTTAATATTTTTTCAAAAATGTATAGGTGCAGTTTTCAGTAAAATCTTTTGATAAAATTAAATTTAAATTGAATATTGTTTACAATAGTGATACATTCATTCATTGTTGACTATTCATAAAGTTACACCAAGTCGATCGAATCATCTAATTATTGACATAAATCATTTTTACAGTTAAAGTAGTAATATAATAAAGTATATAGCAAAAATTTCCTTAACTTTGTTTTAGAAATATTGTTACGGTGATAAAAGCTCTAATGTTGATAAGAAAGCAGAAATGTTTATTAATAGTGAATCATTTTTTCTTCAATTTTCAAATGGTTTACTAATAAAACAAATAAATAAAATAATCTAAATCTACTTAATAAATAAAAAAATTCTCTCCGTCAATTAAATTTCATTCAATTTCTTATATCTAACAGAACTCTAAAATAAAGTTATTAAAATTGATTATTTTATATATTGTATTAAAAAATTTGCGGTTTCTGCTATCTTTTTAGTTATTTATTAAGCATAAAATTTAATTTATTTTGTTTTAAAATGTTTCAGAGCTTCGGGCATTAAATTTTAAATTGTAATAGAATGTATACTTTACAATTTTATAACTGTTAGGTAATAATTATCATTCAGATAATTAACATCAAATAAGTTTTTATATCCCATTTTAAATTTTGGAAACTTTTATTTGATCTATTTGTAAAAATAACCAAGTTTGTCTAAAAAACTGTTGTTCAAAGTATTAAATCCATTTTGATAAAATTCAATTATTTCATCAGTTTAAAATATTTGAAATCTTATTAGATTAAAAAAAACACTTGATCCATTTTGAATATTTTAGCATATATTTAATAACATATATTTTTAATTTGTTATAATTTTGGGGATATGAAACATGTCAATAGAGTGTGACGATAAAAATAAGCTTTTGTTATTTTGAAAACACTTCTATACGCAATCATACATGCGCATAGGACAATATTTATCTTGAGATACAAAATACTTTTATACTTTTGGAAAAATGTGGTCACCCTGGAAAAGTTATACTAATTTTAAAGAAGTTAATGTTCAAGCAAATAAAAATATAAAGCCTTTTAAAATTTATTTAACTTGTTAAAAAAAAAAACCAAAGTACATAAACAAAATACATTACATTCTTTATCTTATTTAAATTACTTGCAATTAAGCTATCAAATAAACCAACCATAATATCATTTTGGATATCATTTTCTTTCAAATATATATACGTTCTATGTATTCCTTTTACAATCAAATCCAGGTAATATACCATAGTATCTAATTAATCAACAAGAAATATATTCAATAATTATATTCTCATGTTATCAAATAGTACTGTTGTCTTATGCAAAAAATAATTAATTTAAGAATTTTAGCTTCCTTCTTTAATGATAAACTGACAAATATTTCGTATTAAATAATTCTATTTTAAAATTACATTTTTATATTAAAGCTCCTCTTATTCACCTACATAACTTTTTTTAACTCTAGGTATAAGAAATGTTTTGAATAAAATGCAAATAGAGTTGAGGAGTAAGATTTCTAGATTAATGAATACTTAATTTTAGTTATTAATAGTAACAATTTTTTTTGTTTCAGGAGAATATATCTCCTGAAATAAAAAAACCAACCGTTCTTGGCAAATGGTAACTAGGAAACTTTTTGGTCTAAGAAGATTCTTTAAATCAAGTTTATTTTTAGAAATACAAAGTTTTTTTTAATTCACAAAACTTTTTTATGCTTGTTTTGATATATTGTTATCATACCTGGACAGTGACTAAATTGGAGGAAAATGCTATTGCAGTATTTGAAAGGAAGATTTTGAGGATCATTCTTGGTGGTGTAAAGGAGAGTAATAAATGGAGAAACAGATTTAACTCAGAATTATATAGGAAACATAAATAACCTGATATTGTTAAATACATAAAATTAAATAGAATGAACTGGAAGGCTCATATTTTCAAATGCATAATAGCAACGCTTTAAAAAAGATTCTGAAAATTTAGACCTACTGGAACTAGAAAACGAAGAAGATAGTTGCTAAAATGAGATCGATAACGTTTTTCTTACAATTAATGAGAAGAAATGGAGGTCAGAGATTTTTCAGTATTCGTCATAGAGAAATGACGCCATAGAGGATGAAATATTATTACAGAATAGAGTATTCGTCATAGATAGATAGATTAGATAGATATATCGTCCTAGATTATTGAATACAGTATTCGTCATAGAGAATGAAATGATGATATAAAAATATAGAAGACATTGACTCACATTATATTTATATGGCCAATTATGATGATGATAATAATTAAGGAATAATTTAATTTTTTGTTTTAAATTAGCGAGTCGAAGTTAATTTATGTCATTATTTAGAAAAATGTTTGTATTTAAAAAAATTAGAGTAGAAAAACAGAGCTATCAATATTTACGTTAATTGCAAGAGTTTCTAATTTACATAGATTTGAGAAAAACAAAACATATTCGAATGTCATCTTTATCATAATATTATTTTTCTAAGTTAGCTTCATATTTGCAACAACATGCTAGTGGTATTGATAATCACAATAAACATGAGTTTGATATCACAGTATCGCCTTAGGTCGTCTGTTAATTAACACAAAACTTATTTCAAATAATTTAAAATTGAATTTATTCATATAAACCATATTCTTGTTTTTTACGAATAAAAAATACCTACTGTATAAAACCCTATTACTTCCTTCGACAAGTTTTGTTCGTGTGATAGAGTTTATTGAGGTGCATTATTGATAAATGATCGTATACTGACTTATTCCAGAACTCGTAGTTGATCTGATATATGTAAATCTAACTACATGGCACGTGGCAGCCTTCTGCCGTTATCGAACTGTCAAATTTATGATTGATGTCCAAAGAATTGCCATAGCAGAAAAAGATTACATTCTTCAGGAGCATATTTAAAAGATTGCCTTCTTTGGATGATTTCATAAAATATTACGTTCTTCAGATAATTCAATGAACGATTACATTCTTCAGATAATTCAATAATAAATTATTATCTTCAGGTAATTCTATAAAAGATCACATTCTTCAGCTGAAGATGTGTGTGTGTGTGTGTGTGTGTGTGTGTGTGTGTGTGTGTGTGTGTGTGTGTGTGTGTGTGTGTGTGTGTGTGTGTGTGTGTGTGTGTGTGTGTGTGTGTGTGTGTGTGTGTGTGTGTGTGTGTGTGTGTGTGTGTGTGTGTGTGTGTGTGTGTGTGTGTGTGTGTGTGTGTGTGTGTGTGTGTGTGTGTGTGTGTGTGTGTGTGTGTGTGTGTGTGTGTGTGTGTGTGTGTGTGTATTTAATTAACTATTACCGCTAACCAGAAATTTACCAGTAAGAAGACATCTTCTCTACTTTTATTTATAAATTAACTGTTTAAGTCACTTCAAAAAGTCAGACATTATATATAAGATCCTTAAGGGAATAAATTTATCAAGAAAACACTGTTTATTTTGATAATTCCGTTTTAAATCTATATTTAATTAATTATAGGTTCAAACATTTTACTTTGCATTTTCCTATTTGTGAGTTCATCATATAAAATGAATAAATAAATCACACCAGTTGATTAGATTAGCTATTTTTCTCTTTCATTTAATTTATCCATGCGTAAAATCTATCATTACAAGCTAAAATAATTTTGAAATTATAATTTTATTCTAAAGTATTATTTTTACAGGATAAAGAAGAAATAAACTTTGAACCTGATTCATTATTTCGTGTAGATGAACTCGGATTTTTCATTTATTGGAAAAGTAGCAGAACGGTAAGTAATTAAATTATTTACTTCATTTAAAATTTAAAAAATTAATTGGTGTAATCATTTAAAATTCCTGCACAAAATGGGAATATTTGTAAATGACATATACAACACTTTGTTATAATTTTTTGCTCTGTGTAATTCCTTTTAAATCAAACAAATTACAAAATAAATAATTTATAAATTCGATTTGTAAATATTGCTGAATTATGGACAAATTTTGTCATGACTTGGTTAATAAATATTTTGTTCACATTAAAAATACGTAACTGTAAAACACTGGAATTTTTTAAGCAAAGAAATCCATATATACTTGGTGACAGTCTACTTCATTGGCATAAATATCATATCCTGAATTTTTTCTAAGCTAATACTTTCGTGTACAATCATTCACAGCATTTTCTCGAAATGCTTGATATATTCGATTGCTTAATTCAGCTACTGATAATCCTGCCTTAAAGTCGTTGAGTAAACAACATTGAATGAGCTCCTATAACATTTCCATTTGTTTTTGCTACAGCACAAACTGTGATTGTTGAAAATGCGCGGTTATAATGGTCGGGAGCAGTAATAACAATTGGTATTTCTATTTTCAACCAACATTTTCCTAAGACACGAAATTCAATAATTTGCATATCTGCTCAAAGAAAAAAATAGCAAAAGCTTTATTTGTAATCCTATAGAAAAAGCCCATAAGAACATTTTTATATATATATTACTTATATTTCTTTCCTTTGAAAGGAAGTAATTTTAATATTCATAATCACAATTTTTAATTTTGGTTGAGTAACCGTCTAAATTTATTTTATTTCTTTAATGAAATAAAATATTTTAATCAGTAGAGCGTTAATTTTATTATTGCACAACCTTTTCTACTAAGCAAGTTGCGTGGGCACTTTCATAATAATTATTCTTGCAATGAATTAAATTTTCTGATGAAAATCATTGCGTTGAAAAGAGTTCCATTCATTCTAGCTGTTATTAGAATTTGTAGAATAAATAATTAAATGCTGAATCACGAAACACGGGCTATTTATTATTTGCTAAGCAATATAAATCCTATGTAATGTTCCATTTTTTAGAAAAACATTGCATGTTATTCTAAAATTATAGAGAAATATGTATTTTCCAATATATTTTGTGGATTCAAGATTCTTATGGAAAATTATTTCTGGAAACCATGCCATAATTATGATCAAAAACTTTTCTTACAAATGGTAGTGTTCACATGGTCTATATATTTCTATGCTATTAAGACTAAATTTTCGCAATACTTCTTTGAAATAATGAAAATTAAGAGTATATTATTTATACTTTGAATATTTCGTACACATTACTTTTTAATTTTTCAATACAAGCAAAAACATTTGCACATGCTAAATTAAGGAAGATATTTTCAGAAACATATTGATTAGTAACCATTTATTACTTTAAATAATTTACAAATGTTAGCTCTATAAATAATCTATTCATGTTCTTTCTTTTTAGTATGGACGTGTACTAGAGCTATCACATGTTAATGATATTCGACGAGGGGGCTTGCCAAAAGTAAATGGAATTCTTTTCTAAAAATATTTTATACAAATATAATTTTAGAATATTAAAGCCATTTCAAAAATGTTTGCTAGAACCATTTATAATTTTCAAGATACAACATTAAATTTTAAAAGTAGAAAAAAGCATGAAACTACAATAAATATTATTAATAGACTATATTATCATAAATATACTTTTGAATATTAAAATGAAATGTTTATTCGGATTTCACTTAAATATTAAATTTTATTTTTCGTGAAACTGAGAAATATACTTCATTATTATCTAAGAAAGGCTCTCTTATAAGGCATAGTCTCTAATTAATTAAGAATGCTAAATAATTTAATATGAATAATTTCAAAATTCTTTATATTGGCTTCAAAAAGTGTTGCCAAAATCTTTCTCAAAAAATATAATCACAATCAGTTAAGCACTGTTTGTTTGATTCTGACAGCATTATCAGCAGTTTAATATATGGAAGGAGGACTAGGACTTTTATTTAAAGAAGACGAAAATCAAGACGTGAATTATGTTTTACAAAAAAAATTAAAGCATTAAAAAATATATGATTTTTATTAGCATTTTAAAAATATATGATCACTATAACAATTATTATTAACTTTTATGACAATGTTAATAATGGGATATTTGTTAAATATTCCGTAATTTATACAATATTTTATACAAATGGTTTTCGAAATCTTTGCAAGCACACTGAAAGAGTTTAAATAAGGGTAAATAATTTTCATGAAAAATATGTATGCAGATGAAGAAATTTTAAAAAAATAGTAAAAATAATAAATTAGTAATAATAGTAGAAATAGTAAATTAGTAAAAGACTTCAAAAATGCATTTCAGTAAAAAATATATTTTTTATGATATTTATGCTCAAACTTTTCAATAAATTGTTGTTTTGGAATCTGAAATATGTTGTTACATCATGTCGCTTCTTGATATATCTTTAGTACAACATTTACTTTTAAAATTTTAAGCATAGTACATTATTTAGTAAAAAGTACATGAATTGAAAAAACAGACAAATTTTTTCATGTAAACTAATTTTATCAAACTGCATCAGGACGAATTCACACTCAGAAAACAGATGATATATTTATCAAAAATATTTGTTTATTTTTCATGTAATATTGTAATTATTTTAATCTCTGCAGTTAATTTTTTCTTAATATCTGATTACAAATCCAAAAGAAAATGCAAGAATGTAATTTTCACTATGCACTTCTGTTCCTTTATATACACAATTAGGTCAGTTAAAATTCACATGCTATGAAAATTTCAAATAAATATTGTTCTGTAATGCATTTTTATTGTGGCTCTCTCTATATATTATATTTTAGCGGATTTAGTAGATTTTTAATATTTCCTACCAAGTATAATTATTAAGTCATTTGATAGCTTTAGTTTTAATGCATAATAAGTAAAAAATTTTGCAAAATGATAGATATAGATAATATTTAGTCATATTTCTTTACTTATATATATATATATATATATATATATATATATATATATATATATATATATATATATATATATATCCCTATAACAGATTAATGCACAAGATATATATATATATGTAATATATAATATATATATATATATATATATATATATATATATATATAATATAAAATATATATATATATATATATATATATACAGAGAGAGAGAAATTGATAAATAAATTTTTATAAATGAAGCATTGAAACTGAAAAAATAATAAATTTTGAAACAATATTATTAAAATTTGAAAAATAATAAAAAATTTAATCAATTTTAAAACATATTCTCTTATTAGTAATGCACCTTTTTTTTGAAAATTTTGTTTTCAATTTCGTTCAAGCAGATAATAAATTATTAAAAAGTATATGCTATAAACCATGAACTTTTTTAAACTGCAATATTTGTCATGCTCTCTCTATTTCATGTTTCTTTTTTTAATTTAATTTACTATTATTTGATATTTTTTTGTTATTATTAAATTTAATTATGAATTCTTATAGAATGTTCACATCAGTAATGCAAAGAGAAAAATTATTTTTCATAAATTACATTTTTTCAGCAGAAAATTCAAAAACTTGAGTTGTTCTCTGAGTTGCATGGAAAAAAACTTTTCACATGTCAGCTAAAGCGGTTATATAAATATTTAACAAGACACTTCAATCATTTGAATAGTTAAATCAAAGTATTTATCTCATAAAATGTGACATATACACATAAAATGTTTTATTGTTATTCAATTCAATTATAAGATCTCAATCCGTATTAATTTAAATTCTTTTATTATTAGAAATATAAGTAACTCGCGAGTTTTCACTGAGATAGAATAATATTTTAAAATAATATCTAGACCAATTAGTAACCATGAATATGAGAGAAGTGTATAAATTCCAATTATGTGTTCTTCTTTGTTTTAAAATTATAATTCATTTTCTATCAAAAGACCATAAAACGTAGCGAGGATTTTAAGATTATTAAAAGACCCATTTTTGCAAGTTTCTTTTTGGCATTGTAAACTTGAGCCAAAATTGCAGAACTTATTAAAGCTAACATTGACGCTTGTCCTTTTAATAAAGTAAAACAGTGTATTATCTAGACCAATTCCGGTGGAACATAGGGTGAATTATTCATAGATAGGGAAAATAAGAAACTTTTAAATATTCAGAGACAGAATCTGGATAGTTGCTCGCTTTCCATTCTGAGCTTACCACCATTACTAAAGGGTCTAGCAGTATTTCTCAACCTTCTTTTATCAGAAAATCTCTCTTTTAAAACATCCGACAGAATTTTCAGATGATTAACAATAACAAGTAAAGAGGTATCAATCACTAAATGCAAAAATCAAATCACTTGGCTTGTCTAGCCTTCACATCACTGGTATCGCAGGAGTCGGCCGAGAATCTCTATAACTCTTGATATCTGTCGTAGAAATCAGACAATTTTAACCCGCTTTTCCAGTGGACACCCTCGCTTTATGACTTTCTCTTAGATTTCTAAACACTACGACGTCTCCTATAAGAGTTACATTTTAACAGTCTTGTCCTTACCATGTTTCATCGTGTCTGGACTTATCCATGCAAATTCTTTGTAGTAATCCATTGCTGGTTTTTGTCTTAACAAATTCATGGATTTGATAGAACTCAATTACACTGAAGTTTTACAATATCATAATGCAATATCTTCGACAAACTTTAATGTTAATATGAGAAAGCAAATAATTATTGTCTATTTTATGAAAGCTCAAATATAACATAAAAAATTTGTTTTAAATAGAATTTCTAATTTAATATATTTAAATTAAAATTTTATCTATCCAGTATAATAAATTACGCTTTTACGTTTCTTTATCAAAGTCATTTATTATCCAAAATTTATAATTACGAATGTGATAAAGTAATTCTTTATTTATCAAGAATGATATTTTTCAAGTACCAATAGGGTTTTATTTTGGAATTCAAAAGAATGATTTTAAATTTCGTGCCTAAAGTCGATTGCCTTATAGCAGCATCTGTTAAAATTTTAATTCTATGCTAATGGAAAAGAACAAAAAAGATATCCTAAGAATTAACTACATTAAAATAATGTATACAAATTCAACAAGCAGTAAAACAATATAAAATATTACTACAATAAATCAAATATAACTCATTAGTTAGGACATTTTAGAATTTATTTTAAATAAAATTAGTATAATCATCTTTCAGATTATTTTTAATTGAGTCGAAGTAAGAGATTAAAATTGCCTTTAATGGAATTTACCTCAATTTCAAACAACTATCTGTAATTACTCGGAAAACGTGAAAAAGCTTCAATTTTTCTAGAATGCAATTTATTGAGTACATAAAGTTTTTATTTAATATTATGAAATAAATAAACTAAAAAAGTTTAATTTATTAAATAAATAAATGTAAGCAATCAAATAAGATCTAAAATATCTATTTCATTAATTAAAAATTGCTAAAATCACAAACTGTTATTAAATCTATAATCTTCAATAAAAGATTTAACCTTAATTTTACCAGGCTTGTTTTTTAATCAATTATGCCAAATGTGCTCTAATAATCTGGATAAATACCAGTAACTAGTAAATTTCACATCTTAATCATATTTTACCAAATTTTCTATAGACCTGACCCACATACTCTGTAACTATAAATACATTTCTTTAGATATTCTTAACTATTGGTACAGATGTTAATACCTTTGCTGGGAATTTGTGTTTTTTTAAATTTTTTATCTCTTTGTTATTCTTAACTTTTTGTTTAGAATGATCTAAGACTTCGTTTTTTCTACTTTCTCATTTGGGAAAGAGGTTAAATACTATTTTAATTCCCACCTCTCATTTTCACTAAATTACTGAAAAAATTAATCAAGCGTATTTTGAATTCAATGGTTATTTTTCTTCCAGCTTGTATTGTTCCGTACCATTGTTTTCACTTGCTCTTTTTTATATTTCATAATATTTTTTTCCTATTTTACAATATTTCCACATTTTCTGTGCATAGAGGATCTCCAAAGGGAATTTTAATTAGAATTTAACATTCAATTTCTCGGTAATAAAAAGTTTTTGGTAATGGGAGGGAACACAAATGTTTATTTTAATTTAAGTTATATGACTGTAGAATTTTTTTATAATTTTTACGATATATTTTTTAATTGGCATTAGTATCACCATTGTTTTTATGAGGTATTTCTATTTATTTTCTTATGCTCTTATTCTAACAATAATAAATTCTAATTAGTTGTTTTTAGAATAAAAGTACCAATTTAATAAATATTAGAGATTTAAAATTATTATTGGAAGTTTTACTCATTTTTTGCGAGATGGTTTGACTTTTCTATTATTTTCTTTTGAAGACCAATCTTAATACCTTAGGGCTTTATTTACAATTCTTTATTAATTACCATTTATTCATTTAAGCATTATCAACATTTTGAAAGAAAGAATAATTTTATTTACATAGTATTATCTTATATTAGCATGCATATGATTATGAAAAATTGGCGAAAAATTTTTGATTCTATTTATGCAACTCTACTCTCTGTAAATAATAAAGTACTCCGCCATTTGTGCAGCTAAAAAAATAAGTTTTCCATTTTTAATGAATTGCTAATTTTAAGACAAGCAAAATGTGTGTGAAAATCGAGGAAAGAAAACTAATATTAAATTATCCTTTGAACAAGATAGTGACGAATATCACTAATAATCTCTTATGTAGTTGTAATTAATAAATATTTATTACTTTTAAAAACAGCTATAAGCAGCTTAATGAGCAATTAATTTTTATTAAAAAGGCAAGTATAAATAAAAATATAAAGTATTAATAATATGAAATCCTAGTTCACAAAGTCTCCAAGGAAATAATAATAATAAATTGAAATGTCAAACAATAAATTGAAATTTATAACAATTAATTGAATAAAAATATACACTCATGATTATAATTGTAAATATTAAAGTAAATTTTAAAAAAAAGATTATCAAGAAAAATTTACGGAAACCATAAATAAATATATATATAAGGAAATAAATAAAACATCAAAAATCAACCCAACCTAAAGAAAAAATATTATTTAAGTTGAAATCAAAGAGAAATTTTCCCTTTAAAAAAAACTTAAATAAAATTAAAAGGTATTAACTGAATGCTCATAGGCAATCAGGCATTTAAATAAATGCTGAAGTATACAGATTAATGATAATTATAAATATAAATGCAAGTAAAATTTATGTATTGGGATTTTTAAGTACGCAAAAATAAGAAAATGAAACTCCAATGTATAAGCAAAAATGAAAGAGAAAATGTAAACATATAATTCAAGCAATTAATGATAATGTGAAAATACAAAATAACATTATAAAATAGTAAGATACGTAACTAAAATTAGAAATAGGAAAAGACAATTCAAATGAATGCGTGGGTTAAGTATAAATACAATGTATTTTCGAATAAGTTAAAAATAACAATAAAAAACTAATATAATTTGGAATGACTATTTATTCAATAAGTCAAAATTCAATTAAACGTTATTGAAATATTCGAGTAAAAATCACAGTTGCTGATTTCATTAATATAGCTTCATTATTCAGCATCTACATGAGTTATCTATATAAGTAAATTTAAGAAAAAATCAGTAATTAGAAATTAGGAAGGAAAATACTGAAGGGGTGACAGTATATTCCACTTCGGGAAATCTAGAATGTATGAAGAATTTTAAAGCAAATGCTTCAAGTATTTCAAAGTGTAAGCCATACACACAATTTCAGTTAAACTAAATCTGGAAAGCATATGAAAGAAAATACAGATTATAACCTAAAGCGTCATGGCGAAACAAGAAGCACAAAAAAGTGTTTCGCCATTATCTGGAAAACAATTTTGCAGAACTAATGTGAAGGAGCGAAGTAAAAGACCCTTTAAGAAAAATTTTTAAATGGTACCGCGTTATTTATTTCTTCGAAGTGAAATCTAGGGCAAATAATAATTATTAGTTTTTATTGTGTCGTATTGTTGTCGCCAAATTAGCCAGTTCGGCGAGATATTTGCAGGTAAAATTGAACAAATTTAATGCACAAAAGAAAACAAATTTAGTTGAAACATGTCTCAATGAGAGTCAATTTTAATAGATTTAATTACGAAAATCAAATTCCATACAATTCAAAATGAAATCATCACATAAGGATATTACATTTTATTACGCTTGTCTGCGTTTCTTTTTAATTTTGATATACAAATTGGTGCTTTTACTTTTGGAATTCTTCTTCTTTTAAGGTGAGAGGCAGAAATTAGTTTTTTATTTTGCTTTTGCATTATGGTTGATATTTTCTTTCCTTGTACTTTTGAATTGCCTTTTTTCTTTTTTGTTGCATTATTTTTAATAGTTTGCCTTTTGGTGCGCTTTACCGATTGATCATTGGTGGATTTGCATTTAATTTTTGAGTGTAGTCCTGACTGGTCACTTGCTTTTGCTATAATTTTTACTGGTGATTTTTCAGTTGAATGTAGCTCATGTAGTTGCTGACTTATATCCATTTTTCCAGATCTCTTCGCAGGTGCCAATGGATCATGGAGGTCATTTGATTCATGAATATCACTTGAATTAGATATTTCTATAGACATTTTGTTTCGGTTCTTTATTAATTCAACTTTTTAATCTTTAACCAAATTTTATGAACACATGTAAGATATGCGGATGAGGAAGGATGACTTTAATAATTAAAAATTTATTTATTTTTAAATTGAAACTTTTATCTTCACGAGCAAATAATTCAGAAAATGTCAGTTAAAATTGTTGCTTACCATGATAGAAAAAAATCCTATTTACTAATATTATTTTAGAAATATTGATAGGATTTTTCAATATAAATAGGGTTGTAAAACTTTAGTAAGCAGGATAGAATATCATCCAAGAACTTTGCTTACCAGCTTCTTAACTACCACGAAAATTAATCATTGACTGCTAAGAATTGATTGCAGAAAGATAACCATCAAAGTGAAATATTGTCGTCTATCGTTGTAGAAAAAATTCCTATTTACATTACATTGATAGGATTTTTAAATAATAAGATGATTCTCCAAGTATAATAAGCAGGACAACTATAATTTAACAACTTGATTTACTGTTTATTAATGGACACGAAAATTAAGCATTGATTGCAATCAGAAATGTAAGAATAACGATCAAGGTACAGAGGCCGTATAATACAGGATGACAAATTCTGAGTTTGGTCTCTCTTTGGTACCTTGGCAGGTTTTTGGCAGGTTTTTTTTGTGTACCTTGCAACCTTGTTTTATTACGTCATAGATATGGATGCTATTAGAATTAATTTGTTTTGACAATCCTTGTATTTAAGTCACATTACGTCACCAGGGAAACATTTCTTCAACGCCAAAAAAATCATAATTTGGCATCCTGGATTATATGGCATCTGTTTGACCTATTATTACTCCCTTTCTATTGTTATCTGAATCTTAAAACTGTAAAAATTCAATTTATACGGAAACAATGTTTGACTATTTGACTGAATCTTAAACTAATTTTTGGTAAGAGTCACACCATTGATGTGCAATATTCCAGTTTGGGGAGCGTTTAAAAATTAGACCTAAATATCGATTTATTACTCGACAAGAATTCAAAGTACAAAGATCTTTTCTTGATATGATGGGTTAGTGGAGCAATAAGAGCAAAGAAGCTCCCAAATCAAAGGATAAAAAAAAAATCATTGTTTCTTTTAAATGGTTGATAAATTAAATTTTTGCTCTATAGTCACTTTTATAGCAATAAATTAACCCGAATCTATGATTTCAGAGAGATTCAAAACCACTATGAAGAGTCGGCAGTCGAATGGTTAGTGCTTAAGGCTTTGGTTCAATAATTCATTGCTACAAATCCTACATTGAGCATAGATGTTTGCAATGATTCTGTATCCTTTTGAAACTACCAATTTTGGTCTAATTAGATTAGCACTCGTTTGCAAACAAACCAAAAGAAGCGACAATCAAACCATTTGAAACTATTATAATTGCGCTCAAAATGGTAATCGATCACTTGAACTTCTGAATGAAATCCAGTGATTGGTTTCTGTTAAAGCATATATTATGGAATTGTTTCATCACTATATTTCATATACAAGCTTCCATATGAATAACCTGTTTGTTTTTTAACCATAACATGGTTGTGTCTTTCGCTATAGCTGAAATCCTGAGTACGCCACTTTATAAGGATTCTCATTGGTTTAAAATACCCATGACGTCAGATAACGTTTCATACACATCACATAGAATTAAGATGGCGTTGTAAATCCGACTTTTCAACGAATTCGCTGCCTGCGTTCAAATCACATTCTCCGAGCTGCCGCAAACAAGGTGAAGTTTACAATGAAATAGTCTGAGAATATTGCTGAAGCTCATTTTGTTATTAAAAGGATTTCTTATATAAGAAGAAAAGTATTGGTTTTTCAGAAACCGTTTTCCATTGATTCAAGCCCTTAATAAAGGTATAATAGAACAGCAGAAAAAGCAAATTGAAAAAGACGTGACAAAACATGCACTTTTTAGTTAATTTAGTTCAGCAAGAACGATTTAAATTTTTACAAATTTCATTAATAATTAATTTTAAATTAAACTAAAATTAAACTTTGTGGCATGACGTCACTGTGGGACAAGATCTATAGTGCCCATCTCTGTTTTCCTGATAGAGAGGTGAGCGAAGCATATGTCTCGATTATGTGGAACGAGAAAGCGCGTACTTGGTGGTATGAGCATAATATATTCCCCCAAGAGATTTCTCACCAAATCTGCTATCATTTGCTTTGATTAGAGTGTTTTTAGTTTCCACTTTGGTGTAGTCAATTTGTATTTTTTTTTTTTTTTTTTTTTGATAGTTTCTTTTTTTTTCTTATTTTCCGTCATTTTTATGGGTTTTTTTTTAAATAGTTGTTAAAGTTAAAATTGTTTAGCGAAAAACGAAAAAAGTAGTAAAGTTCCCCATTTAAGGATTTATCCCAACCTAAATCAGGTAAAATTTCCGTTAAATGTCTAGCACGATTTTCGAAATATTGGTGAAATAATGAGCTGACACTTACCGTCAAACGTTTTCTAACGATAAAATGATATTTTTTATGATTTATTGCCAAGAATTTTTATAAATAAAATTAACGAAAACGGTAATATCAAAATAGGAAACACATAAGTATCTATGGAAAAGTATATAAATCAGAAATGAATAAAACTGTAAATCAGCAAGAAAGAAATGCAACAAATCTCGCCAAATCAACATCTACCGATTACAAACTTTGTCACTGTCCAACAATTTTGCACAAATATTGCTAATGTCGACTAATACATAATGTTACAGGTACTAGGATTAAGCCATGACTAAAACTAGAACATAGGTAAAAATATTAAAATATTGCCTTAGAAGTTTACTTTTGTATTTATGCAAGTGCACTATTGCTAGATATAAAAAAGGACAAATAAAACTGAATGAAGTTGCCAGAGAAGAAAAAGTCTTTTGAAAATAATACACAATATTTGACACTGGTCTTTCATTGACTGACTTAGTAATTAGAAACATAAATATAATTTTTAAAAAAATTATTTTTCCTCCATGTTTAATTTTGCCTAATGTTTAATCATGATAAAATAGTCCTTATCTCTATATTAGTTAATCCGGATTAAGAAACCAGTATAATGTGAAAATAATATAAAATCTTTATTTTTAAATTCCTCTTGCCATGCATATATAATACTTAAATATGGTACTAATTTAAAAATTAAACTGTACGTTATTAAATATCCTTAATTTTCATCAACATAAATTGGATACTTTGAATAAAGCTTGAAACTGAAGTATATTTGATAAAAACACTCTGCTAACATAAATATAATTTTTCACAGAGTTACAAGAGCTAAATGATGTAGCATTTATAAAACATTCCAAAGCTGCAAAACTAATTTCCACATGAGAAATGCTCAAAATTCATTAAATATTTTTATATGATCTTTCAGTTTCTTTCTGTTTAAAACAGATACCCACTGATCTAAAAGAAATTTCCTCTATATATGAGTCCCAAACCATACAACCAATCGAAATGAAACTTCAGATATAGTTATTTGAATGTATATCAAAATCCAGATTGTAATGATTTAAAACAATAAACCTTTCACAGTTACGAAATATAGTGACAAAATTTTGAAAATTTCAAATGACAATACCCACTTTTTCGTGAGTAAATTGTCATTTAAAATTTTTCCATGCTCTAAATAATAGTCACACAAAAAAATGAGTGTTTCTTTTCGAACACCCGATATATTTAATAGTTGAAGAAGTTGCAAGATTTGAATTACATTAATATCTCTAAAAAATAAGCTGTTAGTTACATTCCTCCACAGTAATGTAACTTATTTTCAAGAAACTTTCTTCAAAATATATTAATCATAAAAATATTCATTTTTGTTAAAGCCACATAATCAGAGATTCTTACATTGATTTAAATAAAATAATTAATCTTAATGTATCAATGAAATTGAAGAAGATTGTCAATAGATTTATATGTATACATATGTGTATGTATATATATATATGTATATATGTATATGTATATACATATATATATATATATATATATATATATATATATATATATATTTATATATATATATATATATATATATATATATATATATATATATATATATATATATATATATATATATATATATATGTATATATATATCAAATAAAGGATAAGAAAGATTAAACCAATAGTGGATTAACAATGAAAACCAAGTTTCTCCATGTATGCTAAAATAAGATATTATTAGATTTATATTTAGATCAAACTTATTTCTAATATGAAACGAGCCCAGGTATTGTCAATATGGAGAGACCAGTTTCCCTCAAAATATAATATACCAAGGTAAATACAAAGCAGAGCCTCATATTTTTACACCACTTAGTTATTATTTTTTATTAAAATTTATATGCTTTTGAAAACATATTAAGAATTGTTTTTAAAATAAGTCATGTAATATTATTTGTGATAAAGTAACTCCACGAATAGATATTTATTAATAGTGTTATTTATTTGTTCTTGTAAGTTGTGAGAGTAGGTGAAAGAAAATGCTCCTTCATCTTTTAAAAATCATGTAATGCTTGTAGATCACTAATATTTATTTGAAATTAGGAAACCATAATTTATACTATGGATGGATAAAGAGAATAAGATGTTTTTTGTTATTTTGGAGTTGTATCATTCATACAATTTATAATTGGCTTAAGGCGTATTTATTGGAATTAAATTTTAAATCAAAACTGAAAGCATTGATTTATGGAAAATGTTTCTTGTTTATTGAAACTTAAAATTAAAATTATGATCGAAATCCAAATGTGTATTAAATTTACATTCATGCAACAGTAATTATATTACAGTTTTAATAATTGAAAAACAATTACATTTGAAGAATAAAAGTGGAAATATTTTACAATTTCAATATGATTAACTATATAATTATTCCAAAACTGCATTCTATATATTAATTAATTAGCCCATATATCAAAATATCAAAAGCATATTAACAATAGAAATTTGTTACAAATTTTTTAAAATTCTACTTAACCCTAACTATTTATCGAGTGTGTCATTTTAACACTTTATTTTTGATAATCCTAAGAAAACTAACTTTCATTAGAGATAATTACATTATTTTATGCTCTTATAATTTATATATACGATTTCCAGTACATTGTATTTTGTTACTTCTATAATAAGAAAGATTAAATGCTTAAAAAACAGTAAGCAATTTATAAGTAAGTTGCTAAGTTTAGATGAAAGCCAGATCTTTTTATTAAGTATGAAGATCCATAATTTTAGTTAAATATAAAACACGAAAAAATCTACCAATGAATTAAAAAATCTTTTTTTAAGGAAAATGATTGTAATTAAAATATATGAGCTAATTAATTACTATACAATATACAGATTTCGAATAACTATGTAGTTAATCGTATTGAAATTTAAAAATTTTTTTTTTTATTCTTCAATTTTAATTGTTTTTCAATTATTAAAACTGTAATATAATTGCTTTTGCATGGATGTAAACTTAATACATATTTGTATTTCGATTATAATTTTAATTTTAAGCTTCAATGCACAACAAATATTTTTCATAAATCAATGCTTTCAGTTTTGATTTAAAATTAAATTCAAATACGCCTTGAGCCAATTTAATATATTGCATGAATGATAAACTCCAAAATAACGAAAGACATTTTATTCTTTTTATCCATCCATACATAGTATATAAATTATGGTTTCCTAATTTCAAATAAATATTACTGATCTACAAGCTGTACATGATTTTTAAAAGATGAATGATCATTTTCCTTCGCCTACTATCACAGCCCACAAAAACAAATAAATAACACTAGTAATTAATATCTATTCGTGGAGTTACTTTATCACAAATAATATTACATGACTTATTTTAAAAACAATTCTTAATATATTTTCAAAATCATATAAATTTTTAATAAAAAATAGTCATCAAATGGTGTAAAAATATGAAGCTATGTATTGTATTTAACTTCATTTATTCTATTTTGACAGAAACTGGTCTCTCCATATTGGCATTACCTGGGTTGTTCCATATTAGAAATGAGTTTGATCCGAATATAAGTCTAATAGTATCTTATATTAGCATACATTGAGAAACTTGGTTTTCATTGTTAATCGACGGTTGGTTTATTTTGGCTTATCCTTTATTTTGGAAAGCCAATTTCCAGAATAGGTACAATATTCAATTTTCTGTTATTGCATTACCTTATCTGTTATTACATTATTATATTGCATTACCTATATTGGAGAAAACTGGATTTCCACTAAAGGTCTATTATTAGTTTATTTTGGCACAGCTAAATTTGGGCCAACCTTACTTTCCATTATAAGTCTAACATCATTTAATTTTATCATTCCTTATAATTTGCAAAATATGGCTTCCAACATATGTCCAATATTGGGCCCATCTAGGCATTTTATTTCACTCGCTAAATACTAACCATAAACTAAGAATGTAGTTTTCAGTTGTAAATTATTTCTCAATAAATGCAGAAGATACAAAATAAATGCAAATTTTTTTAAATAAACTTTTATATTATTTAACAAATATTATTATTTTGTATATTTTTTATATATTATACACATATTTTATAAATAATTTTTTTTACGAAAACAATACTTATTTTCATGAGATTATCTTGTCAATACTTTTTAATTTTTCCACATTATAATTTACTCAAAAATTCACTAGTCTTTATTTACTGTTTAAAAAAAAACATTTGTGTTTTAAAGAGAGTACGCAAACACATTAAAAATAAAGAGAGGGACATACACAGTAAAAGTAAGATAAATATATCTGAATGAGCTTCTTGTAAATAAAACAAGGCATAAATTCAAATTACTTTCATTCATTTGCTGTTTAAATTAAGGATTTCAAAGCGACGTGATCTAAATTAAAATTAATGTAAGACATATAAAGAAGATTGCATGTTTAAAAAAAATTAGAACCACAATCTGTTATACTTTTCCTTAAATAGCTGACTCTTCTTCAATAAATGAATAAACAGTACTGTTATTTATCATACTACATAATTAAAAGTATATTATTTAAAATAATAAATTGCAGAATTTTAATTTATGCATTTATTTTTATTTTACATTATACTTTTCCGTTTCTTGATCATTTCTTTCTTCCTCTAGGATTCTAAATTCCTCACCGAACTGATGTCACGGAGTAAATTTAATTTAGATGATGTCTCCCTCACTATTTGCAGCGGAACAGATATGGTCAATATCAATTATACTCACGTTGTTTGCCCTGATGCTGAAACAGCGCAAGTAAATATGAAATACATCTTCAGTGTCAAATTTACCACAGACAATATTTTTTTGCAGTAGTAAAATGTTTATTTATCAAGAGAAAACATTTTATTTTTCAGTTTTTTTACTATTCTGCAAAAAATTGCCATTCAAAAATCAAATTTGAAGGCAATAATAATATAAAATATTGAAGTGAATGTATGATTTAAAAAATTAATATATAAGATTAAAAAATAACTTTTTTAACATTTTTATAAATTTTTGATTTTACGTTTCATAACTTTGAACGTATTTAATTTGAACTAAATATTCCAGTACATTTTATTTTTATTTATTAAGAGATTTACTTATATGCTATGTTTCATATTGTATTTTAACAAAAAGGATATCCTTTCCATGGTAATTTTAATTCAAAAAGAGCATTTAAAAAAGTTAAAAATTTTATCACTTTAACTATAAACTAATTCTATATGAATCTATTTTTATAATACTGTTTCACACATTCTTAAGATTTAATTTTAGACTATTTTTCATGTATGTAACGCGAATCAACATTGCAAAATAGTAATAAATTATTTAATTACACCAAAAAATTATAGTTTTTTCTTTCTCTACAAATATTCATACTTTCTCTTCAGTTATTTATTTTCTTTCGTGACAGTTATTCATAGCGCATTTTTATTAACGTCTGATGAAATATAATATTATCATATTGTCATTGTTTTAAGAAAACAATATATATTTATTTTTACTTTATAATACACAACACTTATTTATTTTGTTTTATTTGTAATACACACGTCACATATATTTCCGATTCTAAATCATTTTTTAAACATTATACATATGTTAAACCTCATAACCTTGAATACAGTTTGAAATCAAAGCATATTATTATTTATGCGTTTTAGCTATTTTATAATTCACAAATAAAATTTATAATTTGTGTGTGTGTGTGTGTGTGTGCGTGTGTGTGCGTGTGTGTGTGTGTGTGTGTGTGTGTGTGTGTGTGTGTGTGTGTGTGTGTGTGTGTGTGTGTGTGTGTGTGTGTGTGTGTGTGTGTGTGTGTGTGTGTGTGTGTGTGTGTGTGTGTGAGTGTGTGTGTGTGTGTGTGTGTGTGTGTGTGTGTGTGTGTGTGTGTGTGTGTGTGTGTGTGTGTGTGTGTGTGTGTGTGTGTGTGTGTGTGTGTGTGTGTGTGTGTGTGTGTGTGTGTGTGTGTGTGTGTGTGTAAATATATATATATATATATATATATATATATATATATATAAAGTTAAGGACATTGGGACATTGTTAAATCACAATCATGTAAGAAAAACCATAAAAAAAGGAAAGCTTTATCTTAAGAAATAAAGAAATTAGAAAAATGCAATAATAGTTAGTATTAAATAGTTATTTCTTAACAAAATAATACAATTAATAAAAACGCGTCAGAATTAAGCGCATAATTATTAAAAACGTATCTGAGGAAGGTATGAATTAAAGCAATCATTAGTATAATGTGTTAGCTAATTGACATTTTAAAGATAACAGTCACTGTGAAAGAACTTTTTGCCACAAAATAAATTTAAGATTTTACTAACTTATCAAACATAATCTTTATAGAACCTCAAAGAAAAAATTATTAAGGAAATATAAATCAATTAGTCTTCAGTACGTAGTCACGAGATATAATCCAGTAACTTTCAAAGGACCAATTAAAATAGTCAAATAATAATGTGTGCAATAAGGAAACATTATTACATCAAGTAGATACTAAATTTAACCAAAAACATATGAAAAGATTTCGTCAAGCAATTCCTTAAAGATCTATTAATTGTGGCAATTAAGTAAAAGTAGAATTGATTACACATTCTACCACTTACATTTTAATATTTAAGAGAAATTTTATGGTATGGGTCTGATTCTTTGTGAATTAGACACTCGTAATCGTTCAGCGAATTCAATACTTCTTCAGGATAGAATATTACTTCTAACATAATGAAGAATGGAAATAAATGATGGGTTTATGGCTTTTGAAGTCTACATCTCTGTAAAAGTGAAGTCTTAGTTAATCTGACAGAACTTTTTGATGATTACACCTACAACAATGGTAGTTTATGTTATTTTTTTATAAATTTATCTCTATTTATATTACTTTTATTTGTTGTTTTAAAACTTCTTATATATACATATATAAGAAATTTCTGACTATTTTATAATATTAATACTAATTTTTTTCAACTTTAAAAGCTATGGCAAAGTGGATTACGAGCTGTTACAAACAATATAAAAGCCAATAATGTATGTCCGGCATCCTGCCTCAAGAAGCAGTATGTATTATGAATATCTTTTAATTTAAATAAGAAAGTATTTTAAAATATTTTTATTTATATTTGTTAAAATTAAATTTAATTGTAGTTTTTTTAATAAAACTTTATTTTAATAATTTAAAACACAAAAACCTATATACATATGTAGAGGTATATATATAATATACATACATACATATATATGTATAATTTCTAAAGTAAAATTCATAAATTATTATTAAATACAACTTTTTACTTACTCATTTAGAGAAAAGTGAGAATATTTTAAAACTATTCTGAGCAACAAATTAATTATATTGTAAGTCTGTTTATAATTTTGGTAATTGGAATTTTCATATTTCGAAATTTTATGATTGTTAAAATATTTAATAGTAATTTAAAAGTTTTTTTTTTTATTTTACTCAAAAATATATTAACGTTCTCAATTTTTAGCTACTTCATTCCATTGGAAAGTTGGGATTGAAATTCATATTTTAAAATTCGAAATACTAGAATCACTTTCCATGATTTTATAGGAGAATTCATGATGATGTGTTTTTTCTGAATAAAATAATATCATATATTGTATTTTAGGAATATCATATACTACATTTCATGAAAATCATACACTGTATTTTAAAGTATTCATGTATGTATATTTTGTATTTCTAAAGAATAATTTGTTATTTTCATTTTAGGTTAATTTATCATAAAAAGAATTACGTGAACAATGTTTTGAAATGTATAAAATAATGCAAATTTTTTTAAGAAATATTTTTTAAACTTTTTAAAAATGTTCTTATTGTATTTTTACATATTTCAAATTAGATTCTTTAAGCAGCTTTTAATTTTTCTTGTTTCAAAAATACACTACTGGCCATTAAAATTGCTACACCAAGAAGGCGACATGCTACAGACGTGAAATTTATACGAAAGGAAGAAGGTGCTGTTATATGGAAATTATTAGCTTTTCAGCGCATTCAGACAAAGCAGGCGCCAGTAGCGACACCTACATTGTGTTTAAATGAAGAAATTGTTCAGCCGGTTCCTCATACACAAATTGCATTTGAATGTTGTTCCCTGGTGAAAAGTTGTTGTGATGCCTCGTGTAAGGAGGAGAAATGCGTACCAGCACGTTTCTGACTTTGATAAAGGTCGAATTGTAGCGTACCGGGATTGCGATTTATCTTATTCCAGTATTGCTGCTCGCGTCGGTCGAGATCCAATGTCTGTTAGCAGAATATGGAATCGATGGGTTCAGGACGGTAATACGGAACGCCATGCGGGATCTCAACGGCCACCTATCACTAGCAGCCGAGAAGACAGGCATATTATCCACATGGCCGTAATGGATCGTGCAACCACGTCACAAGCCGTTAGTCAAGAAACGGGGTCGTTTGGAAGACAACAAGTGTCTGCATGAACAGTTCGATGACGACGTTTGCAGCAGCATGGACTCTCAGCTCGGAGATCATGGCTGCGGCTTCCCTTGACGCTGCTTCAAAGACAAGAGCGCCTTCAATGGTGTGATCAACGACGAAACTAGGCGCACAAATGGCGAGTCGTCATCTTTTTAGATGAATCCAGGTTCTGTGTACAGCATCATGATGGTCGCATCCGTGTTTGGCGGCATCGTGGTGAACGCACACTGGCAGCGTGCATTCGTCATCGTCATACTGGCCCACCACCTGGTGTGATGTTATGGGGTGCTATTGGATACACGTCTCGGTCACCTCTTGTTCGCATTGACGGTGCTTTGAACAGTGCACGTTACATTTCTGGTGTGTTACGACCCGTGGCTCTACCCTTTATTCGAGCCCTGCGAAACCCTGCGTTTCAGCATGTTGCCTGTATTGTACGGACCTTCCTTGATACGGAACATGTTCGGCTGTTGCCCTGGCCAGCACGTTCTCCAGATCTTTCACCAATAGCAAACGTCTGGTCAATGGTTGCCGAGCGACTGGCTCGTCACCAAACGCCAATCACTACGGTTGATGAACTGTGGCATCGTGTTGAAGCTGCACGGGCATCTGTACCTGTACATGCAATCCAATCTCTCTTTGACTCAATGCCCAAGCGTATAACTGTTGTTATTACTGCCAGAGGTGGTTGTTTTGGGTACTGATTTCTCAGGATCGATCCAGCCAAATTTTTTGAAAATTTAATCACTTGTTATTTTTAGTATAATATATTTGACCAATAAATATCATCTTGTTATCTGCATTTCTTCCTGGTGTACCAGTTTTAATGGCCAGTAGTGTATTTTAAATCGTATCAGAAATTTATTTATGGAAATTTTAAATTTAAAACTTAATTTAGATAATAATTATTAAATACAAATATTTAAACAGACTTCTACTTCCTATATATTTAGTAAAACTCCAAAGTCTTTTTTATAAATTTAACTTCAAAACGTTTACAATTATACAGGAAAATTATGCTGATAGCTTTGAGCTAAAATTTCAAAATTCTCAATTCATTATCCCGCAAATTTAGATCATCCACAATTTATGTATACATTAAAAAATTTAATTCACCAACAGATTTTTCTGAATAACTCTTTTTTATAATTTATTATTATATTTTTCTAATGGATGATAAAAAAAAAAGCTAGAATCAAATACTTAAATATCAATTTGTTTCGTGAAATAAAAATCAGAACTATTGCATTAAGATATTTTATGCATGATATTTTAACTTTTATTAATTTTGGTGTTTCTAGTTGGATGAAGCTATGTTTTCTTGTGGATCCGAATG
Source organism: Latrodectus elegans (assembly GCA_030067965.1). Classification (NCBI taxonomy): domain Eukaryota; kingdom Metazoa; phylum Arthropoda; class Arachnida; order Araneae; family Theridiidae; genus Latrodectus; species Latrodectus elegans. Next base: position 59,406,208 of record CM057813.1, on the reverse strand, counting down.
GAAAAATCCCAGTACGAAGGTAATACATTTTATACAGGTTTTTAAGTTTTAATGGTTTGTAGGTGAATATGTGTTTTTTTTATTTTACTTCTCTCTCTCTCTCTCTCTTTTCTCTTTCACACACATGTTAACTTGAATCCGTTAACTTATACAGAGAAAGAGAAATGCTCTCTCTCACCCTCTCTCTGTCTCTATCCCTCTCTCTCTCTCTGTTTCTATCCCTTTCTCTCTCTGTTTCTATCCCTCTCTCTCTCTGTTTCTATCCCTCTCTCTCTCTGTTTCTATCCCTCTCTCTCTCTGTTTCTATCCCTCTCTCTCTGTCTCTATTCCTCTCTCTCTGTCTCTATTCCTCTCTCTCTCTGTCTCTATTCCTCTCTCTCTGTCTCTATTCCTCTCTCTCTGTTTCTATCCCTCTCTCTCTGTCTCTATTCCTCTCTCTCTGTCTCTATTCCTCTCTCTCTGTCTCTATTCCTCTCTCTCTGTCTCTATCCCTCTCTCTCTATCTCTATCCCTCTCTCTCTGTCTCTATCCCTCTCTCTCTATCTCTATCCCTCTCTCTCTATCTCTATCCCTCTCTCTCTATCTCTATCCCTCCCTCTCTCTCTGTCTCTATTCCTCTCTCTCTCTGTCTCTATCCCTCTCTCTCTGTCTCTATCCCTCTCTCTCTGTCTCTATTCCTCTCTCTCTGTCTCTATTCCTCTCTCTCTGTCTCTATCCCTCTCTCTCTGTCTCTATTCCTCTCTCTCTCTGTCTCTATTCCTCTCTCTCTGTCTCTATTCCTCTCTCTCTGTCTCTATTCCTCTCTCTCTGTCTCTATCCCTCTCTCTCTGTCTCTATCCCTCTCTCTCTCTGTCTCTATCCCTCTCTCTCTGTCTCTATCCCTCTCTCTGTCTCAATCCCTCTCTGTCTCTATCCCTCTGTCTCTATCCCTCTGTCTCTATCCCTCTCTCTCTGTCTCTATCCCTCTGTCTCTATCCCTCTCTCTCTGTCTCTATCCCTCTCTCTGTCTCAATCCCTCTCTGTCTATCCCTCTCTCTCTATCCCTCTCTCTGTCTCAATCCCTCTCTCTCTATCCCTCTCTCTTTCTATCCCTCTCTCTGTCTCAATCCCTCTCTGCCTCTATCCCTCTCTCTCTATCCCTCTCTCTCTATCCCTCTCTCTCTATCCCTCTCTCTCTCTATCCCTCTCTCTCTATCCCTCTCTCTCTCTATCCCTCTCTCTCTCTATCCCTCTCTCTCTATCCCTCTCTCTCTATCCCTCTCTCTCTATCCCTCTCTCTCTATCCCTCTCTCTCTCTCTCTGTCTGTTTCTATCCCTCTTTCTCTCTCTCTCTCTAAAAGTTTAAAAACTATATTTTACCATTTGTCTTCTGATGAAGATTAAATTAGATTGTGCTTGAGACATTTACACCTGTATTTTGCTCTAAAACTGTGCTTTGTGGGGTGATCTGAAGTCCCATTATAAATTAGTAGCTGTTTTATAACATGTCCAAAACTATTTTGGAGACTTTTTTCAATTGCAATCATAAAGAATTTTTTTTAACTTGGTATCAATGTTCATTTTAAATCAACGAATCCTATGCAAATGTTTATTTATGATATCTGGTATATGCACTTTGTATCTGTAACTATTATATCTATTAATTTTCAAAATCATGTCAAAAGAAGATGGAATAGATTTCACCGTAATCTAGCGGTAACAAAGCTGAATTAGATTTACGTTCTTAAAATGGAAAAATCTAAGTCTAATCCAACAACTAATGCACTTTAAGAATGTACTTCTATCCTCTGCGTACCTATCCATTTAGGCTAATGCTTGGGAGTTTTCTCCCTCGTCACAAGTGATTACAGTCCAATAACTATGGAAAATCATTACGGAAGGCTATTTACATGACGGATATTAAAATGCGTCATAACAAGAAATAACAATCTAGAAATTCTAAACAAATAATATAATCAATATCAGTTGCAAAAATATTCAACTTTTCATTAATCTATATACCAGCTTGTTGATTATAATATAATAATACTATAATGACAATTCTCATAATTTAACGAAAAACAAATATATACCTCAAATATACCTATACTATACATTTAACTCAAATACGTTAGATAATTTAGTATATAAAAAAGTAAATTTGAGTCAAATTTAATGATGTTTCACCATCGTCACTCATTGAAATGTCGTCGACAGCGATCACTCAATATACAGTCTTTTCAAACACAATTTCAACTTAATTTTTGAAATAATTATAACTTTTAAAAAATATTATTTTTAGACTTCAAACAAAATTACAAGTTTCAAATATAACTTTAAAATTCAAATAAAATGAAAAATTTGAATTTCAAACATAAATATACTATACATTTATTTTTTCACCTCTTTCTCTCCCGAAAACTTTAAAATAGGTTATAAACTATCAAAATATGTATATAACATCGCATTAGATTCAAGAGCTTCTAAAAATTCAATCAAATTTCGCTCTCATGGAAACTCGTAACAAAAGCCATCAAAATTCGTCAAAGAAAAGAATCTATTCTAGCACACTAATGTACTTTTTTTACTCATTTAGCTCCTTTAGCAGGTGGTAAGATTTATTTAAATGTTAATCATAATTCTTATTTTCCATTGTTTTAACAGAATTGCTCAAACATTTGCATCGGGAAAAACAGAAAAACTTGTTTATCAGTGCTTAGCAGATATTGGTCTACCAAGTGGAAAAGTATGTTGAATGTTATTTACTCTCCATTAAAAAATATTATTAATTCTGAATGTTATTTATCCTTCATTCTCTCTTTTAGCACAAATAATATCTTATTTTTATTAGAAATATTTATTTCAATAAATTGTCTTAAGAACTTTTGATAGTGTTATTAGTTTATAATATCAATAAGTGTAAAAGTTATTAAAATAGTAGTTTTGCAATTACAACCTTTCAAAATACCCGAAGTAAAAAAGATATAATAGATCTCTTTAAATACTATATTTTGTTGACAGAATGATGTCATCGAGCCTGAAGATTTCACTGCGGAAAAATTCAACCAGATCTATCACAAAATCTGTCCTAGAAATGACATCGAAGAATTATTTCAATCTATGTAAGTGATTCTTTTAATTTGATTAGAATATTTTACTAATAATTCCGTGAATGAAAATCCTTTTTAGAAAATCAAAATGTGAAATATCTTTATGTAATCAAAGCGAGAAATGTTACAAATCCATATTTAGGTCTTAAGAAAGTTTCATCTCAATATTTAAAAATAGCATAAGATATGTAAATATACAAAAGTAAATTTTATTTATATGTAAGTATAAAAAAAATCACCTTTTATATTTTAGTATCTAATAACATTTCCTATACAAGTTCATACAAGCTGAGTACTGCAATCAGAATACTTATAGATTAAAAATGAATTAATGAATAATTATGCTTCTTAAATTATGTTCCATAAAATTTCATCCAAGAACAAATTTCTTAGCTACTTAAAAGTATTTGCTATACTTAAAAATATTTAAATGAGGAAAATTTAATTTCCTCTAAGTCAAATGGTATTCTTCAAATTTTTATGATTTATAATAGAAAATATATATTTGATATTAACTAGAAGAATTATTATATTTATGTATAATACTGTAACGCGCGCGCGAAGCTATAAAACTTAATATGTTTCTTTTATTTAGAACGCAAGGAAAAGTAGAAACAATTAACATTCAACAGCTTGTAACTTTCCTGAATGAAGTAAGTAACCACTAATTACCTTAGCTCCCAATTTATTTTTACCAATGGTATATCAGTAATGAAATTATATATATATATATATATATATATATATATAGATATATATATATATAGTAATGCATGATTTGACTTTAAAAAATGTTAACTAATGTAACAAGTTCATTTTAGTTAAACGTATTATATAAATGCAAATAATATGCGTAATATTCTCATATAAATCAGTATTTTATATTATTATAATATGCTAGACTATATGTCCCTTTGTCAATATATTATATAATGATTTATAATTTAAGCTATTAACAAATCAGATATCTTTTTAAAAAACAGTTTGACAGTAACACAATTTTTTAAAAAAGAAATGAGAGTTCCACTGATTGAAAACTATAATGAATGGTAAGATAGATAAACTATCTTAAACATGAGGAAAAAAAACTAGAATCTATTTTTAAAAAATATAGAAAATTGTATTAAAATGGTTTAAATATTTATAAAACAATTTCATAAGAATTTTAAAAATGATTTCGTAAGTGTTTTAATGTTCTCTAAGCTATTTTTGTAAGAATTTTAATGTTTAAAATTATTATTTTTTGTCTAAGAGCAATTCGCTTGCTTTCAGTAAGTTAATTAATTTTTTTACTATATCACATTCTAAGGCGATATCATGGCTCACTTCGCCATATGTGATATTGTATTTATAATTTAAGAAAAAAAAATATATAGTGACAAAAAAAACAACATAATTGGGTTTTTTTTGAAAAAAAAAAAGTTGAAAACCTTTTTTTTTTTAATTCAAACAAGTTTTAAAAATTGTTACACATTCTTCTTTAAACAAGAAAAGAATTCCCTTACATGTATTCTCAGGAGTAGATAACGTTTAACTTAAAAAAAATCGCTTTATTAAAATTGGCTTTTGTCGTGCAATTCTTATTTTCTCTTCAAAATAAGATTAATTTCTGATCTCTAGCGCCAAAGAGATCCACGGCTAAATGAAATTTTATGTCCAAAGTATAATGAAAAGAGAGCTGGTGAAATCCTTGCTGTCTACGAACAAGATGAACAACTTGTTAAAGAAGGTAACACTTTTTAAATAAGTTCCTTTTCCCATTGTTCAGTTCACGTTAATATGTATAAAAAAGAGATTTTAAAAATCTTAATTCTTATGTTATACTGATACATTATAATATACATACATCATTTTATGTAAATTATTTAAAAAATAAATTAAAAAGTTCTTTAAAGTGTTTAATTTATATTTAAATCGATTTATATCAAACCAGGAATGGCTTATTATCTTCACAAAGAATTGAATTAAAAGTAATCGAAAACTTCTGTTTTTCCCTTAATTTAGAATATTTCCAACATAATTCTTAATAAGATTGTATGTAGTTGGGATAAAGTGTTTAGAGTTTATTTTTGATTTATACAAAGTTTTTTTATAAACTTTAGTAGCTTCTGAATTTTTGTAAGAAGTATTCCAGAGCTCATTTATCTCATTTTCCGTTTTGGAAAAGATTTAGGTGTGATATAAGATAAATCAACTCTTTCGCTGATGACAATGATTGTGATTGCAAACAGTGCGGCATAGTTTTTCTTAACTATAATTTGTATATTGTATTTTCACTCTTCACATTGATATATGTATATTCTTTAATGAAGGTAAATGATATTTATATTTATCGTCGTTAAGAATGGGTGCCTTAAATAATTTGTAGTAAATAAATTATCTCACTTCTCATGCCTATTATGAACTTTATAAACATAATAAGTGAAATAATTATGTGTTTTGATATTTATAATATTAAGTTTTAGATCCATGTGTATATTAAGATTTATAAGTTCGATTTCGAATCTTAGGTAAAATGAGTAAAGACGGTTTCATTCGTTATTTGATGTCTGATGAAAATGCTCCAGTGTTTCTGGATCGACTGGACATCTACATGGAGATGGATCAGCCTCTGGCCCATTACTATATTAATTCTTCTCACAATACGTACTTGAGCGGGAGACAATTTGGTGGAAAATCATCTGTTGAAATGTACCGCCAAGTTCTTTTGGCAGGTTGTAGGTAATAATTTAGATTATGAAAATAAATTTGTGGTATCCAATTTTTTAGTTGCAAGGAAGCAAAGAATCATCAGACACTAAACATTTTATAGTTATAATTTTTATAATCAAGATATTAGTTTTGTAACATCAAAAAAGGTTTTTTCTTATTTTAATAAGTTATTTTTTTTAAATAATATCTAATTTGTAATTTTCCAAGAGACAATTATGAGAAAAATTTTTAATTATCTTTATTTCAATTAAAAATACGCATTTTTAGAAAACATGCATTTCGTTATTCAGGGGAAAAAATCTGATTTCATTTTTAAAAAAAAAAAACATGCATTTTAAAAATACCCACAAAATATTATTTTATTGTCAGCTGATCAACAAAAAATATAAGAATTTAAGAAAATTGAAGCATACATTTTCAAAAATACCTAACATTAAAGATCTTGAATTCGTTAATTAATTATATCATAATTTGTAAAAAAACGGTTTAATAATCAGCTATAAAATCAACTAATTTAATAATAGGCACAAAGTTTTTTCATTATATGCATAATTGTTTATAGTGCATATTTTAAAATAGAGTAATCTAAATTATTAAGCCCACTGTTCTAGTGGTAGCACTTCGCACTCCCAATTCGCATACCCAAGATTCGATCTTCCGTCTGTGCAAGCTTGACTCAAATCTTAAGCTTTTTAGTGGGTCGATAAACTGAGAATTAAACATGCTTGAGAACTAAACTCTGGGAGTTTCGCGTTTGGCTGATTATGTAACCGGGACATCAACTTCCCACCCTAGTCTTCGATGATGAAAACAGATATGGGTGCTGTAAGCTTTGTCCCAGCTTGGATTGCCGTGCCATAGGTTTAGTTTAATCGAAATTATTTTTTTTAATGTAATAACTTATATTTCCTAAAAATACTTTTCTTATTCCTTCAATGTAATTCTTCTTAGGAAGATTAGTTGTTCACTGTGAAAATTTAGTCTTTTGATAGTTTATGTAGTAAGAGCAATCTCTTATGTTTATATGTTTTGACAAATTTTAATGTTCAGTGAATTTTCCTTTTATATCCAATTTTTGTCAAATTATCTCTAAACTTATGCATTAACATGAATGTTTGTAAAATTCAAAAAATGAATTTCCCAGTATGGTTGTCTTCTAATAATTTTGGTATCCTTAATCTCCAATCGTCTCTGTATATTGACACGTTCTTTACAAGGACTTGCAGCCAGATGAAAGATTCTACTACTATTCAGTGTGTTAATTTGACAAGCTTCATAAAAACCATTTAAAATTGCTCTTGGAATTTTACCTTATAAAATTTTTATTTTCATGTATATTTATAGTACTTAGGGTGCTCGCAGATTCCACTAAAAAAACTACTTCAATAGCGTATCATATTTGAAGGCTTTTAATACAGATTTCTCTTTTGTAATTATGTGAATAACAAAAATAGTTCTCTTTAATTTTTATTATCCATTTCTCAGAGTTTTATATTAGTTACAATATTTAAGAAATAACATTCATCTTAAGTAATAATCTTTTAGTATACCTGAGTATAATTAACATAACTTAGATTTAATAGTAAGTAAGTAAATATCTTGTCGAATTATTCCAGCTCTTTGAAAACCATTCGCTTCTAAGTTTAGCATAAATTCGTATAATTAATAAAATATAATTGTGATAACTAATAAAATTTAGATTTAATAATTTGTGAATATATTTATATATATATATATATATATATATATATATATATATATATATATATATATATATATATATATATATATATATATATACTATATTATACATAATTTCAGCTGTTTGAAAACCAATTCGTTCGTAAACTAAATATTAAAAGATTATCTGTCTCAAAATTAATATTAATAAAATATCAACAGACTGAAAATAAGTTGGACAATTTCCGTTTTTCTATAGGTGTGTAGAACTGGATTGTTGGGATGGAAAAGGGGAGGACGAAGAACCAATAATTACACATGGTAAAGCTATGTGCACTGATATTCTGTTTAAGGTATGCATTTTATTTATTAAAAAAGGTTTTAATTATATCCCACACTAAATTTTTGTAAAACAAAATTGAGAAATTGACTTAAAAGAAGCGTTTTGATAAGATTTTTATTTTCAAAATTATTGACTGATGTTTTATATTCTTGGTATATTCTCTTATTTATAATTCAAAGGTAATCAAAATACAATATTTTGAGCGTAAGATTAAATTTATTTAAGTCAATAATTAATTTAAATTTTATTTTTTCATCTTATATACAACGTAGCTAATATATCTAATCTGCAAAAAAGAGTGATAGCAATACATATAGAACAAAAAATAGTTCAACAACTCTTTCGTGTATTCGGTTAGTTCTAAGTTAAGGCTCATATGTCACTGAATTTAAAAAAAAACCCATATAAATATGGTTTTTTTAAAGTATTTATAGTAAGTATATTTAAAGTATTTATAGTATTTTTTAAAATATTTCTGCTTAAAATAAGAGCATACACTGGTCGATATCGAAAATGCAACACCAAGAAGGAGTTGCCAGAAAGTGACGGAACTCGGCAAACAGAGAGAGACAACAACAAATAATAAGTGATCTGTATTTCAAAATGATATGCATAATACAGATCAATAACAGTCAGTAGGTTGTAGCACCACCGTGGACAGCAATACACGAAGCAACACATCTAGTCACACAGTCATTGAGAATACCTGAAGAATGGTTCTCCATTCCCTGTCAACCCATCTTCTGAAGGAGACTGTGGCAGCATCTGCAAATGACGTACAATCATATCCCAAACGTGTTCGATTTGTGGGAGATCTGGCGAGCACGGTGGCCAGAAAAGCAGCTGTACACTTTGCAGAGTATGTTGGCTGATGTGAGCAATGCGCGATAGGGTGTAATACTGCTGGTAAAGGGTCCCTGAAAGTAGGGGAGTGTCACTAGTCGCAGCACATCATCCACGTAACATTCGTCTGTCATAGTGCCATGAATACGGCCTAGAATCACACGCAATGGCTTGATGCCACGTTATTCTACGGTGGGAAATTCTATAATTTCTACAGGATTAGACTTGTCTCCACATCGACACACACACGTACGAGGTAACAATCACTGAAAAAATGGGCCGGTAATTCATCTGAGAAGACACCTGATCCGTCACCCATATCGCTCTCATCCGGTACCATTCCAGACGTTGTAGTCTATGCTGTGGAGTCAATTACTGGCTTCTTAATGAAAGGCATGAGCGCAGGTCACTAGCAATCAATCGACGCAAATGGTTATCGATATGAGAACATCCAGGGTGTTTTGCACATGCTGCAGAATTTCGGAAGACATGCATTGCGGGGTCGCCACAGGCTGCTGTTGGTCACGTCGGTTGCATCGATCCACGTGTGCTGCGTCCTTCTGGCTGCACCGGCATTCCGCAAACGTTCCACTGTTTCTCGTTCCAAACATCTTCACCCTAGTCAGTGTACTGGGGAAGCATCCAGGTGTTCTCTGTCCAATCACCATGTCTTTCATAAACTCGTCGTCTGCTAAAACCGATTCCGTCGACGATGGCTTGGCATTCTCGATATTTACAGAATTTCTTTACGACAAGAATAAACTTATAGGGATTATTTTCCATGCAGTCATAACGGTGCTAATATTGCACACTCTGCCAGTTCCTCGCCTTATATCTTATCTTATGTATGCTGGAGAGCTACAATTCATTTGCTTAAGGTACTACAATTCGTCTGCGTCTACTCTAAAATTTGAATTATTTTCTGATCACTCCTTCTTGGTGTTGATTTTCAATGTCATGCAGTGTATTTATAAATAGCGGAACTACATCCAGATAATATTCTCATCAAGATATCTGGATTTCAAAGTGATTGCAAATGGTAAAACTTTCAAAATCAAACTGTTGTTAAAATTTGTGAATGTTAAAATAGTTTATTGATAAAAATTAGTCTATTTCCAATGACAAAATTGATCTATGTCTACTATAATTTAAAAACAATCTCATTAAAAAAATGTCGTTCATCAAGGCATGTAGTATCAACTCCAACGATTCGGCAAGATTAGGTGCATATAACCATTAAGGTTAACTAAAAGAATATTTTAAATAAACATAATGATATCAATTTCTTTTTAGGATGTCATATATGCTATAAGAGATTGTGCGTTCGTAACATCAGATTACCCAATTATACTCTCTTTTGAAAATCATTGTTGGTAAGTATAAATATATACGAAACATATTTATCAACTTATACATTAAATGCATCGAAATTTGGTTCTTTTTCTTCCAAATAATAATGTGCTATTTTTAGAATAATAATTTCATTCATTGTACCAACATCTCTCATTCAAAAACAAAATATTAATTATTAATATTACTTACTAATATTACTTAAAAATGTATTTACTGAGTAATTAAAGTTATTTATTTAAAACCAAAATAAATATCATGACTGGAATACAATTTAAAGTATTTTATTCTTAATGTTGTATTGTATATAAAAATTAACTAATATTTTTTTTCATTTTCAATCTATCATTAGTAGATTTATATAAAATTCTCAATACCAAAAACAAAATGTGATAATTGTATTAGTTATTTTACACATACTTTAATATTCATTTTTAATACCCAAAATCGTAATCCCTTTTATAGCATATTCTAATAAACAAACATTTGTTTAAAAAAATGCATTAAAATATGCATTTCTGATTTATTTTTTCTTTCATTTTGCTTAAGAACAAAAATAATTGTTTCGGTGAGATATTTATCTGTTGTCTTTATATAATTTTATCATAAATTAACTTAAATTCACAGTTATAAACATAAAAATTAAAAATTTAATTTTAATGTTTATAACTGAATTAAAGGATTAGTTTAATAAAATGAAATTAAAGGATTGATAAAAATATTTTTTAATTTCACTCTTAGCAAGCAGTTTGCAATGAATTAAATTAAGTATTGTAACATTGCTATAAAAACAAAAATTCTCATATCCATAAAAAATACCCTTTCTAAAATTGCAATTTATGTGCCCTGTAATATTATTTAAAAATTCAATAGATGTATTAGACAAAAAAATAAAAAATTGAAATTACAATACTTGAAAATGTTCGAATGGAAACTTTTCCATGAAAAAAGTATCACTTTGTTAGCTTAAGCGATGTTTTGTAAATTCAAATGATGATTCCAGCGTGTAAACTGATTTAAGTTTACAAAAATATTAGCTTATAAATTTTTAGTGATAAATAATGAATTCTAATATAATTTTACTTCATAAAATTTCTTATGGTAAACCTACGTTTCAAAACTTTTTTTTTTTAAATCGATTAAATATATTTATAGATTCTACACTTTATCAAGATTTTTTATAATCGGTTCTTGAATAAATACGACCATTTTAGCATTGTTAATTTTTGGTCCCAAAAAATACAACATTATTTTTGTCCATTAAATTGTATACTTGATACATTAGTTTACGAATATATGCATGTTTGCTTCAAATTTAATTTGTATACGTGATCATAAGTTAACACGAGGTGATCAGAGCTCTATTAAATAATATAATAGACAAAATGTAACGAAATTTGGGGAACATTCTCAACAAAACATTTGTTTTTGATTTTTGATTTATAAACAAAATTAGTTCCAACTGTAATCCGTAAGGAACTTTGATGCTATTTACCAAGTAAAATGTTTTAAATTGCTAAAGACTTTCTCTTTAACGACTTATGGAATGAAATGGAAACATAGAAGTAATCTAATCATTCAAATGTAAGCTACCTAGTTACTTTAGATGACCCTCACATTAGGTTAGCACATTTTGCTAATTCAATTTTATTATGACGTGAATGAGATTTCTAATGTTATCAAAAGAACTGGTGAGCGAACTGAATTCACTTGACAGGAAAATGATCGAATGAACTTACGAAACATACTTGAAAGCTTTGAATCGGCGATAATTTTATTATGCAAATAAGCCAGAAATTCAAACCAAGCAGTAAGCAACAATTTCAAATTCTTTAAATTTTCAACTGAGATTATATAAAAAAAGATCATGAATGTATAAGGTAGTAACTTTGTTCGAGCAATATAGAAGTTCATATACAAAATCATAAAAAATATTGCGTCAAGTATTGAATTAATTATTATTGTAAAACATTTCTATGAAAGAATTTTCCAATGGTGTTGCAATCATGAAAACTAAATTTGCTTTAAGACTCTTCTCTTACATAGCAATTAATGACCTATGCATGATTGAAACTTTTCAATCTTGTTTTGCTATTTCCTTTAAAGAAATATGCATAATTATTTGTTTCCAAAAAATTTAAAGCAATTAAATGTAAAGCAATTTGAATTCATATTGATATTTGAAATCTACTTGTGATACTTGACGATTTTATAAAGAAAATATATGAATGCGAAAAGTATTTTTTTGCCTTAATTATTATTAGAGTTATGATTGATAATAAAATGGTTAGGAATTTCCTGAATCCTTTTAGTCTTCATGTCAAAGTTTATTTAGAGTTCATTTTAACTATGCGCATTCAATTTTAAATGAAATACATTTGTATTTTAAGTTAAAATTATAAGCACTTTTATTTCTAAATTAATAGTACATACTTAAATATCGAAATAACAAAATCATTTCGTCTCAGATGAATGAACAAGTAACATAATTAAATCAAAAACAGAAAAACATTATTTTGATTTTCTCATATCTTTCCAGCAATTAGTACATAAAATCGCAAAAATAGTTTTTCACGTTGTTTTGATTCATTTAAAATCTAATTTTTACGTAAAAGTAGTTTTTTGAACGTTTTAAGTATCAAAATATAATTTAATTGTCAATTATATACATCTTTAAAAAGACCCTTCTAAATAAAACGTTCTATATATATTTCAGTAAAAAGCAGCAATACAAATTGGCTAAATATTGCGATGATATATTTGGGGATCTTTTATTAAAAGAACCTTTACCTGGATTTCCTGTAAGTTATATTTTTCACACTCATTTTAAGTTTATGATTGTTTATTCATAGTTAATGGCTGTTGTATGTTATGCAATATAATTTTAATTTTTAAGCATATGTATATCTTGTAAAACAACACTTAAATAGTATTGTATTTCAAGGTAGAATAAAACTTTATAAAATAAAATGTTTTTTTTTTTTTAATTTTAACTAGAATTTGAGGAAAACATTTTACAAAATATATAATTATATAACATATAAACAAAAATAATATATTCAAGTATTATATTAGATTTATTCGTAATTTCTTATTTTAAAATTAACTGATAGCTCGTATAAAAAAAATTTATTGTAAATATCACAAACGTTTCTAATCAATAATATCAAGAAATAAAATTTTAGTGTTTTAATTGGGTGCGTAGCATTAAATATTTTACTTCTCTTGGGCCTCATATGTATACATTTTAGTATAATTTCACATAATACAGAAAATTGTTGCTTAATTTTAAACGCAATACGCATTTAAATTAATGTCAAATTAATTCGATATACTAAATGTTGCTAAAATAATAGTCATAAATTAAGTTTTTTAAAAATATGTTCCCTTATCGTGGAAAATTAAATAAGAAAATCGTAAATTCTGTCAAAAATACAGTACATTCGAATTTTTCTTAAAAATATTTGTAAAAATAAATATTTTGAAAATCATATTTTTCCCAATGAATGTAATTCAAATTCATTAAAATTTACCTTGAAATATGTGAAGTCATAAATATATTATCATTAAGATATATATTCTATACATCTCACTTCGATAATAATTAATATGGTATATTTATGAGGACATGTTCATGCATCGAAAACTACCATTTTAAAACACATAATTTCAAATTTTAGTTAGAACCTGGAAAACCACTGCCAAGTCCAAATGACTTGAAAAGAAAAATCCTCATAAAGAATAAACGATTAAAACCGGAAGTTGAAAAAAGTAAGTGTGGACTAAAGAAATTTTCTTTAAAGAACACCAATTATTCTTGCATGAAAAGAAAATCACATTCATATCCTGATTTTTTTCGTTTTGATAATAATTACATTGTTTCATCATTACAACAACTAAATTTTTTTCAGCTTTAAATTTTTAAAAATCATAGGAACATTATTAAATTTAAATGTTAGTTACACATTTAAACTTCCTTGGATATAATTCATGATATAGTTTAATAGCTAAAAAATATTTTATTATATAATAATTGACAGCTGAAGATTTTTTTGTAATGCTGCAAAAATTTAGTACATTTATTTTTTTTCTTATTTTATTTTATTTAATCCCACAGTTAAAAAATATTCTTTATAGCATACAGACCATTCATATCAAAATGCTTCTCTCTATGAGTATAATTTCTTATATATGCTCATAGCCATATATGTGCTGCAGTACGGCTAGTTCAGTTCTTAGTTTTTAGTTCTTTTTTCCCCATATGACATTAGTGATAAGGCATTTAATATTAAAAGAAATCAAAAGCAGCATACAAACTATATATTTAATAAGAAATTTCGACTGCAATCTTAAATTATTTATTGGTATTAAAATTTTCATAAAAGACATAAATATTATTTCATATTTAGCTGAAAATCTTTATAGTTAAAAAATTTCATTAGAATCGCTGATATATATGATTAAGTTTTTAAATAAATAAATATGTCTATATTTAAAAATGTCAGAGCTATATGAAAGCTTTTTAATAATCAAAACAATATTTTCATAATGCTTGCAAATTATGTCACTAAAATCTATAGCGATTATCTGAATCATTATTCAATTTAATCTCATGATATATTTTTATTAACTATGTGAAAATATCAGTTTAATTTATATTTATCAATGGTGCTTTATATAAATGAAAGTCCTCGTTTACATCGTAAATAATCTAATAACTACTTCTTTTAAGTTATTTATATCGCCTATAATCTATATTATTTTCACAGAGGAATTGGAATTGTTTCTTCGAGGTCAATTGGGTAACGAAGAAGAAGACGACGAATCTGAAGCGACTACTGCTAATTCTGGAACTGCTCAAACACCAGCAGAAGGTAAATAATAAAAAATATAAAAGTTAGAAAAAATTGCTATTTTTTCATTTTATTTTTTTTACATTAATTTTTTTTAAACTAAAGAAATTTTTTTTACTTAGTTTTCATGGGACAACTATGTAATATTTTTTCTCTTACTTAAAATCAATGTTAAATAAGCAAAATAATTTATACAAATAGAATTTAACTTTAAATAAAATTTAAAATAATGCTTAAGTCATTAAGAGCATCTTTCATAATTCACGTTCACTTTTAGTAAATATTGAATTCAGAAATAAAATAGTTATCAATTTTTTAAATATTACATTTAAGAATATTGCAGAATATTTCTATTTAACATTATTAATTCTATTTCTGTTCAATGATAACATTATTAGTGCTTTAATGAGAAATAAATTTATGTCAATTTTATTAACCGTATATGTTTAAATATTAAAATAATAAAGAGTCAAAACAAAAGTTCAAACCAATATTACTTTGTTAAATTTGATGTCTAAGCAAAAGATTTTTTTAAAGAATACTAAGAATTTTTAAAGTTTTATAGCAGTGTGAAGAAAAAGTTGAAAGCACACATATTTGTGATTATTTATTTTCACGCAATATAAAACATACAAAATCAAAGATATAGTTAAATAATATCCAGGTATGATGTCTCTGGAAACCAAATAAAACTATGTCAAAAAATCCAATTTAAGAAAATAAACATTTTCATTTAGGGGTCGAAAATTTATGCCTATATTCAAAATTTAACAATTTGTAAAAGTGATATTTCAAAATTATATAATAATATAAATCCTTCACATTTTCCTAATGTATAATTGTCTTATTTTATTATATCTTTTTAAACTTTATTGTTTAGTATTGTAGTTAGAAAATCAAATATTTTTCTTTTTTTTTTTTTCAGAGAAAAAAGTAAGTTAAACAGCGAGGCAATTACTCGAGATTTTTTCCAGGAATTGAAAATTTTGACAGGTGTATAAGATTTATTATATTATTCAATTTCATTTATTAGCAAATCTTTTCATTATAGTGAAAAAATATTACATTTCATAGGAAAATATTTGAAAAGCCGAAATCGAAAACTAATTACCAAATAGAAAAAATATTCTATCAAATTAGAAAAATAAATTATATAGGGTGAAACTGTATTAAAAAGGAAAACATTAAGATTTTTCATTTATTAATGTTGATAATAAAATTATTCAATAATAAGAATAACTGCCTGCACGTTTTTCTAAATAAAGAAAGTTTTATAAATTTACCTTTACCCTTAAAATATATATTTATACATATTTATAGCTGACACAAAAAATTTACATTAAATTCCTTATAAGTTCTTAATTTAATTTGTGACTCTAAATTTAAATTCTATAATGTTTAATACAAATATAATTTTCTTCAAAGATAAAAAACAATATTTAGGCTTGTTTTGGATAAAATTATGACCTAAACTACAGAACCTTTCATTAATAACATTTATCACAGCTCTTCTGTAGTTCCCTGAAACAATTATCACTATAAATTTCATATGGTCAATCCTTAAGTTTTTTAAGCATCTATTCTTCTTCATGCAACTTTACTTTTTTTTAAAAATGCAAAATTTAAAGTTATTTAAATAATTTGTTTTCTTCAATTTTATTTATAATAAGGAACTTACACACTATTGCGATATGGATCGAGGTAAAAACTCTTTCATGCTTTACTAGTAATCATTCAAATAGATATTACTTTTGCAAGTCGAAGTTCAAATCTTTTATTGTATTATTTCTTATTAACAACTCAAAATGTAAATTCAAGTTGATTAATAATATACAAGTTTCTAACATACAGGGTGAAAAGTTTATCCTGTTGACGAAAAAATATTGTATTAAACTAAAAACATTGAATTTATTTTCAAAAAACTAACTTTACTTAAGTCATTTGTTACTTAGATAAAACAAATTTAAGTATTTTCAAAATTGTCCCCTTGGGCATCGATTCAGAGCCTTAAACGCCGCGTAAAATTTTCTGCCATGGGCCGTAGTTCATCAGGCGCTTATTTAGCCCATTCCTTCTTAAGAGTAGCCTTTATGCATTCCAAACTTCGATATGGCTTAGAGCATACTCTTAATTGCAGATTAGACCAAACACTATACACACAAACCATTGGGCTGACGTTAAGTGAATAGGGGGGCCACATTAGCTATGAAATCTGGAAGATTTGCTTGACACCATTCTTGCGTTGCTTCTGCTTTATGAGAAGAGACAAAATCTTGTTGAAGAGCCCAGATGCTATTTTTAAACTGTTTTTTGGCCCAGGGAAGTAAAATCAACTGTAAAATCTCATTGCAGTACATGGACTAATTCATTTTGACGCTTTCATCAAGGAAAACCAAAAGGAGTTTTTCTAGATTCACAAATGTCCCCCAAAACGATAACTTTTCCTGACGTTCTACTCTTGTGTAAGCTCCAGGACAATGAGATGACTAGTAACGGTCATTTTGTCAATTACAGGATTGTTAAATTATGAAAAGTTTTTCTTCCGTGAAGATGAAATGTTTCCATGCACCTGTTGCGGACATTCGAAGGAGAACGCGACATCTTTGCAACCGTGTACGCTCATTTTGCTTTGTTAGTTTCTGTACTTTTCGAAATTTATATGGCTTAAGTCCAAGTTCTTCTTTTGCAATTTGTCTAACTGATTCTCTATTAACCACCATTTCTTTATCTATTTTTCTCATTGAGTTTCTTTGATTTCGGTTAATTCGTTTTTTGATAATTTTACGAATTTCATTTGTATTCACAGCTTTTTTTTTTTCGGAGTCTATTACCATCATGGCCAAACTCCAAAAAA
The DNA here is from genome assembly GCA_030067965.1 of Latrodectus elegans. NCBI lineage: Eukaryota > Metazoa > Arthropoda > Arachnida > Araneae > Theridiidae > Latrodectus > Latrodectus elegans. The sequence goes on along the minus strand of CM057813.1, from coordinate 59,388,484 downwards.
GAATCGTTTTATAGTACGTGATACCGTTTGTCTGGAAATATTCAGCTTTTTGGCAATCTGAATTTGCTTTAATCTAGCTTCAAATAAAGAAATTATTTGGCGTCGTTGATTTGGCATACTATTTCAAACAAGGAAATAAAAACTACCTATTTGTTTTACTGACATTAATTTCTCTTAAGCAAATGCACTTATTATAAAAATGGGTGGACATGAATTAAACCAATCAAAAGTAGTATAATTTTGTCAACAGTATGAAATTGTCACCCTGTACTACCAAGAAAAACCACAATTTAAAAATATTCATGACATATTAAACTTGATTCAATATTTACACGATATGCAAAATATTGAAGCAAATACTTGCTTCTTTTACCCACAGTATGGAGTAACGAATTCCCATTATTCATTAGTTCCACGTAAATATCCCGCAAGGTGCTTATTAATTAGTAAGACTTAAGTTGTTATATTTCTTTCAAAATAGGAAGTGTCTGAAGAACAACTGGCAATGGCTAATTACCAATATACAGGTGCAACCACACACGTGCATCCCTACTTGTCAGCAATGATTAATTATGCTGAACCTGTCAAATTTCAAGGGTTTGATGTTGCTGAAGGTGATTCTCAATATATTTATATAATTTTATTATGATCACTATTAGTTTCACATAGTAATTTTGTAAATATCTTTCTTTAAAAAAATTATCACCCGCATATTATCTCACAAATGAGACTAAGTAAATTTTAAAAAAAGAAGCCAAACTGAGTACCTTACTAATAATGATTTGATTCTTAATAATGGCATTGTAAAACTCATTAGAATTCTTATGAAGATATTTTTTATGCATATTGATTTTTAATTTTAATTTAAATGCATTAAAATGTAATAACAATAAATTTAGTATTCGTAAATTAATGATATTTTTTTAGTTTTTTTCCAAAAAAAATATGTACTTTAAAAAGCTTTTAAACCTATATTAAACATACACTTTAATGCTGATTTATTAAATTAAAGTATTTAAATTTATAGCTTTAAATGATAATAAATTAGAGCAATTAGTAATAATTGAACACAATACACGTTGGAAAAAATAGTGATTGTATACAAGTTTAATTCGCACTGTTTTTTTAAGAATTTCTTACTTAATTTACCTTTTTATAATTCAAAAGTTATATTTTTCTATATAAAACTATCACACCCATTATATTAAAATTATAAACTACATTTGTGTATAATGATTTTTTAACTTCACTTCAATTACTCCCAGAACTACTGAATATATTTGAATAAAATTTAGTATGTAAATAAAATGTTATAAGTTGTTATATTGTAGTCATGATACACATACAGAAGCATTCCATAGCTCATATAAATATGCAAGTTTAAATAAATTCTCGCAAGAAGCGTGAAAAAACCATTTTAAATATTTACAAGGATTTCTTCGTTAAAGAGCACTACATGTTTTTAAAATTACATGAATTCGTTCATTAAAAGATGCAATTTATGACTCCCTAAAATGGCAGGTTTTACTTTCTCAGATCATCACATCCATTCTGAATATTATCTCAATATATGTATATATATGTATATATAATGTAACAATGCGTTGTAATATAATATGAATTATATCCAATAATTTCCCTTATATATATATATATATAATATAATATAATATACAAAAAATTATTACATTTTCAAAAAGCTAGGATTTAAAATTAAGGATTTTCAATTAAATTCAATTTATTTATCAAATCACATATTTTATAAGAAAATCATTTTCAATAAGGTTAATGTTTTTTTTTTTTAAATTAAATAAAAATCTTGCGCATTGATTTCTTCATATGTGTCAATTAAAATTTAAAATGCTCAAACATTTAAAACTGGATCACAGATAGTTGTTTTTGTTGTTGTGTGCCTGCTAGACTGGCAATATGGGGTGCTCTACTGCGATTTTTCGAATGAAGCGTAATTTGGTGTGGAGTTCAACTTTCTCAGTACACACATCTCATTGTTTTACCCGTTTATAGGATAGACGACCATTTATAACCCATTCATACAAGGAAAGAACAAAGACAAGAGAGAGAGAACGTGCATCCCTTCTCGAACCGAGATTCGAACCCAGGACTTCCCTATCTACAGTCAGTCACGCTGACTACAAGACGGTGTGGGTGAAAGATCACGGATAGGATATACGCTATTAATAAAAAATGTACTTTACATATTTATCTAACAGTAGTTCCTTAACAATGAATGAAGTTGTATGTACTTCAGAAAGGGCGTTTGGGACATCATTTTTAATAAAGTGATATCATCATTGCTCAGTGTTGGAATTAGTGTGATGACTCAGCTACTACAGAGGCTCTAGATCCCAGCATTTCGGGAAAGTCATGCATGATCAGGCGTTTCTCTCAAAAGTGGCTCCTCAACAATTCGATACTACTTATTTTATTCATTTTCCTACTGTACTATTTAATGATAATGAAATGAGCTCAATTCTTACTAACTCTAATTTTTTTCTGTTCATGACTATATAGGTGTCTGGAACTCAGTCGTGTTGTGATATTTCCGATTAAAAGAATGGCATATTTTATAGAAAATCTATTTGTCTATCAATCTTGATGACCGCTATATTCATATATGTAGACATACATATCGGTGCGAGGTAGCCCGGAATATACCTTAAAGTTTGGAATATTCTTCTATTACCAAGCGTCTCTTAGTTCAAATTCACGGTCAGGTGACGAGACTACACCTGAGCCAGTTGCTCCTCTCCTCATCTACACCAACGAAAGGACTTTGAATGTCACAGATTAACATGGACGTATCACCAATCCAGGAATCTCCAGTAACCTAATGAGGGAAAATGTCGTCACCCTCCCAATCACTGCCCACAGCAAATTAAACTTCGCTTTGCTGATCTTATGGGCAGCAGCAGAAGAACCACTAGATCTCCATTTGGGGAAAATAAGATCAGTGGTTGATTCATTTTCATGAGATATTTACATTCCTTAAAGAACTATACATGATCATTACAGTATTTTTTTAAAGCAGAAAAGACGATGCTCTGTTAATTATCCAACTTTAATAGTGCTATTGTCAAGTATTGCTGCTTTGCAACCAATATATGAGAATTTTGCCTTATTTTATGAATAACCAGGTTATGTTTTCGTGCAGGATATCATTGAACCACGCCCTGCGACACTATTGCAACAATGTGTCTTCGATTTCTTAGCACCATGATTAATCCGCCAGATCTTCAGGCCATTCAACAATCTGAATATTAATCTGTAGAGTAAGAAGTTGAAAGTTTAATAAAAAGCATTAGCCATCTCAAAATATTTTAGCCTCGTTCAAAATCAGTAGCATTTATGATAGGTTACAGTGAAATAAGACCATTTAATCTTCTTTACCTCCTCAGAACATATGATGTTATTACCTTCCAGAGTGGTTTCATTACCTAATAAAAACCACATATTTTGTATTTATTCATATTAATATTAAATAATTTTTTACGATGCTTTGATCACTTGTTCATATATAAGAACACTATATATTTGGAGAACTTCGTTGTTAAAACTGATTTTTTTATACATGTATTTTTGGTAACAGAGTGCATAACAATACATTAGTACATTTTAAATATGCATGTAATACGTTTTTTTATTGATAGATCAATCAATTATATTCTTTACTTTGATTTATTGGGAAGAATATTTATAAACTATGAAAAAACGGTCAGTGTTAATAAAATAACGCAATAAAAAAATTTTAATCTATTGATTTGATTTGATTTCTTTTTTTAGAAAAAAATATACATCATAATATGTCATCTTTCGCTGAAACTGCTGCTCTTGGATACTTAAAATCTCAGGCTATTGAGTTCGTGAAGTATCCTTTGCATATTATATATATATAATATTCTATATCTCTGTGTTTAATTATTAAATCTCCATTATTGAATTCAAACTTAGAATGAGTATTTCTATAAGAATAATTTAATTTGTATTTAAATAATATTTCAACTCCAGATAATTCAGCGATTAAAGAACATTAATATATATGTGTGTGTGTGTGTGTGTGTGTGTGTGTGTGTGTGTGTGTGTGTGTGTGTGTGTGTGTGTGTGTGTGTGTGTGTGTGTGTGTGTGTGTGTGTGTATGTGTGTATGTATGTGTGTAGTGTGTATGTATGTGTGTATATATGTATGTATGTGTGTATGTGTATGTATGTATTTTTATATACATATATATGTATTTATATATATATATATATATGTGTATATATATATATATATATATATATATATATATATATATATATATATATATATATATATATGTATTTATATATATATGTATGTATGTATTTATATATATATATATGCATATATATATATATGTATATATATATATATATATATATAAATATATATATATATATGCTTTAATTTCTTTTTATTTTATACCTCCAATAATTCCTAAAATAACTATATTAAAGTGAATAAAAATGCGATTTCTGATGTAGTATGTATTTAAAAACTTCCATAGATTTTCAAAAAAAAAATTATTTGAGGTGCCACTTACAGATAAGAATTAGAATTTCATATATTTTTGACATTTTTCTTCTCATTACTAACTTAACAGAATTAACCAATAACTAAAGTCATTAGTTAACTACTTAACTTATTGCAAATGCCTTTAACTGATGTTTAGGCTGATGTCTTTATAAAATGAATATTTTGTTTAGTTTGTTTTTAAATTGACTTTTAAATTTCTTTTAGAATCTTAAATCATATAATCTTTTTCATTTCTTTCGAGTAGAATTGCTTAATTTGTCTATAATAGTAAGCCCAACGTGACAGAAAATGACAATGGTAATCATGTTTTAGAATGTTTATGAAAGAATTTAGAATGTTAAATATTTGTGAAAGATTTTTCTAATCTTTAATATATATTTCTGCAATTGATTTGCATACAATATAAAATTTGTAAATAAATAATCAATATAAACATATCTTTAATACAATATTGAACAACCTTGACACTTTTGCCAGCTATAACAAACGCCAGATGAGTAGAATATATCCCAAAGGAACAAGAGCAGATTCTAGTAACTACATGCCTCAGGTAAGTTAAATGTAAAAAAAAGTATCTGAAATTGTAAATAAGTTTAGCTGCAAATACTTATTTTTTATGTGTTTAATACTTGAAAACAGATATTCTGGAATGCAGGATGCCAGATGGTCGCCTTAAACTTTCAAACATCGGATCTTCCAATGCAGCTGAATCAAGGAAAATTTGAATACAATGGTGGCTGCGGGTGCGTAAGCAAAATACAAAAATAACTTACCTTCATATCATATAAACTATCTTTAATTGTGAAATTTATTTCAATAATATATAGAGCCTATTTTAAGTGAATGTTTTTTTTCCAGATACCTTCTGAAACCAGATTTCATGAGGCGCTCAGACAAAACATTCGATCCTTTCGCAGAATCACCTGTTGATGGGGTCATTGCAGCCCAATGCTCTGTCCGCGTAATATCGGGTCAGTTTCTATCGGACAAAAAAGTTGGTACATATGTAGAAGTTGATATGTACGGTTTGCCAACGGATACCATTCGGAAGGAATTCAGGACGCGTATGGTACCTGCGAATGGACTCAATCCTGTTTACAATGAAGAACCTTTCGTTTTCAGAAAAGTTAGTATGTTTTTTGACACGAACACTGGCAATTAACTAGCATAAATACATGTCTGTAATAAATTATTTAAGTCTCTCAGCAATTGAATTTAATATAATGAATTATAATATAAAAAAGTTAATAATATCATGTCAGATTTATATCAGAAAAAGAAGAATAGATTTAAAAGAAATTTTTAGATTTTTCAAATCTCAATTTTTAGGTTTTTCAATCTGAACAATGATTTGTATTAGATTCTATAATTGGAATTAAAACATTTTTAGTGGAATTTACAATGTATAACTTCTTTTTTCTACCAAAATGACTTACCTAACATTTAGTACTAATGAAATATGAAGTATTTTATAAACAATCTCTCAAATGTGAAATTTAAAAACACAAATTTTAATATTGAATACGTATAAAGTTTCGTGCTTGCTTGTGGGGTAAAACTGTATCGCTTTTTATTAAAGTAAAACTTTTTGTGTATTGGATAATATAGAATTTAATATAATATCCAAGTATATAAGAAAGTAATCTGTGTATACAATAACTTTCTTTAATTCCTTTTATTTTTCTTAAACTGTATTTAATAATTCAATCACTTTTTTTATACCTAATGATTAAACAAAATTTTGCACTAGTCTCTATAAGTCGTTAAAACATTTAATAATATTTGTAATTACTTATGGTGAATATATTTTGTTTGTAATAAATTCAATATTTGTGTGTGTGGTAACGTTTTACAGTTCATTCAATTCATTGTTAGTGTCCATTATATATCGTAGTTGAAGTACATACAACTAAGTTTGCTTTTATAACTAAAAACTTATCATATTCAATAAAAGTTTTGTAAAACAGAATAGTATAGCACAAAAATCACAATGTTATATGTATACTGCATATTAAATTCAACATAAGAAAATATTGTAAATAATTAACAACCCTTCCTAATGTAGCTTACATGAAAGTATAATTTCGCCTCTCTTTTATCATTTCATATGAATTAATTGTGAATTCTCAAAAGAAATGTTCCAAGAAAATTTTATTTTAAACTTGTTCATATTTTAATGCAATTCCTTCAACGTTTATTTTAATAAATTACAATATTTTCCGAATTTCTGAAAACAAAATCACTATACTTCAAGCACCTGTTAGAAAATAAAGTACTGCTGCTTAAAACACAATCGTTCCTACAGAATTTATTCTACAAATGCAAAATAAAAATAAATAATAATTAATGAGATGGAATTCAGTAATAAATTTTAACTTTTTTCAAAATTAATATGGAACCATTAATGAATTATTAAAAATAAAAATAGAGACAAAATATTTTCCTTTTCACTTGTAGATACGGACATGTTCAAAATTAATTTAGGGAAAATTATCTCAGTTAGTATATTTTTAAGCTCAGGGCATAAAAGAGTATTATTTTTCTGCAACTAGACAAAAATCCTCCTGCATCAACGTGGTGTCGAGGATACGACCCATGATGCCATGATATGTTAAAACGTGTTGATAGGAAAAACGAATAATATGTTTCCCAGTAGGTTGAGACAACACCCCCTAAAGACCTGTCTTTAGGGGGTGTTGGTTGAGAGGTGAAATAGCGTTTTTAAAAATGTTACTGGCTTAATTTACTTTCAGTTGATTTTATAAAATGCTTTCTTTAGCTCTAGATACTTATCTAGTATAATAATATTTTTGCAGTGGTTATTTTACTGATAAATTACTTTAATTTTTTCACCGGGTGGTTGTCTTCCTTGACTTGTCAGAGCAACCAGGCCTGCATTGCACACCCTGATTATTGGCAAACAAATTCATGTTACCTACACGTTAACAATTTTATTTGATTCATTAATTTGTGAATTCACCTTTAAATAAATACATTGCAGAGAAAGGATCCATCTTTTATATAAATAAACATGATTCTCTCATAATTTATTTATATTATAATGTATGTATCGTGAAAATAACTTAAATAAATTAACTCTAAGCTCGATATGTAAGACAATGTTCAAATGCCTTACAATCGATTTCAACTGTTATGATATTCTCTTCGGGGTATAATCAATATAAACAATACTTCCGCATTTCCCTAAATCTAAAGTGTTTCTTTCTCCTTCACATTAAAAAATTAGTGAATCCGTTGGTTCTAAGTAATTAAACTCTTTATTCTTAGTAATTTTATTTTCAAAAAATAACAAATTTGCAAAAAATATTTCAAATTATTAACTGATTCATTCATGCACACAAACTTATAATACCCGAAATTATATTCATTTTATTCAATTTTTAATCATTTCTTAAAAAATATATTTGATCCTTATAAGAGAGAGATTTCGAATCTCTGTCTACTAATAAATTTTCTACTATCTACGGCAAGATGCAGATTCCTTGATTCTTCTTCCTTCGTACAAAACAATAGTAAATTGTTTCTTTAAAATTAAAAATCCTTCAGTATTGCTATCAAAACATATTGAGATCTTTAGAATAATTATTTGATCATTTTTATGCGAAATTAATAAACACACTTTTATATATAAAAATCCTACATTAAAAAAAGTTCGTTAAAACAGACTGTTTATTAAGTTTATCTAATAGATTTTTTTCAGTAACTTATATTTACTTAACATTTAAAAAATTTATAATATTGACATAGGTAATATCAAGCCTGTGTAATTTAATAAGCTTCATTTCCACTTTATTGTCTTTTGTGATTAAAATTATAATCGTCACACAGATTTCAATTCTTTACGTTACATGTATGTACGTAATATCATATGATAATAAATTTAATTTAAAATAATACCTTATATAATGTGTAGGTTGTAACTATTTAAGAAAAAGAATTTTTAAATATAATTCAACAGCATAACAAAAATATAATGTACAAAAATTTATATATATAGTTCAAAATTTATCTCTTACAGAAATTAAATTATTTACATTATCACAATACTTATCACAGAATATAGTAACATATATGCACATATATAAAAAAAATGCTTAGAAAATAGTATTTTGAAAGGATAACTAATATCAACTTTGTATCTTAGGTAGTTCTACCAGATTTAGCAGTGTTACGAATAGCAGTTTTCGATGAAAATGGAAAAATGCTTGGACAGCGTATTTTACCTTTAGATGGCTTACAAGCAGGTATACCAGTTTAAATTCATTTTTTTTCTCAAAAAAATAACTATAGCATAATTAAAATTGCTGTTCAACAAGAATGGAAATTATATAAACATACTTATAAAAATTTTAAGAAGCTTAATATATTAATATTATGACTAATACTACTCTTTACAATTTTGCATCAAATTGTATGTTTTAATAATGGCATTAATCCTTACTAATAGATTTTCTAGAAATATTTAGATATTTGATATATTTTCATGTTTAAATATGTGGTATTTAAATGTAACATTTACTTAGATTGTTAAATACTTTTATTATATATATATATATATATATATATATATATATATATATATATATATATATATATATATATATATATATATATATATATATATATATATATATATATATATATATATATAGGCTGTATACATACTTTTCAAAATCCTGTCATTTTTTCACTGAGATAGAAATCAAGATTTCAAAATCATTCATTAATTTTGAGCATTTTTTGGTAATCTTTATTACTTAAATCCTCAGAATAATTTAAATAACATGATTAATATAATGCCTTATAACATTTACATAAAGAACAAAACTAAGAAAATAGAAAACATTTTCAATATAAATTATATAATAATGATTTAGTTATAAATAGATTGTGCTCTGTAAATCCTAAACTACCACAAAATATTTTAGTTTCGCGATAAGTGATTACATGAATCATACGATTATGTAGTGGCCTGTTTTAGTATATCTTTTCATTTTTAGAAAGAGAATAACTATCTTAATGCCTATTTTAGGGTTTTGATAGATAAAACTAGAGTGACAAAAAATTTACCTGCGAATTTTTTGTGAATTTATTTGACTAGAACTATAATTTGAATTCTCTCTTGTTATAAATATTTCTAAGAAGATTTAAAACTTAACTCATGATAAAATCCCTATTATTTTAAACATAAATTCTTCAATATTAGGTTTAAATATAGTCATACTAGAATATAAATCAATTTTTTTGCCTTCTAAGCTGATAGTAAAATTATGATTTAGCAAGTAATAAATTAATATTAGATAGATAGCGTAGTATTTTTCAGTGTTACGATCCCCTTCACAGAATGCATTATTTTTACAAGAATAAAAATATTAAGAGGAACGCGAAAAACATATAGTCATTATTCTTTTATTAAAAAATTAGAAATTGAATTATTGGATATGAAATTTTCAAAAATTAAAAACACATTTAATATGATTACGAAATTTAGATATTAATAAATAAATTCTCCGGCAATAAATAAAATAAATAAATACAATCCGTCTATCAAAATTAAAGTGCGAGAAATTTTTTCCCTCTTGTCTACAAAAATTTAAAAAGTTCGCTTACATATTTAATATGATCCTTATAACATTGTCTATGAAATAATAAGGATTTAATACTTTAGAATTCCCTTAATTGTTATTCAAATTTATATTAAGGAACATACCCACAGTATATTTTCCTATATTAGATACATAAAGACATTTGCATGGTAAAAATTACGCAGAATATTTAGAAGTGAAAAATAAATACACATTAAGACAACAAAGTTTAATTTTTGAATTTAAACACGAGTAAAAGTATTGAAAGCCAAAAACAAATCATTTTTAATATTTTAGAAAACAATTAATACATATTAGTAAACTTAAATAAAAAATTATAAGCTATATTAATTATTTCATGTAATAGTGACACAAAAAATTAAGCTTAAGTTTAAATTCTAATCAGGCACTAAATGACTGTCAGAAAAATATAACTGTATCAGTAATTATCAATATTCACTATTATTACCTTTATGCTGTATCAATATTTATAAATTATTTTAATTTATTTATACAAGCATTGAAACCTCTATTTACAATTTTAAATTCATTACAATGTAGTTTAAAATAAAATAAATCAATAAGATGTCCCAACTTTTTAGTTTGTTTCAAAATGTTACGAAATTTTCACAGCAATATAATGTTTTTTCATATTTGAATTATTGGTAACTGAGTAACTCAGAGTTTTATTTCACAATGAACATTAATTAAAATTAATAAATAGTAAATACTTCCATTCACATAGCTACTTTTATTTCAATAGGTTACCGTCACGTCTCTTTGAGAACCGAAGGAAACTTTCCCTTATCGTTGTCTATGCTTTTCATATGTGTGGAGCTCAAGATATATATACCTGATGGGTTAGGAGGTAACTCTTAGTCTCATCCATTTATCACTTTTACTTCCGATTTTTTTAATATAAATCTTCTAATAGCAGAAACAATTTAAATAATTGTAACTAAATATATACACGATAAACTTATTCTTCTCAATTTCATTTTAAAGTTTTTTTTTTATAAAGCTTTGAACGGCGAGTGTGTGAGCATGTATGGGAGGTGGGTGTGGGTTAGTAAGAGATGAAACTTTTTTCTTGGTTAGGATCATTCAACTATAAAAATTTTATATATATATATATATATATATATATATATATATATATATATATATATATATATATATATATATATATATATATATATATATATATATATATATGTAAATTCCAAAATACATTCGAAGATGCAACAATCTAGCTTATAAAGTGTTTTTCGCATACTAATAAAACTGATAAGTCAAACGTCTTAAATGAAAATATTTAAGAGTTTTCAGAATTAGAAATTTAAATATAGTCTCTGTCTCAATATTTTAAGCTTTCATCTTTAACTATAATTCAAATTCTATATTTCACAAATAACTACATTTTTATCGTTTGAGAAACTTTGATTCCCTTGAAAATTTTAATCAGGTGTAAGAAAAATTGACACACATATTAATGCAGTTATTTACAGATGTTTTATTAAGAGTAAAGTTGTCATAGTTTATAGGATTTTTATAATGAAAATGAAATATACATTTTTAGATGAACAAATGATCTATATTTATTTTAAATGGTTATAATTAAGAGATGTAATTTTTAATACATAACCATAATAAGAATAAGCAAGACTTTGACTTTGACAAGGTGATATGAAATTCAAATGTATTATTTCCTAATGTTGTTAAAGTTACTTAGTTACAAGCATTGTTTATTTTTAAATGCAACGATTATAGCATTTAAAAAGTATTCAAAAAAGGAAGTGACCAAAATACATACTACATAAGTCCCCAACAAGAGCGTATTGAAATTATTCATTTATATACTAATCGATTAAATGTAGATAACCACATAATTTAATAATTTGAATTTTATGCTTTGAAGCTACACTATCTTATTATGCATATTGTCAATATAGATATTTATATAGCGAATATTTTTAACTTAACGGTTCGTAGTTAATAAGTGTATTTGAAATGCAAATGAAATCCATCCTAAATACTTCATAACTTTTAAAACTATTGCTTATTTTTATATGCTCCTAAAATATTGCTATAAATTGAATATAAATTTTGCATAATTGTAAGTAAACAAAATACTTGTAAATGAAAGTAATAATACATATATACTTCAGTAATCTCATGCAAATCATAATAATAATAAAGAAATATATCAATAAACTAAAATGATTTTTACAGGAGATATTGCCTTCAATTTTTCTTGTATCATTAAGAAAAATATGTCATCAAAGAGAATTACTGCTAAAGCGATCGTATTTTGTTTACGTTTTAATGACATGCGTTTCCAAAATTTCTTGCTAGATTTAATGGATGCTTTGTCGGATCCTAGAGCTTTTCTGTCTGCTCAAGAGAAAAGAGTGGCTCAAATGAAGGCCATGGGAATAGAAGAGGCTGATGTCCAGACGAATGACCTAAAACTGGGTAGCGTCAAGGCTGGTGGGAAAAAAGACGATGATAAGAAAGGTAAGATCGATAGATTTATATCGAATAAACTGTTCACCCCACATCTATAATCATTTTATCCCCCATGTGTTTATCCAAATGCAAAATAATACACCATAGTGATTGGCGAGAAAGAATTCCTTATTGAATATGATTCAGAGACTTTTATTACTTGTGGACACTTTGTAATTCAAAAAATATGCATTATAACATTTTTAAATATTTATCTTTTTACACTTAATGCTTTAAAGGTTTAATTACATTGCAGTATTTATATATCTTTAAATGAACAATTGGTCTTTTATCTTAACGAATCGAAGTTTTAGCGAAAAGGTTTTAGTTTCAAAACCAGCACTAACTGAAGATCACCGTATTTTCTAATGGAAGTTTAAGAATGCCAATCATTCGTAATAGTAGTGTCTTCCGTTTGAAATACCTTTGAAATTTGAAACCAAGTTTTTATCTTCCCTGTTTGTTCCCTGCTTAAAAATATCTCACTTCCCGAACGACTATGACATACTAATTATATACTGTATAAATTCTATTTATAATTCGCTCATACATAAATTTCCATCAATTCTGTAAGGTTGAATAATTTGAAGTGGTTGTTATTGAGGAAAAATTCATATTTAAAGAGAACGTAATATATAAAAAATGCGGTTACATTAATTTTAACATAAGAAAGAGTTGTCAATAAAAAGGTTAGATGAAAAATTTTATCGTTCTTTTTAAGAGTAATGGAAAACATATTTCTTACTTTTAACTCAGTATTTTTATGCAAATCTTTCAGAATTAATATTAAAAATCACATTTAATTATTATAATAAATGTAAGGACACTTAATAAAACCGATTCTCAGATGAAATGATTAATCACTTAGAAGGTTGTTCAGTAATGGGCGACAGGCATTTTAATATGTAACTCAAAAGACGAGTCATCAATAGAATCTATTATGGATTCAAATAAACAGCGCACACACAAAAATACTAAACAATGCTACTTAAAATATGAATACTTCCTCGTATCTACTGAGGTATTTTCTAAAATAAATGAACAACTGTTACTCTCTAAACAGAGAGGCCTATATTATGAGAATAATAAGTGAAAACTCTTTATTAAAATAAAAATTCTGTTGAAATCGTCTAATATCGAGTTTTAAATTAAAATTACATTCTTAAAATTTCGAAGTATACTATGAATGCCAAATAATTTTATACGTTTTAAAAAAACATTTTAAGATATCTTAGATAAAGACAATCTTTGTTCTCTAAGATTAACCTTCTCTCTATTATTGCCATAGACTAGCTTTGCTTATCTATCGAAATTCTTCTTCAAATTTAACTCAAATAGATATATTTTTTAATTTGTCAGATGAACAAAACGAAGCTCGATTCTTGATCATTCGAATTCACATCAAAATCGACAAAATTTGCTTCCATATTATCGCTATTTCTAGGGTTTTTCAAATTAATTAGGAAGAAAATTGTGCACCCTAACCTTAGAGATTTATCCATAATTTTCCTCTTTAAAATGGCACACATAATTTTGCAACAGAATGTTGAAGAGCTGTAAAATACTTAAATACTTGAAAGATTCGGAATATAAAATCTGAGCATCCACAATCTGCTTATAGTAATTATGAAATAAAAAGCTTCTTAGGTTTAGTTAAAATGGAATTATATTTTGATGGCTGTAGACTCACTTAATTACATTTAATAACTTATCCCATTTTTATCTGAAGAATTCAACCTACAAAAACATACGTTAAGTATACATTTTTTGATTTTTACAAGCACTTAGAGTTGATTAAACAGAAACAATTCAATGTGTAAAAATATTTCTTCATTTACAAAATTAAAAATATATTATGTCAATAATCATCCTTGAAAAAATTAGTAAATATCTAAAAAAGAATTAGTCTTAAAGAAAATCTTTACTAGTGGAAGGGTAAATTTACAAACGTCAAAGGCATTTTTAATAAAAGGAAATTAACAGGAACATGCACAATTTTATTTCCTTTGTTTGCCGCACTATGGTAAGTTTGGCATACATGGACAAAATAAATCAGGAATTACTATTTAAAGTGGATTCCCAATTACCAGACCTTCACACTCAAACTGAATCAAATCCATGAACTGTTGAATGTAAGGTTATCCAACTTGGAGCGGGCATAATGTGGATATCGTTGTTGTACTAACGCTTTCTCATTAGGCAGGCGCCTAAGGACTAATGGATCTGAAAATTATTTATACAAGTTGAAAATATTTTTAAGTAAACAAAGATTTAAACTAGTAAAATGTTGCCTTATTTTTATTTCGCTAGATAAAAATTACTTTCATTTTTGACGACAACGACAAAATTTTTGATTAAAATATTTAAATATTTTTAATTATTATAGCATCTAAATGGTTTATTCTCATAAAATTATTTACTTCATATAAGACAGTATCTTAATTAAACGGCATCTATATTTTTTCACAGCTATGAAGTAAGTATGCACATTTTTCTTTTTTATTAGAAGAAAGCTTTTTCTTCCAGTTTTGATGGATCACATATTTTTAAATGAACAGTTACGTTACAATTTGACTTCAATGAAAATCGAAGAAGTTGAGTAATTAAGTGAATAGCCAATATATATATATATATATATATATATATATATATATATATATATATATATATATATATATATATATAAATGCCCCAGTTACTTTAATTTTTACCGAAATTTTGTCTTTTTTATTTTAAGACAAAAATTTGTTCAATATATAATAAATATATATTTATATAAGAATTTAAAACAACTTCTTTAAAATTAGATTTTACCAATAGTGTACTTTGCTGAAAGATTTAAAATTCTGGAGACGTGACTACTGTCATTTTTAAAGAAATGTAAGCGTTGCAAAGACATCA
The DNA here is from genome assembly GCA_030067965.1 of Latrodectus elegans. NCBI lineage: Eukaryota > Metazoa > Arthropoda > Arachnida > Araneae > Theridiidae > Latrodectus > Latrodectus elegans. The sequence continues at coordinate 59,372,897 of CM057813.1, read as the reverse complement.
TTGCAGGCATTCGATACAGATAACTATTTTCGATTTGAAAAATTGTTGCTCATTTAAACTGTACGCGTAGCATTAAAACTGAAAAACAAAATAACTTACACATATTTATCTGACACATTCCCTCAATCTTTTATGCAACAGATCAGTACTCAACATTGGGCGACAAATGCACTAAGTCCATCAAAAGTGGTAAATAAAATTTCAAAAATTAGATAAAAATTTTATCAAAAATAAAACGTTCTTACACTTAAAAAAAATCTAGTAAAAGCCTATTCAGGAATTTTGAAAACTTACTAAGGATTCTGAAGCATTAGAAGTTAGCCACAAGAAGAGTCTCCAGAAAAATACTTATCGTGCTTTTTTAAGACTTTAATTAGGTTTAAAGCAACATTGAAGAAAAATGTCTATATACATAAAACATTTTAAAAATTAAAATTATCCAAAAATTAATAACGTTCTTGAAAAAAAATTACGAAATTGTTTATTATTCATTGAGTATGAATATTTATTTATTTTAATAAATGTATTTTGGAAGGCTGGGAAAATAAAAACCATGATATGCTCTGTGAGAGAGACAAGTTCAAAGAAGAAACTTCTAATTCATTTATTGATAGAATGAAATGTGATTTGGACTCAAAAAAAATTATGTGATGTAATAAAAGATAGATATTAGAAGATTGTTTTTGCAGCCTATCAATTATCAAATGGATAGCTAAACTTCAAAAGCAGTATAAATAGGTTTGTAAACTTCTTTTCAAATTAATTTATATGACTGAAGTGAGACATGTCTCATTAAATCCGTGAACTCATCATCATCATTAAATCCTAACATTGTGAACTCATCATCATCATTGAATCCTAACATTGTGAACTCATCATCATCATTAAATCCCAACATTGTGAACTCATCATCATCATCATTAAATCCTAACATTGTGAACTCATCATCATCATCATTAAATCCTATCATTGTGAGCTCATCATCATCATTAAATCCTATCATTGTGAACTCATCATCATCATTAAATCCTATCATTGTGAACTCATCATCATCATTAAATCCTATCATTGTGAACTCATCATCATCATTAAATCCTATCATTGTGAACTCATCATCATCATTAAATCCTATCATTGTAAACTCATCATCATCATTAAATCCTATCATCGTGAACTCATCATCATCATTGAATCCTATCATCGTGAACTCATCCTCATTTATAAATCCTATCATCATGCATCGTGAACATATTCAGGGGATATAAATACTGACATGTATTATGTGTCTTTTTCATCACCTTGAAAGTCTTAAAAGTACAAGTGAACTTTCATGAGAAAAAGGGATAAAAAAAATTGCTTCTTGGTGCAATTTAATTCTCCTATCGGTACAGCCATCTAAAATATTTAACTTGCGTCAAAATTCACAAGAAATTGAGAAATACTGTTAAATGTCAGAAAAGTATGTTCCTACACATATTGCTACATGAAGAAATCAAAAAAATATGCTTAAAACAAAGCAGTTTTATGTTCAACCTGTTTTCCTTTATTTGCCTCATTAAAAACCTTCTACCTGAAATATTAAAATTACTTTAACACGGTAAAAAAAGATTTCGTGCTCATTTTTAAGTGAATAAAGAAATTAAAATAGATGTGATCAAAGTATTCTCCAATGGCAAGTTTTATTTTAACAATATTCAAAAAAAGCAAGAATGCTGCAAAAAATAAAAAATAACAAATTGTTTAGGTAAATTCTAGTTATCAATTATGTTTAACTTGATACAATTATTAACAAATTATGAAGAGTTAAAAACAAATTAAAAAGTTAGAAATCAAGCATACAATTTTACAAAATGTGAACGAATTATTCATTGCATTTCTTGTCACACAACTAAATCATTTATATTTAAAAGAGAGAAGTTGTGCCAGAACTACTTTTAAAATTTCTTCCAAATGCTTGAGAATCATATTCTCAATTAAAAATGTTTCTTCTTCTTATAACTGCTAAATTTCATTCTTACTAAATTCCCTCGAGTATAATATATTATTTATAATACTAATAATACCAAATAAATACCACAATATATTATTTTGTAGTGCAATTATTAGGTTCAGTGAATTTTTTATTCTATATTGAATATTCATAAACTGCAAAAATTAAATTTTCTCAAAAAAAAAAAATTCCTATCACTGTTTTTCTTCATCAAATATTTTAATGTTATTTAGACACGCATTTAGACTCTCAAAATAGTTTATAAAATTGAAATATCATCCTTATTATATCATTCTAATAAATGTGATTAAGTTAAATAAATTAATTTATACATTTCGATTTTTGAATCTTTACAGTGTATGAAAATGCGACATGCAACTTTTATAAATCTCATGATTGCTTATTCTTCCCCATGCACAAATGCTGCATAAAAATTTAAATAAAACGTAAAAGCTTTCTTTAAATCAACAAATTATATAATTCTGGTTCTAAAAATTTTAAAGCTTCATGAATTAAAGATATAAAAACATTTTTAACACTCAGTGATTTCCTATTTCAAACAATACATTTTAAACATATATATTTTCTTTAATATTTTTCAATTTTTAATCATTTGTTGTCTTTTAATGAACACTTTATTGTAACGTCTTGTTACAATAAAGTGTTGTCTTTTAATAAAGTTGTTGTCTTTTAATGACCACTTTATTGTATTAAAATTCAATTGAATTAATACTAAGTTTTCAGATTTTCTAATCCGGATGATTATAATTAAAGTCCCGATTTTAAAAATCGATAATTTTAAAACTACTGGTCAGAATGACTTGATATTTTAGAAGAGCAATCGTAAGGCAATGGAATTTTATTAGACAAAGGAAAAAATAGTTCTAAAATGTGCCGATAGATGACGATGTCAGCATTTACATTGTCTAGATATATGCAAATTACTAATACTTGACATACGCACATGAGACTTAGCTGCCATAAAAATGCAGAGCACCAGCTCTTTGCCTAAATGCTTCATCGTGACTCTGACTATGAAAAATCGCGCTCTGCTCTTGAAGTTTTTTTATAAGAACGATGACTGTGCACTTACAACTATTAGAAAGTTTCGGACATTAAAATCCATTAAATGGGATCCAATTACCGCAAAAGGTCTGCGAAAATGATTGCTAAATTCGAAGAGACCGGTTCATTTGACATTAAACGGGGTAGAGGAAGAAAACCAGTTTCGGCTGCGGCAGTGGAAGATGTGGCTACAGCATTACAAGAACAGACTAACAGTGATGTTGGAATCAGCAGTGCACGGGGAACTGGCCGACTGCTGAATATGCCGAACACCACGGTGCGTAAAATCCTACGGAAGATCTTGCTCTGTTATCCGTATAAGATAACTCATGTGCAGGAGTTGCTACCGGCTGACCTGGAAGCACGTCAATCTTTTGCACTGCAATTTCTTGCCCGGATGGAAGTGGACAACGGATGGCCATGGAACATTCTGTGGTCTGACGAAGCCCACTTTCATTTGCAAGGTTCTGTAAATACGCAAAATTGCAGGATATGGGTGACCGAGAATCCGTCCCAGCTACAGCCATTACCTCTTCAGTCTGAAAAGGTTACTGTGTGATGCGGAATAACGGCAGCGTTTATCGTTGGTCCGTTTTTCTTCGAGGAGATCACGCCTGCGGGTCCCGTTACCTGCATCGTTACTGACAAGCGGTATGAAACACCTTTGCGTAACCATGTCCTTCCGGCACTTCAGCAGCGTCAGTGTGTGGATCGCACAATATTCAATCAAGATGGCGCTCCTCCGCACATTGCGACTCCTGTGAAGCAGCTACTGAGTGCTAATTTCGGAGATGACAGGATCATAAGCCGTCATTTTCCAACAACGTGACCGTCACGTTCCCCCGACTTAAACCCGTGTGATTTCTGGCTTTGGGGGTACCTGAAGAATGTTGTTTACAGCGGGAATTTTCAGAATCTAGACGACTTGAAGGCAAGCATCACACACCACATCCATTGCATCAGTACAGATACCCTCCGATCTGTTGTGGAGCATGCCGTTTTGCGCTTCCAATTAGAAGCGGAACAAGGCGGAGGGCATATCGAACAACTTATGCTTTAATCATCAGCAAGGTGTTGATTCCATGAAGCTCTTTTTTTGTCATAATCGCTGTTGTCGCTGTATTCTTGTCTTTTCGCTAATAAATCTTTAGTAAATCCCTGAACTCTAATTTTTTTCTTTTGGCTAACAACATTTCTGTGTTTAAGGAATACATTTTTGGACTTTCCTTCTGATATTACCCGGAAAGCGCCATCTATCGGCACATTTTGGAACTATTTTTTTTCGCCAAACAAAATTCCATTGCCTCACGATTGTTCTGCTAAAATATCAAGTCATTCTGACCAGTAGTTTTAAAATTATCCATTTTTAAAATCGGGACTTTAATTATAATCACCCGATACTTAGTTCCTCTAATATTATAAATTATTTGCAATTTTAAATTTGATTTTAACCATAGTTTTATTTATTTATTTTTTAACTTTAATCTATAAAAACTGATCACTAAAATCTTTTCGTTAATAAAAAGAAAATACATGATTTTAGTTTCATACATTAATTCCTTTTAAAAAATACAAGAACAATATAAAAAATGCAGGACATAAAATATTAACTTGTGTGTTGCAACTAATTAATTAAACCGTATGCTATCTTCATAATGAAAGGAACAATAAAAAACCTCATCAGTATATGAAAAAAACAAAGCCATCAGCTAAACAAGATATCCAAATTAATTTTCGAGATTCAGCTTTAAGAATCAAAAAAACTAAGCATATAAAAATTAAAAAAGCAATTATTTTCTTTCAATTTTCTATCGTATTGCTTTTTTGATTAATTAATAGATGGAGTTCCCTTTTGTTAATGTTTCTGAAATACTGACAAATATTATTGTATCACTATATAAAGACTAATAAAATGTGTGGAATTCACAGCTTGTCTTCGATACTGACACAAATTTTTATTTGATTTTTGACACTCTAAAATAATCTTATGGTATTAACTTCTTTAAGCCTCATTTCTTATGAATCATGATCGTTAAGTCTTGAATCCAGAAAAATCTTTTGCAGTTATTTTTCACATTTAGTATTATTCTTAAGTTAATATAACAGGGAACAACATGCTCGAATATCATCTGATAACTAAAAATAATCACTTAAAGAAATCCAGTTAATTATTATGCGATCCCTATGAAGCTGATTCTCAAAAGTGTTAGAAGCATATTTGTTCATTTATTTTAAGTCATCATACCATGTTCAAATATACGTCTTAAATGAGTAAAATTAGTAAGTAAAAAAGTATAATTGTTTATTTACTGTTATATACATTAAAATAATGACAATTACTTTATTGTAATTTTTATTTATTATAATCTTAAAACTATAATTTTTACATCTTACAGAAGTCGTTAAGATAGAAGCTATTACACAAGAAAGCTTGAAACAGTTGAAACCTTTCCAAAAGTTGAGAAAAAAGCAAATGAAGGAACTAAATGGCTTAATGAAGCGCCAACAAAAGGAAAAAGCAGCTGTTCAAAAATATCAGAGCAATGCCATTGATAAATACCTTAAAGGGAAAAACCAGTATGTTATTGGTATTAAATATATCATTGTTATTATTAAATATATCATACTATTTCAAAATAATCCTGAATTTGAAAAAAAAGTAGTGAGATATCTTATTTATGGTCTTTTTTTATAACTGAATCTCTAAGCTTATTAGTATAAATCTGTTATAAATTTGAAAATGAAAAAACAAACATTTATATTCAAATTATGAGTATTATGGTATGTAAAAATTAATAAAAATTCACAATAGTATAAAAAAATTAAATATCTAAATTTTTTTTTATAAAAATTACGCAAACAAATTTTTGTGAGCTTTTTGCTAAAAAATTTCAAAAAAAATTAAGATTATTTATTTTAATAATTTATTAATATATTAAATAAATAGCATGTTCTAATGTTGCATAGTTCCATTGTTTAAATAAAAATAATAATTATTCACTCAAAACTCTTATTTAAGACTACACTATTTCTAATAAATGTATTGCAGAATTTTTATTAAACTGATATCCGCAAATAAATATCACAGATCAGAAAATTTGATAAAACTCTAAAAATGCATAAAAACACAATAAAACTTGATTTTTCAAATGTCTATATTACGCTTTGAAAGAATAACAATTCATCTAAATCTAAACCCGTTCATATAAAAGCGGCCTAATTTCCGCTTTTATACCCGGTTGAATAATCCATGCAGAAAATCATTCACTCTAAAATTATTAAAATTGTAATTTTCTTATAATATTTTGTTACATAATTTTAATAAATATTTGCACCGCACTTAAGGTTTATTTTACTTAATATTTCTGGAAGTAATCTTTTGAGAATTTTTAATATAAAATTTTTAATATTTTGTTACATAATTTTAATAACTATTTGCACCGTACTTAAGGTTTATTTTACTTAATATTTCTGGAAGTAGTCTTTTGAGAATTTTTAATATAAAATTTTTAATATTTTGTTACATAATTTTAATAACTATTTGCACCGTACTTAAGGTTTATTTTACTTGATATTTCTGGAAGTAGTCTTTTGAGAATTTTTAATATAAATTTTTAATATTTTGTTACATAATTTTAATAACTATTTGCACCGCACTTAAGGTTTATTTTACTTAATATTTCTGGAAGTAGTCTTTTGAGAATTTTTAATATAAAATGTTCTCGTACTGCATTAATATATTTTAGAATTTTAAACATATAACTTTTGATTTATATATGTTACATATGATTACCCCTTTCAAGCCCTGTTGGTTGCCTCAAAGTGGTGAGGGTGTAGCACAGGGCGGAATAGATTAAGTCACGTAATTTAGGAGTTTTCGCCTGGCAGGGTCACCCTTGACGTGAAGGCCATTCTCCATGGTGCCTAGCTGAGTAAGAGAAGTTGGAGCGAAGTTAGTCCTCTACCTTCGGGTGATTCATGGTTCTTGACATTCAAAAGCTGTAACACTCCCCTTTATCTATAAATTTTATGAATTTTGAAATCCTATTTTTTTAATCAGTTATGGTTATATGAATTTGGTTTAGCATAATGTCTAACCAGATAGGGTATATAAGAAACAATAACACATGATTACATTAATTTACTACAAATAATAAACATTTACTAGTAAAAAAATTATTGGTAAGATTAATAATTTTATAAATTTTTAGTAAAAAGAATTATAACATCCTAATTTATGTATAATAAATAATTATTTATATTTCTAAATAATCGCTTATTCTTATTTTGACTGAATGGTAATTTTTTTTTTATTATTGAAAAGTGAAAATAGAGAGATTTTGAAATTAAAACATTTTGTATTAAATTCAATTTTTTAAGCTTGTTCAATAACGAATAAGTAAGTTAAAACTGGTATTGGTTGAAAATTAAGAGGACTATACTGATATTTCTTTTATGCAATCAAGAAAGTAGAAATTAAAAACTCCAGCTTGAAATTTAAATATTTAATTCATTACAATTGATTAGTTGATAGCTAGTAGATTGAAGTATTGCTGATTGTAAAGCATAAAAATTTGTCAGCATACACACAATCCTATCCATTTTCTAGCTATTTTTACTTGAAAATTTCTAAGCATTTAACCCAACAGAATGGCATGCAGAAAATAGAAAGAGAATAATAACCTCCCATTGTTTAACAATGGGCTTGGATTGAACTCTGGAACTCCCATATCGAAGAACAATATATTATCACCAGGCCACGTTAAGTATTCCGCTATTTTATTAACAAAACTCCAAATTTTTCGCAATATGCACGAACTCAAACTTGGATTTGTCCTACTAGTGCTCGAGTATCTACTTTTCAACTCAAGCCTTTCCTATAATGAAACAATTACATTATCTTTCGATTAATTGAAGCAAATATAAACTGGTTTGATTCACAAAGATAAGGGCATCGCCAGCGATATACGACTACTTGAGAATCCACAGTTGCAAAATTCATATAAAATTATACATCTGCAATTTGCAATGCAGGAATCATCTATATGCATATAATAGAAGTGGGACTGCCATGAAATAAATTGATTGTGATGAGACATAATTCAAAAACTGTTACTGCGATAACAAGTATCAAGTATACAAAAAGGTAGAATGAGCTGTTATTTAATGTCATGAGACATAATTCAAAAACTGTTACTGCGATAACAAGTAACAAGTATTCAAAAAGGTAGAATGAGCTGTTATTTAATGTCATGAGACATAATTCAAAAACTGTTACTGCGATAACAAGTAACAAGTACTCAAAAAGGTAGAATGAACTGTTATTTAAATTGATTTACTTTTTGAATTCATAAATAAGATGCATGTGAAAGAAAATTGTAATAAATCTGAATGTCAAAAACAGTTCATATGCGGATTGTAGAATATTTGCTTATTCCTTTATTTGTCGTATTTTATACGAATATCTATTTCGATAATTAATACTGATTTCAGTAATATTGTCTAATCAAAAGGTTAAATATTTTACGATCTGGAGCACCGATATAATTTTTAAAGTTAACAAGAATCTTTTTCATATGAATTTAACTGATAGTAGTTTAATTAGACAGTTGCGATATCACTAATTACAAATTTTTATGAATTCACAAGTGTATCAAAGCATTTTGTTTGCGATAAAATCCTGAAATCGATGTGAAAATTTTGTCACAATTTTTTTTCTTAAATATATACTTATTTTGCGTCTTTAAGAAACGTACTGTTTTTCAAAAGAGACATCCATATTTACTTTTTGTACCCAATGACCCAGAAACGATCTATTTTATCACTTTAATATATTAAACTGAAAAGCTCATTTCGCCCTATTCTTTTTAAAGATAGCAAAGATAAAATTCATTGTTATAATGATTATAATTTTTTTTTCATAAGTACTTTTCTATAATTATTAGGGAAGAGGTACTGCAAGATACTAAACTGAAAGAGTTAGTACTAAATCAAGTTCAACAGTGGTCTGAATTAGACGAGAAACATAAAAATGAAGAGTGGGAAATGTTAAAGACGCATGCAAGTCAACAAGGTGAAATTCTGGATAAACTTCTGGTGGTAGAACAGATGAAACAAATGAGACAACTGGAACAAAAGTTTGATAAGTAAATTTTTAAGTATTAAATTTTTACCTAAAAATTATTTTTGATTACTTTTTTTAACACAGCTGGAAACAAACCATTCAGCTTGAATTAAAGCAATATATAATCAGTTTATATGAAAGTATTTTAAGAGAAGAAAATTGTTTTTACTTCTAGTTACTAATTTAATATATTTTGTAAATTATAGTAAAAACTATTTAAACCTCGTATAATTTTTATTTCAATATTAAATTTAGAATTTGAAGACTAAAATGAATTAATTATAAGTATATACAGTCTTTGTAAATTTATATGTCAAAATGCAACTCAAAAGTATTTTTTACAACAATATTCTTTAGTCAGTTTTTAAGATACTGGTTTTTAATTTGTTTTATATATTAAGCGAAGTAAATTTTCTGCAGACGAATGCATATTAATAATTGAATTTGAAAGTTAACATCGGTATTTTCATTGTGAGAAACTTGATTTAATCAAGGACTTATTTTTAAGGGATGATTCTTAACTGATGTTTAATCGTGAGCATCGTGCTAATTTATTATTTGAAAGAGCTTCATTTGCAATATTTCTTTATTAACAAGCGTCTAGAACTCTTTCTCAATCTTTATCACTTTGATGAAAATGCTTTATAAAATATTCGTTTTCATTTGGAATGAAACTTTTACAAATTATATATGTACACAATAAACTCACCAGCATACATATTTTATGTATGCTAGTGAAACTATTGTTTACATATATATTATTTTATTTTTATATACCACTTATACTTAAAATAAGTAATTATAACTTTTTAAATTTTATTCAAATGAGACTTGATGATTATTGAATAAAGACATCATTACCGAAAACTTTAACCAATTAAAGAAAAACAATTAAAAATTTAGAATGGCACTTCATTGAACAGAAGAATCCACAAGCAACCAAGGATCCACCATCCACAAGCAACGCGGTGAATATTTTTGATGCCTTAAAATCATTATTAAAATTAAACATTGTCAGGAAAAAAATCAATACAATGAATAAAAACAGGGATGAAAATTTCTTTAGCTTCTAAATGAAACAAAAAATATAAAATTACAAAACCAGAGAATCTCCCATATATAAAAGCATAGAAAGAATGTATTGGTTGTTGCCAATAAAATCACCAAATCATTGAACAAAGCTAGCTCAGATGTTAAGCACATCATTTACTCAAATAATGACTGGCATTCCAGTTAGCAGAAACGTAAAGAAATAAGACATGTCCATGAGATAACCACTCAGAGCAGAATTATGTTGATTACTTCATGTGAGGCATGCAAGCAACCAAGATTAATAAAATTTAATAATTTTATTGACTGAATTCACGATAATATAAAGAGCTTTAAGAAAAATACACGTTTTTTAAGATTCACTTCCAAGTCCATCTTCAAAATCTTTATAAAAAAGGATATCCCACTCGAGTTTTAAAGATCAAATGTACCAAATTTCATTAGCCTCGGATATTTTATAAGATATTTTATTTCTAACGTTAATTAGTAATATAGTTTAATTTACTCGGAAGTAAATTTAACTATGTATTTGAAATTAACAATGGTATCTTTCTTGTTTTCCCCAAAAAAAGTTGGAAATGCCTCCTGTTTTCATTAATTACTTGCAAGTAAATATTGTTAGTTGCTTTATTAAAACTTGGACTTACTTATTAGCGCAAAAAAAATAAATCTTATTGCTTTTAAAACATTTAAAAATTAAAATTTTTCTCTAGTCTTCAAATTTCATCTAGAAATTAATTCGTAAAAAGATAAATATATTATAATGAGATTACATATTAGACCATTTTTAATAATCGATACAGGCACGCATTTAAAATTACAAATATCATCCCATAATAATAATTAAAAAATAAATCATGAGATAGGAAGAAAACTGACTTATTCTTTGAATAATATTTTATAACTTCAAAATAATTTCTTAATGGAAATTCAAGTTGAAGATTCCTTCACAATAAATTATAATAATTTCAAAACTTTGAAGCTTTTTAATACTTCCTGTACTTTACCTTTATACTAAGGAAAATTAATATTGTTAATTTTGTAAATATTAATGAGTTTTATTATTGCAAAACAATTCAGAACTATTTAATATTATTTTTAAATGCAAAACAAAAAGAAAAAATGCTTATGAAATGTTTATTTTTTTTGTTACAAATTTCAATTAAAATTGTTCTTAAAATAAAAGTTACATATATGAGCAAAATATAATCGAGAATTCTACAAGATAATTTTAATTTTTTAACAGAATTGTCAAAGTTTCTCAACATGAATCTTTGGATTTAAATATTTTAATATTTTTAAGTTTGATACAAAGTTTCTCAAGATAACTCTTTGGGTATAAGTATTTAACATTATGAGAAACTAATGACCATTTTAGTCATTATTATTTTGTAAACAGTTTTCATTAATAATAAATTCAGGAAAAAAATGTTATTTTTCAAACATATTAAAACCTTATCAAATTTTACAAATGCTGTTAATAAAATACAAGCTTCTCTAAATTTCGAATAAACTTAAAATATTTTAGTGATTTTTCAAACAGTACAGGACTATAAAAACACTGTAAATTCTGTCAATGTTTTTATTGAAGTAAAAAAATATTACACTTATATTTAAAACATAAATGTTTGAGTGCCTATTCAAGTTGCAATAATAAAATTACATTAAAAAAAATTTTGTTATTATTATTTAGTGATAACAAGGAAATGAAATCAAAACAAGCAAAGATATCAGTTGAAACAGCTAAAGAAGTGAACAGCGATCGAACTTTAAGAAACAAAGCAGAAAGGGAAAGGTATATTTCAACTATATATATAGTTTATTTTTTTTTAAAGTATATATATATATATATATATATATATATATATATATATATATATATATATATATATATATATATATATATATATATATATATACTTTAAAATAAACATTTTTAAATGTAAGAACTGATAACTGTATTCTTAGATTTTGATTTACTTTCTGATTTATTTGCATATTTTTTAATGGAAAATAATTTAAATTAAGCCTTCTATGAACCCCAAAAGAATTAAAAAAGCTTTTTTATTTAAAAAAAATTTTAATGATTATAACTAAGGGTACAGAAGAATTTCTTAATTAATCGATATATCGTCTATTTTTTAAATATTTAGAAAACATAATTTATATCGATTAATTTTGAACTAAAAATTGTAGATCATATTCACAAATGTATTTTAATGCTAAGCCCTTCAAGATTTATCTATTCATCAATATTAATTTTTAAATGATCAGCAGGTGAATTTGTCGTCATTTACATGAACTATGATTACATGGACATGGATTGTGCATATATGATTCTCGTTTCAGATTGTCTGACGATCCTATCAGCAAGGTTATTGGAAATTCAAAATATTTGTCAATTGATTTAGACTTTAGTACGACATATGTTCATTAACTATCAATTACTGTCAGCATTTACATATTTCTAATAAAAAAAGTAAATAGTATTATTCAAAATAATAATTATGTAGACAAAATGCTCTCAAAAACATTTGATAAAAGTAATAACTAAAATATTATACGAAACTCATTTGCAAAGTTTTAATTTGGTTTTGTCATCATCATCAAGACTTTCATTATTTCAATATGAATTAATTAAATTCACAGCAAACATCTAAAATATTCTGCAAATTTTAGATTTATTTTTCAAGTTTCTTGATTCGGCCATAAGAAAAGAGAATTTGTGAATAAATACAAAGTCTGAAGACACCTTGGTTCAAATTAGCATAAAACCGTGTTCACAATAAATTTTAATGATTAAATAAATCAATGTATTTAGAACAAAAAATAAAAATTTGTTCTTCACATTGGTTTGACTTAATCCTTTACGAAACATCATTTCTTCAGAATTTGAGAAATTCATTTCTGCAAGAAGTATAAAAAAGCATCAAATTGTCACAATATAATTTAGAACAAAAAATTAAAATTTGTGTATATTATCATATATATATTTGTGTATATTATTTGTGTATATTATTGTATATATATATATATAATCTCATATTGAAATAATGAAAGTATTGATGATGATGACAAAACCAAATTAAAACTTTTTTTTATTAAAAATATATAAATGCTGACAATAATTGATAGTTAATGCACATATGTCGTACTAAAGTCTAAATCGATTGACAAAAATTTCTATTGTAGAAATAATAATTAATCCAATTTATGGATTTTATTTATACTACGTTAAATAAGTATTTTCCTTTTTTTATTTATCTTAAACAAATTACTTAGTTTTCTAAGATTCAATATTTTGTTAACTATATATATATATATATATATATATATATATATATATATATATATATATATATATATATATATATATATATATATATTGATAAGGTATTTATTATTTAAAAAAAATCAAGAACTTTTTTAATAATAATAATTTATTTACATGAAATTGATTTAATCTGAAATAAAGATATGAAAACTAATAACACATTGCGTGATAAGTAATTAACACTATTAAAGAGAAACTATCCAATTTTGTATTTAAAACAATTTCTTAATTAAAATCAAATTTAAATTTTATATTCAATAAATTAACAATGGAAAACCTAAAATATCACTAGTTACGCATCTGCTTCAAGATTCGCTCCAGTGTTCCAGAACATTATTAAAAATTTCAAGTGTGTTTCAAACAACAAATGTCTTACGTCGCTTTCAGTGGAATATTCTAGTTTATTGAACAAAATTTGTGTTTCAAAGTGATCATATCACAGAACTGAAGGGTTCTGGATGGTGAAGAATTAATTCAAAACTTCAAGAGTCAAAGTAATGCTGTGGTAGAAAGAATGAATCGACAATGGCAAATTGGGAAGTAGCAGAGAATCCAGAACCACAATTAAAATATAAGACCTCTAATGGCTGCCATACCAGTTTTTACATCACCAAATTGTCTTTCATGGAGTAACTTTTTCATTAAGTCTACGATGATTATTTATAAATGAATGGTAGACAAGAACCAACACTAAAGCTGATTGTTAGGCCATTTTTCAACCACATATGTACATAACCCAGCCTGACGACAATAATTCTGGACTTTATTAAAATAACAATATTTTGACCGAGAACATTAGGTATAAATTATTGTCTTAATGTATAATCAATCAATGTGTCGTTAGGCAGAATCAGGAATCGTAGACTTACATGTAGATGTCATAATATAGGCATTGGGCACTGCTCATTATGACACCTAATAAAGTGTGGTGTATAAAAAATGACCATAGAACCAAATTAACGAATTTTACTTCGATAACTCAATTTTTTAAATAATTATTCATTATTCAGCTAATCACATATTTGTTGCTATTCTATTTAGGCTTCATTTGAATTAATTCTCAACAAGTTAATTCCCTGACGAATACATCTTTTGCTTTGCTTTTAAACATGCTAACACATTTTTTGGCCAAGAAAACATTTAATACACACCCATCGAATATATATGAAGTAAGAAAACTAAACAAGTGTTTAGAACTATGTTTGAATTTTGATAATTTAATGACAAAAATAAATAGTATTACTCAGATCTGACATTTGGAAATTTTATATGATACATTGCTTAATATCTTGCGTTCGTCCAGATGTTGACATGTTCTTTATGAACTTTTATATTTTCCAATGAAGTAAATGCATCCCTTCTAGCTCTTGTCCAAATCGAAATATTTCTTTTAAGTTTTTTATGCAGGGGTCGCACTATTACATAAAATTGATATACATTATAATTATGTTTTAAATATTATAATATTATGTAAAAATATCATTATATTATCGCTTTGCTATAGTCAATACACATTTACATTATTTTTAGAACTAATAGTTTAAAACATTTTACACTCTTCTAATATTCATATACTGAAAATAAAACAAAAATATTAAAAATTTTTAAACTTAAAACATGTCAATTCAATACCATTTTCTTAAAAAGTGGTATAATTTTTGTTAACAAAACTATTGTATTAAAAACATAAAAAATTTTATATAAACAAAATATCAAAAAAATAAGATTTTTATTAATATCTATTAAAAGAATTGAAATTATATACTATAAAATGGAAGAATTCAAAGTCAAAAATATAATGAAATAGTGTTCTAAAAATATCTTTTTAAATGAATATTAATTTCCAGGGCTTTGAACAATCAAACTTATTCAATAGAACTTGTTTGCTGATGCCAGATTTATCAGTAACGTTGACTCTAATCAACGATGATCACGCAAAGAATATTTTATACGAAATAATTATTTCATTTTGCTTGACAAACCAACATTTACATTACTGCAAGCAACCAAATATATGTGTGGTTGAAAACATTTAGCGAAATATTTTTGTTTGATAATATGGTTCCTATTTTAAATATGAATATGGTTCTTTGATAGAATGAAGTTGTTGTTCTAAGGGATCACTTCAAAACTTCATAAAATAAGCAAGTTTGCAAGAACCTTCTAAGCAATACTACAAACTGATGGTTGAATTTATATAACCCTACTTTTAGATTCATCCTTTTAATCTTGTGTGAACTACCTATACTTAAGATAACATTAAAAAATTTTACAACTTATTTATTTCTTGATATTCTCTCTATTGCTGATTGTACTAACATTATTATTAAAAAAATACAGGAAAATTAGAAAATTTTAAATTAAATTTTAAAGAAATTTATTTTTCTAAAGACGATTACGAGAAAAGAACAGCAACAATACAAAGAAGTTTATAGAAGAAAGAAAAGCAGCTGCTATGAAACAAGGAAAAGAAAGAGATAAACTTTCAAAATCTCATGATAAACAACATTCCGATCTTGTCAAAAATACACAAATTGTAAGTATGCTTAGCAAATAACGATTCTTTTTTCAGTCATAAGTGTATTAATCGGAAAGTAAGATACTATACTCAATACTGCTCATTATTTTAACTAAATTATTTTTATTTTAATTTTCAAATAAGATTGTAACCATTCTTATAAAGACACTATATTATTATAATCAAGAAATCAAAAAATACTAACTTTCTTAATTTTGTATGATTGTTTTATTTTCAAATCGTAACAAGAATGGATATATCTACAATGGTGTCCAGGGCGAAGGATACAGCATCTTTTTTGAAAAAATTAATAATCTTTTTAACTTGATTTTAAAATGAAACTTTACATCATAAAATTTACCAGATTCATTTACTCAGAAAATAATTAAAGTAGGTGTCTTTATTCATACAAAAAAATTTTAAAAATTTCAATACACCTAAAATTTTATTTAGCTAACATGCTTTCTTTAAATCAGTATTCACTTTTATTCCCATTAATTCAATATTTTCTACATTTTTTAATGGTAAATTATAAACTATTTATGACTAGAATAAATTTATTAAATGGATATTGATTAATTTCCAATAAAAATGACATTTTTACTAGTAATATGTTGAGTTTTCCTAACAAATATTTGTCTCGCGATATTACTGTGATTTATATATCTTATTGAAAATTATTTCTTATTCCTTTAAAATACATTTTATTGTGAATTATATTAATTAATTCACATAATCAAATAATCGGAATATTTATTATATATTATAAAATAATACAGATTTTATTAATTATCTTATTATTTAAGTTTTGAGTTCAGCTGTAAATTGTAAAAAAAAAAAAAAAAAAAAAAATCAACAAACACATTGCTTGGTAGTGCCAATCATAATGTTGGTAGTGTAATCGTTTTGCGATTATCTTAAAACTTCTCTGAAATGTATGCTGACAACTCTTTAAATTTGTAAAACATTATTTTGGAGTTAAATAATGAAAAACACAATTCTAACAAAAAATAACCATTGAAAGTTCTTTAATACTAAAATAAAATGACATTTTTTACTCCAATAGTTTTGTGATAATTTTCTGTGAGTTAAATAATTTAAGAATTTAACTTGAAAAACAAAACTAATTCTTCAGATAATTATTTTTGCTTAAATTTGAACTCAGGTTTTAAAAAAATCCTAACATATTTTTATTTTTCACTTGAAATTTTTGAAAAATTCAAAATATAATAAGTTTTGAATCCGATTGATTTTTACTTCTTCGCCATACACTACAAAAATAAAAATATGATTTATTTTACTTTGTATTATTGCTTTTTAATCTCATAAAGTATTGATGCATGCAGTAATTTTAAAAAATTACTTTTTAACAGGTTTTAAAAAATAAATTTTTATACTCAATCAGCGTAAAAATAGAAAAATGACTCTAAAAAAATTTTTTTTAATTCACATTGGTTTAAAATAATATTTTCGAATACCTCGAAATTTTTAATATAGTTTTGCCTGTCATACATCTTAATAGAAAGCAAATTTTAATAAGATCTATGATATAGAAAATCATACATTTATATATAAATTTGTTAACACTTACGTATGTTTAAAAAAATAACTTGATAAAAAGCATCCAGTCCGATTTTTAGATTAAATAAAAATGAAAAATGTTTTCCCAAACAATTCTGAATTCAATATCAGGTTAATTAAAAAAAATTGTAAGCAAAATACATTCATTTAATTTTTATCGGAATAATTGGTGTCATAATTTAAAAATACTAATAGTCTCAAAAGAACTTGCGAAAGAAATTTTTAGTTTTAAATTATATTAAAAAATAGGCCAAATCGATATAAAATTTCACTTTTCTTAAATTATGCATCTAAATATCAATATTAAATGAAAAAAAATTATTACTAAATTAAGCGTAAAACTTTTTTAAAAATCAAAATCAGGTTAGCCAGAGAAATATATGCACAAAATACATTTATATTTTGGCATATAAATTGAACATTTTTACAAAATTGCATTCTTTTGATAAGGTAATCACTGTAATACAATATCGAAATTTACATAGCTGAGAAATATTTCACCTAGGAAATAAATTTTTTTGAAGTACTTTTCTCTCACATTTAAATTCATAAAGGCAGTTTAAGAATGTAAATCTCAACTTTCTCAGCAACGTAAAAAATGTGTATGACCCTAGGGTTGTTTAATTATAACAGCCAAATACTCGTACATATGTTTATTATGTACTGAATATTCTTTTTCATTATTAACTTTAATAAAGCGCCAAATTTTTACCAAAAATTTCTAGCGAAATTTAAGAGTCAAAAACACCTAGATTGATAAGGTTTCCCCACCCCCAATCACCTATACCTTTCAACCACCATAATTGCCATTATTGACATAAAACAATTTGGACCAAGAAGTAACTGTGGGATCATAACGAAACTTGACATGAAGGTATATACCGAGCAGATACGAAAATGTACTGAGCTTCGTTCTCCTTGTAGTATAAAACAAGTAAGAAGAACTTGTTTGTGTGTACATAATCTTCGGCAAAGAAAACGCTAGGGTACAAACACTGATATATCGCCATCGAAGACAAAGAAGCTGTCAGAGTTCGAGAGTGGAATTATCATCGGGACGATGGAACCAGAGTGGTGGCTAACTTGGCGAGTACCTCGTCAAGTAAGCCGTTTTGATTTTATTGTGAGGAGGTGTTAGAACCAGTGTAACCACATCATGCGAAACGCGCGAGTAGAGCCAGCTGCTCATTCACTGTTATCCAAACACAGGAGCATCTTTATTATGGGCCCCTGTATCTTCCTGAACCATCACGAAACGCCTAGTTAAAGGACATCAGGTATCGCAGCTTCCATTATGTGTACTGTTTATGACACTACCGACTCCTCCATTTGGAGTGGTGTCGAGCATGATGTGATTAGATTGCAACAGAATGGAACCAGATCGTCTTCAGCGACAAAGCTAGATTATATTTGAGGAATTGTGTTTGTGCGTGGAGCCCAGTGGTGAATGCTTTTATCTTGCCTTCGGTTTACAACGATACACCGCTCCCATAGCAGGTGTGATTGTATGGGGTCCCATTGCTTGTGATACACGGTCACCCTTAATATTGATACATGGCACAGTGACAATCTTATGGTACATCCATGACATCTTTCAGCCATATGTGTTGCCGTTTACAGCAGAGCTCCCAGACCATTTTTCAACAAGACAATGCTTGACCACATATAGCAAGGATGCCACAAGACTTCCTTTGACAAATTACCAGCCATTCCTGCTTTTCTCTATCCCAACATTGGACACCAATCTAGCTTATCTAGGATCATTAGGGACAACTTACAAGTTTGGTCGAAAAAGAGGCGCATTTACACCAACCGTGATACGAGATGTCTCAGGACAAAATATGGAACTTGTATGTCTATCGTATCACATCGTGCATTCGCGTAAAACGGGGTCCAACAGATTACTACAACTTCCATTCATTTGTACTTTTTCTGCTATGATCATTTTTGTATTTTTTTTATCATTTACTTATAGCAAGTAGTACTTTGTAAAATTTTGTTACATTTTGACAACTTTGAATGAGTTTATAAAGTACACCCTTCCACCACATACTCTTAGAACACGTAAGCACTATAATTCATCTTTTATTGTAATTCTAATCTATCAATTTAGTTGTAAATGTCTCTAATATTAAATACAAATTTTCTTTTAAATATTACGGATGATGTAATTTTATCAGCATTTTAAATGCTTCGACAATGCTTATCTGTACTTTTTATTATTTTACAACGTCTCAAATCACATTTTCATAATGAATTTCATTATTGTAAGACAATATTTCCCATTGGATCCTGTTTTTACAACAGACAATATTATGAAAGATACAGCATATGAAATATTTCCATAATTTATAAGTATAAGTAAACTTGCACTTATATCCAAATCACCATAAATTAAATAAATATTTGATTAACTTTTTATTATAAGTTTACTAATATTAAGTATATATAAATATATAAATCACTAATCTTCTATATTATTTATAAGTGCCATATATATACATATTAAAATTGTTTGGATTTTATGAAAAATGTTTATACATATATTAACATTTTTCATAAAATTCAAACAATTCTAATGTGTGCAATAATATACCATGTACTGTTTACAAATATTTTTAACTCTCAATTCAGTTTTAAAATTAATATATATTTTTACAAGGAGTGATAAGATTAAGGTATTTTTTCGATAAAAACAGTGAAATGCTTTCTTACAATGAAAGCTATGGAAACATTTTTAAAAAGTTAATTTTAATATAGCAAAGAACAAGAATATTTTGATTGATTTTACGGCAATAAAATGAAAGTAAGAATTGTTTTTAAGTGAGAAGTTTATTTTAAATGTGTCTAATATAGTACATACTAAATATTTTTTTCTAACAGTATTTTATATCAAAAGAGATTCGGTTTAAAGTCAACATTAAAAATCTAATACTTATATTTTTCTATTTTATGGAATTTCGATTTTAAGAAATATTTCCCAAGTTCCTAAACGAGTTCATAAAACTGAGTGTCAACTATAATTAATAAATTGTTTTTATTTAATAAATAATTAGCGTTTAATTATTTTAGTATTAAATGAGTTACAGCTATGTGAACTTTATCTCTCTCTCTCTCTCTCTCTGTGTGTGTGTGTGTATAAATATATATATATATATATTTAATACAATTATAATAATTAAGAATCTAATACATAATTTTTTTTCATTAAACTTAGGAAGTGGACATCTATACTAATGCAGCAATTGAATATAAATTAGCAGCTAAAAAAGTGTTTGTCATATGATTAAAGACAATTTATAGTATATATTAATGGTTACATTTAATTGATTTAGTTATTGTAAAACATACCTAATAAACACTTATAATTTACTAGTTTGTTCTCCTTATATTATCATTGCTTCTTATGCCTGATATCATTTTAATGACAAATTTTATTAAAATATATTTTACTTTAACATATTTTATTCAACATAGTTTTAAAACTTTAATCCTAAATTTTTAGATAAAGAAGATTTCAACAGAAATATTTTGATAAAAATGTATTTTGTTTTTTCTACTTTTTATATTAAATAAATATTTTTTCACTTATTTTGAATTTTATTATTTTATCAATAAAAAATGAAAATAGAACAGTTTTTGAAGTGATAGATAATTTAGCTAATAGCTAAATGAATTCATAAGCATTGTATTGAAAAAAATGATAGAATCATACATTAGTAACCATAAATTCATGAAAGGTGATATAATTTAGTTTAAAAATAATACCCCAGTCAAAAAAAACTTATAATACAGAAAATTAAATAACGTAAAAATTGATGCATATTTAAATTTTAAAAAATCATAAAATGTTAACAAGATATGTGAAAGCAATTAACATAGAATTTCTGAGGAAAACAATTATCATCTGTTCTTCATATCATTCAACAATAATCTTCATATTAATAAAAACTGTTCTTCATAGAAGAAACAAAATTATTATGAATTGGCAATAAGAAAATTTATAGATATGAATATGAACTTAAGAGTAATTGACATAATTTTCACTTATTCAATTTAAACATGTGAACAACATATCAAATCATAATGTGCTTCATTATATAATCAGTGCATGTGTTTGAATTGGTTGCTTGATGGAGAGAGAAGAAAATAGATAACTGAGAATATTTTAATAACTGAGCCAATAACAACGGTTAAATAACTCAATCCAGCAGAAGACCATGTGCAAAGTCTATGAATATTAAAAGTACCATAAGGTCTAACGTTTTACCAATGGTGTGGCTTGGCATGGAGAGAGATGCTGACACTGACGTTGGCAACAATGTTCATCGTGGTTATGAATTTCATAACTGTTTTCAGCAGTTTCAACAGAAGTAATTAATCCAGAAACATTGAAATATTTCATTCTATATTTCATTTTACATTTAAAAAATAGATTTGCATAAGCTTTATATATTTTATTCCCACTGTAAATTTAATTATTTCCCTTCTCAACTTCTGTTGGTCTTACATACTGAAATAGAACAACTGTGACTGATAGAAACAAGGGATCTGTTCAACAGTAGCTGTTTTAAAATAAACTTAAGGTTCCAGATGAAACGATTTTCCTGCATAAGTTGATATTCATGGTTCAACTGAATTCATTAGTATGAATGTCTTTAAACATACAGAAAGGTTAATGTAATTTTAAATTTAATATGAATTCAAAGTATTTATTGAAATTCATTACTCACAAATTATATGTCACAAAACATCCTTTTTTCAATTTTTAACTGCTAATGTAACTAGATACTTAAGGGCTTGAAGTTGCATTGATAAAAATCGAATTGGTTTTTCACATACAATGAGTAAAATACAACTGTGGACAATATTGCTACCAGACTCACATGAGGTGAATGTCAATACTTAAAACAAATAAAGTTCATTAGAAAATACCACTTCTTATCACTTCGATGACCACATGGCTCTATCCTGTCGCCATCACAAAAGGGCTATTGTTTCAACTGCAGCACACTTAATAAACACTACACAAGTTAATATTTAACCATCAATAAGAGAATCATGGTTATGGTTGGCAAATGAAGCTTAACGAAAAATGGATTCCTGCAATGGTGGCAGAAATAGTATGTGAGATCCCTCAAAAAACCTGTAGTTATTTATACCACAATACTGTTACATTTTGTACACAAGGGTTTCCAATCAGAACCAAAATATTTCAGTATATCCTGTGAATGATAAATAGCACTACACTATAATTAAAAGTTACTAAATAAGGTTTCTTCTTTGATTACATAAAAAATTCATTTGAACTTATGAATGATTTAAAATAAGAGTTAAATATTGCATTTTTATTTTCTGTATGTACTGTCTTCTGCATAAGGTTGAGGGTTAAGGTTTTTCTGTTTCATCTTTACAATATTTGAATAGGGCCTACTATCCAAGATAAAAATATCCCTTTTCATGTAAAATACTAAAATGATGAAAGCCTTATAGCAGCTTTCAGTTGTTAAGATATTCATTACACTATATCAAATAACGAAGAGCCTATAATAGGATATCACTCTTCAGAGTAAATCCTAAGTTCAACCATTGTTGAACAGAAGGTTAACGAATATCTGCATATACAATGATCAAGGCGAGTCTCTTGCAAAATGGAGCTCTGGTGCATTATACAATCTATAATTTTTTGGAAAAGTTGACTAAGAAAAAAAATGTCTCATAGCAGGTTTTATCTGAATGACTATCCACTCTGTTGCATTAAGAAACAATATATTTACTTCAAAAATTAGTTACACTTTCTTTAAATACAAACAACAATTCTTATTTTTAACATCATAAAACTGTATTTGAATCAGAAATACATACAGTAAATATTCATCAGTTGACATTTTAGTTCTTGACTGACCATTACATTGCATATTTTTTAAGATATTGATGATTCATTCATACAAGTTAAAAGCAAAAGATCAATCAAATTACTTGAGTCCTGTCCTTTCATAATATACCAAAGAGAACATCAATAAAATATGAATGCAATCCATATCCTTTGTATTTTATTGGTGTTCTCCTTGCCTTTATTACTAGTATTTCTAATACACACTTTTAAATTTGAAAATTTTGGAATTTTTAATGTGTATATATATATATATATTTTATAGTTAGGTAATTTATAAATAAGCATATGGAATTAGATTTGCTTCATTACTCTACAATCATATTTTACTTATAATGGCTAATTTGACTTCTTACAATAAAGAGTGAAATTCAAAATACAGCAAATACTCATACTTTGTATAGAAATCAAATTCAAGAATTGCTAAACTGAAATGTGCAAAGAAAAAAATCATATAAAAATTCTCTTGAAAATATTTATTACAATATAAAATTTCAAAAACCTTATTTTATATAATTGATTTTCATGACAATATATACTATGTTACTTTATATTATTCGATTACAAAATTGTAATGTAATGTAATATTTGAATGAATGAATTTAAAGAAAAATTGTCTATTGAAAACTAGAGCTATTATTTACCACATTAGTATAGAAATTATCCATTACAACAATATCTTTAAATTTTTCAATGCAATAACGTGTACCTTTTACAGTAAATTTTACAAAAAGTTTCTTATTTCTACTTTCAATAAATCTAAATTCTATCTCTCTTAAATTTGTTATTTTCTTCAAATAATCTATCACACCATCTCTATCATGCAGTAATTGTTTAAAAAATTCACAATTGTCAATAATTTTAGATTCATTTAAAGGCAACTGAAGAGTATCAATAATGTTATCTTGAGCTTTGTAAAATATGCTTTCTGCATACGTTCCACTTTCATTTGGGATACCTAAATATTGTGGATTGTAAGTGCATGCTAATTTGATCAATGTAATCCATGAAAGCAGGCCTAAATCTTGAACTTCATTTTTTGTTGTAGTTTCTGCACCTAATTCAGCTAGCTTCAGCAAAGTTTTTATAATGTAGTAACCAGAAGAAATAGCTTTCTTTATGTTGGAAGACCTCCTTAATTTTTCAATAAATGGCACATCGCATGTAACTATTTGCATTGTTAGTTCTTCAAATACTTTATTAAAATGCTTCTCGAATGTCTTAAAATCATATACAAAGAAATGTTCTCTATGAGATTTAACCCACTTAGTAAGCACTTTTAAGGCCACTTCTAATACTGCAAATCTATTTTCATGAATAATGTTAGAATCTGTATCACATGTTAATTCTTGTGGTAAGTGCTTAGAGACACTTTTATCAATAACATCTTCAAGGATTGTTTTAGGTTCACTAATATTTGAGTCTTTTGCATTTTTATTTTTTAAATCAATTAAAACATCAGCAACTGCCCAAGGAAGGCCAAAATAAGATGAACCATTCTTCTTTGTTTTACCATAACTTACCATATACCATGCACTAGCTTTTTGGTGCATAGCATCAGAAAAATTATTTTCTCGTGGCTTACCACCGAATTCAGAGTAAAACTTATGCTGCAAATCTCGAAATATCCATTGGACTTCATGTTCTAATAGTGCCATTAAATTTAAGAGATCATGTTTATTTTCATAATATTTTGGAGGATTTATCAATGCTCCAGCAAGCAATTGCCCTTCACTTTCAAATCCATAGACTCTTAAAAACATTTCAACTTTATTAGAGTATTGCTTAAGCATTCTTTCAGCTGACTTTTTATACTTTTTATCCCATTCTTCATGACACAAGTCATCATCTACTGTGTAATCAATTTCGTTTCTTTCAGTTTCAAGTCCCATTTCTAATTTCTTACAGTTCCGAAACAAATAACCAAGTGCTTTTGTTGATAAGTAAGTAATTTTTTCATCTAATTTTTGTTTAAAATCTGGATACATATAAGCTCTATCTCTTCCAAGTTTAACACTTTTACCAGACTTGCCAAAATCAAGAGAAATAGAATATTTTTGGGCGAGACGAATGCATGAATCAGAAAAAATACCTCCTTTCAACTGATCAGCCAAAACTAAATGTGCTGTAGCAATAATACCAACATTGTCATTAAAAATGTAATTCCCAAAGTGATCCAGCTCATCAGCCAACTAAAATATAAAGAACATTTTAATTAATTTAGTAAACATTGATTAAAATTTAATAAATATTATGATTATGTGACATTAAATTTTAATAAAAATGAAACATAATAAATTAAAATTCTATACATAGATGGTGAAAATGCAAACATCTTGTTTGGGTAAATCAGTTTTCAACATTCAAGAATTCAAATTTTAAATGCGTTTTGTAACACATAACAACAGAATATTTGAAATTAATATAAAAAAGCAATATGATCCTTAGTGAAGCATAATATTTTTTATTATACTAACTTCTCTTTTAATAGAATGAAAAACACTTTATGTACAAAAATTAGTCTAATAGTTTTTTCAAAGTATATTCCTTTGATTTTGGAATAAATAACTCTGCAGCAGATGAGATATGTATCAGTTTTCAGACAACTGCCTATCTACGCCAACAAAATATGAATAAACTAAAATCTATTGATTTTCTTTCTGACTGAACCTCACTCTTCAATAACAAAACTACAGCATCAAGATTTGATACATTTTGTTCATTTATTTTTCCTAGGCATTTTACATTATCAAATACAAGGGATCAGAAATGAATTTTTGAATAAACAAGATAAAACTAAGCTGCTTGATCTGTCATTAAAACTAAACTTTTTAAATATCTAAAGTTGTGTAGATGCAGCATTTAAAATAATCATATTTCCTCTCAATGTTGTAATTTAAAAAAAAAAAGGTCTAAAAATTCTAATGTATAAAAACCAATAATTTTAGTAGAATCAAAACATTGCTATACTTTAATTAAGTTTTCTTGCACAAAGGCAATTTTTATTCATAATAATATGATTCAGTAAGCATACTAACTTCCAGGTAATGTTTTGTTCCTTGAATTAAATAATAAAATTTGCTATCATTAATTATTTTTATTTTCATGTATATTTTTAAAATGACTCACAAAGGTTACATATGAAAATTTAAGCAGTTCAATTTCAAAACATCATGGTTCTTACTTCACTTTATTGTGTTCTCATTAAATGTGAATTATAACCCAATAACTATTTTTGTCATTATTTCATTTGCTCTTAATATACTTTAATACTTGTTTCAACTTCAAATCTGTTTTTAAAGCCTTACCTTTTTTTATTAAATTCAATTTTCATTCAGCTTCTCTGATAAAGCACCGACATAATTATAATGTGTTCATTATAATGCTTAATTTTTTTGTTTAAGCAAACGTATACATAACTTGATTTATTCTATTCTATAACAATTTTTTATTGACAAACGAACTCTTAATTAGCAAATGCTTTCATAAAGCTTACTGTTTTATTTTGCTCAACAATATCTTTATTATGCTATGAAAATTAGCACATGCATTCAACAATAAATATTTAATGAGATCAAGGCATAATTATTATAAATGACCTTAAGTGAATATTTAATTTTTCATATCTCCTGTTATCTAACTTTAAAACAAAGTTACCAAGCCTTAAGTGCCAAAATTGTTGTTTGTTTCATTTGTGTTTGATTTTACAATGAAGAGAAAGCAGTTTGCTTATGAATGTGTTAATTTGGTAAAAAGCAGAAATCAATATACCGAGTGACAAAGTCCATTAAACATTTGTAAATTCAACAATAATTAGAGAGGTAAAAATTTCTGTAAATACTAAAAGGAAAAGAATTTTATTGAAATCATAAAATACAACAAATGGCTTATGGCTGGCACTTATAAGGTAAGCAATCAGTAATTACTATACCAAATTCTTAGCTGACATTATGTTCTTTAAAGCAAATACTCAATATGTTGGCCATCATTCCTCAACAATGTGCAGGAAATTCAATGCTTTGAATACCACTATACAGTATATTGGTTGATATATTGAGAAATTGTCATTGATATTGTCTTTAGCATTTCTTATAAAAATTTACAACATACAGAATATTTAAAAGAGATATTTTAAATTAAATACACAAAATACAGATAACAAAAATTCATGAACTAGTAATTAATAAAAAAGAACAAGTTATGAAAAATAAGTTTGTTCTTTTCAATAAGACTAGACATATACAAGCTCATCAATAAACTTAATAAAATCTTTTAACCCAGCATGTACTACAAAAGAAATTGATTTTCACTCAAAAGAAAATTTAAGAATTTATTAAAATGTGGTAAAATACCTATGTACAATATCAAGAAGGTTTTTTTTTATTCACAAAATATTAAAATACTATTTTTCCATGACTCACAAGAAAAACTACTTTTTTTATTCATGCCCTAGCATTTTTTTACAAACATCAGTAAAATATATCTTATTCTCAACTCTTATTTTTTCATGTGATAAAATACTCACATAGTAAACTATAAATACATTAATTCATTTATGAAATATTTCACAAACAGAAGCATCTATAAAAATTCATGTTCAATAGGTCTGGCAAATTAAATTTGCTTGAAATTTCAAATGTTGTTTTCAATGAAATATAGTATATGACTGCTGTTTAATAAACAAATGCTATCCCAATTATTTCAAAAAAAATCAAAAGCAAACCTTCAACGACCAAAGCAACTTATTACACATATTCCTGTCTATTTCGAAATTTTCATCTACTAAAAGGATATTTTTAGAAAAGCTTTTCCACACTATTTTCTAATCTACACCTTATTGGTTAAATATCAAATAAACAGCTTATTACTTTACAAATATATGTATTTTTGAGTTATTTTATTTTAGCATCTATAAATTTTGCAGTTGATAAATGATAAATGTTCTCTTTTAGAACCCATAAACCATATTTATATTATTTCATATATAGCCATATTATTTCACAAAACATTCAATTTGTGTATTCAATCAAAATATTCAACTATGAGACTCCCATATGTTTTAGCCACATGAGTCCTTACTACATGCTGCACAAGTCCTTCTCATTTGGACAAGCTAATTTATAAGCTAATCCCTCTCTGCGTTCAATAATTTTTAAAAAAATCAGTAAAATCACTCACAAAATATAGTGGTAATTGCTTTGTGTTTAGTAACTTGATCAAATATAAGAAGTTTTTCGATTTTTTAAGGTGATATTACAACTAGTCTCATCACAGTAGTGCCCAGATTTCATTGGTGATGATTATAAACTTCTCTCTAGTTAGACCAGTTAAATTTCATAAAACTTCAAGCATCAATATATAAAAATAATTCAGCTTTGAACTGAATTATTTTTACATATTGATTGCAGAGAAATTTTAGGCTTATCTGAAAATGTCTATTAAAACATAATTCTGAAGTGAAGTTACAAATTCAAAAATTTTTCAAAAGACAGAAATTTTGTTCCATGCCAGAAAAATTGCACGCCTGGAAATGACTTCAGCCTAAAGAACTTATACACCTGTTGCTATTAAGGTAACAAATAATTCATTGCAATTGATATTGTCAATAATACACAACTGCATTCCAGACTATATAACTAAATATTTACCCATTATGGCATTCAGTTATGCATACTGGAAATGAGAGTTCCAAAGAATGGCACAGACAATCAACACAAATCCAAATATCATAGCATCATGAAATATTGCAGGATTAATAATGAAAAATGCAACTGTTAATAAGCATGGCAATTTCTGTTCTTATAATTGTTTTCATATCGTAAGAGCAGCAGCATGCGGTAATAACTTTGTATCACAAGAATTCTGAAAAGGTATACATTCAACCATTCTATAATGGGGGTAGCAGACATTGAAAAATCAATAAAGCAGACAGTAATATACCTACAGGAATGTGCAAACATATTCTTTACTATCTAGATGAAGTTGTATAGTATATCACAGCCATGTACACCAAATTTTTAACATGCGCTGACATCACTTTTCTGCATCTACCCTTAGATTTCTGAGTAGTTTGCTACTAGTTAATTATTTCCACACTCACATTATTATGCTGTTATTACACAGCAAATGAGTTATGATAGCATAATGGGGAAACTCCTCCTTTGTGAAGACTGATGCTCCATTATCATTCATATTTGCATGTTTTTGCATCGACTCTCTTTTTCATGCCAAAGATATAGTTAGGCCAGGCCTCATCCAACATTTGCCATTAGCAGATAACCAAAGATTATTCTCAAAGCATTGTTATACCTTTCTATTCAGATTCAGCAGCAGTTCAGAGGCTGTTGTTCGAATTAAATGCATGCATTGTGACTGAAATTTTAATCACTTACAATATACTTCGATTTTGTTGAAAATTTTGATTTACTAACATCACTTTTTCAGGATGCTGTGCTTTTAATAAACAAAAATTAGTGTCTCAAAATGTAAGATTTCTTTTTATTAGCATATTATTTTTCAAATAAAACAAAAAACTACAATATATTGCTGCCTGAAGAAATATTGATATTGTTTACTATCGTTCCCAGTAGCTTGATCAGTAGAGCATCAGACAATGAATCTGTTTGTTCTTGGTACAAATCCAACAGTGTATTTTATTCAAAGAAAGGAATTTTAATTTAAAATTTGTTGCTTATTATTTGTCTAAAATCTAGATGATTCTAGGACTTTCTTTAGTTCGAGTTAGATGTTTCTCGAATATTCTGCTTGTATATAAAAAGATGAGTTCCTTCAGAGGGGCTTCTGTGATTAAGAGAATATCTAGAATTATAATAAATCCAATTGTTCAACTCAACCAGGTAGTTATTTCTATCTTTAAGATAATACCTTAAATCATTTCAGATATACAACATCTTAATATTTGGGTAAAAAATCACACACACTCAAGCAAAGAATGAGACCCCAGACAAGTCTTTAAGCACTTGTATCT
Organism: Latrodectus elegans; assembly: GCA_030067965.1. Classification (NCBI taxonomy): domain Eukaryota; kingdom Metazoa; phylum Arthropoda; class Arachnida; order Araneae; family Theridiidae; genus Latrodectus; species Latrodectus elegans. The sequence goes on along the minus strand of CM057813.1, from coordinate 59,342,354 downwards.
TGTGATATTTTTTTAACAAAACCAAAATATAAGCCATTTTTTTCTGCATCTATCTCTTTCAATAACATTAACATCTATTTATATAAAACAAAAATATAAGTTTCTTACAAATGTTTTGAATTCTAATGTGAAATTACAGGAAAAAATATTTATTTAATTGAATTGATTTTTGTAATTAACAATGACTAAGCTATTTGTTCCTTTGGAAAGAAGAAAATTCAATAGTTTGCCATTGCAAGAAAATATTTATTATAATTAATTGAATTTATCATCTGACAAATTTAAAAAATAAAAATCAGAATGATAAATATATTCATTTATCAAAAGAAAAATTATATTTAAAATGTATAATTTATAAGAAAGCAAAAATTTCGAATTTTAAATATAATTTGATTTGAATTCACATATCTTGATTCAAAAATATCATACAATATAAAATTATTTTTACAAACAAAGGGCATAGGGCACTCTTAAATTCAGATAATGTACAGTTCAAAACATCAAATAAAATGAAATTTAGTGCTAATTTTTGGTATAACAAAAAATAGCAAAACTGGAAACTTAATTACATATTAAATTTCTTATAAGACTTTAAAAAAAATTCATTTCCAAAAAAATTAGCTTCATAAAAAAAGAAATAAAAATAAAGCTTGTATCTTAGGAAAAAAATGAAGGAATTTATAGAGCTCTTTGACTTTTTTATTCATAAGACATTTGCTTCCCCCCCCCCACCTTCAACTTGATAACATAAAAATTAATCATGACAACACTTACTGTAATTGGTCTATCTAAATCTTTAACTTCTTCTTTTTGAGAAAAATGCATTGCAGGATAATTATCAGATGAAAATATCAATGATTCATGCCATAATGCATGATATTCATCTCCATCCAAATCAGATCCTGCATAAAAAATAATAACATAAAAAATTTAAATTATAATATAGTGTAAAATGATTTTCCTATTCACATAAATAGAAAAAATTAATTTTTTATATTTTTTAAGATTAAAATGAATAAACATAATAATGGTACATAATAACAAAAAATTATTATATATATATATATATATATATAAATATATATACGTATATAAAGTATTTATAATCAAAATAAAATCATAAAACAATTTTACTTTGTTGATAGTAAAACCCAAGCCTAGTTAAAAATATTGTTTTCGATCTTTTAATGAGAAAGGGTAGATATTTCTTTGGAAAGCATAAGAATAAAAATTGGAAGAGCTTTTGTGTGGTAAGGTATACATACAAATTTAATTAGTTTTCAATTTCTAGAAGGCCAGATATACTACACTTAAGATATAATTCACTTTGAACACTTTTCTCTGAAAATTAATTTAACTATATAAATAAAATAAATGTTTTAATCATTTATTTACTTTTTAATATTTGATACTAGATCTATAAACTCCAAAACATGTGTTTCTTATATCACACAAATAATTACACTTTCTTATGATTCAAGATTAAAGCTCTTACATTTGTTTTTACAAATATCGAAATAGTTCTGATCTGATTAATAGAAAAGAATCACAAAAATTTATTTATTTCCTATTGCACCAGCTTTTTGCATAGGCTTTCTTAAAAGTGATGCTATTGTGGATTCATATAAATAGAGATTAGAAATGTTTCTCACATGGTTTTCAAGAGATACAATATATATCATCTCATTAAAAAAAACCAAGCTCAATAATGCTAATCATTCCAAAATTATTCCTACACCTTAATTTTTTTATGCACTATACAATGCTTACAAATATTTCACAATGCACAGTATAATGGTCAAAAATAAATTTTGTACTAATAATTATCAAAGTACTCAAAAATTTATGAGCAATGCTAATAACTATATGAGCAGTTTGATAAGTCTTTCAAAAGAAAAAAGCTATTCAAATGGATTTAATTTTTTGACATAATCTATTTTCATAATGATATAATGTTCCTAATGATATTCTAACTTTTTTAATCCTTCCAAAAAAAAAAGTTTTCTAAAATTCATTAAAATAGTAATTAGAGGCATTACTGATCTCCCAGAAGAAACCCTCTTCTCTCCAAGACATTTTCTTGAATTTGAAAAAGGAAAGAAAATTATTACTGATAAATAAATCAGGAGAGCAAGGTAAATAAGCAAGTGATTCATAAATCTAATTCCATCTATTTAGAAACTGCAAGTGCAAATAAATGATTTGGAGCATCATCATGGTGAAAAAGCACTTTCCTTGGACAAATACAGCAGTTTTTTCTTACAATTTTTCCGAAAAATATCTAATAAATCAGCAAGATCCATTGTGATCATTTTCTTCTTTTCTAGAGAATCAATAAGCATTAGGCTTTTTGTATTTTAAAAAACTGTCATCATGATTTTTCTAGGAGATGGAATGATTTTTCTTTTTCAAAGCAGATTCATTAGAAGTCCACTTTTAGATAGTACTTTCATTCCTGATGTGTAGAAATGTATCTAAGATTTATCAACTATAACATAACAAAAATTTGCTTGAATAGCACTTGAACTTATCTAAACATTACTTTGATATGACTACACTAATCAATTTTTGATCCATTGCCAGCAAAAGCAGCTCCCATGTCATGATAATTTTTATATACCCCAATGCTCTTGCAATATACTGAATAATGTTCACCCTCTAAGCTATCTCATACACTTCCACGTGACAATCCTCTAATTCAATTTATTACTCATTTCTTCAATCAAGATTTCAAGTGGACATCCAGAATATCTTGCATCTGTTGTGCTCATATTACCACAACAAAATTCCATAAGTTACTTGGGAACCATATCATGTGATGGAACAGAGTTCCCATATTTTTCAACTGTCACAATGCAGTGCCTCTGACATATCTGGAGATCACTTGATTACTTGTTCTGGACTTAGTGATGTAGCAGCAGTCAATTCTGCTAAATATTTATCACTTTGTTTATCAGTCAGAACTCTATTGGGCTGCCCATCTCAGACTATAGGCAGTTATGCCAAGGTCTGGCGTAGGATAAAAATTAATATTATTCAACCTTTCTTTAGTTTCACTAATTATTTTTCCTGGCAAAAAAAAAAAATTGTATGTACATAAAATTTCTTTTTCTTCATAATCAAAGCAAACACATAAATTATTTGCTTTCAAATCCAATAAAAAATGCAAAATATTCATAATATCATCTGCAAATTCCACCAATATTGCTGCAGATAATAAATTGAAGATAATAATGAAAATGAGATCAGAACACAATGCTTTTTTTTTTTTTTTGTAAACACAGACATATCAAACAACATCCTAATTAATTTCTAAGCACTGTATAATATTATACACCACTTAGAATTATAATTTATTGAAAGAGTCAAGGGTTATCAGATGAAAAAGTTTTCAATCTTAGAAAATTGATATGACTGGAAATTTACAGTCAATATGTATTGATCATTTTATAATTTTATTAAATAATTCATATTATAATTTAGAATATTAAAAGCTTTAAGAAATATTCTAATCCTTCAAAAAATGAATTCATTTCCTTTGACCAGATATAATTTTTATAATTTACTTTCAAATTTGGTTTTTTCTTTATTTTACTTTAAATAGAAGATTTACAAATAAAATTTAAGTTAATGAGTGAAATTTACATCAATGAAAGATTTTAAAATTTAGGTTTTGGAACATCATCTTAAATTGTTTTAAAGATATGAGACGAACAATATAAGTTAATCCTGGTTATTTTTATATACATTGTTTAACATTATATCCATTTCATTTATAATTTCATTAGCTGCTTAACTTCTATTTCTTTCAAATAGTTAGCCTTATTTTTATTAAGAATTCATAGAAAATAAAGCTAGAGCTAAGTTTATACAGTTAGTAAGACTGCATATTCATTTTTGCATTATGAATCTAATGCAAAAAATAAATCAAGCATTTATTATCCTGAAGTTTATCAAATTTAGAGTTATTTCTTAATAAGCTGTTTAGAGATTTGAAAAGTAATTTTATACATGAATATACTTATTCATCCCAGCAATCTAGACCTTTGATACACAGATAGACCAACATGTTGTACTGACATACTTCCTATACTTAGCCCAGAGTTGAGTTCTACCAGTTATAGCTAAGTGGGAGTCTGTAATTTAGATACCAGGAATAAGCAGAAGACAGTGAATACTTGACATGCCACTTGTAGGGGTATTATTTCAACTGGAAGGTATTGTAATTATGACAACTTAATGTACTCCAATCACCTTTAGTGAGCATGATAGACCTTTGGTTAAGTCAGCGTTTACTTTCCAAAAGTGAAAATAATGTTTTAACCAATCAGCCCAGCACAGCCTCACATATACCAACAGATATAAATCCACCCCAAATTTCTTACAAAATCTTTAAAAGATACATTCTTTAAATCAAGTAAGCAAAGAAACTAAAGTAGATCATGCATAGCTAAGATTTTGTACAAAAAGAACAAGCTTAACAAAAATTTTTACCACTCAATATATTTAATTGAAGAATAGGATTTTCCCTGAAAAATGTTTACTGATTTATTAAGACACGGAAAACACTAATGTTCAAATTTAAAAGTATGTTATTTCCATGACAAAATAGTAATATTAAAAAATAATATTTCTCAGATTAATTAAAGAATCCGTCTTGTCCAGGCACTGAAATTTTCTTTCAAATCTTACATACATAAGCATATCCCATTCTCAATATTTTTTTCACCAAGTTTACTAAATGAGCTATTTTATCATCAATATATCATTTATGAAATCTTTCATATACAAAAGCATCTGTAAAAATCCATTTTTCAATAGGTCTTGTAAATTAAATCTGTTCCAAAGTTGTTTGAATGAAATGCAGTTCAACAAACAAATGCTATCCCAATTATTTTTATAAATTGCAAAAGCAAAGCATCAAAGTACCATGCAATTTATGAGACATATCCTCATCAATTTCAAAATCACTATCTACTATCAAAAAAAGATATTTTCACAGAGATGCTTTCCTACAATATTTTTTTATCTACACAGGGTCAGATAAATATCAAATAATCAGTTAATTACTTTAGAAATATTAAGCACATTTTCATTTGTTTTATTATAAATATTTTGCAGCTGATAAATTTTCTTTTTTAGAATTTAGATGTGCAATAAACAATTTATTCTCCTCATCATCAAAAACTTTAGCCATATAATGTATTATTTTATGTCACTTTTTAAGTGTAATTTAATCAATAATTAAAAAGTATTATTCAATTTTTTCACTAAAGACTCCCTCATGGCTTTAACTTAATCATGAGCAGTTATAAATATTGCATAAGGTTTTACCATCTTTTGTCTGGATAAATCTAATCTATCATTAGCTAATTTCTGCATGATCCCAATAACGCAAAGCAGTAATTGCATTGTGTTCAGTAACTCAATTGCATACAAGAAGTTTCCAGATTTATAAGTGTCACAACTAGTCTCATCAGAGTAGTACTAATCATGTGCCAAAAATGTTATAAACCTCATTTTGAAGATCAGATAAATTTTGGATAAAATTAATATCAAACAGTCTCCTTAACAAAATTACTTTTATGAATTAATTGAAAATTAAGTTTTAGTCTTTTTTAAAAATCTGTCTTTAAACATTATTTTTAAATTGAAATATCAACTTTAACTTTTAAAAGAGAAATCTCAACTTTCAAAAGAGAGAAATCTGTCCTCAGCATATAACAAATTTTATCCATTTGTTCTTTCTCCTGAAACTTACAGCATTTTATATGCAGATGTATAAACAAGTATACATTTATCCCATCATATTACTGATTTACAAGATCTTTAATAAATTTCTTAATTTAACTAAATAAATTGATGATGATTCACTGATATCAAAAAGCAGAGTCTAGAAGAAATCATAATTTAGGAACTATATTCCTTTCCTTTTCTACTACCAAACAAAACTTTTTTTTTTTTTTTTTTTTTTTTTTTTCATGTAATAAATTTTTAATTTTTTTAATCTATACATGATTACATAAATATTGAATAAACATTTTATTTTTTATCTTACAAATTGTAAGTTCATTTGCATTTAAAATCCAATTTAAAATTAAGTATCTATTTTAACACATACATCTTTTGACAGCTGATACATATTCTCTTTTAGGACCAAAATACACACTAACCAATATATTCTGCTCTTTAACAATATCATTTTTTATTTTTTGTCCATTTTATTTGTAGCTTCATGAATATTTAATATACAAAATATAAATGAATTTGCTCATTGTAGAATCTCTCATGATTTTGATAAATCATGAATCATTGCGTATATTGCGCAAGTTTTTTTCCCCATCTTTAGTTCAAACAAATTTATTATTAAATAATGTCAGAGTGATCTTAATAACGTTCAGTATTAAAAGTAGTGAAAGTAAAAGAGTTGACTCAAAAGGAAGTGATAACTGCTTTGTGTTTAATAGTTCGATTGCACACAAAAAGTTTGATAGTAAATTGTCTTATTCCCAGAAAAATCTATAAAGTGTCTTGAGTTCATTTTTTGGAAGGATCACCACTGTATTTATGTCATTTTGATAATGACTAATGTAATTTATTTTCTTTGAAGACAAAATGCATTATTCTGGTTTTTATTGCTTCATCTACTACTCATTAAACACAAGTCCATTCATATTTTTTCTAGCATCCATTCCTAATGTCATTCATTTCTAATAATAACATCAAAAACATGTTTACTGCTTTTAGTAAATTTCAAAACTGAGATTTTAATGTTTTTAATACAAATCCAACAACTTTCAGTTTTCTACTACATTTATATTAGCAGATATGCAAAAGACCATCTTTGCAATCTAGTAGATTGAGGAGTATACTTCATTACATAGGGACATATTGTTATTGTTTATTCAATATCTGTAATATTATTTCCAAACATATAAAATTTGAACTTTTTTAGTCAATGCAATGGAGAAAAGGTTTCTTCCTACCATAGACCATTTTAATTGAAAATATGACAGTTTTTTGGCCACAACTGTTTTTTGTTATTCAACAGGTTACATGTTATCATTACATCTTTGCAATAAAACATGTCACCATACCAATCTAGAATGCGTCAAAATATATCACAAAGTGTTTTCATATAAGGTCTGGTATATAAGAAAAAAGGTGGGGGGTTTGACTAAAGCATTTTTTAAATAATCAAATGTTTCATAATAAGAATCAGTCCACAGAATAAGACCAGATACTCATATCTTGGTATTTTTAGATAGTGGAAATAACAATTTGAAGTAAGTAGGAAGTTTTGTTTTCCTTATATTAGTTGCAAAGACCTAGCATAATGCAAAGTTATTCATTTGTTATTTGTATAGATAAATTTTCAATTATTTTGGTTTTTTCTACATCTTGTTGTTGAGTACCAAAACCAATGAGATGACCCAAATAGTTTATTTTGGACTTCACAAAAAAACACTTTTTAAGATTGACTATGAAGTTTAATTCAGCAAATCTTTGTCAAAACAGTATTTAAATATGTACTAGATATTCATTCTAGTTTATGGAAAATATTGCTATTTCATCAATTCACTCTTGCAAAATATTTATATTGAGACAAAATCTTATTCATATCATGCTGAAATGTGAACAAAACATTCTTTATGTCAAACATAGAACTTTTAATTAATTTTGATGAGTCTTGAATTATGTGAGAAGTTTATTTGCCTTTCTCATAATTTCTCGACTGAAATGGCCAAGATCTCTTCAGGCGATACAATATGATTTTTACATTGACCCATTCAATAAATTAAAATAAATATGTGGCTGTTTTCATTGGAAAGTCATTTAAAATGAGATCAAGGACCTGAAAATGACAAACAGATGAGTTTTACTCTTTATTTTATAGGCATTTACTATCGGAGATGCTATTTCTGAATCCCTTTCTTCAATAAAATTAAAATTCAATAAGCCTTAATTTCTTTACCAATTTTATTTTTAAGTAATTTAGAAATATGATAACCAATGGTCTTTTTCTTTTTAAGGTAAGTTTTAGACAAATTCCATGAAAGCCAACTTTTATTCTCTTAACTTACAACAGCCCTCACTTTAGAGTTCCGGGTGTTTTAGTAAAAGTTCATGCAATTGTTCCTTTTCCAATGAACATAGATGGTCAGAATTAATTTCATTTCAATTATGGAGACAGTATGCAAACTTGATGTAGAATAGATTTCACCTAACTCATGATCTTCCAGAAAAATAACCACCACAAAATATTTTCAAATCTTATTAACATGGATATACCTTACATTCGCATTAGGTAATTTCTTTTTATATAAATGTGAGGAATGTTCCTTTTAATCAATGTGCTTAACAACTTCAAAAAGATAAGTTCAATTAGCATAGATCTTCTTGGTAAAGTCAGATATCAAAAGTAATGTTAGACTTTTGTACTGACAAACTTTAATTAAGTTGATCATTGTAAGCTTTTTTTTTCTATTAAAAACAATCAAAGATGCATTTTCAATTTCTTGAGAAGTTTAAAAGGCAATACTGCTTGTAACTTCTTGGTGTAATAGCAGAAATAGTAATTCAATGTTGCAACCTCTTAGATTTTCCCATAGAATCTGACGCAACGTATCTTTTAGTATATGGTATCACATTATCATACTAAATTATACAAGGTAATATAACCTGGATGAGACAATCTAAGACTTGAGCCAATCAATGCTTTTAAAATTGAGATAATGTAGACTTGATATTTGTCTCTTTATTACAGGCTATAATGTTGGTTATACCAATTCTTGTAAATATTGAATAGTTTTAAAGATAACTATTTCAATGGCACACAATTATCAGACAGCATTTTAATCTACAAAACAAAGTGTATTGTGACCTCTGATAGATGGTAGATCTATACAACCTATGATCTAAACTTAGCTATTTCAAAAATAAGTTTGTGATATACGCCAGAGTAATTGTCACTATTTTGCCAACTTTTATAATTTTAAATAATTGACTTTCTTTACAAGTTTGAACAAAATCCGTAATATCTTTATTCATGTTTGAACAAGGAAAACTATATTTTTGTTCTTTAATTTTCTTCAAACCTATATTTCACTAAAAATGGATTTATATGCTAATTTTAAAAATTTAACTAGCCAACATTTTTGTAAAACTGGATAACTGGCTTATTCATGATAAATCAAACAATCCATTAATATAAAAATGCTTTAATTCCATACAAATTTTTACACTTGAACAATTAATGTGCAATGTTTTTCATTGATAATAATCCAAAACACACCAAGTACACTATTTAACAAACACTACCAAAACACACAATGTGGCAATGTACACTACTATTAATATAAATCTGATTTTCTTGAGATTATTGTTGTTATGATTACTTTCTTCTTAGAAAATTAAATTTGTAAAGAACTGTCTATATAAAGACTTGATTGTGTAAAATTGACTTTTTAGATTTTTAACACTTACCATGCTTATTCTTTTGTACATATTCAAACTTCATAAATTTACAAAATTCAAAGTGAATAAAATGACCTTTTGCCTTCTATTAAATTTTATTAATTTTAGAAACAACAGCATAAATTGTTTCTCTACAATTGTGAATGAAGTCAAATTTTGTCAAATGTAATGATTTAGGATAAGTCAAACAATACAATCTAATATGACAACGATCTTTCCCAGTAAACATATATTAGATATTTAATAAACAGCAATAATTTCTAAATAAAATGTAATAAAAAAGATGATATGATATAATAGAACATTATATATATATATATATATATATATATATATATATATATATATATATATATATAATTAATGAACCAACATTAAAAATAATAAAACAAAAGCATAATGAAAAAGCAATAATTTTTCTATATAAGGTTTTGATAAAATGCTATAAACATACATTTTGAAAGACACAAATTCCCCTGGTTAACAATAATAATAAAATTATTTCATGTAAGTTGAAAATGCTGAATTACCTGCCATTTCATCTGGATGAGGTCTTGGACCTTTAGCAGGAAAAACAATACAATCCACAATGTGGTGTAAATCAGGTACATCTACAGCTTCAAATTTCCGTACATCACCAGGATGTACACATGGCATTTTAGTCACTACCACTGTGCCTGTAATATAGAATTTTTTAATACCTTTCATATTAGAAAAACGTAACAGACATAATGTTCAAAGGTACACAAATTTTCAAACAATAAAAGAGAAAAAACCTTTAAAATAAACTATTAATTATTGCAAAATCAAAATTAATGTGCTTTCAAAACAATTATTCTATGTGGAGTATTTCAACAAAATTATAGATAAAAAATGGTAACATATTTTTCTTTTAAATATAATAGAAAAATAAATTGAAAATAAGCAGGAAAATAAAGGATTTAGTGATACAATTTATTTTTCAATGCCCAAATTTTTCTCTTCAAAAATACCATACTTCTTATTAAAAATAGTCAACACACTTTTTTTTATGTTAACAATATATTTCTATACACAAAAATAATGAAATATATTAAATTTCTGAGACTTAGTGTAGAGTTTGCAGCTGAAAACCAAGTGCTCAGCTTTCAGTTCAACAATACCCTACCTAGGGTGTGGATGTTTGCAGTGATTTGGAATCGACTTTAGATGGTAGCTTTTGGTTTAATTAGCTCTTGTATGCAAAAAGTGACACTTAGCAAACAAACTAACCTAAAACTTAGTACTTAATGTATACTTATTAATTCTATCTTTGGGATTTAAGTTACATATTATCATAATTGATTAAAAATTTATGATATTTAAGTAATTTAATAAAACTGATTTGAAATTAAACGTATGAGATAATTTTCACATTTAGAATCAAATATTTTTCTTGAAATATTAATTATAATGATCAAACTATTCATAATGAATACAAAAATTTTGAATACACTATTTAGTGAATACACTATTTAGGATTAAGCTTTCCATATTAATAGGATTCATGTTAGTCAAGTCTGTCTTGCTCATAAAATTATCAAGTTGATGCAAAGGATAATTGTTTCAGACTTGTCTTATTGTTTCTAAGATGTTAATGGGTTTACTGGTGAAAATCAGAGATCACACATAAATTACACATTAATGCAAATTTTTAAAAGTAATAGACAAATTATATAAAACATATTTTTAACATCATGTATTAAAAAAACATGTGATATGTTTAGATGCTGTAAGTTTAAAAAAGCGAGTGAAAGTTACTGAACTGAAAAGAAAAAATTAATTAAAAATCTTGCATAAATTTCACTGCAATTATTCAAGTGAACAACTTTTTTAACAGAAAAAAGATGGATCAGAAATGATAAAAAATTTTTCATCTAGTTGGAATCACATTTACTTGCTTTATCACACAACAAAGCAAATGTGATATTTGTATAATAACAAGCGTGATAAATTGCCCTTTTGTAAAAATTTGTTCCCTAAACAAATCAAACATCTTTATCTAATTTAATTATTTGCATTACTAGAAACTCCAATTTCGTGCAAATAATAGAGACATACTCTAGTTTTTATTTAATTACTAGAGACAGGAAATAGAATTCTTAAATGCAGGCTATCAAATGTCTTAAGAAAAAAAGCTAGGAATTTCATTATTCAGTATCTGTATCCACTGCACTCTGTAAGAGTGGCTGAAACTTAAATTTCTCTCCATAATCAAAAAAATAAATAAAAATGCAACCGATATGTTCCCCAATTCTAATATATTTTTATAACAGAACACTGTTCTACAATTTACTAATTCTGTTTATTTAATTTCCACATTATGTGCCATGATTTTTTAACATTTTTTACGATTTAATTTTATTTTCTCCAGTTGTTTTCTGATAGCTTTTTTTCTGTATGTATGAATTAAGATGGTGCATAGTGGAAAATATTTCCATATAGTAATAAGTTTATATTATATAAATCATAGCATTTCTCTAAAAATTCCCAAACATAAAACTTAAAAAATGTGATATTAATGTAAATTAAATATTCAACATGTATGATATTTGTCAAAACATAAATCAAAGTTTTATTTTTAAGGCCACAAAAAAATTCTTACAAAATATAAATTTCAAAACAAAAATTTACCTATACAGTAAACCTTGTTTTTATGAACACATAGAGACTATGGTAAAACGGTTCTTAAAATTGAAAGTAAGTAAAATAGAAAAAAAACTGTTAGATCTTAAAACTACTTTTCATCATGTTCCTCTTTCTTTATAAAAGTACTATTAGAAAAATAATAATTAATATGCATTATGTGAAATACATATGCAAAATAAAATTCACAATTAAAAGCCATTTGCTTAATTTTATTTTAAAAAAAATCAATGAAAATAAATCTTTTACAGAAGAATATTTTTTCACATTTTCTTATGTAGGAAAGTATTATACTTATTTCTCTTAAAAAGCACCTTAATTTTGTCAACCATTTATCTACTTGTTTTGCAGATAGTTGTAATTTATTAAGTCAAAATTAAGTACTTCAGGCTTGATATTTAAAAGTTATTTTTCATTCTCCTTTATTAAGTTCTCAGTCTAATAACTCTTAGAAACAAGTTATATATGTGCCCAAATTTAAAAAGTTCTGAAGTTGGTTTCTTTACCAATGCTCATTGATAACTTATTTTCACTCAAGTCATTAAATAAACTTTTTTGCCTTTCTGCAATTATAGAGATTTAAAAACACATGCAGATCAAAACAACTTAAATACCATTTTACAACATCTTTCCAAGCATACATTCATAAAAACATAGCATCTCAAATGTGAATTCTAAAAGGCACAATTTAAAGAGAGAATACTTTTGTGAAGAGTAATCATATGATATTTGCAGTTCAAATGCATAAAAAGTTGGAAGTTAAATTAGAAGAGAGAAATTCCACATAGATTTACTTAAAAAAATCAGGATGAATAATATAGTACCAATAGCTCAAGTCTACTTACATAAATCATACTAGGATTTTTTTTAAAAAATGTTTCCTTTAAGTTCAATTTTAAGCAATTTTGATTTTAGAATTACAGTGAAAATATATGTTGCAGTTAGTTATCCATAATTCAAAGATTCTCCAAAAATATTATTAATCCAAGTTTCTGACAACCATAAAATAAAAAAATGAATAAATAATCAAATGATAAAAAATAAACACAAAAAAAAATGGATAACAGCAAGTTTGCAACGGAGATTCTTCAAAATTTTAATGAGTAAATAGAAATTAAATATATTACTACACCTACAGAAATGCTAGGAGACAGCCAATAGTTGGTAAAATTTTGTGTTCATAAATTAGAGGTTCATAAAACGATAATGTCTATTGGATTTAATAAAAAATCATGGCATATATTTTTGATTTAACTGTAAACAATTACACTTGTGTACTACTCTCTATTTGAGAAAATGTTTCAAATACCACAATTTATAAAGCAAACAAGTGCTTTATGATTTTTTTATCTATCCAGCTTACAGAAAACAAATTATTCATTTGTTTAGAGCATTTAGTTTTTATTATTTATAAATATTCCTAGTTTTGTTTTACCAACCTATATATATATGTGTGTGTGTGTGTTACGGTGAAAGACCGAAATCAGAGAATGTCAACATTCACCTGTGAATGTTAACAAACAACAAATACATCAGTGAAAGATCGAATATTTCATTACATTACATTCAAACTCAACTTGTACATTCGGACCCTAACTGGTGTATGTCAATAACCACTGATACGCTCTGGTGGAGGTTGAAAAGAGAGGAGACGACTAAGAGGCCACTGGCTGTTCCTCGCTAAATCCTTTGTGCTTGTGGAGTCAGTCAGGTTTGACAGTCTAATGCATATGCAAAATTCGATGGTAAAAGCAAAGTTTTCTTAATTTTTTTCTGATGTCCTGATTTATACAGAATGCATACTGCAGTGAATCATGAACTTTTTTTTTTGAAAAGTTAAATGCATTAATTGCAGGTAAACGAGAAGACAATTGCTTTTATTTTTCTCGAGAAAAGTACTCTAAAATACTTTCTGAAATGGCTTCTGATACAACTAAGTGCAACACACATTTGGTTTACAGACGATTAAAACGTTTTGACATTTTAAGAATTAATGATGAAGAGAAGTTCATTTTACCATTAAAAGCTGGAGGAAGAAATATACAGTATTATGTTACCAATGAGGAATTGTTCAGTATACTATATGAAACTCACACCAGGACAGGCCATGGGAGAATAGCATGTATGCTTTAAGATTTGCAAAATAAATACAAAAATATTGCATATGAAGTTTTGTAATGTTGTATTTAAATCTGTGCAAACAGTGTTAAATGAAACACAGTGCAGACAGGTATTGTTGTGTCAGACAGATATTGCAGTAAGACAGGTATTGTTGTGAAACCAATGATCAGTTCTGAGTTAAACTCAAGATGTCAAGTTGATCTGATAGATTTGCAATCTAACTCAGATGATGAATATAAGTTCTTAATGGTGTATCAAGATCACACATTTAAATAAGTTTGTCCAGCTACGACTTTTGAAAACTAAGAGGGCTGAAGAAGTAGCATATCATGTTCTTCCAATATTTTTAACATTTGGTGTTCTAGCAATATTGTAATCACGTAATGGAAGAGAATTCAGTAATCAAGTTATATCCAAAATATGCGCTATGTGGAAAGATGTTAAGATAGTTCATGGAAAGCCTCGTCACAGTCAAACACACTGCTCAATTGAAAGGGCCAATCAGGATATACAAAATATGCTAACTGTATGGATGAATGATAACAATACAAATAAATGATCAGAAGGTTTATTCTTTGTTCAATTTGCCAAGAACACTATATACCTCAAAGGAATATGCTTAAGTCCTTATGAAGCCATGTTTGGCATTAAAGCAAAAAGTGGCATTAAAGCAATAGTATCGTCTTTTTCGCCTAGCAAACAAATTGCAAGTATCGAAACTCAGGAACAACTTGAAGAAATCGCCTATACTTTTGAAACTGAAGAACAGCTTGAAGAAACTGGTATTACTTCTGAAAAAAATGTGAGCGATGACAAAACTGAAAACCAAATTCCAAAGAAAAATATTGGAAAGGACTTGCAATCTACCATGTCTACACATCAAGTTCTGAATGGAAAACACGAGCTAATTTCTATAAAAAGAGTGGCCGCGAAAGAGAATATTCTACTGCAAAAAGCAACAAAAATATTGCGACCCTCACAGAATCAATTTCCACCTGCTCAAATTGGCAATACTGTACAATTATAAGTCCCTAATGTCGACCATGGTCGTACAGATAACCGAAATGTGTCATCGGTTGTTGTTGGAATAGAAGACTCCGACTTCTATAAACTTGCGAATGAAAATGGTACCCTTAAGCAGCTTTACACGCGTAATCAGTTCAAAATTTGTAAAGAAAAGCTCATTTCCATAGATAAGATTTCTTTTCAAGAAATTTCGCTGAGAGAAGCAGCTGCCGCTAATTTGAGAAGCGGTGAGCAAGGCTGTACACGCTATCATTGCAAAAGGAAATGTTCCACAAATAAATGCAGTTGTAAAAGCAAGGACCTCTTGTGCAATTCAAAAGTCATAATAGTTTAAATTGTTGTAATAAATAAGTTTTGATTCACATAATTTAGTAAGTTTTTATTACTATTGTTTTATTTTTTCATTTAGAACATACTGTATAATTAAGTAAGTTTTTTACTTCTATTATTTTCCTTTCTCATTTTGAATCTCACAGTACTGAGGTGGGATTGAACCACAGTTCAAACACGAAGGTCACTATGAAGATTTTTCTCCACCTGTAGCACATTAAAAAAATCCTCATTTAGAACATACTGTATAATTAAGTAAGTTTTTTCACTTCTATAATTTTTCTTTCTCATTTTGAAAGTATTGTGTGTTTTAAGTTTTTAGTTATTCCTCTCAAAAAGAGAGGCGAATAATTTATCGCGATTGAATTATGGATAAAAAAATATAAATCTCGGACATGTTCAACATTCACCATTAGTGCATGGTGAATGTCGACATTCACCAGTGAAAGTCAGAAATAAGGGTATTTAGCAAATATTTCGGACATACACCAAACGACTATGTGAATGTTGACACTCTCCAGATTTCGGTGTTTCACCATAACATATATATATATATATATATTATCAATATCCAAATTGTTTTTATATGTAAATAAAAAAAAACCATCAAATTTATTTAAACAATTAAAAAAATTTACGCTTTAAAAACTTTTAATTATTTATTATTACAAATGGAAAAAAATAATTTTGCTGTTGTAATAGATGATTTTTTATTATGTTGCAATACATTTTCTTCCAAATATTTCCAAAAATTGGAAGACTATCAAACAATATGGGATAAATTGGAAAAACAATGTAAAATCTAAAATCTTCTGAAAACATATATGAAAAAGTAAACATGCATTCTAAAGAGGTTATATTTGTCATTTAGTCTTAAGTTACAAAAAATAAAAAAAATTGCATGAAATTTCTTTCAGAAGTACTCTGCAAACAGCAGCTATTATAAAAAAAGTAAATTTGAATGCACTACTATTTTTATATCTCGCTGCTCATAGTACTTAAAAGTTCTATGAACTATATTACTGAACAGTACATCCAAGCAAGTGTCATAAAAATTTTCACACATAAGCACTACTTGGAGTGATACTTGGGAGTAAAAATAATTTTATTACCCTTACCAACGAATGGAGCAAATATATATGCATTGATAAAGAAAACTAAATCATAGACTGATAAAAAAAATTCATTTTGTACTCAAAAATAAATCTAACAATTATGATATCTAAAAAATGCATGGATTGCAAAAGCCTACACAGAACTATTCCATGGAGTTTCAGAATATGAAGAAAATTTTGCAATGATTCTTTACGTATCAAATAACTAAATTTTAAAGTTTGAAGAAATGCCGTATTAAAGTGCTTTAGACAAACAAAATATAAATTAATGAAATCCTAAAAAATAAAAAAGAATATCTTAGGAGAAAGCACATTTTTTACCTACTCAGTTTAATAACATGCATTATTCCACACACAAGTTAATGTTTCCTAAAATATTTTGAGTTCACCTTGAATTTTTTTCAGAAATATAGGTAAGAATTTTGTGAAAGTCTTGAAAAATAAGATATGGCTATAAAAATCTTATGCCTAAATCTAAAAATTCCATATTTATAAAAATTTTGAGAGAAAAGCCAAATTTACATCAAAAAACTGTTTGAACATCTGAACAACAAGTTTGAACATCTGGAGTAAAAAAAAAAAAAAAAAAAATCATAAACTATAAAATGCAAGTAATCAGAAATGGCATATAATACATATCATATACTTTTTTTAACTAATACAGTAGATACTCGTTTATTCTTACAAACATCTGATTTACGAACATTCATAGCTTTGCCAAATAGGATCTGACTCCTAACATGATCCTATATATGCAATGATAACTTAAACTCCTATTAACAAGCTAAAATTTTGAAACAATTACTTTTGTTAATTTTCAAGTACCTTTCATTAATTTTTTTATCATTTAATTTTCTTCAACTTTTTCCACTTTTTTAATTTTATGATTGAAAAACTTGGATAAATATTTTTATTGATGAATCATAAACATTTTGAATTGGGATAATTAATTTCTCCGCTGATATTAAGATAACGGATTTTCTTAAGCAATTTATATAAAATATAACTAATCTAATTCCTGCCTAAGAATGATTCTATCAGAGTATAATCAACAGCTTCAAGTGCAAATATCATAAGGAACTTTTGCAAAAAATTATCTTGGTTTGGAATCGCCTAATGAAATTCACATTCAAGGTAGAATGCATTTCTCAATTTATACTTAATGAAATTGTTGTTGATATCACAACAAGTAGTTATCTAAATAATTTTGAAAGTAGGCTTTAGTAAAAATAAAACCACTTTAACTAAAGAAAGCCAATAACATTTACCAGATTTGAGTGAAAATGAATGAATTATCAATGAACTTGGATAACAGAATTCGCTGATGTTCAAAATTCCATTTCAGAACTTTCAAAATGTGGACTCTTATGTAATTTGTATGTAAAAAGAATCAGATAATTAAATGATTAAGAATGACTGTGAAATATAACAAAAATAAGCAGATGACTAGCTAACATGTTTGAGGTATTTTTTCCTCAGATGTTTTACTAAATCGGAAAAGTGAAAAGTGTTTTTAAAAATGTAGTTTCCAAAACTTCATTTTATCACAAAAAATAAGTGATTATTTTACCTGGATTTTCATCAATAAAATAAAAATACAAATCACTTTTAAGTATTAATTTTATTTTTGATCTCACTCTTATATTGTGGCATATTAACTAATTTTTTACAGTACTTTATTTATAGACAGCAATATGATTAAAATAATTATTCAAGATCTAATCCTTATTTTCTATTTTACAAACTTACAACTTTAAGAGTTATTTGATTTGTTCTAATAAGTTCTTAACAACAATGTTTTGTATTAGTTTCTAAAAAATATGAACAGAAAAAATAATGATGTGTACACTCCTATAAAAACAAAGAAAATGAACCATATTAAAGATAATTATACCTTTTAATACTATTGGTTTGTTATTGTGCCAATCAGAATATTGAATAAATACTTGACCATATTCTAAAGTGAATGTTTCATCTAGGACACCAAATAAAGAACGGCCTTCATTGACGGGTATTTCAATACTTGCTTTATTTTTCAATAATTCTAAAAATAAAAAAATTACAATAATTAAGACTTTTAATGTTATTTTACACTGCATAAAATTAGAACACTACAATTAATTCAACTTCCTAAGTTAAAGATTTTTAGTTCTTAATTCAATTTCCTTGGACTTCATTTAAGCATTCATGAAGTACAAAGCAATCTATTAAATAAATATAGCAAATAAAAATGTAAAAATAAAATTTAATGAATTGATACAGTTAAAAAGTAGTCCATGAA
The DNA here is from genome assembly GCA_030067965.1 of Latrodectus elegans. Classification (NCBI taxonomy): domain Eukaryota; kingdom Metazoa; phylum Arthropoda; class Arachnida; order Araneae; family Theridiidae; genus Latrodectus; species Latrodectus elegans. Next base: position 59,323,340 of record CM057813.1, on the reverse strand, counting down.
GAGCTAATTAACCTTATATACATATATTCAGCAGAGCAGTAAAATATAGAGAAAAATTTTAAGAAGTAAATTTATTTCAGCGGTTTAGCTAATTAAACATTACATTTTTTTTTTTACATACAAAGTGAATCAAAGTTTTCTTTTCAGCTGACAACAAGTAGACAGAATAAAAACTTGACCATTTTTTATGGGAATTAGTTCTCAGAATCAAAAAGTGGATTATACCACAATGTAAAAAGTTTTAAAAAATTTGGTATCTATAAATTATAAGACATTCCAAAAATGTAATATTTATAAAAAAAATTGTGATCTACATAAATTGAAATATGACTCTATATAGAACAAAATAATTTATCTATGGCAGAAATAGGTTACTCAGCACAATATGTGTAAATAACTATATTATAGACATGAACATAAAAAAGAAAATAATAAAACATTTTATCCATTATTTACTTTATATACCATTTCATGGAAGAAAAAATAACTTTTTGTCTTAAACTCAAACATCATTATGCCTATCTGCTTAAATTTTTCATTTCTAATGAAATTCTATCAACTCCAAACATTTTTTCATGGCCAGTGTCTATAATTTAATTCCAATACCTAAATGTTAAATCACTTATTGTACAAATAACATAAAAATAATCTTCAAAAAAATTGACAGTTTCATTCAAGAAATTCTAAATATTATAATATAAAAATGAAAAGTAGTTTAAAAAATGGACACTAATTTCTAAAACAATAAAATAATCATAAAAATAAGCAAATTTATATAAAATTTCCAATATTGTAAGACATAATAAATAATGCACAAATAAGTATCAAAAGAATGAGCAGAAGTAATCTTCATAAAAATGTATTAAAGCAAGGGGTTTTTTACTAATGAAGCTAATGCCTATGATATCCAATAATGCTAATAATTTTGTATTCATTTAATTTTTATACAAGTACAAAAGAACTCTCAAAACATTACAAAAGGAATAAATGTTGAAGGAAAGATAATCAGAAAAATAATATTGCTGCGACTTCAAAAAATTTGAAATATATATATTTAAAAGTAATGTTTTAAAAAATGAAAAAAAGCTTTCATTTATTTTTAAGTAGTTCATATCTTCCACACTAATAATTTATATAAATATTATATAATAATAAAATGAATAAATAATAATAAATATTACATAAATATTTGATCTACACATTAATTATATGATATTGATGTGATTAAAAAAAAGCAAAAATAGATAATTTAAGAATCTTTAACAGTGCCAATTATAAATTTAACATCCTTAATGTGAAATATTATAACATCTATTACAAAACATTATGTCATTATATTTATAATTTTTCTTGCCATAAAAAATTAGCTCTGTAAATAAATGTATTTTTGATTGCCAAAGTGATCATAAATATAACAAGTAGACTTGCTCTGTTAAAAAGAAATGCTGGTGTTAAGTGGGGGTCTTTTAAAATTGCTCTAAATTTCAAGTTCACATCCGATATTAAACCAGTTATTGATTAAGGTGCTGAGTTACTTATCACTGTGTCTGATAGGGTGTTGTCAAAACTGGACATTGTTTAAAATAAAACACTTAGATTTATTGTTATTACAGCTGTCTCAGCCCAATCGCCCATAGGCAACAGCAGATTGGAATTTTTAATCTATCTAAAAGACACCTTCACACTTCTGGAAATTTTAATCCATTTAAAAGACATCTTTATTCTACTCTTTATCAAGGTGAACACTTACTGAGAAAGGAGCATATCTACCTGACTATGTCTCTTTCTAAATGAGATTCAAAACTCAACATTCATTTTTGCTTGAGTTCCAGGTATTTGCAAGTCTTCTAATGTTTTTGATTTTAAACTTCTCCCCTTTAACCAGCCTACCTTTCCAGGTAGTATGAGTTTTGGTATTGTTAAACTGAGATTAATTTAATCAGTAAGGAAGTGAAATTCTCATCACGCTGAAATCAGAATTTTCGCTTTGGCTACTATTCATAAGAAATATCCAGGTCAAGACTAGTTACATGAATACACAGATAGATTTGTCATAGCTTCCTCTGGTGTAGTTAATGCTAGTGCTTATTCCTTTGACCTCATCAGTCTTGGAAACCTCTTAGTGCTTGGTCGGACAATTTTGATGGTGAAATTTTTGCAATATGGCTCTTAGAACTACTGCTACTATCCCTGAATAAAATATTGTCATCTTTATAGACTCTTAAGCTGCAATTAAAATCATTTCTGATTACAATCCTTATCCATTAGAACTAGAATTTAAATGCAAACAAAATTTTGACACATTCCTCAGCAATGAAAGAGAGGTTGTCCTTCAGTAAATCACTTCCCATTACAGTATATATGGGAATGAACAAGTCAATAAGTTGGCCAGAGAGGTTTAAACACTCCATTCACCTTCTCTACTGATTCTTCTTTGAAATGCTAAGCAAACTTTTGTGGACAAAATTTGACAAACAAAGAATTTATAACCTTTCAATAATGGCTGACGGTAAATCTTGGGCCTGCCTAATCAAAAGCCAGAGACATGCTCAACTTTTTTTCCTCCCTAGAATGAAAAGAATGGTATGTTTTAGAATTATCACTGGATATAATTATCTGTAGGCCCATCTGAACAAAATTAGCCTAGCAAAATCTCCGTTCTGCCCTCTCTGTGGTACAATGCAAATGGCTAGGGAACATTAGTTGTTTACTCTTCATGTTTGCTTTTAAAAATGATTTGGAGTCCTTCATCCTACAAATTCTACTTCTGCACTATACTCGAACTGCAATACACCTTGTTCAAGAAGACGTTGTCAGGTGTAGTTTACAAAAATAATAATAAAAATTTAATTTATGTTTCAATGTCTCAATCATTGTTTCAAAAGAATTCTTCAAACAAATAAATATTACAATAAATATAAAATTTGCTTACAAACTTAAAGAATGAATACAAATATTTATTAAAATGCATTTTTCTGCTAATAATTTGCAGGAGTGTATAATCTCCAAGACCTTTTTTCAATAAAAAAAGCATCACATAATCCATAACATCATATCTGGGACAATATTTTAAATGAATAGTCAAATTTATATACTCCTGATAATGTAGTGTCACAAAAAATACACAGTGTGATTAAAAATATAATAAATTGTACGGAAAAACATTCACATAGAAAATAATATGCTTGAATCCACCTCTCATTTCAAACTGAGATGAAAGCATCAAATCAATCAAGAGTGATAATTCCAAGAAGATTCTAGCAAAATTTATTGGTTTTTAGTTTTTAATGGCTTTTAAAACAAGGTAAGATACATTTTAGAAATAAAATATATTTGCTTCTTTAATAATTAAATGAAAAAAAAAAAAAGATTTTTTAGATGTGCATGGGACATATGTTACCCCTGTACAAACTAAATTGATGTATCCAGTATTTTTTAAAAGTTTTTAGTTTAGAACTGTTATATAATTTTCCTTATCACTATATTCTATTATCCATTAAAAATACTTGTGTTATTTTTTTAAATTCATTCTTCTACAATGCCTTACTGGCGTATTTTTTATTGCTTATCACTTTGCCCATACTGCATTGATTTATTCAAATTTAATTATTATTTTGTTATATTCAACTATAATTTTAAATGCATGTTAGTTCAACAAAGGGGATGTATCCAATGTGGTTAAAAGAAACAGGTGAGGAGAATCTAATGCTTTTGGAAACATGTTCATATAACTCCAGTGTTTGATAGTTTTGGTTAAAGTGTAATGCCTTGGTATCATAGTTTTTTAATTTTGTTAGTAGAGATAATGAATAATTTAATTTTTTTTTTCTTGTTTAAACTGTTATGAAATTTTTAAATTTAATTTATGTTATGTATTAATTTTATTATGTTTGATTTCACTTAACTAAACTTCCTATGTTTCTATTTTAAGTTTAATTATTGATATACTATTAATTTATAATATATTAGGTTCTATGAATAAAACAAAATAATTAAATCCTAATAAATAGACCAGAGATGGGCAAACTATGGCCTGCCGGAAGTTTTTATGCTGCCCGCAGATAGAATTTAAATTAGTCCGTCCGACGAGAATTAAAAGAAAATATGATTTATATATTTATCCATCTCTTTTTCTACTTTATTTAAAAAAAATTTTGCTTTATTTTTTTCAAAGGGCTGATGATCTTTTTACTTCCTTTATTTTTGTTCTACAAAACATAAATGGGCGGAAATAGGCAGCTGTAATTGTTAACGGAACTTCTTTGTTAGTTATAGCTGCAAACTAGCTATAGCTGCAAACTAGCTATAACTAACAAAGAAGTAACAACTAGCTATAACTAACAACAAGTGTCATCTCTTTCTTGGGGAACGGGCATGCGGAAATTCAATAAAGGTGAATTAGACCTCACATGTTAGCAGCTGTACATTTTAAGCTCCAGCCATTCCAGAAAATCAGAACAATGTTTGCTTCATCTTATATATGTGAACAAGTGTTTTCAACTATGAATCTTAGAAAGAATCATTTCAGAAGTAGACTGACAAATAAGCATGTAGCTCTGTTTTGTAGAATCAGTACATCTCACTTCAAACCTCAATATAAGGAACTTTTACAAGAGAAAAAGCAATTTCACGCATCTCATTAACATATTTAAATTGCAAAGCTTGTATGTTTTTAAAATATTAGAAAAATTTATCTTGGCCCACCAACCATTTTTTCCTCGACTTTTGGCTCCTGACCAAAGACGTTTACCCATGCCTAAAATAGACCAACAACACATTTTTTCTTTTATACAATGCATGCTTTGTTTTTAACTTACTTAAACATGTTAACACACAACATTTTTTATAATTTTCTTTCTTATAGATTTTAGTTTAAAACCTGCAGTGTAACTTAAAAGTTTTTGCTTTTGCATGACAATATATGGATTTGAATAATTTCAGAACAAAACAGATCAGGTCAAGACAAAAAATAAAATGGCAATTGCAACTGTGATATCTTTTCAAGGAACTAAATTTGTTCTTGAACATAAAGGGACAAAGTTGATAATAGCTGAAATAATTTCAGCTATAATCAACTTTGTCTGAATGAATAAAATATTTGAATTGTGATGTAATCTGTTATTTATTTTATGAAATTTTTAGAACTTTATTTGAAGTTTTTCTGATGGAGAATATTTTTTATCAGATTATCCACAGAAGCATATAATAAGCACAACAAAATTTGAAACTTTTTAACACAAAATCTGATGAATATATGTACGAAAATATTGTAATTAAAAATAAATACTTAATAAATATAAATAGACATTAAATTTACATAAATGTTTAAATTATATTTTTTAAATAAAATTTTATTATAAAATTCAAAAAGAAATCTTATTTCAAGAAATTAAATAATTTAAAAAAAACTTACCAATTTGTTTTTGAAATAGTGAATATATCATTGAACGAAATAAAGGGTCTTCAGTGAAATGAATTTTGGCATTAAACATTCTATAGAAATCAAGGCGAAGTAGAGAATTTCTGTTTAAGAATTGGCATGCAGCCTGTTCATCAAACATACTTGTTATATGATTTTGGATCATTTCTTTCTGTAACTTCAAAAATGTTTCTTTAGGAATACCTAACTGCTCCAAAATTGTAATAAACGGTTGATTGAGGGAAGCAGAACCTAAAAGGAATGAGAATTTTAAATTTAACTTATAAATTCTCAAATGTAACTAGTATCAATCAATTTATAATATTTAAAGCATCATACTTAAATATTTTTATGTTAGTTAAATTTAGTTATTAATAATGAAATTATCTGATATGCTACTTGAAAATTACTAGAATTTAAGTTTCTTTAACAGTAAATTTAAATACTTTTTACTTTTTTATTTTAAATTTAAATTAAAAATAAATATATAACTGGCATTTCTGAAGGAGTGCTTTAACATAATTCAGTGCTCTTATATGGAATATAACCAAGCAGTTTTGTTGTTATGAAATGATATTAATGTTCACTAGGTAGCACACTCTATGCAGTCTAATGAACATTAAAGATGTGAGATTATTATTTGGTCGTTAAAGATTTTCTATCACTTAAGTTACATTTTAAGGGGTGTAGTGTACAGGCCTCTTCATGGTGCACCCTGGGTAACACTAAATCTGATACAGCCTTTGTCTTTCTCTTGCAATTTTCTCCAGAAACATCTATATCACATAGGGCTTGTGGATTCACCCGACTGCATTTTATGTAGGGAACATGTTGACATGGATGGTGAGCATCTTTGGAAATGTTCTGCCTTCAAGGAAGCCCACACTTCTTCACATTTCAAGACGCTCTCCACTCCAGGAGATACTTCTTTTCTTTATTGAACTGCAAGACTTATTATGCTCAAAAGAGCCAACATGAGGACGTAAAAAAAATACATTTTAAGTTATTTTTGTATACATATAGTAAACTGCCTTTCTTTTAATAAAAACCAAAATACTATGTAAGAAAGCATTTTCAGAAGAAAATATTAACATGATTAACGACTTCATTATTTATGTAGATTTAAATAAGGATTGTTTCTTCAAGGTGCAAGAAAGTTTTCTCTAGTTTTTCAAAAAACAATAAAGCACATTTTATGTTAGAGTTTTTTGACATGGAGATTTTCCATATCAATCCTCATATCAAAATTTTATTATATCTCCCAAAATTGATCATTTTTATTAATTTAAAAGTAAACTATTGTATTTTGGATTTAAAATTTCCAGAATTATTTGAGTAGCATTTAAAAAAATTATTCATTAAAATAAATATTTTTACACATATTTTGCAATAAAAGGATAATTAAACTAAAACAGAAAACCAGAATAAAACAAAGAAATAAAAAACCTTGGATATACCCAAGCTCCCACATAGATGTACCTGCAAAAAGCAAAACCTGGCAAGAATCCTTTTTCTATTCAACGTGGCTAGCGTTGAAGCTGGAACCATCTACTTTGCAAAGTGCAATCCTAACACTGAAGTATGATGAGCTCTATTATAGGAAGACTTTGAAACAGCATAGTAGACAACTAAATGCCCTAAGTCATTTTATTTTAATATTTACAGCATAAAACATTTTAAAGGAAGACTTTCCATGGATATTCAGTTGTATTCACATGTCACATGGGAGGAAATCCAATCAATTCTCGAGGATTCACCTGGACAAACACATATTTTACAGGAATACTTCAATACTACATAATGTACAGCTTAAAAGACTTTTCTCAAAATAAATCCAGAAACGAGCTTGTAAGCTATCTAGCACTGCAGGCAATTTCTCCTAAAGAGACTGAGGAACTGATTGGTGAATTTAAACTTTTAAGACATACCAAAATATCTTTTTATACAGAAAAAATAGTTCCTAGCTTAATGGGAGCAAATTTTATGTAGTGTATACATACAGTTCCAGGAAGAAATAGCCTAAGATGATTGTGGAGAGTAAAGAGGGGATAAACAATTGTCAAGGCAAATTGATTACATATACGGCGAAAATTTATGTCAAAACATGCTGAAGGAAATTAAGATACAAGGAAGAGCAATAGAGATAATATCCAATAATACTCAACAACAATAGTGATAATATTCACCTTATCCCTATAGTGGTTGAGTGATCATATAAATAGAAATTCCAAGAATTGTGTCAGAAAAACATAAAGTTTAAATTTGAGGATAATTTTTTAAGTGGTTTTGTGACAAAATTTGGATAAAGAATCTCTCAAAGCAGTAATGATTTGAGAGATTCTTTGATTACACACCGGCTAAATTATTTTCGCCCACCCACTAAAATCATAATTTTAAAAAAATGTATGGTTAAATAGAAAATAAATTAAAGAAATAAGTCATTGAAAATTAGAAGATAATTTTTTTTAAGTTTTGTTATATATCAAAATTTGAAAAGTTATTCAAAATGGAATATTTTAAGCTTATGCCACTTTCACTATGAGACAATGTTTCATGTCACTAATGAAATTTGAGCTACTCCACTACTAAAATAGTATATTCTTACTAACTTTATTGTGTAACTATTAGGTCAAGATATCATTTAAGATATTATTTATACCATTAAAACTTATTACATGGAGAGGATATTGCAGATTTTTAGATATAAATGATACAAAAGCAATGTAATGCAAACAATTTTCAATTAAGCATTACATTGATATCATACTTTTGTTTATGAAAAAAACTAAAAGCATCAAAGCAAAATGCATAGTTGATGAAGCAATATTAAAATAACACGAGTGCTTAATTATCAGAAAGGTGAAGGTTTTATGGATATAAATATCCAGAGCATTTTTTTTTTTAAATTTGAAATGAATAATTTAACATTTAAAAAATTCGAATGTTTAAACTAAATGAATAATCTGGAATGTTTACTGGAATAAAAGTCACTAAAATAGCTGGAAATTTAAAAAGAGAACAAAAAAAAAACTGTATCTTCATTTTATGAATTCTTAATGTCCTAGAAGAACCAGTAAACAAACCATTACTGCAAACTTTTTAAAGAAATAAAAATGGAAAAATATCTGGACAAAAATTATTCAGGAATGAAACTTAATATGATTTAACAAAAATAAAAAATACTAATTTAATGGATTGAGCAATAATGAGAATTATTAAATTTAATTAAAGCAAATAATACTTTTATTTTAAATAAATATTATTTTTAAAATAAATAAATACTTTTATTTATTTTAAAAATAATATTTTTTTATTATTGTGTATTATACCAGATATATAATTATAGTTTTCATAAAAATCAAATTCATCTTATATTAAAAAAATATTTTCAATAAGTTTTTGGACTGTAACTTCTTTTATATAGATTTTGAGTCTTACAAAAGCATGATACTAGACATTATGGAATTTTCTAGTAATCTAAATACCATTTAATAAGGGAATTATCTATATATACATGAATATTATTCATGAATTTAAGCCTAATAAAAAAACATAGCATAGGGAAGAATGAATTATAATTTGCAATTTTATATATATGCATACTTATATATACATATATACAGAATGTCTTAGATGAAATGGCTGATTTTGAAATTTCTAAGCAACTTTTCATACTTAAAAAAAGATGCATAAAACAGAGATGCTATGAAGTTTTGCTTGTTCATCCACAATATTTCTAATGAAGCTGAGCAGTAGCTCAGAGAATGCTTAATATATTGAAGGCATATGACTTGCAGCCTATAGCTGAAATTTTCAACAAGCATTTGCAACTCTGCATTACTGCAAAAAATGTACCCATTTAGAAAACAATTAAATCCATTTGTTAGTAAAAGTCTGCTCTTATTATGTGTCATCATTTATTTCTTCTTATAGTTGAATTAAAAACTGAAAAAATATTGCTTCAAATTAATACATCAGATTTCCTCATAGACACTCTGTATGTATAGATATTTCCTAGAACAAACTTTTATAGATTAAGTATTAATTTTTTAACATAACCATAGCAATACATTATTCATATTAAATTAACATAATTTTAAAATATTTAAAAACATTATTTTACTTACGTTTCTCACTAAATTTTAGTATTTCTAATGAATCATGATCCGAATCAAATTTTTTCATACTTTTTCTGAATATAATTTTTTTTCCTTCTAGCCTTGGATCAACTACCAACATTCCTTTGCAGCCAGCATAACGAATTTGCATTGCAGAAGGTTTACTATCCTCAACTTTCAACTCTTTATACACCTCAAAATAAAAAGAAATTTTTCTCTCATGATCAAAAATATATTAATTTCAAATAAAAAATAAAAGCTTGAATTATAACATTAAAAATATTTGAGAACAATTAATAAATTGCAGCTGTTTTATAAAATTAGAGTGATTTCATAGCTTGAAGAACATTTAAGATTCATATTTAATTTATTGCCAACTTGTATACTTTGATTCCTGACAAAGGGAATTTTATATATTTTCTTGCATAGCAAACTGACTGTGGACTAGTGATTACTTGATGCAGACTTAGCAACTACATCAGCCTTCTCATTGTCATTTAGACCTACATGATTTGGTATCAAACAAAATACAGAAGTAAAATCCCTTGCTAATAAAAAAATCCTAATTAATAAGAGAATCTTAATGTACTAAAAATAGCAGATAATAGATTAAAAGTTAATGTTCGTATTCTTCAAAGCCTCTAAAATACTCAAGTTAACAATGTACACACAAAAATTATACTTCAGTACTTATCTGTTGCAGTACACAGCACAAACTTGAGCTATAAAAATGAAACAAAATATATAAATGCTGCATTTAGGTTTGGTTTGTGTGTTATTCAGTGGGCATTTTTTTGTACATGAATAGACCAAGAAACTATAATTTAAAGATCCCAATCCTCTATTAACATCCAAGTCCAAAGTGATTCAAATTCATATGTTGTTGAACCAAATGCAAAGTGCAAATCAGATTAAGTATGACCATTTAGACCAGCTCGACTACTGTACCAATAAGTTATATCTATTTTCCCAGATTACCATGTCCCATAATATTGAATCCCTCTGTGAATATCAATTGTATATGAACTGTATTGACAATGAAGAGGTAAATGGAATTATTGTACAATAGTATATATTAGGTGCAAAGGATATAGGGCTGTTGGTCTTACTAAAGCAAATGTGATAGCAAGTTCTTACTAACAATACAAATATCACATAGGATAGTTAATAATAGGTGTGATTTGGCTTGGGTGACAAAAGATGTATGCTCATTGGATGAGCAGTATATATAATTTTTATAAAAGCTAAGCATAGCCTTCATCAGAATATCAACACTAGAAGAGATAAGAATAATTTGCACTGAAGTATATATAAATTATCTACACTAAAGATTATGAAGACTAATTTTCTTGAGGAAATGGACAGTTACCCTTGCTAGGAGATAAAGTATGATCATTTTTTTGCACACAATGCAGTATATTAACAGGTGTTTGTAACCATCTCTCAATTAAAGACATATTTGATTCCTCAGAAGGTATTTGCAATTTAACACTACATAATATACTATATATATATATATATATATATATACATATATATATATATATATATATATATATATATATATATATATATACAGAAAGTAAAAAATTCATCCATAATTCTACTTATATGAAAGTTAAAAATTGTGACATTTAAAATGCAAAAAAAAATTAAGAAACATCTTCAGCTGAATTAAAAGTTATGAAAATAAAGTTATGCTTTACTGATTTTAAAAACACACACATGAGAGCAGAAAAAACTTTAGATAAATATCGAAGTAGACTAAGAGCCAAAATAATATTGTATACACAGAGTTTCATATCATTATGTTATCATATATCTTCTCATGCAAAAAAAGGAGAAACTAAATGACTTCAGAATGCAATAGTGATGAAGTTTACAGTACAAACCTCATGTTGTTTGAGAATCTCAAAGATCTTAATTGAAATAATAATTTATCAATAGTTGAGATCATCTATATTAAAATATTATACCACCATAAGCAAAAATGGTTATTTTTAGATTTGTTAGGAGGCACACGTTGATTATAATATATGCTTACATACTTGTAGCATTTTTATTCAGCATTTTGTCAGTGAACACTTTACAAATAATCTTTACTTTTCTGATAATTCCAGATATTCTTTCTATAAGAAAATAGGATACTATTATAAAGGTACTTAAATGTAGTATTTTAGCTTTGATGCAAAAAAAAATCACTTTCTCAAAAGGATTGAAAAATCTTTATTCATATAAAAATTCCTAAATTCAGGATTTGATGGTGCACCAAGTCTAACAAGGGGATGAAAGCCAGTTGCATGTTGTTGTTACACCAGCTTTGCTTCCTTGTACCTAGCCCTGAGTTGTCAGTTGCATCTGTGCTAGTCATATGCTATCACTAGACTGCTGAAATGACCTATAATGAGTCACCCAGAAAATATTATTACTTGACCCATTTAAACCGACTGATGTACAGAGGACCACAACACACCACATGTTTACCAGAAACAAAGGCCAAAGTAATATGTTATAAGCCCTAATTATAAGAACACTTTTTTTTAGGAACAAAGGTCTCTCTATTCACAGAAAACATGGTGATTTATTTCCAAGAGAAACCAATAGCAAAAAAATAACAATCATGTTTCAAGGGAAGGCACGAAACTCTTAAAGACAACCACAATGAAATGAAGAGCACAGAAAATAAGAGAAACAAAAAGAAAGATGGATTTCTGCCATAACCTCAGTTTCTGATACCTATGTCAACTTAAAGTAAATCTCCTGAAGAGTGGTCACCCAGGAACTAACCACAATGTTTTTAACCCTATCAATGCTATGTAAATGACTATTTGAATTTCATTTGTTAAATACAGTATGTGGTTATATATATATATATATATATATATATATATATATATATATATATATATATATATATATATATATATATATATATACATTATTATAACCAACCGATAATTAAAGGATGATCAATTTTTAAAAAAATCCCATTAGATGCAAGTGTAATCATATTTTGGGTTATTTACAACTAATATATATATATATAGAGAGAGAGAGAAACTTTCAATATCATTACAAATTTAATATGTCTATATTTAATGTGCAGATATATTTTTTTCACTTGTTAAAGAGATTTTTTTAAACACAAATTTGTTTGTACATCATTAATAATTTTTAACTCAATGTTACATTAAGGATTTGACTAAATCTTCTTTTTTCAATGTTTAATTTTTTCCTTTTTTAAAATTTATTTTATAAGATTTCGAATGGCAACAATACAATTTATCTGCATGAACTAATTCTTTGATTATAATGAAAACAACTTGTTAGTCATTTAACAAAATTGTCAATTCTGAATGATACTAGACACAAACATATTAAATCTGGATACATTTCAAGTTTCAATAGCTTCAATGGAGATACAACACCATTACTGAGAGCCACTTCACACATATTAAACCAAAAAACTGAAATGATTAAGTAATATTTGAGGATAGTTTTTCAGTAAACCTCTGACCACCAAAGTTTCCCCATTAAATATTTTGTAATATTATCTCAAAAATAAAAATATTTTTTTTTTAGAGAAATCATCCAAAAGCCAATGAATTAAAACAAATGAAATCTTGCCAATAGCACCATAAACATTGTGAAGTGTTTCACAAAATTTGATTCAAAGAGTTCACCTTTGCATTTAAAATGGTGGCAAATACTTTAACATTTGCTTTAAGAAATGATAATGTAAAACATTTGATTTAAAATATGTTCATAAAAAATAAAATTATCACATTGTGTAGCTCCATTTCTCTTTTACTTCAGAAATAAGGTTGTAATGGTCTAATAGTGTTTAAAATTGTTTTTACATTTAAACAAGGAGCAAACAATGATACTTAGTATTAGAATAGTTGTTACATTTAATAGTAATAAGAAAAATCAATGAGTATCTTTTTAAATTGATCACCTTGTACAATGTAATTGACATTTTAACAAATTTGCTTGCAGTCTTGGGCAGATAAGTTGATAGTATATGCCCTTGCATAAAAATATTTTTCTCATAAACCAATTTATTTTTATAACAAACAGAATGAAAATTTTATAACAAATATAATTTGGAAACCAAATGTTTTTTATAACTTTTACTGAACAACAATAATATCTGATAAATTTAATGTATAATATTAAATACAGCAGAGAATAAATATTGACACATCTCATCCCAAGCTAATATATATTTGGTGGAGACAATATTCCAAGCCTTAGGTGTGTATTAGTAGCATTTGGGCAACACTGCTCTAAGATATGTTTCTTTATCTAAATGACAAAATCATTTTTAATTAAAAATTTTAGATAAAAAGAACTTTTAATAAAAATTAGTACTAACTATTTACAAAATTCATATAATTTTAAAACAAAAACAATATTTAAAAAACTTACAAAGCATGTAAAAGCTTAGTTAGTAATTAATATTTATTATGCAAATTAACAATGTAAAATTTACTTCTTCAGCCAACTCTAAAGATATTCTTCCTATGCCATCTGAAAATACATAAGGTTCAATGTCTTCTTGATTATCACTCTTGACATTTTCAGCAGCTTCATCATTAGGGGATACTTCTTTTAAGAACTTTTCATGGCTACTGCTTGTATTAAAGACATCATCAGGAGGTATAAGGTATTTTTTCACTCCTCCTTTAACATCATCTTCAGGATTTTTTACATTTGTCCATGCTTGAGGAACTGTTATATTTCCCATGGATTGCGAAAATGTTTGGCCCATTCTTGCCATGAATTTAGGAACTTTTTTGATTTTTTCTAACTGACCAAATTTTTTTCTCAAATCTTCAGCAGTCATATTATTATCATCTTTTGCATAAAACCACATTCCATGACCTTTCAACTGACTAGTAGAACTCCCAACATATTTATATTTCCTTTTACCAATTTTAATGCCTTGTAATAAAGAACTTTTATAATAGTTATTATAAAATTCTATTTTCTTCAAGTTTAACTCCTCAAAATAGTGACGAGTTAAAGTAAAATTTATAGTATCTAGATTTACATCCTTTATGGAAACTCTGAGTGAAAAATTAGGATTGCAATCCCTCAAGGCCCGACTTTTTAAAGTTGGTTGAGGTGGCAAAAAACGGAAATGGGTAGGAGTAGCAATGGCTCGTTTAATAAATAATAAATGACTTTGCTTTTCCTCTGTTACATCATTGTGTCTGGATGATTTACTTGTCACAGTTGTAGACCTGTTTAATCTTTCATAAAGATTTTTAAGACAATAAAGAAACATTATGATATTACCTTTAATGATAGCTTCATATATAATGTATAAGGCTTCAGTTATGGCTGTAACATTTTCTTTACTTTTGAGTTCCAAAAAAGTTGTCACTTCCTCAATTTCATTTCTAATGATTAACTGATCAATAGTTTCATAACTGTAAGTTAATATGCATTGCAGTGCATAAAAAGTTTCAAAACAATCAACTGATAAAGATGGTAAACGGGTATGACTCTGCATTATAGTTACAGGTGCAAAGAATATTTGAATGCTTTTACAGTGTGTTAATAACTGAAATAAGAAATCATATTCATCAGCTTTGACAAAATCAAGTTTAACAACAGTATTCAAACTAAATTCCTTTCTGAGATGAACGGGATTTCCTTCAAAAAGATCCACAGCTCGAAACCAAGGTGGGCGTGAATCAAGATCCATATATCCAATATAATCTTCTTCATCTTTTTTCTGATAAACAGAATATAATAAAGGAGATTGTGACATTCGTAAATATACAGTAAGATTATCAGTTTTTGATATCACCACTGAATGAAGAGCTGCATACTGAATTTCTAACTTATGTAAGCAATGTGTTAAAGAATTTCTCTTTTTTACAGACAGATTTTTGCCAACAACAAAACATAATTCAATTTGCTTGAAATCATGAAGTAATTTGACTTTAGTCTGTGTTATTTTATAATCATATTGAATAACAGAAGTTTTACTACAGAAATGCTCCACAAACAAATTTAAACCAGAGAAATTTCCAAGAGAAAAATCCTTTAACTCTAAAAATGTATCACTTGTATCAATATTGGATTTTATATCCATAGATGAATTCCATTTTAGCAATAGATCTGAATTCAAATTTCCATGAGAGCAATTACAAAAAAGTTCTATAAACTTTTTATAGTCATATTCAAGATTTTTCTCTAGCTGGATATTGCAACTCAGACAATATAAAAATTCAGCATAAAACAATGCATTCTCAGCTTTAGTTCTACCATCTTGTTTCTTTGTATGTTTTTCAAACTCAATTCTTGGTTTACAATCAGTTATATAGATTGGAAAACCACAATGTTTTGAAATATTTGTTTTCAAATTCAAAATAGGGCCTGAAGGTTTCCACTCAGTATTAGGTACTCTTGACTCAATTATAGAATTTATTTCATTCAACTCTTCAGTCTTTGGTAACCACAGAAATTCAATACCAAATGTTTTCTCACTCATTTTCTGAAAATTCAAAATTATGATTAAATGCTCATTAATACCATATCATTTACATAAAAAATCTTAATTTTTGATTAAATTAAGAAAACTACTCATAATAGCGATGATTAAAAACATTTTTTATAACCAGAAAAAGTTAAATCATAAATTTAACCCAGGAAGCAATTTAGCATTTAAGGATTTTTAAAACAATGTATTCAGTGATTGTGAATACATTGTTTCAAAAATCATAATACATGTAGTTTATTGTAAATATAATTAGAAAACCTTTTAAAAAACAACAAATAAAATAAAAATTTTTAACATTTTTTAAATTATGTAGTAAGTTTTTAAAGTTGTATATTATAATAAAGTAAAAAAAAAGAATATTTAAAAATACTAAATAATGAAATAATTTTCGACACAGCATGAGAAATTCCTTAAAATTTTTACATAATAAAATTTTCAATTAGAAATTTCATAAAAAAATTAAATTAATTTTAGAATTATCAGGGATTTCAGAGAAATAATTAATAATAAATTTCATGAAGACAATGTTTTTATTCAGTAAATTAATATAATTTTAATGGACATTTTCTGCGATAAAAATGATGAAATTTCAAAATAGAACTGTTAAACTGAATATTGAAGAAATACTTTTTAAAGTTTCAAATAACAAATAAAATCGAGTTTTCTTTTTAACAATTTTGAAAATTGAGAGATTTAATAGAACTATATAGGTAGTTTCTTCAATTCCCATTCAGCTAAAAAATAATTTTTTAAGTTAACAAATTTTCTTTGAATTAAGTTATTCAAATATGTGTTAAAAAAATCTTGAATATTTTATAATAAAATTATTTTTGAATAAACAATATCATGTTTAAATAAATATTAAATTGTTTCATAAGTGCTAAGCAATTTTCTGAGTTAGGAAAAAATTTGCTGTATAAACTCAATAATATTTTTAAGTGCCATCATTAATGTATTCCATCATGATATTTTGAAAAAAAAAAAATATTTACATCATTTTGATGAAAATATTTTTTCATCAAAATGAAATAAATCTCATGAAAAATAGAACACAAAAACAAACCAATTGAATTCAAAACAACCTTAAAAAATATTCTAGAAATGAAATTTAAACTATTAAATTTATAATGCATTTATACATAATGCTTGCCTGAAGTCCCAGTTTAACCATGACAGTTCCAGTTTTCAAACAAAATCCGGAAGTCCTGTTTATTTCATGCTCCTGTAAAGTATTTGCTAAGGAGTATTTGCTGCCATATTGAGAGCAGAGAAAGAAGAAATTACCAGAGATGTGATTGTTTCAAGTAAAGAAAAATAACTGAGATTGGTCACTTTAGGAGAATCACAGAGCAACCCCAGTCTAATCAAAATTATGCCTTCTCCTTACATTTGACATCAGCATTAGTTCAGAAAGTATTTTCTTTAATTAACAACACATTGTCTGATAAGAGTTTAATGAAGGAATCTACAATTAAATTTTTGATGTCATGTAAAATTAATATTGAATTAGATTGTGAATATTTTTACAAGATAAATTATAAACTATCAATAAAAGTTCTAGCCAATGAAAAAATTATTCTCCATAGAGAACATTCTTAAAAAAATTTAAAATATTCATCAAAAATTATAATTGAGAATCTTAAATTAAGTGCAGGGAACATAGTAAAAGTTAGTAGATTGAAATGTTATAGGTTGATAATGTGAACAAGAAATATATTCAATTATTGAACACATTAACATATACTTGATCAAAAAAATTCCATAAAAACTTTTTGCCTGATTCTGGCATAAATATTTTAATATTTTGGTATGTATATATATATATATATATATTGTTCATGAAATTAAATTAAATGTTAAAGAATCTGAATTTAACATTGAAATTTCCAGATATTAGAAGAGAAATCTGCATAAATAAGTACTATATTGAATAAATTCTAAAGTATTTGTTTCTTTGAAGATTAAGCATACTAATTTCAATTTTTATATTACTATTTTTGTTAAAAATGTTTTGCTTATAACTAATATTATGTTACTAATAAATCTAAACACTTGAGCCATGATGACACTTATTGAATAATGATTAACAAAAATTTTTAATGGGAATAATTAAAGAAAATCTTATAAACTTGGATATGAAGGATAATATTTGATATATATTTTTAATATATGTATTTATACATGTAATGTTAAAACATTTACTTAATTTTAATACTAACACATAAATAATTTTAATGTAAGTAATTCCTGAAAAAACAACTTTTATTTAGCAAATTTTTCTGTCAATGTATATTTCAATTTACAGTCAGTTAACATATTCATGTGAGTTGAAACTATGCCATTTTTCAATTTCAATTATATGTGCATATCACTAACAATTTCTCAAGAGCTTTCAGTATGATCCTTGCAAAGAAAAGTTTTAACAACTCACAAACTTTTATTTAAAAAAAGTAAAAAAACGGTTCTTACATATTATCCATTGACTATTTTCATCAAAAATTTATATTGCTAAATAAAGAGGTTTAACAAAAAGTTTTTGCTTTGTTTAGTGTAAAATAACTCAGCTGATAATGTGAATAAATTACAAAATTTGATGCTAAATCATAACTTTGAAGACTTTCTTTCTTGTTCACAGAAATGTTCAATAAGATAACAAATAAAAACCCAAAGTTCTTATTTAAATATAAAAGAAAAGATTTCTTAAATAATTATATAGAATTAATATGAATCTACAAAGAAAAAAAACATTAATAATTAAATTTTTTTTTTTTTTAAAAAAACATAAAAATTTTAGAATTGTAATAGATTATTATATTTAGTATTATTTTCTAAAATTAATAAGATATGTATTCTGATTATTTCTATTATTCAGCTATATATACCTTTGGTCATTAATATTATCAAATAGATTATATAAGTAATTTTTTGTCACTAATATATAACAAAACAAAAATCCTACAAATACTAAGACAGAAAAGGGAGGTAAATAAGTAAATTTTAGAAAATAGAAATTATGAGAATAAAGTGAAAACTTAAAATAAATCTTTTTGAAGTTGTTGTTTTTTACTTTCCAGAAGTATTTTTGATACTGATGTCAGGTAAATTAGATATTAATTTCTAGTTTGAATACATTTCAAATAAAAACATACTTTAGAAAACATTAACAAGAATATGTTCAGCTTTTAGGAAAGATGAAGAATTGAGTTAAAAGTTAATCCATATTAGTTTACTCACTAGTATATCCTAAAATTACTTCTAAGAACAGCGTTTGGATACTATACATTTATATTGCGAAGTTTTAAAATGAATATAATTGTCATAATTAAGTTATATGATTCTATGGATTTTGTTAAGCTTATAAATGAAGCTGAATTACATTTCGATGATTTTTAAATCGTTCACCATAATTTTGATATAGTATAGTATGAAAATATACTAGTAATATTTTTGACTGTTTTATTATGAATTGTTCTAGTTTTCAACTAAAAAAATTTACCTAGGCCAAGATTTTTTTGTTTTTTACCGAAAGTTAGGAATAGATCATCGTTTTTCAAGAGATATATTTCCTTATTTGTTTTATAAGTTTAACACAAAGCAAAATATAATTATGTTTAAAAAAAAAAAGTTAATATGTAAATTTAAAAAACATTCTACATACTTTAAGTTGTTTAATGAAAATAAAATGACAACATTTTCTCAGAAGATTTTTTCTCAATGATATAATTATATCAAACAATTTTTAATTTAAAAACATGTACTCACAGCAATTATTTTCTCAAAAAATACCTTATGATCTCTATTTATATAATTGGTATAGTTATAATAGTTTATAAATACATTGTTTTTAATTTATCAATATTCTACTTTTATCTTTGAGGGGAACATACTTTTTAAGATATAATAAAGGGAATTGACAAGAACGTATATTTTAAAATACTATATAGCAGGGGAATCCCCTTTAGGAGCAGATAATGATGTTTAAACTGAGGAGAAAGATATTGACATGCGCAATATCTCTTAGCAGAAAGAAAGTTTCCATTAGTAAGGAAAGGAGTAGGGATGGAAAGAAATACCTGAAACCGGTATTCCATAATCAGTATGTTAATGTAACAACCTGTAACCGGTATTCCGTAATTAGTATTTTAATGTAACAACCTGTAACCAGTACTTATTTTTTCAAATACTCGGTACTCCCAGTACGAAAATTACCTCGTGTCCCAGTATAAAAAGATTTGAAGATATGTTGTTGTTGTTGTTCATTTTCTGAAATTCCTTTTCTGCCTTCGTTGGGGAAGCATTAAGCTCTTTCATTGAAGATTTAGAAAATTGAAGACTACCGAATAGATAAGGAAATCTATTCTCCCTCTCCTCCGGGAGACGGGACTGAAAAAATAAACACAGGCGCCTGTCGTCAGACTGATGGTTTGCCCTTTTCAGGGTTGCCTTTGTCAGCTGACAATGGTGCGGGGGACTGCCCTCCTGCCCCCACCACGGTTAGGGCCATGACGGAACTTGAACTGGAATCGAACAAGGACATCGAATTTCAAGCAATCAGTAGTAAAATTAGGATAACTAAGGACTACATTCACAAAATTAGCAACTCTCAAATGTCTCCTAATGACATAGAGCTTCTTCTCATACATAGTCTCGAGCTGACAAAGCTGACTGAGAAACTAGCGAAATATCAAAATAGGACCGAAACAACAACAAACAAGATTAAATCACCGACTAAAACATTTAATCGACCTCCAGCATTCACCGTACCAACACTAAATAGATTCGAAACACTAATGCAAATAGAAGAGGAAAACACTGAAAATTCCAACATAGAATTCCCCCCACTACCACAACAGAACTATAAACCGCAAAGAATCAACAATAAATAATAAAAGAAAAAACAACGAAAACATTAACACCACAAACAAAATCCAAATGAAACAAACAGTTCACAAGAAGAAAACCAGGAAAACACCGAAACGATTTTTACTACTGCCAAAAAGAATAATCAATAAATAATAAAAGAAAAAACAACGAAAACATTAACACCCTATAGTCATTAAAGATAAAAACCTCAATTGGAAATCAATTCAAGAAATCTTCAAGAGTAATAATATCAAAGGATACACTGGGAAAATGACCGGAACAGAGGTTCTAACCCTAAAACTAGAGACGTCTGAAACTCATCGCCAGATTACTAAACTACTCGACAATAATAACATCTCTTACCACACCTTCCTACTACCTGAGGATAAAAACTTAAAAATTGTTATCAGAAATCTTCCTCCTATTTACACTCCAGAAGAAATCTCTGCTGAACTCATAAATGAGGGGTTTATGGTTATAAATACCACCCAAATATCTAAAAAAGTAGAAGGAAACAAAATTAATCTACCTTTATACATAGTATACATTTCACACCAATACCAAAAAATGAAAAGGCTAAGGAAATTTACAACCTAACACATCTATTCAATTTAGTAATAAAAGTAGAAACCTACAGAGGTCGCAAAGGGACCACTTAATGCTTCAGATGCCAGGGTTTTCATCACGCACAAACCTCCTGTCATCATAAATTTAAATGCGTAAAATGTGCTGGAGAACACCACCATACACAATGTACAAAACCCAAAACTCTCCCAGCTATTTGTGCAAATTGCGGAGAAAATCACCCTGCAAGCTACAGAGGATGTAGTAAATTTCCTAAAAATAAAAACAAGATATCAAATGATCAAATACAAAGCAAAATTGTTCCAAGTACAAACCCAAATTTATCATATGCTAACGCACTAGTAAATAACTACGAAACTATAAATAAAACCAAAAACATAATAACAGAAGCTAACACAGTAGTGGGAGAACTACAAACCCTAATCAACTATGTAAAAGGCTCAGGAATATTCGAACTAACAGCTCAGATAAAGCAATAAATGAGGCAATAGCCAAAAACCAGGAAACCAAAATAAATAATAATGAGTAACAACCCACGAAATTTCACACCAATACAAATTGCAACATGGAATGCAAATGGAATAAACAATAAAATCTCTGAATTTGCAGAATTTATCGACAGACACAATTTAGATATTATTTTATTGACTGAAACACATCTGACTCCCCAATCAAATTTTAAAATTCCTAATTATAACATCTACCGAACTGATAGACTTCACCACAAAGGAGGAGGAACTGCTATAATTAACAAAAATTATTTTAACTCAACAGCATTCAGCTCTACTATTGGCACAGGCTTTGAAGAAACATCAATTATTGTCAACCAACCCAACAATCTGAACATTAAATTTACCAGTTACTACAATAGACCTCAAAGTGAACCCAGCGAAAAAGACATCATTAATATTATTAATGACAAATTTCCTACTATTCTTGGAGGAGATCTGAACAGCAAAAATGAACTGTGGGGATGCAGAGTTACAAATACTAATGGAAAAATTCTTAGAAATATCCTGCAAAATCATAATATAAAAATCATAGCTCCCACTGAACCAACACACTTCAGTCCACATAATACTCATGGAGATATCTTGGACTTTTTTCTTACCAACAGTAATATTCCTATCTCTGCTAATACTTTAATTGAACTCTCATCAGACCACCTGCCTGTCACAGGTTGCATTGGCCTCCATAAAAACAGCAAAACCACCAAGATTATCTCTCACACCAACTGGCAACTTTATTACAATATTTTACAAGATAAAACCAATAGAGAACAAAATAAAATCGAAGAAATCAATCTACCAGGTCAAATAATATTAATAAATAAGCAAGAAATTGAAAATCTCATCACAGAAAACATTAACAATTTCACTGAAGACATTCTAGAAGCAAAGAAAACGGCCACTAACCACAGAAAATTTGAAGAAAATTATCTCAAATTACCAACTGATATCAGAAACCTCATCAAAGAAAGAAACCGCATTCGAAAAAAATATCAAAAAACCCAGAACCCAAGCTTCAAAACTAAAACCAATCAGTTAAATAAAATAATTAAAAAACGATGTGCTAAACATAGACACGAAAATTGGAATAATAGAATTACTAATCTCAGCACAGAAAACAACTCAGTTTGGATTTTAGCAAAACAGCTGAGTAATAAAAATCAAATTAATTCATACATTGAAGGACCAAATGGACCAGCTTACTCTATTCATGAAAAGTTAGATATCTTTGCCAAATCTCTTTACAATCAATTCCAACCAAACAAAAATATTAACTTAAATTTTACAAAAGATATAGAACATACAGTTAACAATTTCCTTAACCACACCCCCATCTACACTAGTATTGAACCCACAACCCTCAGTGAACTTACTCAAATTATCAAGAAAATTAAAATTAAAAAAGCTCCTGGAGATGACAACATCAACAATAATATGATTAAAAAACTTCCCATGGATTACATCAAGAAACTCATGATCATATACAACAACTGCTTGAAATTTACAATTTTCCCATCAACTTGGAAAACTGCTTCTATCATTCTCTTTCCGCGAAACCAGGTAAAGACCCAAGAAAACCAGAAAACTACCGTCCTATCAGCTTGCTTCCTACATTAGGAAAAATCTTTGAAAAAATAATCCTTAATAGAATTAACCAATACATCAAATTACTTCCTGATCAACAATATGGATTTAGATGTAACCTATCTACCACAAAACAGCTACTTAGAATAACCGAAATTATTGGCAAAAAATATGCATAAAAAATTATATACAGCAAAGACCATGCTCGATGTTTCCAAGGCATTTGACAGAGTCTGGCATGAAGGCCTAATTTATAAATTAATTAAACTTAACCTAAATTCAGATATCATTCTTATTTTATATAATTATATTAAAAATAGATTTTTCACATAAAGCAAAATGATGTAACTTCCATCACCCTTCAAATTAATGCTGGAGTTCCACAAGGTAGCATCCTGGGGCCCATTCTATATTTGTTTTACACATGATTTCCCAATTCCCAAAGATACAACAATTAACATTGCTTTTTATGCAGATGATACAGCATTGATAGCTGAATCAACCAATCCAAATCATGCCATCATGAAATTACAAAAGGAACTATATAAAATTGAAAACTGGTGCCAGGACTGGAGAGTAGTTATCAACGCTGAAAAATCCCAAACCCTACTTTTCCGTAGAAAGAAAAGAGCCAAAATGAAACACAGAAACAATAATAATCTCATCCTGTTCAATAAAATCATCCCACAAGTCAAAGCAGCCAAATATCTCGGACTAACCCTCACTTCAAATTTCACTTGGACTCAACACATCAATAACGTTACTAAAAAAGGATACTCAGCATTTGGCTGCATTAAACATTTAATAGGAAAGAAATCGAAACTAAATCGCAAACTAAAAAGACTACTTTATATCTCCATGATTCGCCCCATTGTAACATATGCCTCCCCAGTGTGGAACAACATAGGTAAAAATGAAAGAAGAAAACTAAGAAATTTTCAAAACAAAATTTTAAGAATTATAGCAGGAGTACCCTACTACGTCAGAAACAAAAATATTGAAAAAGACCTCAAGATAGAAGATATTATTGTCCACATTCAAAAATTAAATAAGAAATTTTATGATAAAGCAATTAATTGCAATACTGCATATTTCAATGAGATTTTCAATTACAAATATATCCCAGAATGGAGCCATCACAGGCCTATAGCCACACAGTTCTTCCTAAGTGTAAATGAACTTTCATAAGTGTATATATCCCATGTAGTGTATATATTGTATATATTATTTTCCCATATTTTGATTACTATTATTTAGCCCAGAAATTTCATATATTACTGTATATTAGCCCAGAAAAATCATTTCTCTAGAATTTATTTTATTATTCACACTCGAAAGTATTTTACTTGGGAAACAACTGTAAAAGTGATCTAATGTGCTCTAACCACGCCCACCACGACACGACAGCTCACCGCTGATTGGTCCAAAGGAAGACACCGTTCTCCTTCTCCGCTGAATCTAAACGCTAAAAGTGAATATAGTCAGTGTTATTCCTAAACGGAAGATGATCAGATGAAAGAGTAAAGGCCTGCTTCGCAGGCCGACTCTCTGTAAAACCACAGATCCAAGATTGTTGTTCTTCTCGTGTGCCAGCTAGACTAGCAAATTGAGGCGCGCTGCTCCACTTTTCCAACTGAACCATATTTGGTGTGGAGTCCAAGTTCTTCAGTACACACACATGTCATAGGGACCCATTTATAGGGTAGGCAACCATTCACACCTCATTCAATCACAAGGAAAGGGCAAAGACAGGATAGAGAGAAAAAGTACATCCATGCCTAAACGGAGATTCGAACTCAGGACCTCCCTATCCGTAGTCAGGCACGCTGACCACTAGACAAGTTGGCCGGCAGTTGAAGATATGGGGATATTTCCGTAAGCAGAACTGCTCCGATTCTACGCCAAATTCGTAGCCAAATAGGATGCCAAGAGGATGATAGCAATTTTGGTATGGTGCTACAGCACCATAACAGGATTGCTTATTGATTACAGATGACGTCAAACAAAGAGGAGGGGTTGATGACGTTTTGTTTACAGTTAGGCGGAGTTATGACGTTTTGGAAGGGAATTTCTTATAAAATAATAGAATACTTTTTTCGACTTCAAGCGTGCTTTTGTAGTGTATTTTTTTTTCTTTTAATTTTAATTGCTAAATTCTAGGTCTTTTTAATTTCAATTCTTATTTTATGAATGAAGATGTTCAAATAAAAATTTATACTTGCTTAAAATTTTAAGAAAATAATCCTGTAATAGGAATCCTCTGTTTTGTCACCACATAGTTGTGTTTCAACACTTACATTTGTTGCAAAGAAGTATGATATCTCACTGTTACATAAATTCTCTTATTTTTATATAAATAAGCATTCATATTTTTTTTATGAAATGTTTGTGTCCCTCAATGGTCATTTTTAGACACGACGCCTAACTAGATTTTTTATTGTTGCATTAATCTTTCCTAAAACTGAATAAAATTTTCTCTTATTCGCTAACTGCTAAAGTTTCAAATTTATCTTAGAAGATAATACCATTTTATGTCATTTTAGTCAATCATTATGAATTATGTAACAGTTGCTGGAATTAAAAATAAAATTTTATGTGCAAATTATTTTTACTTAATAAACTTAAAATTCAACGCATTTGTGCTTGTTGATAAAATAGCTGATTAAAATGTGTTTTATAATATGTGATTACATTTATAACTATTAAAAATGAGAAAATTCATTGGAAGTATGATATATTTAGGCAAAATATTCCTAAAAAAGAAGCAAAGGAGAATAAATCTTTCACATTTGTAATGTATGTGAAATGTTTAATTTCTATTGTAATAAAAATATATGCAGCAATTATCGCCGTGTGCATTTTTATTTCGTAGAAAATTTTTAGTACACTATAATAAGCATTTAATTTTATTGCATTGATTACATACTAGAACAAAAAAAAAAAGTAATATATCGTGCATTTGATCAATTTTTTCCAGATTAATTTTCAAGAGACAACATTAATTATTATACGATTTCACCATCATAACATAGTTCTTTATAAATCAATATATCGAATAATATTTTCATAGAGAATCCACTATGATCTATAATTTTCTCTAAAAAATACTGTTCGATTTTTCCGATTATGATATTATTTATGTTTATACTGTCCTTAAAATGTGCAATATTTTCATAAAAGGATGTGAAATTCTTTTAATTCAATGTCAACAAAAATGTTCTGCTAGAATTAAATGAAAATAAAATTGAAAATATTATATGTTCTGAAGGGAATGGCAAAGAATTTTGAAACTCACAGTTGCCTTTTACTAGATATCAAAATGTTTATTTCACTTAAAATAAACAAGTTTTTGATATTAGAAATTTTACGCTATTTAGCTCATTAAATTTTTATTTTTCGAAAATTTTACAATTTTAAATTTAAAAGAATATTTTAAGTCAACAAGCTTTAAAATATGTGATATATCTTTAAGTGATAGAAATAGAATTTACTTTCAATGCAAAAATTTAGAGTATTAAAAACTAAGTCGTCATTATTTTTAAATGCGATTATTTTCAATCTTTTATAAATTTCAAATTTTAAAAGTTTTGATTACTAAATTTGGATATTTTAGATTTTCTTGCTTGCAAAATATTTTTATTTACATTTAGATTTTAATGTTGCTTTTCGAACTATTATTGTTCTCATTCAACTATTTTATTGCACATCAGGTTTCTTAAAAGCCAATTATATTTACTTGATTTTAAAAGTATCCTATATTTTCAAAACATTTTGATGGTTAAGGATTAAACTTACTCCAATGAAGTTTACCACATATATAATTCTTTCATTTATTTATCTTGAAAATTAATTTCAGGATGTTTTTTTTTTTTTTTTTTTTTTTTTTTTTGGATAAATTTGCCATTTCAAGATTCCATGAATTCAAATTTATTCCGAAACCAAAATGAGTTTACAAATCAAACATGAAATAAAAAATAAGTTATGAGAATAATAAAAAATAAGTTATGAGAATAATATAATAAGTTATGAGAATTTTAACTTAGCAAAAAGATTTAAATATATGGAGTTGGTAGACTAAAATTTGTCTTTAAATATATTATAAGGTTTATTAATAATGGCTAATATCATTATGATATTCTTGAAATTATTTAAAGTATAATGGAAGAAAAACAAAAGTTTTCTATATGAGAAACGTATAAATTTTCCATAGATTTAATTGTTAAAAATTATATGTAGCAAAGATTTTCTTTCAAATTTTATTAATATTTCAAAATTATGCATAGGAAAAAAAAATCAAATGTTCATCGAAAAGTTTAACATTTTATGGTAAGCACTTGTTCCCGAAAGTTATGGCAGACTTCGCGTGGGAATTCATTCTCGGAAAATATAGATTCTTCACGGTGAAATCTTCGAGTAACAGTAGAGCGGGGAGCAAAAGACACTCTTTCAGTAAGGAGGAAGGGGGAGGTAGAAATGTGTGTGTGTACTGTCCTCTCACGCGGGAGTAGGAGCATTTTCCGAACAAGAAATTGCGGGAATAAAAAGACTAACATTGTTCCAATGATTTAATTTTCAAAATAAAGAGTTCTAGATTTAGTATAGGTTTTTTAATTTAGAAGAAGTAAATATATTTCTCATAAATGCCAAGGAAAAGGTAGCACAAAATATGCCAAGTGAAATTTTGTTTCTTATTTGTTGTAATAATACATTTTATGCTTCAGAAAATTGAATTCGAAGATTTTGCACTCAAATTTTAGCTAATTAATTAGGTTAAATTAATCAATTGGGTCACACCCAATACTTGTTAATTATAAGTTATATACTTGTTATGAATATTTGAGACAGTAAACTCCCGATTATCCAGATATCTAAATGTTAAAAAATTTTAGTTTTTAATCGAAAAGAAATGTTACAATGCTTAAAAAAGGAAATTATGACTGATTTTTGAAAAAGCAAATTTTGAACAAATTTGAAAATAAGGAATAATTTTAATATTTCTCAAGGAATAAGGGTGTTTATTCAAGTTGTTGACTGAATAAATTGATCAAATGCATATTTCTGTTGATTTTTACTTTTTCCATACTTTTCAAGATCGTTTTCTATAGCCATGTTACTCGATTTCATTAACAATAGGTAGTTTAGCGAACTTACTCTTATTATGATATTCCTTAAAGTAGACTTACTAAGAATCAAATTATTATTTTTTCAAATTCAATTCAAGATTAAACAACTGTCAACTAAATTGAACACTGTCCTTTTTTACAATAAATATTAGTATTAATAAATTCTAAATGCAATAACATAATCGTTTAGTAAAAAAATTTTAATTTCAATATCATTCAATTTAATACCATGAAAAGAAAAGAGGGGTCTTGTTGAGTTCTTTTTATATTTCTTTACAAATTTCAAAATGGACCAAACAACAAATAATTCTTTCTTAAATATTTCTAATTTTATTGCTTTAAGATGAAAAACTATTATATGATTTTTCAGTTTAGCTTTTAAATCATTAAAAAGGATAATTTAACCACTATTTAAACTAACTTTTAGCAATGTTATTTCACAATATTTTTAGTTAACATATTTTATAACTTTCATTAGATATAGCTGCAAAAGTGTGCTCTAAATCTATACAAACAATAAATAATTAGATTTTGAAAAGATAACTATGTAAGCATTGTGGGGGGAGAGCAATGTATAACTTTAAAAAAAATCGTCGTTTGACAGCTTTGTTTTTAAAGGAAACATAATTTAAAGCTGGAGTTTTAAATAAATTGAAAGAATATAATGAAGAATAATGAATTCAGGGAAATCTAAGAGGTCTGCGCTCCTTGCATTTAAAATGAGCTAAAGTTCAATTTTTTCCTAATTTCTCCTGAACAAAAAAAAAAGTCAAATGCCCATTATAAAATGATAAGAAAAGCGTCCATTCACCGTTTTAAACAGCCAGTAGTTGAAATTAAGAGAAAGATAATTCCATCTTATTAATGTTGTTATGAGCTCCTTGCATTTAAAATGAGCTATAATCCATATATATATATATATATATATATATATATATATATATATATATATATATATATATATATATATATATATATATATATATATATATATATAATATCAATGTACGTTTCTTAATGAGAAAAACTTAGATTTACTTTATTTAATTCATCTATGTATATATTATGTCATAAAAGTTCAGTGAAAATCGAAGACCTCAACATAAAGCGAAAAATTACAAAATTTGATATATTTATCAATCGGATTTTAAAACATGAATAATAAGTGATCAAAAAATGGGTTTGTAGTAGTATAATGATGTAAAAATTGTTCACTTTAATATGCTTTCAACAATTTGGAAGCAGAAAATTCAATGAGTGAAATATGCATGTTTTGACAACAAATTGAAAGGGAACAATAAATTATTAAAATTTATCAGATGTATTAGGGTCATAATATCACTATTTAAAAATAAACTTATTGCATTTAGAATTAAAATATCGTCTTTATCAAAATGTATAAGTACAAATGCTGTTCGCATAAGTTACTTTTAATTATAAATGAATTAAATTATGAATGAATTTAAATTATTTTGATAATGGTATTAAATTGTTATGCCTATTTTTCAAGGAATTCAACAGTATTCGTCGTAAAGATATATTTTTTTCATTTACGTAAAATAGTTGGATTTGTGAATGAATTCTTTTTTCTTTTTTGAATACGTTTTTCAAAAAAGAAAGATTTTAGGAATGTCAAACATTTATACGCATTCATTCCGGAAAAAAAAATAATTTTTTTAAAATTGGAATATAGTGAAATTAGTGAAGTCAAAGAGTTTTATAAATCAGGCATCTTATGAATGGCGATGCGAAATCAGATTGAATTGCTTGTAAAAATCGGTTTTGAAAACAAAAGAGTGTAATTAGACATATCAAAATTATATAGAAAAATGCGATCAGGAAGATCAGTCTAAGAGTCTAAGTTTATTTTTTTATATCAATAACATAGCCCGAATAAGCAGTGTATCCTAGACTAGCCTTTAAACAGTGGTTATCAATGTGATGTCAAAGTACTTTGAAAAGGGTTCACAATGATAATTAAATCGCAAGACCGTGTTTTTTGGAACAGATGACTCAATACCTTCACTCTTAAAAAAAAATTAAGGCCTTATTTTTAGTCTTTGGATGCATGTCTTTCTTACGGTCAAATGAATTTTTTTTTTAAATTTAGGAGTGTCAAAATATAGTTCCGCACCCGATACCATCAGATTTTGATATGCCGTTTGTCTAATTGGCAGGAATATGTGCAAGAATGCTTCAAAAAATTATAGTGAATTCAGTTACATTCTATATAAGAACTTCACGACTTTTTATATAACATTTCACTTATATATGACTGTTTAACCTAATTTTTGTTTTTACGTATCAAAAAACTAATTTAGCTTAAAATATGCACTGAAAAATAATGCACTACCGTGCTGTTATTGAAAATATATTAAAATGTTGTCAAATACTTATTCGGGGATACTTTAATTATAACTGAGTATTTTCGATCACTTTTTACATTTTTCTCCACAAAGCAAAAGTAAGCGGATACTTCAATCTCCATAGTTATTACTATACTAATTTAATAAATAATTGCAACTTTTGCTTAAGAATAAATAATTGCAACTTTATTTTGTTTAAGAGTAATTAGTAAAAGCAAAATCACACATAATCCCGCCCATTCAGGGCCCAAATAAACTAAATTACACAGACACTGAAAAAGCAGAAGCCATTGCTACAAGCTTTGTAAAGCAATTTCTTCCCAACAACATATCTGTCAGATAAGCCGAAATAACGGTTGAAAAAAACCATTTCACATTATCTCTCCAAAACACACACACATGAGATACCCCCACCACTCTGTCGGAAGTTATTAGCCACATATACAAATCAAAAATAGACAAAGCACACGGCATTAATCGAATATCAAACATGATTAAGAAAATGCCTCTTAAAACACTATTTAAATTGACCAACCTGATCAATGCCATCCTCAAACACTCACATTTCCCGACACCATGGAAAACAGCATCAGTAATACCCATTCCAAAGCCTAAGCTTGATCATCATATTCCAACAAACTATCGGCCAATTAGCCTGCTACCTACTCTTAGTAAAATTACGGAAGCCATAATTCTTAAAAGACTGGACACTCATCTAGAAAATAATAACATCATAATTCCATAACAGCACGGATTTCGAATGAAACATTCCACCACACACCAATTTCTAAGAGTAGGTGAAGTAATCACAAAAAATTTCGTTAAAAAACGCAACACAATTGGTGCTGTATCACTTGACATTGCGAAAGCTTTCGATAGAGTTTGGATTGAGGGACTCATTTACAAATTAATTAAGATCGGTCTCCCAGACTCCCTAATTAAACTGTTACTTTCGTACCTAACAGGTCGCAGCTTCAGAATGGCAATCAACCACACATACTCTACAAAAAAAAAAAACTAGATAAAAGCAGGTGTTCCCCAGGGATCAAAACTGGACCCCAGACTTTTCTTAATCTACGTAAATGACATACCCCACTCGAAGCTTACATCTCTACACTTATTTGCAGACGACACTTTCATTTTAGCACAACGTCCGCAAATGACACTTATAATTAAAGCACTAAACACACACCTAAAAAAGTTAGAGCTGTGACTCAAAAAATGGAAAATCCTAATAAATAACTACAAAAGCACAGCTATCATTTTCACCAGATAAAGATACCCCCCAACAGAAAATGTGTGCATCAACGATTCCCCCATCCCATGGTCAGCTGAATGTAAATACTTAGGAATTATGTTTGACAGGAAACTGACCTAGAACAGACACTTATTACAAGCAACAAATATTACAAGCAAATTCAAACAAGTTAGAGCTTCACAATATCCTTTATTAAAATATAACTCTGAACTATCAATAGAAAATAAAGTGCTCATTTACAAAGCGTACCTCAGACCCCTAATCTCATACGCTTGCCCACTCTGGGGCTACAACCACGATTCAAAATTAACTAAACTAGAACAATTACAAAATGCTACCTTAAGAAAAATTACTAATGTTCCCTGGTACTACAGAAACAAAAAAATAAGAGAAGAATATAAAATACCCACAATCAGAGAATTTTTTGCCAAAACAATGAAAAATCTGTATAAAAATACTAATTTAACAAACAATCCGGCCATTATTGATCTTCTGTCTTATGACGCATTCATACCCGAAAATAGACTTAGAGCCCGATTGCTTTTAAGATTCTGCCCAAATCCATCTCTTTCTCAAATTAATGGATCAAGTGCAATCACTTAACATAAACCACTAACCCATTTTAGTAACCTAGGAATTATTTAATTGTAACTAAAAAAATGTATATATATAAATCTCTACATATATATATATATAAAAAAATAATAAAAAATTAAAACAAAAAAATACATAAAAAAAAGCTAATATAATTTTTGTATTCTTAATTACTCTAACATAATAACTACTAATTTACTAAAATTTTTATTATTTCTCGAACAGATAAATTTATTACTCTAAACTAGTATTCTCTCTTGTCGACTTTAGCCGGAAACTCAAATTTTAGAGCGCAAATATTGGCGCCAGCCAATCAGAGCGAAACTCACCATTCGATTTCTTTCATTTTTAACTAACCTTAAAAAATTACAAACAGATTGCATTTGAGCAACTTTTATATAATTGTAAAACATGGAAAACGCACTTATAAAAATATTAAAGTTAATGACATATAATTATTAAATATTTAAAAAAATAATAGCACCAAACTGACTCAGAACTTAACTCTGATAAGAAATAGTTAGCCGCGCCCCCAAAGAAAAACGTCGCTTTTGCCAAACAGATTTTCAGATGTAGTTACAACATCATTCTAGATCCAGTAGAGGGTGAGGGTCTTAGGACCCAGGAATCTCCAAAACAAGGCCCAGCCATGCCGAAGTAGCATTACATATAATTTCACAAAACACAGCTACAAGGAAAGAAGCAATGGATAAAAAACTTCAATATCTTAAGTCATCTCAAGTGTCTTTCTGGGAAATTCACAAGTTGCGCTTAGCGCCATCTACCCACTTAAACAGGAAAGGTAGCAGTAATTATACCCACTACAATATTAGCTTGTTTAATAGAGTGTGTCAGTGGTTAATAAACAAAACACAGTTACAGTCTGGACACAGGAACATGAAAAAAACCTGCTCTTTAAATCTAACTTTTAGAAAATTTTTGCTTCCCTAAATGATCTAAAACTCCATCTATCTGAGCCAAAGGAAACGAGTCTTTAATCAATTTTTTATTTAATTTCCTAAAACCTACATATAAATGCGATGTTCCATCCTGTTTCTTACATAAAACAATTGGTGAAGCATATACTGAAGAGGGTTTTATTATTCCATCCCGTAATCATTCGTCAATTTGTTGATCGACTACTTTTTGTTCCGAAAAACAAATTCTTCTACAGCGCTGTGAAACCGGTAAATTATCTTTTAATCGTTTTTCCATTTTGGCGAAACGTTTACGATCAGTAAAACGCGGGTAAACAAATATAATCTCACGTGATCTAAATCCGGCCAATCAGAGATCGTCTTACATCTCGTGTACAGATTACTCTTGAGTTGGTTTACTCGGGGAATTCACCGTGTGGTGAATAAGAATCGGGGAGTAAAGCGAGGTGTAAGTTAACTCTGTGGTAAGCAACTCGCAGATTATCCTGTGTTTGGTGAATACGGCTGTTAATGCAATATTCATTTTCAAATCAGTTTTACGTAGCTCTTTAAGTGGTTTGTAATTCTTAATTAAATTCGAAACACTATCGCATAAATTTTTGTTAACAATATGTGCTAAATTTATACCCACTCCCTCACTAATCGCCGCAGAAATAATTCTCAACAAAATAGGAATCTTCTTTATTCAGTGAATTGAGCGAGCAGACGTCACTTGACCTTGACATATTCGCTAAATTTCTATTTTCTAGCACTTTAAAGTACCCAGAAGGGAAGATGCAGTCAACAATCAGTTAATCACACATTGCCGCTTTTAACTCTACTGGGGGATTTTCACTTATAGAAAAACGAAACATAGACACTTCGGCGAGAACTTAAGAGCCGAAACAAGTTTGAATTTCAATAGTCTTAATATATTGTTTATGCGGAAAAAAAGAGAGCTCTTAACAATAAGCTCACTTTTTGAATCTTTTAAGCAACTTATTATTTGCCATCAATTAATAATTCTATAAATTTTAACTGATTTTCTACGCTGTTATCTAATTTCGTTTTCACTCCCGATACAATATATATATATATATATATATATATATATATATATTTTACTATATTTTAAATTTTCATTTTTATCTAAGCAATTAGAACAATCACGGGAAAAATGAAAAAATTCCCCCTTTTCCCCGCAAACATAACAACATCGTTCGGATTTAATATTCTGATACACGGAGTTACACATTTGTTTTCTTTTGATATTTTTGTTAAAACGACCTTTTATTCTCATAACTTTTAGTTCGCAAGTTACTGACTTCCGGTTTTGTGCTTGATAAAAATAATAAATCGCATTCCCTTCCCAATTCATTTGGAGTGAAACAATTTTGGCCTTCATGAATGCTAATATATTCCCTAATTTTAAAATCAAGATTTTATATAATTAATAGAAAACCACATAAGATCACACAATTTTTAAAATCATTGACTTCCTTTGTCTACAGTAATAATCGAAAGTTGCACTATAAGCCGTGAAGCGAACTGTACATGAGATTCCGTTTAATATTTTTGTGCATTTTTAAAATTACGTAAGCACTCATGCGGTGTAAGCTGAAATTGTCTTAAAATTAATGCTTTTAATTCATCATAGTTAGAAATTTCAGCTTCAGAAGCATAATCCAAAAAATTGTTATATTTATCACTTAGTAAATAAATGAATATTTCCGATTTTAATTTAGATGGAACATTTTTCGTTCTATAAGTTTTTTCAAGAGATTTAAAAAAAACAAATGCAGAGCTTATGGCCTTTCGGGCACAGATATGGTGAAAGTTTTAACACTTTTTATCAAATTTTTTAGACTTTCTGAATCCGATTCAAAATTGTTCTCTGCGTGATTTACATTTTCACTAACTGATCGCAGCTTTAAGTTTTGTTGCTCAATTTCTCTTTCGATTTGAGCTGATTTAATTCTTGTTCACTCGATTTGAGATTGTTCATTTGATATTTTATTCTTTTGATATTATGGGGTCAACTTAATTATACCTTTTACAAATTCGGGATCAGTTTTTAAATTATCAGAACTTACAATTATAGTTTTAATCTCTATAACTTTGACTTCCGCTTGAATATTCAAACCTAATTCTTGTGCAATAACTCTTAGTTCTATTTTCTTTATATTATTAAGTAAATTAGTCACTTTTTTAAAGAAACGAATAATGAATCACAATAAAAACAGATAATAGTAGGTACTTTACCTCAGATGTTGCTGGTAACCTGAGGTTGTGGACTTCGTATTCGGATTTTAATTAAATTAGTATCACTTCATTCACAGATTATTTCTATCCACTGGTTCCGTTAATTCATTCATTATAGTATTATAGTATTTTTTCCAAAAGTGACATTATTTTTTTCAAGGTCTGAATAACATATGTTTCTTATATGCTGCTTGATATTAAAAGTAGATCAATGATCTTTCTGATGATATCAAGGCATTTAAGTGATTTTTAAATTCTTCATCTTTGACGGCTTCTTTCTTTTCTTGTTAAGGAAGGAATCCAAGTATAATTAATTTCATTGGCAAATAACGAAATTTAAAGTCAAAATCTTTAAATATTTTATGCAACATTAATTATTTTAAAATGAAGGTGTCCGAAGTTTTGACTCACTGTAATCCAGATTTAGATTGCTGAACCCTCTACTATCGAATGTATATAAGTAGTGTGCGGATGCCGGAGCTGGCGCAGTGATGTTTAGACCATAATGTGTGCCCATAAAAATTTCCACCCCTTTTAAAAACAATGGTGTGGAAACCTACCATTAAATTTCTACCCACTTTTAAAAACAATGGTGTGGAAACCTACCATTAAATTTCTACCCCCTTTTAAAAAACAATGGGTGCCAACCTCCCCATAAATCTGAACCCACTTTTAGAAAGTAATGGCTCTCAAACCCCCATTAAAACCCCACCTACTTTTAGAAAGTTATGGTTCTCAACCCGCCATTAAATATTCACCCCCCTTTAAAAAACAATGGCTATAAAATTCCCATAAAAACTGCACCCACTTGTAGAAATTAATGGCTCTATTTTTATCCATAAAATTCCCACCCCCTTTTAAAAACAATGGTGTTAAAACCGACCATTAAAACCCCACCCACTGTTAGAAGCCTGTTTCAACCATGATAAATTTCTGACGCTGCACGCAACTTTTAGAAGAATTCAATGCACCGCGATGAATTAAAAAAAACTTCTAGGGATTTTAAGTACTTAAAGAAAACTCTTGAAGTATATAAAGAAACAAAATGATGACTGAAGGGTCTGTTATAAATGCAATTGTCATAAGAAAGAAGATACAAGAAATAGATGAAGAAATGGAGAATTTTGAACCTTCGCTGTCTAAAGTTCTGCTTGATTTAAAAGAATGCTTAAAGTTATATTCAAACGATAAAATTTGTATTCAAAAAGAAGGTAAGTTTTACAAGCATTACAAAGTATGCGATATTTTGAAATGCACCTGCCTTAATATTGACTTTCTGGTTGAAAAGAATCTGGTCGAGAGTGACTTGATACTACATAACATACGCAAAGTATGAGGAAAAATTATATTATCTTTTAATAGTCTTCAAACTATTAAAAAATTGTTTATTTTTGTATTGCATAGTGACCGTGAGCCAAGGTATGAATACCGTCTTCCAATATATGTCGCTTGTCATCTTTTCCTGATAGGGCAATCTTATTTACTTGTATGGAATGGATCTCATGCTTTGTGCTCCTGATGAGATTCATGGTCCTGTGCTGTACTTCTTGCTTGAATAGGCAGTCCTTGTAGTCCTCGAAGGTTATCCTGTTTTTCACGACGCACTTCTTGACTCCTTTCGACTTTTTCACCAAGTCAACCTCAGTTTTACAGGCATACATCTTAGATCTCAATCCGACGAACTCCTCCAAGATCTTCCCTGCATTTTCATCTTTCATCTTCCCCAATACCTTCTTGTTGACACGTGGCATGCCGTACCTATTGCCTTCAACATAATCATATGTATCAAAGTAGTCAAGCATTCCTTTCATATCCTCATAAAAGTCCTCGGTCTGTATGTCATAGATGTAACTGTCAGTGTCCATGTACAATAGCATGATATTGTCCC
This sequence comes from Latrodectus elegans, assembly GCA_030067965.1. Taxonomy (NCBI): domain Eukaryota; kingdom Metazoa; phylum Arthropoda; class Arachnida; order Araneae; family Theridiidae; genus Latrodectus; species Latrodectus elegans. Next base: position 59,285,337 of record CM057813.1, on the reverse strand, counting down.
CATATTTAGGCTTCATCACGTTGTAATGAAAGTCGTACATCAGATGCTTCGAGAGATCTAATATACTCATACCGACGTATATGGGTTTATTAAAGACCACTTTCGTCTAGTTCATATGCACAGCGGCTAAATTTTCATCAAAGATGGTCCGCCCCTTGAAGTTGGGCTTAGCAACCAGCTTTTCTGCCTTCTGAGGATCGCACACTAGTCGGATATCGAGACGCTTCCTGATATTTTCCATCGTCTTGCCAAAGACCGAGTTGTTCATAAGTTTGTAGAAGTCTTTCTCAAAGTCATTGGCTGCCTTGGTCCTCATTTCCGTGTTTAAGTCTATGTACTCCTTCAACCAAGGAGACTGCTGAAACTCCAACACTTTATGCACCTTTTTGATCTTAATCCCCAAATGCAGCAGTTGCTTCAAAACCCTGTAATGAACCACATAATGCTCTTTGTTATAGAGCGTCGTCAGTAGTTTTGACTGTTTTGAGCCATCGGGCACCCTGCTCTCAGGTGCTAGAGGTAGGTCTGAATGGAGGTTGTGCAGATGCGTTGGGTACTCTAAGTCACAATTCACGATGTATCCTTTGTCTGAATCATCCGCTACTTGGGTCACATCTGACACAGTGCTCCACCTGAAGCCACCGTGTGGTAGGTATTGACTCATGGCCCATCCATAGAGGTTGTTAGCATCAAGGTACATCAGGTAGTTGGACTTCTTGTTCTCGTCATAGTCCTTCATGTACTTGTTGTTCGCCCTCGCATATCGGTTACAGCACTGAGAGATGCCTCCTCTGGTCCCCTTTTCCAGCATGAGTATCATGTCATAGTCTGTCAACAGCTCTAGCTCGACTTCCGTGGTTTTGAGCATGGCATCCCAGGAGAGTCCGGGTGCGGTGAAGTACCATGCTGGATCCAACTTATAGGTCTTTAGACAGACATCTCTAAAGTGTTCCATGATGTCGGCTAGTATGAGTACATCAGTCTTCACATACAAATCGGAATATTCACCCAATGTCTTAATGTTGAAGGTTCTCCATACCGTTTTGGCGTGCTCGTAGTCCTAATCCTTTATGTGTGACTCATTTAATTGGTTGTAGAAGTCTTCTTGTGGAGGCAGCTTGGCTTCTTCGCATTTGTCCCACGAGTCCATGTAATCGTATGGATAGACGCCTTTTCGGGTGACGAGGTCTAGCTTGTCCATCGGGAAGTACTTGGCTGTCTCCCTGAACTCCTTTACGTTCTTCGCAAGACTGTCTAGGCTAGCGGTCATGAACTTGAATAAGTCGAGAAACCTCAACTTTATGCCAGGTAACTTTACTTTCTTCCCATCACCTACATCTAACATCTTTGCCCCGACCTCCTTGCTGAACGAAATGTACCTCTCCTCGTTGTTCGGAATGACATCAATGTCCCCTTTCTCCCCACCGAGCTCCTTTATGAAGAGATGGGCGTCGTAGCCAGACAGGTTGTGTATGAACAGCGGAATGAACGAAGGCTCTTGGTCTTTAGGTTGCAAAGGTTGTAAGCAGGTCCTCTGTAGTTCGATTCACATTTTGCCGGATCGAGAAGATGGTCATGATCTCTGACTTTTCGGAAGTCTGGTTCATCCGAAGGTGAATAGGGGGAGGGTTCCTTCCTGATATCTCTGTCACAGATATGACAAACATGGGTCCTTTGGAAATGCTCTTCATCTTCAGTGGTCATTTTAATAGGTTGCTTCTTATCATAAATATTCTTTATCGCTAGCGCCTCAGCCTTCACTGTATCAAAGAACAGCTTGGTGGCATTGGGTCCTCTGTACGTGATTGGTGCCTTATAGTCTGCGTGTTTATATTTGATGTAGACAGTGAAGCTCATAGGCTCGTGCTTTTGATACTTATGCAAGAAGGATGCGTCTTTATCGGGATGGCAGGTGTTTATCTTGTTTGTCAAGCACTCGAAGTCTCCGTACATCACAAAGGGTACTCGCAATGACCTTTGGTAGTTTTTGAACCTCAGAGATTCGTATTCCTTAGGCATTACAATCTTTACTGGCGTATTCTTCCTACAATCCGTTTCATGTTTTTGCAGATCTTCCTCAGAGTGATAAAATAACAGGCACCTTTCACAGGGATATACTCTTTTATCATGTTTAGTTAATTGAGCACTTATTAATTTCGACATGTCTTTTATCAAACAGTAATGACTGTTTCCTTCCTGATTCTTTGTGTACAGCAAATTGACGTGTTTGTCTTCCTTATTTTTAGTGATTCTCAATGGGTAAATGTCATTACCTTCGTATGAATATATGTTCACCGATATGTCATTCAACTTCTCGAACCTGTTAAATACTCTGTCTTCCATCTTCACTGGAAACTCAATGCCTTCGAACTTTAGCTCATTCTCATATGGCTTATACTTCGTGACTCTTTGGGCATCTTTTTCCGCTGGGTTCAGTGCAGAGAGTATTGCCCACATGAAACACTTATTATCCTCATTTTGTACGTTAATGACTGCTTTTTTAGCCTTAATTCTTTTGGGCAGATCAATGTAGGATGCCCCTCTCAGCGGGTTGTATTTATTGATCCTAACCTCAAGGCTTTTGATTCTGGCAAGCGTCCACCCTGAACCCCTTGCCACAAACTCCTCCATTTCTGTCAGTAACTTTTGGATAACTGATCTGTAATAATCAATCAAATCAGTGGATTCAAAGATGACTTTATTTTGTGTTTTGAAGTTCATCTCCATTTCTTACACCCCTTTTTGATAGTCGCAAAGGAACTTAAAGTTGACCTTCAGACCATGTAGCCTCTTCAGATGTTTGGTGATGAGACCCCGAACAAGTGGTGAAACATCATTCAAAAAGTCTTTGGGAAGCATCAGATTGTGTTCGTTTGGGATGTCGTACGTCTTCAGCCGAGACTTAAATGCCGTCTCAACTTCAAGGGGAGTATATAGCCTTCTCTCTCGCGCATCTGAAAACAGGTCGGAATCGAATTTGAAGTGGTGGTTGAACAATACACTTTCAATGTACGCTATGATGTCTGCCTTCCTTCCTAACGTGGAATAACCTGCAATACCACGCGTCCGACAAAAATCACGTAGTTGCTTGATGGTCATGTGATGCAGGCTCTGTATGTTGTTAAAGTCATCTCTGTGGTCCTCCTGAGAGGCCTTCTTTGGTTTATAGTTTTGATGGGCCTTGGTTTGCAAGTGCTTATCTATGCTTGATTCCTTAAATAACTTACCGCAACACCTGATTTTACGCCCCCTCTTTTTCTTTTGCTTGCTGAACAGGTCATCGTGAAAACTGGGAAAGCCGTTATGATTCGTTGAGTATGAATCAAGGCGATGAATGAGGGCGATCAGTTCCGCCTTTTTAAGCTTCGAGTATCCTCGAATATTATGTTCCCGACAGTAGTCTCGCAACTGTCGAACAGTTTTATATTCCATCTTTATTATCTCTCTCTATATATATATCTCGTTTCTTTAAATACTTAAAAATATTGATCATTCAATTTTCATGGTGCCTGCTTGTTGAGAGAATCGTTGTTCTGTTCTCTTATCTCGTAAAAGCTGCCCTTCACATCTGAGGGGCAGCTTTTACTTTCATAGAACTTTTTCAGATTTTTCTCCACCCAATTGACAAAGTGCGTAAGATATTAAAGAAGTTAAAAGGAATACTTTTAATAATAAATGTCAGATGAAATGATGGAAATATTAAGACACTTTGGTCTAGACAACAAAGTGCCTTCAACTCAAAAGTGTGAGCACGAATATATAACAAAAGATGATTATGAATTTTACGTGTGTATGACATGTCATGAAGAGCTCAGATACAATCCTAATAAACGTCCTCTAGATAGAAAGCAATTATATTTGATGATGAAGATGCAACAGAGGAGCCAAAGCAGAGTGAAAAATCTTACTAAATGGTTAAAAGGGTTTAATATCCCCTTAGAAGATGAGATTTTGGTTGAGTTTCTTAAATTTATCCATAAATATGAAGAATTGTTTCCAGAGCGGAAAAACTTAATCAGCAAAGAAAACGTTTTATTTCATCTGTTACGGAAAAGAGATTTTCAGGTACCAATTAAGTTACCCAAAATGAAGAAAACGCTTGATTTGAATGAAGAAATCTGTCGAACCGTCTTCGAAGCTTTAAACTGGAATTTTTAATAGCTTTTGTCAGCTATTAAAAATTAACTAAATCTTTCTTATCTATCCAACTACTTTCTGGATAACCTAACCACTTCACCAGGTATTTATTCCCCACCTTTTTGAGAATTTTTTCGATTTTGTACGCATCATACCTTACCAGCTCATTTTCATAAAAGGTTCCTTTTACATCTTCATTGTTTAAATCCTTTATTCTATAAGTGACTGGATAGGTTTTTAATACTTCAGAGATGACGAATATTTCTTCTGCAAAGGTTGCCTCATAACCTCTTCTGAAAGTCGTTTTATATATTGATATTCGAACTATATCTCCTACTTGGTATTTGGGTTTATGCAGGACTTTTTCTTTGAACAAATTGCGGTAGACTTCACCACTGTTTTTTTCTAGACTGGCCTCAACCGGCATCATCTTTATACTTCTGTGGTAAGAGTTGTTATAATTTTTCACTAACTGATCCAATACATCTATGTATCTATTGGTATTGTTAGCCGCTAAATATTTCCGAATTTTACCGTTTAGAGTTCTGTTGAATCGTTCCACCACGGAGCATTTGATTTCAACGTTTTCAGTTGTGAACCAGTGGATTTTGTTCTTTTTAAACAGAAGTTGTGTCTCTTTGTTGATGAACTCTGTCCCCTTGTCAGTTTGGATTTTAAGAGGAACTCTCACTTTAAATATCTTCTTAAATGCCTTAGTCACTTCTTCCCACGTCTTTCTACGAATAGGCACAGCCCACCCATATTTGCTGAAAATGTCAATGACTGTTAACAAGTAGTTGTAGCCATCATTCGATTTTGAAAATGGCTTTAGAAATAACAAATCTGCTTGCCATTGATCATCAATATGTGACACATAAGTTCTTCTTCTTTTAAACTTACTGATGAGTGGTTTATGTTTTGTGTAAACATCTTGTTGATGTAAGAAATCTGAGACTTTTTTTCGACTTAAACCTGTTTTTCTACTGAGTTCGTTTATACCACAATATCCAGTCTCTGGATCGTAATAAACTTTTTTGGGGTCCTCAGTTACCCCTTTAGCGGTAAAAAACGACTCTTTTTAGAACCGCAAACCGTGCAGATCCCTTTTATCATAGGTCTGCCGTTCTTAGAGGTAGCGTGCTGTACATCTTTCGTCTCAGTGTGGGTTTTACATTTTAGGCAGTATATTTTTGAGCCCATTCCAAATGTCTTCTTTGCTTTGATAATTGGCTTCAAAACAGCTCTATCTAACCTTTCACAGAGAGTTGGATTGGGAATATCTTCTAGTTCTTTTATCATGTGTTTGAGTCACGCACCTTGTTTCTTGTTTCGGTATCTTTGTTTTTTAGGTAATACACATCATGTTTATAAGCAGCTTCATCGACTCTATTAATGAGCTTACTCCATTCTTTGTATGTCAAATCGGGATTTAATCTAGTTTTACCTCTGAGCAATTGAGTACCTGGCCCTGTAAATTGGTGACCAGGCAGATGCATTTCAAACGGTAAATTATTAATTGCAGAGTTAATAACTCCTTTTCCTTTCTTCATTTATTTATATGTAAAAAATTATTTACACACATATTCATAACCGTTAAGCTGGGTTTGTTTCATGTATTTTTCTCTGGGTAAGTAAACTGAATTGTTAATAAAATCATCCTCTCTACTGTACACCTCTTCTTCTGTTAATTCATTTGATTTGAAAGAATTCAACAGTTGTTTATAAAACTTGTATGATTGCTTATACTTTTCGTTCCTTTCCACGATATTCAGGGACTTTTCGATAACTTCAACTATACCGGCACTTAAGCTCAGAGCGGCTAAGGGTACCATCGCAAAAGCGGATAAACCCAATGAACTGCAGAGGAACTTTGTAATGGATAGCGAAATTTTTATCTTATGATAATGGTGGTAGCTCTTTCTATACACGTAAATTTTCTTCCGTAAGTATTCTTCCATCTTTATTTATAGGGATGAAATATTTTTTCCGATATCTCAAGGACGGATTCACTAAATCAAGCATAAAAAAATCATATGGTTGTTGCATGCACTTTTTGTACAATCGATTGAACTCTTCTTTCGTCAAACTGCCATCTACCTCTCTTATAATCTGCTGAATCTCCCTCTGCTGGAGGTTGAAAAATATTAAATAGTTACAGTTTCTCCTGATGACAATGGGTGTTCTGTAATAGGATTGAGAGAGGTAAATGATTGAAGCATTCTTCTTCCTACCTCTGATGAAGAAATCTTCTATACTCTTCTGATCTTTCTCTGTCACACAGTCATCAAAGACAACAACATTTTTGCAAGAGGGGTCCAGATCGTCCACTGTAATAAAGTCTTTTATATCAGAGGAGAATACGGTTTCTTTCTTGCCGTATTTTTCATATAACTGGAGCAAAATTTTCTTCTTCTTTTTGGGATACTTTGCTAATACGTCTTTAATATCCACACCATCAAACATAGTGTACTTTTCTTTCAGTTTAGTGTACTTGGGTTCAAACATATCTTTAGCGCAAATGAACAAGTTATCAAACTCGAGATAATCATAAATAAAATTCAGCAATAAATTCGTGTTACCAGTACCCGAAGCTCCAGCGATCAGAAGTCTGAAAGGGTGTTTCGGTAATAAATAATGCTGATTTTCATTGGTTAATTCTTCTGGCTCTGTATAATCTTCAATTGCAATCATCTTTATTTAATGTTGAAAAAAATTTGCTGTCAGTAAAAACATAATTTGCTCTCAGTAAAAAATAATTTGCTTGCAGTAAAAAATATTTCGCTTATTAATAAATGAATGCTTTACAAAAAGAGCGAAACAAGAAGCTAATAGAAGAAGTTAAGAATGACCTGAAAGTGTTTAAGATTCAGGCGGAGATTAGAAAGAACAACGAACAAAATCTGGAACAAAAATTAGGTTTCCAGAAAACTTTGTCTGAATTTCACCAGCCTGTAACCGAGAAACTTCACCTACAAGATGTTACTAGAAAAGAACATTTTAAAGCTATAAAAGATGCTGTTGATAAGATTCCTCTTGCGATTGAACCATCTCCAGTGACTCCGGATATCTTCTATTTTGATAAAGATTTGGATGTAGAGTTTTTAGAGAAAAATAACTTTCCAAGACCCTCAAAGTTGTACAACGAATCCAAGGATACTTTACAAGAAGTTATCAATAGAGTAAAGAGTACACACTTAAAGTTTGCTCGTCAAAAAGGAAACCTTATGAGTCAGATAGCTCGAATGACCAAAAAAGATGAGGAAAGAGAAGATAGACTATTATCTAAAGCTGATTATTTAAGGGAACATATGATTACATTAGAAGATTATCGAGAGCGACTGAGGGACTTACAGAGAAAGGAAATATACCTCGGTAAAGGAGTGGAAGACAAATTAGAAATTTTGGCTCGATTCACCGATAAAGTTTGCAATGGATCCAAGAGTAAAAAGTTACATACTCAAATCGTCGATCTACTGGATGCATTATTAAGAGAAGGAACTCTAAACAACGAGCAAGTAAAAGAATACTATAAAAATTTCTTATTAAATAAATGAGTAACTACGTAAAAACTAAAATACACTTAAGTGATCATCAGATTGCTAAATTAAAATCTGCATACCAGAAAGGAAAAGAAGTTTCCCTACAAATAGACAGGACAAAACCATCTAACTATGACAAGCTATTTGTGTTTGTACTTAACTCAAACACAAATAGCTCAAATCGGGAAGGGAAAGAGAATTACTATCAGCAAGACGCAGCTCAAGAAAACGGGTGGGTTTTTAGCCTTTCTAGCTCCCTTTTTACCGGCCTTAATTGCCGGAGCTAAGGCGTTGGCTTTAGGTGCTGCAAGTGGGGCAGCTGGATGGGGAGCAAAGAAAGCTTTGGATAAAATTTCAGGATCAGGTTGTGCTCAAAAAAAGCCCCGTGGAAAGGGAGTCTATCAAAACTGGGAATATCCAACGAAGTGATTGAAGACAATATGAAGCAAGAAAAAGGGTTTAGGGGTGTCTTTACTTCAGATCTGTTACCTAAAAAGATGAGACGATTTGAGAACGGCATTATTAATTTGGACATAGCTACAGGACCTGGTACACATTGGGTAGGTTACTATAACGATCCTAATAACAATTTCGTCGAATATTTTGATCCATTTGGAGAACATATTTACAAAATCCCCACTAGTATTAAGAAATATCTACAAAGTTCTGGGAAAAAAATAGGGTATAACTCAAGCTTTTTACAACACCCAGCCTCTGTCAAATGTGGCTACTTTTGTATGAAGTATATTAATGAAAGAAACAGAGGTAAATCTGTTGAAGATGTTCTGTATTCCTTTACCCAAGAACCTAGTGACTATAATGAAAAAATGTTCTCTATAAATAAATGGTGTTATTAATATTAGATTCGAAAAACTCTGAAAAGTCAGAAGACTTTACAATTGAATATTCCATTCCATTTAGGTTTAAGCAGATCGCTCTTCAGTCCTTTTCAATGTACGTTTCTTGGGATAACATTAAAGAGGAGACCTTTTCATACTATGATGGACATCAGTGGTTTGATCTATCGCTCCCAGATGGAAATTATACCGTTAAAGGGTTGAACCGTTACATGCTGAAATTTTTTGGGAACGATCCACCAATTCTATTTGGTATAGTCGAGGAACGACAAAGAATAGCAACTACCTGATGTACCTTGATGCTAACAACCTCTATGGATGGGCCATGAGTCAATACCTACCACACGGTGGCTTCAGGTGGAGCACTGTGTCAGATGTGACCCAAGTAGCGGATGACTCAGACAAAGGATACATCGTGGATTGTGACTTAGAGTACCCAACGCATCTGCACAACCTCCATTCAGACCTACCTCTAGCACCTGAGAGCAGGGTGCCCGATGGCTCAAAACAGTCAAAACTACTAACGACGCTCTATAACAAAGAGCATTATGTGGTTCATTACAGGGTTTTGAAGAAACTGCTGCATTTGGGGATTAAGATCAAAAAGGTGCATAAAGTGTTGGAGTTTCAGCAGTCTCCTTGGTTGAAGGAGTACATAGATTTAAACACGGAAATGAGGACCAAGGCAGCCAATGACTTTGAGAAAGACTTCTACGAACTTATGAACAACTCGGTCTTTGGCAAGACGATGGAAAATATCAGGAAGCGTCTCGATATCCGACTAGTGTGCGATCCTCAGAAGGCAGAGAAGCTGGTTGCTAAGCCCAACTTCAAGGGGCGGATCATCTTTGATGAAAATTTAGCCGCTGTGCATATGAACAAGACGAAAGTGGTCTTTAATAAGCCCAAATACGTCGGTATGAGTATATTAGATCTCTCGAAGCATCTGATGTACGACTTTCATTACAACGTGATGAAGCCTAAATATGGGGACAATATCATGCTATTGTACATGGACACTGACAGTTACATCTATGACATACAGACCGAGGACTTTTATGAGGATATGAAAGGAATGCTTGACTACTTTGATACATCTGATTATGTTGAAGGTAATAGGTACGGCATGCCACGTGTCAACAAGAAGGTATTGGGGAAGATGAAAGATGAAAATGCAGGGAAGATCTTGGAGGAGTTCGTCGGATTGAGATCTAAGATGTATGCCTGTAAAACTGAGGTTGACTTGGTGAAAAAATCGAAAGGAGTCAAGAAGTGCGTCGTGAAAAACAGGATAACCTTCGAGGACTACAAGGACTGCCTATTCAAGCAAGAAGTACAGCACAGGACCATGAATCTCATCAGGAGCACAAAGCATGAGATCCATTCCATACAAGTAAATAAGATTGCCCTATCAGGAAAAGATGACAAGCGACATATATTGGAAGATGGTATTCATACCTTGGCTCACGGTCACTATGCAATACAAAAATAAACAATTTTTTAATAGTTTGAAGACTATTAAAAGATAATATAATTTTTCCTCATACTTTGCGTATGTTATGTAGTATCAAGTCACTCTCGACCAGATTCTTTTCAACCAGAAAGTCAATATTAAGGCAGGTGCATTTCAAAATATCGCATACTTTGTAATTCTTGTAAAACTTACCTTCTTTTTGAATACAAATTTTATCGTTTGAATATAACTTTAAGCATTCTTTTAAATCAAGCAGAACTTTAGACAGCGAAGGTTCAAAATTCTCCATTTCTTCATCTATTTCTTGTATCTTCTTTCTTATGACAATTGCATTTATAACAGACCCTTCAGTCATCATTTTGTTTCTTTATATACTTCAAGAGTTTTCTTTAAGTACTTAAAATCCCTAGAAGTTTTTTTTAATTCATCGCGGTGCATTGAATTCTTCTAAAAGTTGCGTGCAGCGTCAGAAATTTATCATGGTTGAAACAGGCTTCTAACAGTGGGTGGGGTTTTAATGGTCGGTTTTAACACCATTGTTTTTAAAAGGGGGTGGGAAAATTATGGCGGTTTTTCAAACCATTGTTTTTAAAAGAGGGTGGGAATTTTATGGATAAAAATAGAGCCATTAATTTCTACAAGTGGGTGCAGTTTTTATGGGAATTTTATAGCCATTGTTTTTTAAAGGGGGGTGAATATTTAATGGCGGGTTGAGAACCATAACTTTCTAAAAGTGGGTGGGGTTTTAATGGGGGTTTGAGAGCCATTACTTTCTAAAAGTGGGTTCAGATTTATGGGGAGGTTGGCACGCATTGTTTTTAAAAGGGGGTAGAAATTTAATGGTAGGTTTCCACACCATTGTTTTTAAAAGTGGGTAGAAATTTAATGGTAGGTTTCCACACCATTGTTTTTAAAAGTGAGAAGAAATTTAATGGTAGGTTTCCACACCATTGTTTTTAAAAGGGGTGGAAATTTTTATGGGCACACATTATGGTCTAAACATCACTGCGCCATTTCCGGCATCCGCACACTACTTATATATATTTAAATAACTATTTGTACCCTTATATATTTTTTCTATGATGGTATTGAACATTTACTACATGGTTATTTAAGAAGTTAATAATCTAGAGTTATTCCTCAGATGGGTAAATCCTGTGAGATATAGTTAATTAATCTAAAAAAATTCACGATACTAATATTCTATTCTTCTAATTTTATGGTGTATAATAGAAACTGTAAAGAGTAAAACATGATGTAAGTTATATATTTATAATAATTGTAATTATAAAAATAATTTATTAAGAACTGGGATGTATAGGAAATACCTTACTCACACATTATTCATTTTATTGAAAAACGAAATTTTTGCAGGTTATGGCTGTTTCTCATTGATTATTAAGGAGGGAAATTTTAGATTTCTAAAGTAAAATTTTTATTTGTATTTTAATGATATTCTGACAAATGTTTGCTTTTGCAACAGTAGCTTAAGTGAATGGAAAAAAGGAACGAAAAAGATTATTTGTTGATTGTAGAAAAATAAAACGAATGGCCGGAAAAAACGCTTGACCAATCGCAAGAATCTATACTGTTTCCGACAAATTAACTAACTTATTTTTATTTATTTTTTTTATTTTATTTATATATATATATATTTTTTTTTTACCTAAGATTATGTTTCTGAATATGGACATATTCCTTTATAATAAGAAGAGTCACTAAAATTATCATTTACAACTATTTATATTTTCTAATGTTATATTTAATTAGAGGCAATCAGTAAAAATTGTAAGGTTGACATTTGGATACAAAAACGCTTCTGCAATTTTTCAATGTACTATTTCGCAAATTCAAGATAAAAATAATAATAAATAAATAAATAAATACTAAACAAAATTCAGGATTAACTGTTTTGATGATATAATTATTTTTACCAACTTAGTGGATGAACATACAAATCATCTTTGAACGGTGTAGTTATCTTATGATAAATGGAGTCATATTTAGAAGCTAATTACAGTTTTAATAACATTCAAGAATACAGTATAATTCTTATGTATTTTCATCTTTAAACAATTAATAAGTTTCATTGTCGTTCATATAAAAATTGTAGACAACATATTTATAAAAAAAATTGTATAAATAAATTGAGTAAAAATCTTTTTTCAACTTAGGTTTGAAAATCATTTTTCCTATTTATTCACCTCTTAGAATTTGACTAAATTTAATGTCTAAAATGAAATTTCATACAAAGGAATTCATTTGCTATTTTTAATTTCTATCTATCTAAATATCAACATAATTTTTACAAATGAATTGTACATTATTATATTTATTAATTATTTCGTAACCTGAAAATATGCTTCAAAAAATTGGTTATTTGAGGTTAGGTTATATGAGGAAACATTTAAAAATGTTAATTTAAATGCGCTATATTATACATAAAATTAAGATTTTAAAATATGAAAAAAAAAATATGTGCAACAATGCATATAGTTTTTTCGTGTGTACTGAATTGTTTTAAATAAATTATTTGTGTAGCTATATGTATTGTAAGTATATATATTTATCTGAACACTTTGCAAAAGAATAAGAGAAATTACTTTTTTTCTTTATGCTTTAGAGTTCAATATTTTTATCAATAAATTCTTTGTTAGTCTGACTAGCTTAAAAGAATGAGATAAATGCCTTGTAGGGAATATTTGTTTCCTAATATTTTACTTAAATCTTATCAAATAAAATTTATATTTAATATTTACAACAAATGAAATAAAAAGTGTAATATACTAGAATAAAATGACGTTCATAACAGAATAGAGATGATGTCAGAAATGTCGCTATTCCATTCTTTCATTTCCAAAAATTTACAGTCACTTGACATTTAAAACAAAATTTTTTAGAATATACATTTTTCAATTAATAAGGAGATAATAGCATCTAATTACTGGTGAGACAAGGATGAATGATCATGTAAGTCTTTTTCAGATGATATTTTCTATATTGTGAACAAATAATAATAATAAATAACAGATAATTAAAAATATTATAGAAAAAAATTAATATTTTATACTTCCTTTTATAAATAAAATTGTGTAAGTTTAATTCTATTTTGACTAGAAACAACAGTAAAAAATCTCTTTTCTAAAAAATGGAAATTTCATAAGTTAAAATATTATCAATGAAAACTTGTAAGAATAAAATTAAAAAATATAAAAATTTTTTAAGAAGTCTTCATTAATCAATAGAAAATATAAATAACCTACAAAAAAATTCCGAAATAAAATGAATGATTCGAGTAAAATATTTCTTTCACATCTTCTGATAATTCAAATCAATATTTTACTCTCACTTGATTAAAAAATAATATCAATTTTCATTTTATTATTTCCTAAGAATCATTTAAATGTAATGATAGAATGAGAATATCTTAGTTTTACTTTCAACATAAAGCTTTTCACGGAAAGAAGAAATGTTATTGAAGCATTTTAAAAGAATCGAATGATCGTTTCTTATCGACAGAATCAAAAATACGTGTTTATACATTCGATACAAATCATCAACTAAGTATCTATTGTTTACAGATGGTGCTCTGCGAGATGGGATTATTTCACAAAATTATTGTACGCTATTCCATAATAAAAAAAAGGCTGTTTCTATTGCAAGATTTGTTGCAGCCTCTTAATCTTACTATCGCCTTACAATCGTGAAACAATTCGCGCTGAAATGTGTTTGTCATTAGCGGCCTGTTTTTTTTCCAAAATATTTGTGTCCAGATGTAGACTCACCTTCAATGAAAAGGAGGAATTTCTTCTCAAAATTGCACTGCAATATCTAGGGTAGATAAATGTCTTCCTGGCATCACAATGATCTACAACGGCGGGAATCCAAAAATAAACCTTCAAATATCAAGAAAATACATAACTTTTATTACATGGCTACTGTATCATTTCTTCCAACATCAAAATTTAACTCTCAAAAGTTTTCTTTTTAACAAACAGCATTATTTTCTTTAAAACAGTCATGTCAAAGATATAGCCCGCAGGCTGCATCCAGCCCCAGGGCCGTATCAATAAGGCCCGCGATTGCAATGTGTCACAGTAAGAAGAATCATGTTATTTAGAGCATTTAGACTCCAATCGATTCCTCTACGGAATTATAAAATGCACACACTACATATATAAGGATGAAACTACTTATAAATGTAGTGTACTAGAGCAGCGCGTGCCTAGACAAGCGAGAGAGATAAATAGTAACGCCATCTCTTTGCAACAAGAGGAAATACCCTATTATTTTTGTTGAGAACAACAGAATCTTCCTCGTGCTTCGAGTTTAGATTAGAGCCTATCTTATCGATTTTAAAGGAATGCGTAAATGTAGTCCACAGAAGACCATCCAGTTCACATCTTACCATGGACGTCTTTATGTCATCCAAAAGGTATCCAGGACGTCTTTTGGATTCTATGGATCTTTAAAAGACGTTTAACACACACAGACGTTAAGAAAAAAACAAGAATATATTTACTACTTACCAATTGTGAAAATATGAATCATTTCGCATATAACTCTAATCATTGTGTATCCAATATTTTAAATAATATTAGTTATATATTAATTTGATTTATTTAATATTAAAAGAGAGAATCACGTTTCTGCATTGTTAATACCCATTAACTGAAACTAAAATTTTGTGTATAATCACAAATTTATATTTTATCCTATTCTTATTTCATTAAATAAGTAGTTCTATTTAATTAAAATGCAAATTTTGTTTTCTACAAGAAACTAAATTTAGAATTTATACACTTATAATCTTTCTACTTATGTCTCTAAAGAAGAAAAATAATTCCTTTTACATTTCTAACTTATGATGAATTGCTGTACATCTAATTGAAAAGTATTGAAATTTGTATTACACTTATTTAAAAATATTCAGTCAGATATTAACTCTTTCTGAATATTTTAACTTTAGTTTGCATCTCGCTGTCAGAATTTTAAATGTTTTTTTTTTCCTTTACATAAGAAAGAACATAAAGAAAAACAAACTCATTCATTATTTGTTAAGAATTGAACATTAAGTTTAAAAAGTTGCCTATTTCTAGAAATATTCTCTCCTGAAAATAGTAACTAGACAGTAGAACAGTTTATTCTAAAAATTTTATTTTACAAAATGCATATATTTTTGCAATATAGATAACACATGTTCTTTATATTTCTATTTTTTTTTAATTTACAAGTAGAATTTTTTTTTATAAAAAATTCATTTGAGGCTTTATCAAGGAAATAATTATAAATTGTTTTTGAAGTTCTTTTAAAAAATTTGTAAAATATTTTAAATTTGAAATTTTTCTTAAATTTTCAATAAAAGTACCACTTATAAAAATAACTCGTTGAAATCGACTATGAATTAGAATTTTTAAACATAAATCTATATGAGTGATACAAATATATTTGGTACTTTATATCCCTCTTTTGCGCTAAGTAGATTTTTTGCTAATCCTTTACTTTATTTATATGAATGTATTTATAATCTTGCATTTCATTTATATTTCAAATTTCCTTAATATATCATGATATAACAAATTATATTATTGTATGCTCTATATAATAAATAATATACTGATATTTAATCTTATACTATATAAAATTAAATATCAGTATAATATAATCTTTTTTATATAATATAAGTCATACGATTATATTTCACGTATTTATATATATATGTAATGTTTCAAAATACAAATAAATTTTTGAGATTTAAACATAGTTGAAATTTTGTTTAATAGAGTGTAAAAAATTCATCTATACTTCGGTTTGTTTTATTTATTAACGTAATTAAAAACTAGTCTAATAAAAAATAAAGATCGGAAAACTGGAAATATCAAAATGAGATAACATCTGATTGCGATGACGTCAAAGATTTAACTTCAGCCTCCAAAAGTGGATCCTCAGTAGATAAACTATATTAATATTGTAATCGCTTGGGCTTGGCAATCATTTAAGCAAAAAACGATCGATATTTGGCGAGATTACAAACGAGTAGTCAAAAGGGTATATACCCTTTTTTACCATACAATTATAAATATTTATTCATATAATGAGCATATTGATTTTAACCTAGTAAAGGTAGTTTATTCATTTTATAGTTAAGAGTTCCAAAGTAAAAAAAAATGCTTAAATTAAGTCAATTTTTACTTAACCTTTACTTATACCATCATGTTTATTTCTTAAATTATGGATTGATGTAAATAAAATATATGTATTTTTGGGTTCCCCCATTTTGTATTAAACATTATATTACTCAATATTTTACATTATAACATTTAAATTGTCGGTAAAACTGTTATATATTTTTTGATATTTAAAGAATTTTTATGTAACTATAAAAGTTACTCTAATATAAAATGATCATATTTACTTAAACATTATTAATAGAGTTTTAATTGCAAAACTACTTTATTTATCCCTATATTGCTTAAAATTCAGGAAACTGAAACAAGATTTGTGACTAAAATATGTTTTTATTTTAGAAAAATTTGGTTTATCTACTTCGTAAAAATATAAGCAAATAAACGTCTTTATAAGAAAAATTACTATCTATTATATATCAACAAATTTTACTATGATCGTCTCGTTAATGTTTAATAAAAAAATATAAGATATTTAATTTAAGTTGATATTTATAATTACTGTATTTTTCTAGACAAACTTTAAAAAAAATCTTTTTGTAATTGAGTTAATCCTCCCTCTTTACAATTCTTGGCAAAGTATTTACCAGTTAATTATAAGAATTCATTATTAATATTTAAGTGAATGCTTATTTATAAATATTAATGATTTAAATTATCATTAATTATATTAACTAATTTTAAAAAAATATGTAAAATATTATAGATTTAATAATTTAGTTTTAAATAATTTATTTATAGTTTTTATTCAATTTATTAAACTTAAGAAAAACTTTGTCATTATTTTTTAATACAATAGATAGCTCGATAAAAGACAGTAACAAGTACTAGATACTCGTTACTTTTAAAATAACAGTAATCAGTCTTACCAAGTACAAGAAAGGTAACAAGAACAAGGTCTGATCTCTTGTGAGAAGTGAGCATATAATTTTATTTAACAATATTTGTGAATCGTTGGTAGGGCGTAGTAAATGGCGTCAAAAAGTGAGGAGGAACAGTTTGAAGGAATGAATAACATTCCAATCAGTGTATAAGACAAAATCAGAAAAATATTTAGAATATACAAAAACAGATTATTGGAATAACATTTAAAATTGCCTATTGTAAACGATAAATATTTTCAAATTTTTAAAACTTATAACAAATTAGGGTGAATTGTAATTTATAAATTTTTCAAATATTGCGCGGTTTATAAATGCAATATTAAATGACAAAATTCATCATTATTTTGAAATTGTGTGAAATATGAAATCTTCCTCCTATATATTTCTACTTTAATAAATCTTCAATTTACATTATTTAAGATCATGTTAATAATTTGTATTAAATGACTAATTTATTTCAGCTCCTCCTGATTTCTTATTTATTTCATATATTTCTCTTTGTACTCACCCAGACATGACAAATTAGTTTTTATTCATTTTGATAATAATTGCCATTTTATTGATTAGAAATTAATTTTTTATGCCTCTATTTATGAAAATGATAATCATACTTTTAAAATGTAGTAATTTCATGTATGCTAGTTTTTAGATTCATATTCTTCACATATAAAGTTTGGCAGAAATATGGCAGATTTTGATCCAATATTTCAATGTTGTTGTTAATGTCCATAATCTGATCAAAAAATTTCTACTGTAATTTGATTAAGATGTAGATGACTAAATTTAGTCATCTACAAGCCATACTTAGTACTTTAACTATTCTTGTTTAAGTAATATTCATGTTATCACTATAAACCTTAAATTTCATATAAATCAATAAAATTCTTAATATATATTGTTTTGTTAATATTTTTATATTTGAAAATTAAAATTTATAAATAAAGCAAAAATAAATTTTAATTTTGCTTTATTTATAAATAATAATAATGGTTTAAAGAAAAGATTTATTTAATGAAATATATTATTCAGAATATATATTATGAAATACGTGATATAATTGTATGCTGTGTTTGATTAAAGTCTGAATAATTTTCTCAAATATAATTTACATATCAGTATAAAGAAAAACAAGTGTCTTTGAAAAAGTGGAATATTTCAGACATGTTATTAATCATTCATGAGTTAGTAAATTTCCAGAAAATTAAAATCAATGGTAAATATGCTCTACAACCTAAAATTATTGAATTTAGTTCATTTTTAGGATTAATTATATGCATTATTCAAAAGTTACTTCCAAATAGCTATCATATTTCAATATATATATATTGCAGTTTCCTTCATCATTTCAATGCATCAGTATAAAAGGACTATTTAATAAATACATGAAAAATAGAATTCATTTATTTTATAGTCTAATTTAGTCACCAATATAAAATATACACTATCTGTAACAAATGTTTGAAACATTTTGGAGACACGTGGAAAATTTAATTAGATATTTCTTAATTTTGTTAAAATGATTAACACTTGAATCCCAAAGACATTGGTAAGCTGTATAAGCAAAACTAAAAAAATAATAATAACATATGATAATAAAGAAAAATGGTATTTTTTTTTAATGTAAACAGCTTAAAGTATTTTTATTTTATTATATTGATTAAAAATTCATATATTTTAAATTCATAGTTTTTTGTTTCTCACAAATATTTTTCCATTTGAATCTTACAAAAGAAATAAAATAAATTATTTGGTATAGAAGTGATTTTAAAATTTTGTTCAATCAATTTTATACAGTAAATTTTTCTGGTATTTACGTATAAGTCACCACAACTTTTCAAACTGAAGAAATTTTAAAAAAATTTTCTTATAAATAAATTTTCTAATTATAAGTACATTTTTCTAATTATAAAATAAAATTCTAATTATAAATTACATGCAAATTCTTCTTAAATTTTGGAACAAAATTAGTTCCAGTAATGTCAATACATAAGCACCATTGTTCCATTGATTGAAATGTTTTCTGTTTATAAGCAAAATATGATTCATAAAATTAATATTTTTTGTGCACAAAATATAATTACATTTAAAAAAATTTACTCTAGACACAGTTTGCTTAAAATATTTACAATAGTTTGTAATAACTATCTAAGAAATTTGGAATCCTCAAAATATTTACAGTGGATTTTTTTATTGAAAAGTTATCTAAATAATATTTTAAGTAATAAGAATGAATTTCTATATTCATAAAAAAATAGTATATCATGCAGTATTCTAAGTATATTTATAAATAATTTAAGTACATTCATGTAAAGGTATAAGAAAAATTTAAAATGAATAAAATATTTAAAATAATTATTCTAATGTATGTATATATACATACATAAACTGAGAAATCATTTTTGTTTTCTTCAAATAAAATAATAATGTCAGAAATATCATAATTCCTCTTTCTAACCTTGTAAAAAATTTCAAATCATTTGACAAATTTAAAAAATAGACTTTTTTTTTTTAAATTAACACACCAAAGAATAGTTTGACTTATGCTTAATACCCTAATAAGTATTGTTATATTTTAGTTTTAATTTTGTTTCTATAAAAAATACTGGGAAGAAGTATAAAAAAATATTATTTCAAAAATCAAAAAAAATATTATGTGACTTTATTCTTGACAAAAATTATGTGAGAAATTAGAAAGAATGGTGCATCTTGTGTCATAAATGTTTTTTATACTTACTGAAAAAATGCATAAAAAATAGTATTAAGATAAGAATTGTAAGTTTCATTATGGAAGCAAAGAAAACTTTAAAGTGGTATGTTGCATTGTTTAAAATAATAAATTTGTAGTTCAAGCAATTTTATGGACATTTTGAATGATAGTTACTTACTTTCTAATAACAAAGTAATCACAATTTTTATATGAGACAGATTAAAAATAACAGCATGGAATGAAACATATATCAAAATGTTATTTGCTATAGCTTACTCAAAAGAAAAAAAAAACTCTGATACAAAAATTGTGATTACTGTGTTTGTATTAAATGTAGAAAGTAAATAATAATTCAAACTGCCCATAAAATTGCTTGAGCCATGAAGTTATTATCTGCATTTAATTGTATACCTAAATTGAAAATAAAACATAGTAAACCTCCATTAACAAGAAAAAACAGATCTTAATAAGAAGCCGGGTGGCTTAGTGGTAGTATTTCGTTCTCCCAAAGCACAGGTCCGAGACTGGATAAGGTCGCTCAGCCTTTCATCCCTTCAGTGCATCGATAAACTGAGTACCAAGCATGCTTAGAAACTACACACTGGGGGTTTCATGTTAGGCTGACCACCTAATCAAGTCATATGCTTTGCACCCCATGGCCTCTAGGTCACAAAAACAGAGTTGGGCATTGTAGGCCTTGGCCCATAAGGGCTGTCATACCACAGGGAGAGATCTTAATAATGATGTGCCATGTTCAATATAAATGATAATAGAGGCTTAAAAATATAATAGAACTATTTATTATTTTAGAAATAAAAAGTTAAAGTTAAATCGCTAAAAAATAAAATTTTATAAAGAAGCTGATTATTTTCATTAAGTTTTTATTATTAATAAAATTTAATTGTTTTATAGAATCCTGTTTTTTTTTTTTTTTTTTTTTTTTTTTTTAAGTTATAGAAAATAAGTTTTTTTTAAAGAATATAATGAATTATTTACATAGATTTCCAGAAAAGTAAGGAATATTTAAAATTTATTTAAGACTTTTAATTTCATGGTTTAGAAATATTAAGGAAAAATATCCTAGAACAATTTTTAAATTAATATAACAAAAATGCAACCTTCCTTTAGCAGCATTGCTTTCACCTAAAATGTTTACTGAAATATCAACTACTTAATATGCATGGAAAAACACATTATATATCTCTCATTGCTTGTGTTTGGTATCAAACTTTGTACTTTCTACTTCAAAGAAAATCATCTGTTACTAGATGAGTGAAGCCATAGAACAGATGAAAGAAAATCTGTATTTCAAATACCTAGAATAATTTCTACATTATTGGAATAATTAAGGACTATTAGCTTAATTTTTTATGATCTCTGTTATTTATTAAATTTGTGCATATTAACATTCATTAAGTATCAAATTACTGATATTACAAACACTATAAAAGATTTAGCATGAAATACTTCTTATGTGTAACTAAAACTAGAAGGTGTTATATTAAATTTAAAATAGGATTTAGTCTTTATTAATGACAAATTCATATCATTAATTTATATCAAGCCTTTCTTAATATAATTATATAGGCATATGTTAAAACAAAAGTATATTATTTAAGCTTAAATTATCTTTAAAATTGTGTTTATTACATTCAATGTCTCAATTTTATATCTTATCATTGTATGTATTTTTCAAATTTTAAATATCAATATAAGCAATAAAAGGAGGAAAAAAATCATTTTACAGCTGATTTAATTCAATGATATAAACTTGATGTACATGCCTAAGTTTTTGAATAATAAGATAATAATCATCATATTACATTTTGTAACTGAATACAAAATTATTTTTCCAAATGCTCTTATAATTTAGGTATTAGTATTTATCAATTAAATTCATATTTTTATCCTTAATAATTCAAAAAAATTATCACGATTAAATTTTGTACAGCTGAACTGTAAATACTAAATTGATCAAACTTTAAATACTAAATTTAATTTTTCTTATTCAAAAATAAATGCACCCTTTTTGAGTGCTTAGCATCACTGAAATTATGAGGTAATTTTTTAATTTTATTTCTAACAAGTCCTCTAACAGAGTTCTGTCAATTTCTTTTTCTATTTAAATTACAAAACACTTTAATGTGTGTTCACATTTTATATTTTTCTAAAAATATAACAATAGCATTATTAATAAGGCACAGCTTTTTATTTTTTAAAGTATTAATTAAAATACAATTAAATCAGATAATAAAAAATTGCATTTAACTTCTCAATTAAACTAATATTTATCTTAATCATATACAAAATGAAGCTGAATACTAGAAGAATATTCGAATTTGAATGCATAAATATACCACAGTTAAAAGTAAAAAAGAATTTTGTGTGAGAGAACTTATGATTTGTTTTCATTGAGGAGCATGGTTAAATTTTATGGTGCAAAGTTCAAAAAGGACAATCTGTCACTGAAAAAGAATTAAAAATTCTGGAAATTGGACTTGAAGATTTTTAATAGGTCTGATCAATTGTTTTGAAACTAGTTATTTTCCTACTACATCACTAAATTCTCAGCAAAATCCTCTAGCATTTAGTATTTTTCAAACAAAAATGTTCAACTTGTTTAAGAAGCAATTTTTTACAACATAGATATCTATTATTTATGCAAACATTAAATTAGATTCAGTATGTACTAAATGAGAGATAGTAAATCTGGCAAGCAGATATAAAATAAATTATTCTCTTTTCCTTAAATATACACAAGAGATACTTTGTGCATTAATCAATTGTGTTCGCTATACTTACATCAGAGCTACATTTTTGTCATTCATGTTTTCCAATACATTCATAAAATGTATTTCTTTTTTTTATCAGTTATTCTGAAGTCCTATAATATGTTATTTTTTTAAGTTTTCATGTAAAATATTTTTCCATTGTTCATAAATTTGTATGAATTCTAACATATTTTAAGGGAGAATAGTAATGAAGTAAGCTTTGACTCAATCAGTTCACTCCATTAGCCAAGTGTCTAGGTGATGTAAAATTTCATCTGAATATTGGAATATATGTTCTATCCATTATTTATTGTATCATAAAAATATATAGAGAGAGATAATCATAGTTTTAGAAACAATACTTTTTCCTATTTTTAGAATTTTCATTTCCAGTCTCAACCATAATTAAGAACAGCTAAACATTCTTCAAATTTTAAAATATCACTGCCTAAATCTGGTAAATATGTAAAGAAATAAGTGAATTAATGTTATTTCTTTAAATTATATATGAAGTAGCATATACTTTTAAAGAAAATATTATTGAAGAATTTAATGTGAGGAAGAAAAGGAGCTTATAAGAATGAAAAATTATAATACTTATTTTCAAAGGTACATTTATTTAAACATATATTAGATGTCCTGAAAATTTATCATCAAACTTTTAAATAGACATACTAAAACCCTATTTCTGCCTCTGTGGGTTCGAATCCCGGTTCAGGCAAAAAATCCAAAATAAAAATGGCATTTCCAGGATATGTGTGGGTGAGACATTCTGACCCTGTATTTGGTGAGAAAAAAATTACCAAATTTTACTAGACTTGGCAACATTTCACACTTTGAAAGCTGAGACCATTATACTCTTTAGCCAAAATTTACCATAATACATACCATTTTGCTACATGAAAGCCAAATTCAAGAATTGTTAAGTGAAATCATTTGTTCTTAAGCACAAATTATTACATCTTCATGTTATATACCAAAGGCATGAACATTTATAGATTGTGGCAACCACAACATAACAAATTTCAATACTTTTACTTCAATATATCATCAAATTTTGAAAATTTTAATAACTCTTTTTAATTATAAAGAAAGAGAGAACATTTTATCTATTCATTACAATAAAGAGAAATATTTTATTTAATTTCTATGATATTGAATCAGATAATTTAATGGCATACTCTTGTTTAAAAAAAAGTCAACAGGATAATATGTAAGTATACACAAATCTCTCATCTTTCCATATGAATAGTCGGAATTCAGTTTTTTAACTATTTTTACAAATTCCTTTATCTTGTCATGTGCTTATAAAATATGAAGATTAAAAAAAAAATGACTTGATAACTTTCATGATTTCAATTAATAGATTAGTAAAATTTTACCAATGGGTACCCATTGTTAAATATATAACTTTTGTACAACCCACAATTATTGCCATTATCTGAATGCTTCAGATAATATTTAATATTCTATTATATTTTAATACAACTTTACTCAGAAATAAACAAAAATATACAAAACTGTTAATACTCATTACATATTTTCACTAATAAGCCACTTTAAGTAAATTTGACATCAGACACAGAAATTTAAATATGCCATTAATATTTGCTTGATATTTAAAATAAAAATTAAATTTTTGCCTCTTTAAAAAACTAGTGTTTTGATATAAGAGAAGTCTAGTACATTTAGAGTTAATACATATAAGAAATTTCAGTCATGCTCAAGATTGAAAATACAACTTAAGTCTTAAATTTAATTAATTTATATTACATACTCTAAATTTTGCAATTAGTTTTAAATTTTATCTCCCAACTCGATTGAAAAAAAAATAGACACATTAGAAGTGTGAATATTCATCAAAAAATGCTGAATTTTAATCAGAAAAATAAGCAAATTTTAACAATGAAGTTTTATATTTATTAATATATATGCTTTTCAGACATAGAAATTAATTTTAAAGTAATCATACATGTTCTCCAATTTCTGGAACATTAATCTATATTGATAATAAATAATTATCCATTAATAACAAATGGAAGAGAGATAGTGAAGTAATTTGTATATCAACTGCATTTATTAGTTGTATTTTTAACAAAATATATAGAGCTACAATAGGGAAGCTTTTGGTATTGATTAAATCAAATCATTTGAATTATTTAAACTGTACAAAAATTAAGCAATTCCAAATTGACAAATGAATTATTAAAATCATTTACTAAGAAGCATGTTTATTAAAATTTGACATAGCCATGAAATTAAAAATTATCAAACCAAAAGCATGCAAAAAGATGAATATGTTAAGTGATTCTCAGACAGATGAGCTTTGATGTACTCAGATTTATGGATCAATGGTCACTAAAACTCTTGGCTTGGTCCTCCCTTTTTGCTTGATTTGCTAGTAGGAGCAGGTCCGGCACTAGTTTTCTTCGGCAAAAGAACTGCTTGTATATTGGGAAGAACACCACCTTGGGCAATGGTTACACCAGATAGAAGTTTGTTCAATTCTTCATCATTCCTAATAGCAAGTTGTAAATGACGAGGAATGATACGAGTCTTCTTATTATCACGGGCAGCATTTCCCGCCAATTCCAGAACTTCAGCGGCAAGATATTCCAACACGGCAGCAAGGTAAACGGGGGCTCCAGCTCCAACTCTTTCAGCATAATTGCCTTTACGTAGCAATCTATGAATTCTTCCAACAGGAAATTGAAGACCAGCACGACTGGACCTTGTTTTACTTTTACCTCCTTTTGCTTTACCGCCTTTACCACGACCAGACATTTTTAATATAAATTATTGCGTTACTAAATAAGCCTAACACAACCGTCAGCAATGGAATTCAACAGAATAATGGCGCCAAAAGCAGTATTCGAGTTTTAAGACTTTTTGAACAGTTATAGTGACAGTTACAATATATCTATGCGAATTACCAATTTTCATATATTTTGTTCTAAATGTATTTAAAGCATTTCCATGGAAATTTAAGTATGTTTTCAAAAGGTAGCTATGTATTTAATATTTGAATACATTTTAAAGATCATTTAGAGTCGTCACTGATTATTTTAATTTTAAAGTGTGTTCTCGTGTAATAGATATCATCAGAACAGGTGATTCTAAATTCTGAAATAATTATTTCATTTAAAATGTCACTTTTATATGATAATAATTTTCCATATATCTGCAGTGGTAATTCCTTTTAGATTTCATAAGTAACCATAGAGCAAGGAGTGAAGTCAGAAGCGTATCTTGTACGAATTGTGATTTTGGGTGAGATACGATGGTGATGAATTTTATCCCTGACCCAATAGATAGTGTTGTAAAGGAGTGGGGAAAACAGGCTTCAAGAATAAATCCAGTTTATTCCCTTGGCAATTTTGAAAAACCTTGAAAGTTTTGAAATATTTCAAATAATTTGAAAATGTTTAAGTTTTTTTTTTCCATTAGACGTTTTTTAAAATAAATAAAAATCAGATAAATTTATGATTTCTACTAATAATTATGCTAATAGAAAATTTTTCACGATAAAAACAATTTTGCGTTAATAACCAATTTAGAATAACTTCAAAAATTAATGTTTAAATATTTTCTCTTTCTTCTCAGCACGAATAAAAGAAACCTGGAAATGTCAATATTTATTCTGATAGTTCTGAGAAACATATCTTTATATTTTTATTGAATATTATTTCATTATTTTAACAAGTGTTTTTGTTTTACTCTGTACGAAACTAATTAATTTTCCTGCTAAAAGATAGAACAGATTTTTTTTTCAGTGTAATACTTCATTTTTCTTCATATATGTAACGCACAAAACAATCCATCAAAATTCCTGTGGTTTAAAGTTTCCGGAAATTTTACATCTGTATCTTGAATAGCTTTAAAAGTTCTTTTTATACTAAATACTCGGGATAGAGCTTACCATGAACTGGGATCAAGAGTACCTGCCAATACAACAAGAAATATCCTTAGACTTTAATTTCACCTCCGCCAAACATTACTGAAGGTACAATGCATTTTGGCAAAGGCTATTTTCCAGCCATATGTTAAATCTAGACTGCCATACGACTGGAATAATCACAATCAGAGACCCTGTTTCACTCATCTGCAATTCAATTTCGATGTGCTTTGTACCATCTCAGACCAGCATCATAGCTAGATTTTGCTTACAAAGACGGGCAGCAGCATAACCACCAAAATCGACTAAGCAAATGTATTTCCTTGCAGATGATATTTTTAAAAATAACAGAGCTGGGTACTTGTTGAAACTTCTGAAGTATGTGGAATATCGGTTTTCTCCAATTTTTCTTGAAAGCTCTCGTCGGTCTGTTTAAAAATTTCGTGAGTTTCCTGGATAAAGTCCCTTCTGACAATCACTACTAAAAAATCAATATTGATTTTGAAATTTTAATTCATTGGATATATTGCTTAAGAATAGGCCATTCTGCTGAATCTAGCAATTACTTTTTCCTCCAAGTCAGACATCTGCGAATTTCATGGCATTTGTAAGAGATTACTGCCAATACTGTTTTCTACATGATGTTTAAGTACAGAAAGCATGACCTAGATCGAGACCACAGATACTCATTTGCATGGGAGTCAAAATTTTTATTGGTAGTTAGCGTGTATAATATTTTTTACAAGTCTGATTCTATTTAAAAAATTAATTCGTAAACTTCTATAATTCAATTTTGATTCGATGCACCAATGGTTGATATTTCGTATTTTGTTTATAAATAAGCACTGTAATTTCAGTATATTTCACATGCCTCATATTTGTTTTAAAAATATATTTCATTAATCTTATTAATAAAAAACTAACGTCAAACTGATTTTTATCTGGTGTGCCGGGTGTATATATCATAATATTGCACAAGAATGGATTCCTTTCTATTGAGAAATTAGAGCTATGCTAAAGTTAATGGAAGATCTCAAATAACATTTACATTTTTAAATCAATTGTATGTTTCCAATTTGGAATTTGGACGAGAAACTTCAAATAGAAGTGATGACGCAACCGATTGCGTGAGTGAATTTATTTTTTATATATGTATTGGTTAAACTGTATTTTATTATTGTGTGTGACTTACTAATTTAATAAGATGTTAAAAATTTTGATATAAATGTGTCTTGCTGATCTGTTGAAAACAAATTATTGTGTGAAATGTTGTAAAAGCGGTACGGTAAAGAGCATTATGATTGCCGGATCAGAGACAATTGTTAAATGTTTCTACGAGAATAATGTATCCATGACTAGTGCATTGCAAATGAGTTCGAAATTAAAAAGAGAGGTAAATAAAAACACATTAATAAATATAGAACATGATTTTTAATTTTAAACACAATGTTTTGAATTATGAAGTTTGAAGGCTTTCGTCTAAAAAGCGGCAAATTAGAGTAATTTCAAAAATTAATGTTAAGGATTTTTTTTGTACTAATTTATGAATTTTAATCAGAGGCGTAGTGACAGGGGGACAAGGGGGGCTATCATGCCCCGGGCGCAGCTTGCAGAGGGGCGCTAAATTATTTCAAAGATAAACAAAATTTTTCAGAAAATTTAAATATTAGTTTTATTATAATATTTATTTTATTCGGTGAAATAAACTTTGCATTTTATAATTATTGTGTCAAATCCGCGGAAAAATAAAAAAATTCTTAAGGAAAGAATCCAATTTGGAAATAAAAAGTTGTTGATTAAAAATGTATGAGAAAACTGCAGGAGCTTGCCATCGACGAAACTTTTACTCTTATATTTCAATGATTTTGCATAACTTAGTTCCCTTTAAAAAGTATATTTATTTAACCCTGCTTTTGATTTTTATTTCTTAATCAATTAGATTATCGGTTTTCATTCTTTTAATTGTTTCCTTTTTAAATTTCATACTTTGCTCAAAGTTTGTGATAGTATTGTTTTGTACAACAAATCTTGTAAATGTGTAAATAACGAAAATATCTTAATTTTTTTTATGAAATTTCTGGAATATTAGATTGGTCAGTTTCATTTTAATGCATATGAGATGTTTTTATTTTAGTATAAAGATATTTGCCAAATTATTTGTATTAATATTATATTACTTTTGGATCTATTAACGTAGGTAATTACAGAAGAGTAAGCTCATGAAAAACACCCATTTAATTTTGTGAAGACGCCAAGATTCTCTGCGCCCTTTATAAGTCTTAATTGTTGTACAGGTTATCTAAGTCAAGTTATATTGCTAAAAAAAGTCATAATAACTAACAAAACAAATAAGTTTGCTTTACTCAAAATAAAAAAAAAAAAAAGCGTGTAATGAATATTATTTCCTCTGACCCTTTCTAAGTGTTATAATGATTTAAAAATTAAAAATTTTTTGTCGAAATTTCAGTGTTTTGAAATATTATTTGACGTGCTATTTTTAATTTCTTATAAGAGATTAAACCCTTTTATTGAACAAGCAGTATTTCACTAATATTTTTAATTTCGTTTTATGATGAAAAATGTGAAAAAATTTAATTTTATTTTGACTATAATAACGTAATAAGAAATTATTCGCAAAAAAAGGAAAATTCATATATATTAATGAAAACTTGTAATCATTTAAATGTGCTAATACCATCAGAAAAATCAAATTTATTTAAGTTATCAAGAAGCGATGTAGAAAGATTAAGTTCAGTTGTTATTGACACTTTGGGAAATTATATTATCCATTGTCCCAAAATAAAATAAAAAATTCTTGTATTTTTATCTCAGGCTGTATTGCAACCTCTTAGCCTAGCGTCCCTTTATACTTTTGAGAAAATCCTGTGGAAACGTGTTTCTTATTAGCGGTCTCCTTTGTCCAAAATATTTTGCCCGACAGGGAGGAAGGAACTTCCCTCAATGGTGTTCGGCACCAGTCTGACCTTCAAAGAAAGGGGGAAATTTTTTCATAATATAGCAATACAGTATGCCGCGAAAGGAATTGTCTTCCTGGAATCGAAATGGAGGGGATCGAGAATTAATTACCTCCAAATTCATGGAAAACACAAACTTTCTTTCCTTTTTATTGTTCACACGGTTATAGTATTTCGTTTGTTCCCAAACACAGCTTTATTGGAAACAAAAATGTAAACTTTTGAAAATCTGGGGTCTAGACATTTAAAATACTTTTGTCGTATGTTGTATTTTCTGTTACTATGTATTCTTTCGATTCCAATATTTATTTCATATTTTAGCTGGTATAAATATTTATTACATATGCTTGCAGAGTTTTGGAAATTAAATATTAAATTACTTATTAGTTAAAACTATTAATTTAAAAGTAGTTTATTTAATGTTTAAATGTTTTTGTTTAAAGAAATAATTTTTATTTGACTCGTAATTTTTCGGCTTTACATTAGCACCTTAAATTGAAAATTTCTTTTTTCAATTCACATAGAAGTTAAAAATCTATAAACTTTTTTTCTTTTTGTAAATGTCTTTTTCCTTTTAAATTTTTTTGTATGCTTAAATATACAGAATATATTTCTTAATTAATTAGTTCAATTTATGTAAAAACAAATCTTTTAACTGGAAAAATTCCTTCCAGAAATTTACAAAGAAATCGTACATATATCTCATTCTACATTGTAAAATTTTAAAAATATATAAGATCGCTTTAAATGATATAAATTTATTGAAAGAAAAAAACTTTATGACATTGCATGAACAAAACACTTCCAAAATGATTCTTAATAGAAATAAATTTTTATTTCAATAAAAATTAGCATTTATTTTAATAATAAAATATATTTTAATAACTTAAAAAACAATTATATTAAATGCCTTAAAAATACGAAGACAATTTTTACTACTATGATAGCTGATTGAGAAATTTTTTTTAAATAAAATTAGGCGTTTAACAGTTAAAATATATTTTTATCTCACCACTTTTTTTTTTGTAATTCTTGATAATAATTCAAATCAACGAAAAACTTGAAAGAACAATATAGAGTGCATTAATTTGGAGAAAAATATAATTTTTAATAACATAATATATATTTTTGGTTGAAAAATTCTAATTACATTAAATATGCATAATTTTACTTCAAATTGTGTGTTTTGATTTTTGATTTCAGAAATTTGCAAAACATTTTTGTTGTCTATATTAGCGTTTAGTTGCTTACCTGAAATTTGTATTGATAATGCTTTGGCAGGATTTCGTTATCTAAGTTGAAATCAGATAAAAACTTATTAACAAAGATGTTCTAATTTTAGAATCAAAATTGGTTTTATGGTGTAAAAATGAAATATTATAAATTATCAATAACACGTTTTATCATTTAAATTTTTTACATAAAAAAATTTTTGGTTTACATTAAATGGTCTGAATGATATAATTTAAAAAGCTATTTTAAATGCGAAATTTCCCATAAAGTTGCAGTTTTTCTCTGGAATTTTTCTGAAATAAAAAAAATGAAATAAAATTTTTAGTTTAATCTGTGGTAAATGAAATGTTTAAAAAAAATATCATTGTGAAAAATCAGGTGAGTTGATGCTAAATTTGGGGTGTCATGTCTTACCCAATTATTATTTTGCAATAAATATCTAAAGTTTGTGAAGTTAGTAATATAGAATTTTTGAAAATTTGTTAGGATAAGTTATAGCATATGTTCAACACCGAATGAACACCAATTTGTAGAGTCTTTCATAACTAAGATAATGCACAATTTAATAGGAAATAAGAATGTTTAATTGCTTCATTTGGTTAACAAGTTAGAAAAAATACATTTAAAATTTTTAAGACATCGTTGTGGAAATGTTAAATTATTAAAATCAATTTTCTTAAAAGTATATTATTTCTTAAAAGTATTTATTTATTGATAAATAAATAAAAAAATATCCCGACTTCAAAATTGTAATATACGGATCAAGGCCTACAGTGCCCACATCCGTTTTCTTTACCGAGGTCCTTGGGGTGCGAAGCATATGTTCTGGTTTGGTAGTCAGCCCAAAGCGAAATTCCCGGTGTTTAGCTCCCAAGGATGATTGGTCTTCAGTTAATCGACCCACTGAAAGGGTGAAAGGTTGAATTGACCTAGCTTGAGAATCGAACCTCTGACTTGGGAGCGCTAAGTCACCGTGTTTAACAAATGTAAAAGTTTGGGGTAGATACAGATTTCCATGGAACAGAAGTTTATAAAGAAATGTGAGACTGAATGATGTTACTCAGCATTAAAGAAGAAATTAAACCTAAAACTCCATTAGAACTTCCAACATGCTTTACCTCATACGGTGAAGATAGAGAGAAGAAGAGTTTCATTCAAATATTTTTAACTATTTCTGCATCAATATTGCAAGCTGTGAACGTTCATTCAGCAAAATAAAATTAATTTTGACTTATTTATGATTCACCATGAGTCAAAACCGTCTAAGTTTTTAGCTTAAGTCTAGAAGATTTAACAATCTTAAAAAAGAACAATTTGAAATGATCAACTTTGATAACATAATTGATCAATTCGCTTCAGCAAAGGCAAGAAAAATGTGAATAGTGTAGTATATATTAGATTGCAAATAATTACACATATGCTTATTTCTATGATACGTAACGAATTATTTCATGTTTAAAAAAAAGTTTATGTTTTTAAAATATTTGTATTAGTATATAAAATCAAAAATATCTTTTTATAATTAATTCTAAAACACAGAAGTCCTATTATTCTAATGACACTTTTCCGAATCCAATTTAAGTGTTTTTTGTAAATTGGAATTGAATTTTGCTTGAATTTAAAGTTTTGTTTTAGACTTTAAATTAATAAATTTTCTATTATTTTATAGAAGGTACAATATTTATATATAGTATTCTTTATTACAATTATACTCCATTTAATACAATGTATTATATATCATTATATTATTATTTATCTCTTGTTACTTAATACATTTTATTCCCATATTTATATTGCATTACTATTTTTTTCAATGGGGCGCCAAAGAAGGTATTGTACCCGGGCGCCGATTCCGCTCACTACGCCACTGTTTGTAATGACAGAAACATGAAAATGTAAATATTTATAACAGTCCTGAGAAACATATCTCACTATTTTTTTTATTAAATATAATTTCATTAATTTTATTGTTTTAACATGTATTTTTGCTTTCTCATTATGAAACTGATCAACTTTCGTACTAGGAGACCAACAAGTAATAATAATCTACAAAATTGTGAAGGTTATTTTCAGTTTGTGAAGCGTGTGAATCAATTAATTGATAACATGAATTCAAGGACACCTGCCAAAGCTTTGAAATTAGATTCATCTTATTATAATGTAATTATAAATATTTATAAAATTAAGTATATGTGCTTTTTAAGTTTTTTGTTGTCCAAGAAATTTGTGCCTGATTATTTTATTATCACATGTCATTATAAACTTAAGTTACCAATTTTTGATTTATATATCTTTAATTTGATCATTTATTATTTTTTTTATAGCGAAGACTATGTTTTATAGGAAATCAAGTCTTTCATTAATTATCTTGATGACTACATATCTTGATGATGATCTTGATTACATACTTATACTAATAAGTATGCAATTATTTTCCATGTATTTATAATAATGAATAAAATTTTTTACAACTTTACAGGAATGTTAGATGAAACATATGCATTAAAAATATTGAATATTTTATTTTATAATTTGATAACTATTGTAATTTGAAGTATATATATTTTTATGTGTTTATAAGGGCTAAGAATTTAAAACAATTTTAAATATTTGCATGATTTATTTAAGGAAATGATTATTATAATTTTTATTTTTACCATATTTATATCATTTTTAATTTGATCTTGAGTAATAAATTTAACATATACCTGTATTCTTTTTGTATTTGCATTGAATTTGATCTTTCTAATTTTACTTTAGATTAAATTCATTAGATTTTCAAATTATTCCTTTTTTATGCTATTACTCAGTTTTGTGTATTACTATGTGTTTTTTGATATTTAATAAAGTTATTATTTTCTTTTAGCAAAACCCAACTCGTTGTCAAGTAGAAGTAGATACACAAAACAAAGTGATTGAAATTTCCATGACACAAATATTCATAACTTGACTGACATTGTTGGATGCATTGAACCCTATATCCCATTTAACTAAATACTCTATTTTTCAAGAGTTACTATTATTTTTAAAAGAGTGACTCAGTGAAATAGGATATTTGGTTTGTAATTCACATTAAATGAAGCAAACATTTAATTTAATTTGCCCTTTATGTTATTGCTTTCTTTTTAAAGAAAATGTAAATTTAGATTTTTATTATATCATTCAGGAAAAATAATGAAAAATAAGAAAGCTTATTGTAGTTGATGATTTGTAACTAAATGTAAGTAGTTCTTACCAGTAATTTTAAGAAATGTTATATTTATATAATTATTTATAATTACATAGCATAGTTATTGGTTATAAGGAATTTGAGAAATATTTAATTTTCAACTGTGTAAAAAATGAATTACAATAAAATGCAAAATCATAGCAAAATATATTAATAGCTTTAATTATTAATAAAAGAATATAAAATTATAATAATAAAACAATTCGATATTAAAATTATTTTCTATAAAAATCACTAGAATAATTAAATTGAAATGTAAAACTTATATTTGATTCAAATAAGATTAATTTGAATATTATAACTATATTTATAAAAATAATTGAATCGAATTTAATTTCCTATTCAAATATATTGAATTTTAAATAATTATTCTAAAATAATTTGAAATTCAATTTCTATAATTACAATTAATAGTAAAATACATTAAAATAATGTATCTATCAAAATATCTTTCAGCTTTATTAACTAACTATTAAATGGTTAAAATCACAGAAAATCGAAATAAATAATCAAGGGAAAACATCACAATAATTAAATATAACTATAAAAATAATATTGGAAATAGATACGATAAATTTTCTAAAATAAATGTTTCTCTATCTACAAAAACGAAAGTAAAATTGGTTCTATTCTGCATTCATTAGATTTTCAAATTATTCCTTTTTTATGCTGTTACTCAGTTTTGTGTATTACTATGTATTACTATATACTCATAACTAACAATAAAATGTCAGATTTTGTATTTCCATTATCATTTGTTTTACTATAATCAATGATAGATTAACATCTAATATATTTATCATGTAAATTCAACTATTTAACATTATAAAATAAGTTTTCTTGGTTACCATACAATTGATAATAAAAATTATTTACATAAATGGGTTTGTACCTCCAGTTGGGAATAATTCACATGATGCTGCTAGACAGAAAATATTTATATCATCCATGTAAAGAATTAGTAAAGAAAATTTTATAAATAATTTATTTATAAGTTTAGTTGTTATTTATTATTTTTCATAATGGTTGATAAATGTTGATTGTGAAACACACATTTATTAGTGGTCACCCACCAAAATATTGTACACTCATGAAAATCCGCATCTTGAGTTCACCGGGGGGGGGGGAGGGATTGTTTACAAATTTCGTAGTTCACATTTCAAATTTCATCATTCCTTACTTTATTTTGGCTCAATTTTCTACCGTTGGTTTTCATCTTAAGACCGACCTCGGTCTATGGAAATTATTTAATTCATAAGGACTATATCTTTCTATTTTTTTGACTTCTGAATTGGGTAGTTTTTCCATATTTTTGTAGAATTTTAGCTCATTATTCTTTATAAACTTATCGAGCGTAAACATGCTAATACTTTTTCTTATTAGGGTATTTCTGTAATAATATTCAGCATTTGTTACAAGTCTTAATATTTTGTTTTGTTGAGTTTCGAGGAATTTCATTGTGGAGTCACAAGTGTTCCCTCCCCCCACCAAATAGATCTATGTCATCATCGGTCTTATATATGATTTGTACACTAACAATTTATTTTTAATATTTAATTTTGAGTTTCTTGCCATGAGTGGGTTCAATTTTTGGATAGCTCCCGATGATTTACGCTTGATATTGGTAACATGGGGTTTCAATGTTAGCTTTTTATCCAATATCACTCCTAAGTAGGTTTACCTGTGAGCTCCAGGGTATTTCACAATCATGTATTTTAACAGTTTTACACGGCGCTCTCTTCCTAGTAAATAGTACCGCAGTTGACTTGCTGGGGTTTATTTTTATTTTCCATAGTTTTAACCAGCTTTCAATCTGGTTAATATGGTTAGAAAAGTTTTTAACAATTATGTCATGATTTCTATCCATGGTAAAGACAGCTGTGTCATCAGCAAATAAACTTAGCATATTGTTTGGATTTTGAGGGATGTCATTTATATATAGCCCAACTCAGGGCTAAAGAGTAATGGGCCAAGAATGGACCCTTGCGGGACTCCAGCTTCTATACCTTTGGAGGATGAGAACTCATTATTTATTTTTTACTTTAAATGATCTAAAGCTTAAATAATTTTTTACAAATTTTACTAAGTATGGCGGGAATTTTTCATTAATCATCTTACTGACAAGGCCTGTGTACCAGACCCTGTCAAAAGCTTTTTCAATATCTAAGAAGATAGCACCTGTAGACTGTTTGTTTCCAATACCCATGGCAATTTTTTCAGATACTCTGAGGAGCTGGTGGCAGGTGGAAAGCCCTTCCCTAAACCCAAATTGCTGTGGAATAATGATTTGTTTTGCTGTATCATGCTCCTGAAGATTTTGCAAGATAAATTTTTCTGCCAGTCTAGTTAATGTGGGAAGAAGTGAGATTGGCCTATAGCTGGTTACTTCTCTGGAATTTTTCTAAGGTTTCTTAATTGGGACAATTATCGCTTCTTTCCACTTTTGGGGGAAATATGATAATCTAAGGATGTCATTTATAATTTCCGTTATATAGCAAATTGCTATAACTGGTAGTTGTTTCACTATTTTATTAGTAATTCGATCATTACCTGGACTCTTTTTTAATTTAAGTTGTGAAATTTCAAGTTCTAAGAGTGCGGCATTAATTTGTTTTATTTCTTGGTTACTATGTTCAATGTTTTCAATGTAGGTGTTTACATACATTTCAATTTTTTCTTGGTGTTCCTTGTTTATAATGTTGTTTAACTTGAATTGGTTTTGTAAGCAGTTTGCTATTAGTTCAGTTTTCTTTGCATTTTCATATTTCAGTATAGTACCGTTTTCGATTGGGGGTGTGGTAGATTTTTCATTTTTCATTCTACTGACCACTCTCCAAAACGAACCGCCTTGGACACTTAAGTTGGATAAATAATCATTCCAATTTTTATTATTAAAGTCCAGTATTTCTTTTTTAATTTTAGCTTTAAGAGAGTTTATTTTGTTTTTTATTTCAGGATGTTTATGCCTATTGTATAGCTTTCTTAGTTTGTTTCTTTCCTTTATTAATGTCAGGTAAATTTCCTTTATCAGTGTTGCGTTTAACAATTTTACGGTGCTCTATTCCTTTTATGATTACATGTGTAATGTTGTCAACTTTTTTATAAATATCATTTGCAGATGAGGCCTTAGTTAGTTCATTAAAATTTATATTATTGTTTATGTAGTTTCTAAATTTTGGTCAAATTGTAGTGATTTTGACGTTATGGGAATATTTCACATTGATATTTCCAAGGTAGGTTATAACTGGACAATGATCAATTGTGGTGTATTAATTTAATTCCTAATTTGTGGTAATTTGGGAGGGATTCGGAATGTCCTTTAGCAACATCAAGTCATAGCGGTATCCATAGTGGGTTGGTTTATCTGGTTTCTGTAATCTCACGTCTGTGTTATCAATAAGTGATTTGATATGCATTCCGTTCTTATTGTGATAGTTGCATCCCCAATCAGGATGATTTGCATTCAAATCTCCACAAATAACTATTTTGCTGTTGAGGGATAACAAATTTTCGAGGTCCACAGTTAGTAAATTGTGACCTTCAGGACGTATGTAGATGGAACTTATAACAATATCATCTTCATTTTCCTGATGTATTTTTATTATGGTGGCCTACACATAATAAAGTCTGGGAGTGGGGATTTTAGTTTGCTTATAATTTTTGAACGTACTAATATAGCAGTACCACCCGCTTTCGATGTATTGTCATTAATATGAATATCATAGTTTGCAATGTTGAAATTCGATTTAGAGTTAAATTTAGTTTCTTGTAGTAGTATGACATCTGGGTTGTGGTTATAAATAAAGTTTAGTAATTCTGCACGTTTTCCATTTAGTCCATTAGCGTTCCAAAACATTAATTTTAAATTATTATATCTTTTATTCATTACTATTTCGGTCATTTACACTTAGGGTTTTAAACAATAAATGCATATTTTCTGTTGGGTGGGCTGCCTTTTCCATTAAGGGAATTGAAGCCAACAATGTTGGGTATGCTTGAAAGATTATGTTTATTTGTTCAATCAATTTTAGCAGATTCTGAAAATTGTCTATTCCTTCAATACTTGGTATCCCCATACCAATGGGGAGTGAGTTGTTGGTTTTACTGGTTATGGCAGTAATACTGGCAAAGAAACTTTCTTATCTAACATAATTTTGTTTATTACTATTTTTGTTCTGCTGCTGTTTGCTTTTGTTGCTTGGATCTGCTGAGTACTTTCCATAAGATCATGTATGTTCACCACCACAGTTACACCACTTTGGGGTCACAATTTTCTTGTGAGGGCATTCCTTAGACATATGTTTACTTCCACATTTGACAAAATTGGGTTTAAGAAAACATACAGAAGAATTATGCCCAAACCCCTGACAATTATAATATTGGATGGGTTGTTTATTTATATATTTTTCAGTTTTTATCTTGATGTTTAGGACTTTAGTAATTTCGAAAATTTTTGGTGCAATTTCATGACTATTTACTGCGATAAGAAAGCAAGCAATTGGCTAAATTATCCTAAATTTTCTCATCACAGTAACATTGGCAACATCGAAGCCCAATTCTTCTAATTCCTTTTTATTAGTTCAGAGAGTATTCATAGTGGGATTCCCTTAAAAACTGCCTTCATAGGTTTTTCTGTTTGATGTTTAAAAAGTAAACATTCATTGTTAAAAATCTGGTTATTGCTCTGTAAGCTTCACTGCTGCTTGGGGAGATTTTTAGGTATTCACACCACTTAACTTGGCAATTAAGTCTTTACCTATATTACATTTTAAATTTTTTAATAAAGTATTTTTATTTTCAAATTTCACAAAAATGGGGGATATTCTACTTTTGGCCATTACATTACTTTGATTATTATGCATTATTACATTGTCATTAGTAGACATATCATTTAACGCATTAAACTTGCTATTCATTTTTCCACGGGATTTTTTCAATAATTTTAACTTTATTATTGGTAGTCTTTTTTGGCTTGATAAAGCCCTCATCATCAGTTTCTAGATCTTTTTGTCGTTTGTTTGGGCTTCTTGTGATTCCACTACTAGTACTAGGCATGCATAACATATTATTATCTGCAAATGGGGTTACCATATTACCCATATTATTTACAGTATTATTAATATTATTGCAATTAGCAGTATTTACAACATTACTAATATTTACATCATTATTATTTACAGAAGCAATAGATTTATTTTCAGTTATAGCAACAGATTTATTTTCAGTTATAGCAATACTATTATTTTTTATATATTATTTTTTATATGTATATTTTTTATACTTACTTACTATCAATATCAGAGCATTGCTCTTCACTATCAGAAGATACAATTACTGATTTATATTTAGGTCCTAAATCTACTTTATCATTATTCTTGTTATTATTACAATCAAACATTCTTGATCTTTGTTTACCTTTAGACATTTTTTAGATTGCTTAGTTTTAGTAATAGGTTCATTTTTACTATTAAAATTTACTGACACATTACTATTACTATTATTATCAAGAGTATCACGTAAATTACAGTTAGATATTAAACAGTATCCCAACTGGGAGTACTTACCCCTGATTTCTTGTGTTGTCCTGAATGCCTGTTGATATAGTCCATTATGATGTGTCTAAATAGAGTTTTTGTTGTATTCCATGTCCATTTGTTCAATTTTTTGCATTATAGGCCTCTGGGTATACCCGAAGATGGTAAGCAGTCCACAATACTTTGCGAGTTCACATAATGTATCACTTCTTTCCATCTTGGTAATAGGCACTGAGGGGTCCATGGCGAGGTTTTGGCACAAATGCTTTAATTAAAGTCACATAGTCCGTATTCAGTGCATTACTTTCTACGTTAGTGCTAGAGCACTGTACTGAAACTCCACATCTAGATAGTTTATCACACTTTCCCAATTCGTAAACCATGCGTTGGTGGCCCTCAGAAGGGCCTTTTTTTACGAAGAGTTCGAGTGTAGGTCCCCACTAACGGAAGAAACACTATAGTCCATATCCATTTGCACAAGTCTATTTGTTGAGATCCTAGTCATATCGATGTCGGCATTAGAATCTATAACTCCAGCATTAGCAGCGGCCTGAGTATAGTCATGATCTATTCCGCAGGATTGCTGGTTACGGTGATCGGGAGGTTGGGGTTCTGCGCCACCACCGGCGGTAATCGGAGGGTTAGTCGGAACGAGCAAAAGGGGAACATACAAACCGGTTTCAGGAGGTAAGAGAAAGCACGTCTTATCCAGTCGAAGGCAATGTAGCAAGTGAAAAGAGAAAGTAACATCCATGCCCAAACCGGGATGCGAACCCAGAACCTACATCTCAAAACTCAGGAAACCTAACCACTCAGCCATTGGTTGGTATAAATATTGGTCTGTGTAGAAGACAGAACATACTTTTTTCCTATATACGTAGTATTACTTCACTTCTCTTTATATATGTAAGGCATAATCAATTTAACAACAAATGTTTGGTTGAGTTTATTCTCTCAAAATTCTCAAGTAAATTCCCGGGTTTCAAATTTCTCCGGAATTTTACATCTCTAACTGGAACATGATAACAGCGGTTTCCTTTACCAAAAGTATGGAGCTCCATCATACTGGTACAAAGAGGTTCATGACTACCTTTAATCGGCAATTCCCACAACGATGGATTGGTTGATGTGGCTGGGATTACAAGACATTGTTTTTATGGTCGTTAAGGTCACTCAGATCTTTCACCGTGTGGACTTCTTCGCTTAGGTTTATGTTCAAAACTGTCTATGTTCCAGTTACCTAACACTTTGGCTGAGATGCGGTACCGCATCACGATTGCATTCGTGATCACGTTGTGTAATGTGTAGAGCACGCATGTTTTAAAAATTTATGAGTTAAATACAAAAATATAATGTGATAACGTATTGCTATATTTAAAATCATGTCAGCATTATCAATTGAAATATAATACACTTAAAAAGGTTCGGAAACCAAAGTTTAATTCTGAATTAAACTCAAAAGATCTATAGACCCACAATCATCCTGGATATTGTATTTGTATTGCCTATCACAAGCTGAGATAGGGAATACAAATACAATATTCAGAATAGTATATCAAAATAATTCAATAAGTGAGATTTATAAAGAATATTTGATATTATTAGTATTTTTTAAATTGAAATATTTGGATATGAGATTTCTTTAATTACAGAGAATTTAGAATAACAAAAATATTTTTATTTTATTGGAAAGGTCCTAATAGTGTGATTAAAGATGTAAGTTACATTATTATAAAAAAAATTAAGTTCTTTATATAAGCTTAACTTAAAACTAAAATTTTGATTCTTAACCTAAAAGCATAACTACTATCATATTATTAATCAAGTATCCATTCTCTTTACTCTAGATTTAAATCTGAATATCCAAACAAGAACCAATATCAAGATATTTCTTAAATCTGCCTCATATTTAAATTCGTTGGAGTTGGTTTCGCACCGTGTGTGAAAATTCTACTGATTATAGTTAGGAAACCTTTCTCCCATCGTCATTGGACATGTTTCTCAGCATGAGACAGAAAAGTTCTGTCACAATTATGTGATATTGTATTACGTTTGACGCATATAGGAAAAAGTGCAAACATTTTATGTACATTCAACTTTCCCCATTTATGAATAGTGAGAATTGATATTTGCCGGTGTTAAGAAATATCAAGAATAATTCACATTTTTCTGAACTTTAAGGAAAAAGAGTTTTCTGGAATTTCAAGAAATTGTGTGAACTGGACTATGTATTAGGTTACTCTGTCAGGGAAGAAAAAAATTCATAGTTTAAAATATTAGCTGTCAAGGTTTATATTGTGCAGGATAAAAAAACTAACAGTTTTAAAATCATTTTTGAAACTATTATTTTAGAAAAGGTTATAATTCAAAAATAAAAAAAAGATATAATTCTTTTTTGTGTGTGTTATTGTAACTATAATACCTATTTTGAAGTTTAGTATGTTAAATCAATGGATAAGAGTTATAATTGATGTAAGGAAACGTATGATTCTTTTCTTGACGTATGATTTCTTTGAAATCAAAATGAGCGATATGGTTTTTACATTGCCTTTGAATAAAATGGATTAGTTTTGTAACAGTATTTCAAGCATAATTTTATAAATTAAAAATGAGTAAATGTCCATCAACAATCAAGATTAATATTCAAATTGAAAGTCAAGAATAAAATTACATGTGTTTAATATTACTGGATACATATATTGATATTTGTGCGCAAGACTGATAATTAGTAAGAAATACAAATAGTTTTTTCCAACACACACACACACTTATATATATATATATATATATATATCGATATATTTACATATTTAATAAATAACATTTCACCAACTATTTTTGGCCAATTACATCTATAATCATATCAGGGTTCGTCCAAATTTCTAAAAATTAAATTCTAGGAGTTAAATCAAAGATTCCCAAGTGGTACAGACATTTATGTTAATTTTTTTATTTTAAAAATAGTTCTAAGCCAAATATGCATATAATTACGTACATGCACAATATTTTTTAATTATATTTTTATATAATAGAAATAAATAATTGCAAAATTTAATATATTTTTTTAAAATTTATATTAGAATTATAATGATTACTTCAAACGCCTTCAATGAATTTGCATCTATAACAGAAAAAAAATTCCTTTAAATAATCAATATTCTCCATATTACAGGATTATACATTGTATAAAGTAATAGGTAATTTTAGTTTTTAAACATCTTTAACATATTTCTATTAATTTATTGAGCATTTCAAGATGTGCATAACCTCATTTCAAATAAATTTACTCAAAATAAATACAACTATTATACGTTTCCAGGATGACTTCTTTCCACAATTATTATTTAATAAAAGCAATTCTAAAATTTTCTTATGTTTGCTTTCAAACTCTTTGAAAAGTAAGCAACTTCACATCCATATATTCTAAGCTTTTCTAATTCTTTACTCATTCAATAGATTTTCACATTTCTTAATTACTAATATATAGAAATATAGGAAATACATACATATATTTCTATGGCTTTCCCAGAGTCCACTGAACATTGAAAAGATACTTTTCCTTATCCATATTAAATAATTTATTTCAGTCTTTATTTCTTTGATAAGCAAACTAATTTCGATTCACTTAAATTATATGCAATTTTCACAAAGGAAGATATAGAAAATGTATTTTAACTAAAAATTTTTACATTTAACTATTAATATAATCAGTTAATTCTGTAGAAAGTATAGGTAACAGAAACAAACAGAAAAAGAATTAAATTCGCCCTCCTGATCTTGAATACTTCAATTCACACATAAATATAAATATTACATCTGGTGCTAACTGAAATGGATTGTCATGAAATCATTGTGGCTGAACTGCATATTTTAGTCAATAGTTATGAATACAATAATCTAATATCGATCATTACGCCATCTAGTGGCAACATTAAAAGCTAGAATTAAGAATTACAGACAATTTCATTGAAAATTTTAAAATATAACAAAAAACTGGAAAAAAAAATTATAATGTTTTCTAAGAAAAAAATAAATGTATAAAAGTAAATGAAAATTAAAGGTGTAATTTAAGATTTTCAAAGAGTCAAGTCAAAATTGAAGGAGTTTTAAGAACAGTTTAAAAAAAAAAGCTTTGAATTCCAGGAGTTGTACAAACCTGCCATGTATATGAAATATATATATTTTTTTCTAATGTTGGTCAAGATACTTGTGAAAACTATTCAGTTGAACAATTCATTCTTTCCTTCCACATCATTATTTAATAATTATTAAATTTAATATTTTTGTTTACTTTCACTTATTTTTTAAATAATCAAAATGCAAATTTTATATACTAATCTATAAATACATCAGGGTTTGTATGTATTCTCAAGAATGAAATCAAAAATTTCCAGTGGGTATCGACATTCATGTTAAATAACTTATTTTAATTTGAAAATTGTTCTTAATCCAATATGCATATTAATTAT
This sequence comes from Latrodectus elegans, assembly GCA_030067965.1. Classification (NCBI taxonomy): domain Eukaryota; kingdom Metazoa; phylum Arthropoda; class Arachnida; order Araneae; family Theridiidae; genus Latrodectus; species Latrodectus elegans. The sequence continues at coordinate 59,241,448 of CM057813.1, read as the reverse complement.
GTACGTGCAATATTTTTCAATCATTTCTGTAAATAATAAAAATAAATATTTTTAAACATTAATGAGACTACTTTTCATTTAAAATTATTAAAGACTATTTCAAAAGCTTTCAATAAATTTACAGTTATAACAGAAATTTTTTTATTTAAATAATCAACATTCTATATAATACTGGATTATAGATTATATAAAATAATGAGTAATTTTAGACATTCCCGATAGCAGTTTCTTTTAAAAACTTTTGTATCAAAATTTTCAATAATGCATTAAAATCTCCAGCAATAAATGGCAACATTGGTTCATCAGTTTGATGAAGTGTCAGAAAATGTTCTACTTCCTGAGCAATAAATATAAAAAAATTGCATTTAGCCGAAAAAAGTATACCTTTTGTACTTATGCACAATATCAAAAGTTTTGGTACCAGGATTAAGAAATTTTTTGTTCTGAATAAATGACATTTTAATATTCGGTAAAATTTCAAGCAATCTGTAGAAAACACTTATATTTTCTAAAAATCGATGTTTGCCTGTGCCAAGGCTATCAAAGTCATTCCTATGAGCAGGTGAGTCCTTACTCTGTAAACTGCACTTGCTGTCACCTCAACTTCTGGAAATGAGGAACATCCATGGTTGTAAGTGTTGGGTAGAATGTGTAGACTACAGCTTGACATTTACAATATTAGAATTAAGTTCACTTTTTAAAAATCAGTCATTTTAGTAAAAGCAGACCAGTTCACATTTGGGCATCCATTGACAACTGGAGTAATCCACATGTTCGTAATTCTAGGCACTTCTCATTCATTTTTTCAAACTAAATATCTCCAGCTGAATGACCTAAAAAATAATATGAGTAATACCATGTTTTAAATGTAACATTATCCCAAAATCTTACATTAGAGTTCAATTGTTTTATCAGCAGATGATTATTTAAGCTTTCATCAAAGAACAGCACATAATTAGAAACATTCTGAACTTTTTCTTTCAATAAGTTGGAAAAATAAGATGAAATTCCAAAATACTGTTAAATAAGCACTTTTTGCAGCCTAACTGAATTGCTTTGCAATATCACTGTCTGAAAACATTGCTTGAAAGAGAGGCGATTTATATTGTTTCAAGAACTGTAGCTGAATTCACTGTTTAAAACTTTTAAGGGCCCATAGAATTTCAGGCTTTATAACTTTTGAAGAAACAAACGAATCTAAAATTTTTCAGAGCATGCTTTGAGATCACATTCTTTAAGAAATCAGCAGAAGTGAAAAATCTTTTAAATGAGTTTTAACAGATATAGAGCTAGATTTTAACAGATACAGATATTTTTCTAATAAGTATATAGGGGAAAAGTATATATACTTTTCCCCTTTCATATGGGATTTAATTGCATATGAACACAGCAGCAAATAAAAAACATCAATGAAAATCGCCTGTCTGGATAGCGCAACAACAGTAGTTGTAATCATTAAACTTAATTGTTTGATGAATACTTCACTTCACATATATCTAAATACTATTAAACCGAATTTTCATGAAATTATTGTAGTTAACATTAATACAACAGTTAATATAAAAATTTAATATCAATTGTGCCATCATTTAATAGCATTATTAAAACAAAAAAATTATATTTTCTAGAAAAAAAAATGCATGAAAGTAAGAAAAAATACAAGTAATTTACCATTTTCAATGAGTAAGGCCAAAACATCACAAGTTTCAAGGGTACTCAAAAATTTTTTTCAATTGAGGAATTTCCAGGAATTGAGAAGCTTGATATATTCGTACACACAATTTTTAAATTTCCAAAGACCCGTAATTTCTGTTAATTTTGCACGATTGATGTTATTTTTAGCTTTCTTTGACAGAGTTTATCAATTTTTATTTCTCACATTTTTTTGTTTTTATTAATCAAATATTTTTTCTTAGGCAGCATAAATTTAAGTATATCTTTGATTATATTGACATGTTTTGTACAGAGAGGTGAAAGTACATATTTAACTATAATTTTAAATTTTCTTTCATTGAAAGGTCCACCACAAAATAGCAAAAATAAATTAACTCCGTAATTGGCAATTATTTTTCTAATAAATTAAGAATTTTATATTAATCACAATCAAATTAATCTTCATTACCATTTTGAGATCATTAATTGGAAGATTCCAAATTTTAGATCAATAAAATATGATTCAATACAAAAAGGCTAAAAATTTTTAAAGCAATTTTAGATACACAAGATAAGCATTTTTTTAAATTTTATATTTCAAATTAAACATGTAATATTTCAATGTGAGCAAAACTTTCTAAGTTTAATATAAAACTATAATTCAAGCAAATTTTATCATAGATCCAAGCATTTTTTTTTAAAAACTGCAATTTGTAATTTTCTCATTCAATAGATAAAATTTTCATAAGCAATATACTTTCTAATCATATGATTTCTGAATTAATCATCCATGGGAAAATTTTTTGAATGTTTGCAAAATGTATATTGTTTTTATTAATAAATTATGTTGATAATTTTAACATTCTGAATTTTTCATATGCAAACTTTTAATTTTAAATGAAATTCCAAATTACAGCCCCAAATAATTAATACTACCTTTCATGAAATTTAAATCACTTAAAAAATTTTATTAGGTAATTTACATAAAATGAGTTGTACAAACCCAAGTTTTTTATAACTATATGTAACTTATATGAAATTTAAAAAATACTACATTTAAACTTAATTTTACATAAATTTTAAAATAATTTTATTTCCATGAAAATATTTTACTAAAAAACAATGCATTTTATAGAATGTTTTGAAATTTATGAAACACCAATCAGATAAAAATACACGATCATTTTCCCACACTTTTATTGAAAACAAATTTAGATACACCCAAAAAAAAAAAAATCAAGACAATTTAACAAAAGTTATTACAAAAATAGAAATTGTGAGTAGTATAAACCTTCACAGAATAGTTTCTTTAGTCTTTGTATTCAAAACACAAAGTATCCACGTGGGGTTTTTTTAATATTTTTTAAAACTTTAAGCTTCTTTTTTCATGGTTGCAGGTCCTAAGCTCTCTTTAGCATGATGAGCTTGAAGTACAGCAACAGCTTCTTCAACCTGAAATTTAATAAATTAAAATATAGTTTTGCATAAAAGTGATTTTATAAGATCTTATTGTAACATTTCATTTCTTATGCTATATATACTAACATAATTTAAAACATAAGTGCTTGTAGGCAATATCATTACACCTGGAAATTTTATCAATAGTAAAAACGTACTGATATTGTATTTTTAAATCATTCTGTATTCTTTTATTTTACATAAAATGAAAAATACAAAGTATGATTAAAAATAAAATAAATGGTACAGGAAAAACGTTCGATTGGAAACTAGTTGTACCAATCTTGTCGCAAAGATAAACATAAAAGAACCAGATCCATTACAATTTCAAAAAATTTCTAGTAAGTTATTTTCATGAATCAAATTCCAGGAGGCAAATCAAATTTTTTTCAGTCTGGTTATATCATAATTTTTTTTTTTTTTTTTTTTTTATTTATTTTAAAAATTGTTCTCAACTAAATATGTAATATATATGCAGCATTTTTCAATTTTGTAAATAATAGAAGTAAATTTAAAAAATTAAATTTTTTTAAATTTAAGTTAGAATTTTATTTTATGATTACTTTAAAAGCCTATATTTCCAGGATGAATTCTTTCTACAATTATTTAATAAAAGCAATTCTAAATTTTTTTTCTGTTTACTTTCTCTCTCTCAACTATTATATATTTCATTAATAAATCTATCCTCACTCACTGAAATATGTAATTTTTACATAGAAAGACAGGAAGATGTAACTTAAAAATTTCATATTTAAATATTAATATAGTTCTATACAATATAAAGAAAACTGAAGAATAATCTATTAAAGTTGTCGATCTGATTGCACAACATGATCTTTGTGATTTCTTCACTTCACACAAATTTAAACATTACTTCCAGTCCAGTCTAAACTAGATTACCTTGAAACCATTATGCCTAAACTGAATCTTTGTTTTATAGATAATTATTGATTAAAATAATCCAATATTGATTGTGCCACCATTTTCTGGCAACATAAGGAGCTAATACTCAATTTTTAGACAATTTCATTAAAAAAATTTTTTTAAAGAAAACACTCAAAGATTTTATTTTCAAATAAAAATAGATGTATTAAGGTAAGTAAAATTTCCAGGAGTTGGTTCAACTCCTTGAAAATCAAGGAGTAAAACCAAAATTCCAAATTATTGAACTCATGGCAAGAGTTAACTATTTGGCTACCAGCACATTGTGCAGTAGAGGACACACAAAGTCAAAGACTTGGCATTTTTTACTTTATTATAAGATACATAATATAAAACCCTTTAGTTTTAAAACTGCCATGCATTCTCCAAGACTGAGAAGACGGAACAGTTAAATATAATACTCAAAAGTATTTACTTTCTACCAAAAAAACTGATCATAATATATAACTATTTTAAGGTCACTGAGATTAATAACATAAGGCAATAAATTATTTCATTAAAATTTTTAAATAAAAAGATAATTACCTTAGTTTTTAAAGCTTCATGGTGTTCCAACATGTGAAGCAATTCGGAATTATCGATTTCCAATAACATGCCAGTGATTTTGCCAGCCAAATCTGGAAACCACATATGGATAACAGGAAAAAGGCGTTCACCAAGCATTTGTTTCTGCTCTTGAGGATTTGCTTCTGCTAACATTGAAGCAGTTAATGGCTCTTGCCCTTGAATCCGGACAGCTTGAGTAGGAACAGATTGTGGGGTAACAGCTTGAGGTACACTCTGTGGTTGAGGAGGGTTTCTCATGTTGGAGGTATACTTGAATGTTGCAGGACGACCAGCGTTAATATTTGCAGATGGAACAGCAGCTGCACGAGCTGTTCCAACATTTGAAGAGGCCATAGCTGTAACTCTTGTTCCCGAAGCAGCAGCATTTGCTACATTGGGTTGTCCAATAATAGGTCTAGCAGTCATGCTAGCTCTCATTCCTGGATTTTGAGATGCTGGAACAGTAGGGCGAGCAGCAGGTCTAGCAAATTGTGCAGATTGCATTGTTTGGAAAGCTAGCCAAGAAAAAAGTTAACATATCATTAGATATATTATAAGGTTTTAAAGTATACAAAAAATTAATGTAATGAATCAAGAGATAAATAATAAATGAAAATAGATTACTTTAAATATATTATTTTAATAAACCATTTAAAGTGACTGAACACAATAAATGAGACATTTCTCACTCTCTGACAGAAAGGAGAGGGTCATTTTCACCCTACTCAGGCACTCAAGATTTCACATGACAAATTTTTATATTTTATACACAATCTAGCACAATTTTGACAAAAATGTAGATGGGTTTACCATAAATATATTCAATGATAAGCAATCAACGTTTTATTGGCTGTTTAACATAACCAGATTAAGAAATAATACAAGCACTTTAAGATAAACAGTTGTGTATGTGAAAACAGATTGTGTTTCATAAACTATGATATGGTATATATTAATTTATTACCGAGAATTTTCTGAAATTGTTTAAAATAATTAGTCAATTTTATATTAATTTGATTCTTAGCCATAAAATACATGTTTGTAAATTTTATCAAAAAATGAGTGGAGCATATTGTTAGATACCAACTATGTAGGAAATATTTGTCACTATTTCAAACATTTTCCTTCCACCGTTTTTCATGATCGCAAATTCTCCGTGCAGCCACTATTGGAGACTTTTTGGAAATATCACCAAGGGTGACCATATGGCAAATTTTTACCAATTGAAGTATACGTAATTTTCAAGAGAAACAAGGAAAAAAGTTGTAACTCAAAAAATTTTATATTCATATATTAATATTCAAAGAATTTTATACAATACAAAGAAAACAGAGGCAAATAAAAAAAATCAATTAAAATTGCTATCTTAATTGTGCAACACACTTAGTTTGGTAATTACTTCATTTCACTCTACATAAATCGAAATACTACTAAACAGTTATGAAATTATTGTAGTTGAACTAGATCCTGAAAGCGTTTATACAAGTCAACAGTTAAGAAAACAAATTTAATTTCATCATACTGCTATTTAGTGGCAATATAAAAAACTATTACTAAATTATGTTTTCAACTATTTTATTGAAAATTTCATAAAATTTTGCATAAAATAAATTCCAGGAGGAATTCATGATTTTTAAGTAGTCAAGTCCAGGCTCTTAATTTTTTTTGGAATTTAAAGAGTTCCCAGGAGTTGTGCAAATCCTGTTATAAGCACAAATATATATAAGTTACTGAAACTGAAAATCTACATGTTAACATTAATGAATTTTATTTCCTTATTATTATATTTTGTGTTAGATTTAAAAATGTATTCTTATCCTTTACTTTTGAGGGAAAAAACTTGAATTTTTTATGGCACAAGGTATGAAACATTTTATACAATGAATGTTGCAGGATTAATCTTGAGTTGAACTACTTTGACACATAAGATACAGGCTAATTATTTATAAAGTTCTTTTTATGTCATACTGTAAATAGTAAATTTCTGTTCATTTTTCGATAAAATCCTGAAGATGGTTCATTCAAAAAATACTCATTTCAAGATGTACTTACATTAGTCTCAGACTATATTACTAGAAATGTTTACATTGAAAAAGCAAACATTAATATAATACTAAAACTAAATTCTTACCTTTAATTATCTTTAAAAAACCAAAATTGTTACTTTAATTTTGTGCAGAAATTAAAGTTGCATAGTAAATAAAATGTTATAACTACATACATTCTTAATATTACTTTATATATGTATCTTAAACTATTCCCAATCATAAAGTTGCTCACTTTATGATTGGAAATAATTTAATTTTTATTCATAGACTCACATGTTTTTGTTTTGAGATAGATAAAAAAAAAAAAAAAAAGGGACAAGATTGTCCTGGAACAATATGCCTTTCTTATATATATATATATAAGTTGTTTAGTTTCTAATCTGACTATCATATACACACGAAAATAGTATCCTCATTTATAAAAGGGAGATATCAAATCCATCTGTATCACATCTTGAAGAGCAAGTTCCAAAAAATGTACTAAAATTGTGCTTCATGAAAATGTTTCAAGTAGAAACAAAGGCCAAGATACCTTTAAAAAATAAAAATGACTCCAGATTTAAGCATGAAATTCAATATTTTTTATTAAATGACAAATGCATAAATTAAAACCAAAGTTCAACTAATCAAAAACTATTAACTTATATTGCATACTAATGTTACAAACTTAAAGACGGCAGATTCTGTACCAAATCTTTGAATCAGGATTTTCCTAGCATACTTTTCCACGCATAAATTTAATTATTTAATATTACATTAAGAGTTCAATCCATAAATTGAATAATTCTCAAAATTTTGATTAGGATTGGATTAAAGATGATGATGTTAGGGACTAAGTGTTAAAACTGTAAAGACACCCTCTTCCTTTTCCAGGGTGTTATGAAAATCAGAAAGAGTAGACGAATGCTCTGGTTGAGCTTAATAACTTATTCAGAATTAAAAATTGCAAAATACTTCAACCAACTCATACATCACTGAGAATCTTGAACTCTCATGATATGAAATGGAATAATTCCAGAACACAATCAACGGAAGGGCACATGGATGTATACATTTCTTTAAATACACGTATATCTATGTAACCTACGTTAGGCATACGAATGTTTTAGAAATTAAAAATAACCAGAAAAACAAATTAAATTCAACTTTATCTACAATTTGTTATATTTGTTCAGTAAAAATTAATCTTTTATTCAGAAACACTAAAATCTCTTGTAAATTTAAAAATCATAGACTTGTCAATTGTTTTAGCATTACATTAATCAAGATTGAATGATAGAGAAATCTATATTGTTACTGTCTTCAAGAAAACTACAAAAATTGTCCTTGAATTTAGACTCAAACAGCAATCAGAATCAATCAGCAAAATTTTCTAATTCATTCCATAACTTTTTAATTTCTACAACAGTTAAAACCTTACAAAGTGAAGCAATTGAAAATATTTTTTTAAATGCCTAAAAGAGCAACTGGCTATAATGAAAAAATGATAAAACAAGGATGAATGTTTTCTGAGTCAATAAATCAGTTTTTTGATAAAATTCTCTACATGACCATTATTTAAATTTTATGACTTTAAGACCCAAAAGGGCAGCAATTAAATTTCCTTTAATTGACCAAATAAATTAGAGTGTGAAGAAGTTGAGCACTGAAATAGGGAAAAAAAATCAGGATACAACTGCTTTAGAAAATATTCATGGTGTGACAGGTGTGTCAATGGAACAAGTATAAACCACAAATTATATTTCAGAAGTAAACAAAGCTATCAAAGGCCATTTAATGTAGTTACTTTCATCAGTTTGTTTTTTACTAAGCCAGATCATACATTTTAAGGCTAATTCAATTAAGTACAGCAGTATTAAGCTCAAATCATACATCATACAGGGTACAACATTTTTTTTTTTTTACACACAGTTACAGAAACCTTATTTCCTGTGTGACGAAGTTCAATTTCTTAAAGAAATTGTCATCTTTCTTCAGCAAGTAGCATTTTCTGCATTAAAGGTAATGCAGCAAGTAAAAAGTCAAATATGCATATCAAATTTCAAAAATGCAAAACAATAAACAATGAAGTGTTCAAATATAAACTAGATGCATTTTAAGGAGAGATTCTAGTGGCAGCTGCAGAAATCTCATTGAACACATTGGTTTTATCTGCAGAAGCATTTCTGAGTAAAAATCACTGAATAGATGCCAAAAGCTACCACAGTAATCACATTTACTGTGAGGACAACTATTTATGTTTCAAATTGGATTGTAGAATGCTATATACACTTTCTACGAAGGTTCAAAAAGTACACACATACATTGTTATGCACCCTGTATAAAACATCATTTGTCCAATTTTATATATCCAGAGGAAGAATAAGGTACAAACATTGAATAACACTGCCAATTAGCTTTGTTTTATCTAGATAAGTGATCATATCTTTAGAATAAAAAACATCAATCTTTTCAGATATATTTGAGAAATTGCAAATAATGAAAGATCTCACATATACAATCATTAATTACCCACAAATTAAATGTAATAAAAAGATTAAATCTAAAATCAAACTTTAAACTTTCATTAATGAAACTTGAATGAAAACATTTTAGATTGTTCGAAATTAATATATTAAAAACATTTGTACCCTTAAAAGTATTCTTACAACTAAATTTAAGTTCCCTTGAAAATTAGAAAATTATGGATCGAAATTTTAAAATCTCGAAATAATCGAGAAACAAGATTAAGCTAGGAAATAACATCTTGGCTTTAGAGAGAAAACAATTAAAAATATACACAAAATACTAGCAAGAAAGCTTTTAGTAAATAAAAATGAAGGGTTCAAGTTAGTGAAGAAATTTTCACGAAATCAAAATATATATTATATACATCAAGGAAGGACTGACTTCAGTATAGCACTTACCATTAATGGTTTGAATGAAAAAAATTTTGATTAGTAAATTCACTATTAGCATTTTTATAATGAAACTTTAAGAGCTCTTAAAGTAGTAATATACTTTATAAAAAAAAGAAAAATTCCAAAATTTAAGTCAATTTTGATTTCAAAAGAATTACTTGTAACAGTTATTGTAAAAATTTAGACTTAGAAAAATTTTAATGTAAAATTTTATTTATTGGAGGAATACACTTCTATAAATAACATTTTAAAATTAGCTCAGAAAAACTAAACTTTACATGCACATTGCAATGTTGTAGAGAACACTACAACAGATTGATAATTGCAATACATTATCATATAAACAAAAACTAGCATTGAAACTTTTTTCTAATGGACATCTAATTTTCTTAGTTTTGTATACTTCATACTTCTTTTTCATTAAAAAAATACAGAAATTTTTGCAGTCAATTTAAAAACTAAAGTAGGATTCTTAACATATAAACCAAATTAATGAGTTTAGGAATATCTTTTCTAAGCTGTAAAAACTAGATTTAATAATTTTCAAAAATAAATTTTTTAAAATTAAAAGAAATGATTAACTTTTAATGCTATACAATTCCTTATAAAGAAACAAATTATTGAATATAGAAATTGATGAACAATATAGTTTTATTTCCCTCTGTTACTTTTTGCACAAAAGGATTCATTTGACAGTAACAGCTTAGTGACCACAGCAAACATCGATACTTAAAATAGGAATTAAATGTACAAACTGTTAATCTTTCAACGACTAGAATGAAACCTCAATTATCTGAAATATAACCAGAATTAAAATGCATTTGCTCAACTTTTTCATTAGAATTACAATAAATATTTATGCTAAAATTAGGTGGCAATACGAGCAAAAAACACAAAACTGGCTTACAATATCAGAATGGTTGGTTTGTTTTCGATCAACGATCATTTTTGGCACACAAGGGCTAAATAAACAGGACCTACGGTTTAAAGTGGATTCCGATCCAATACATACAGCCACACCCAAGATGAGATTCGAACCAGCGAACTGTTGAATGGAAGGCAAGTGCAATAACCATCAGCCCACATTAGATCGAGTTTGCACGATTGTTTGATTTTGTTTTGTCGCTCAGACATTTTTTGCAAACAATGCTAATTAGACTGGGACCTATGGTTTAAAGTGGATTCCGAACCACTACAAACATCTATGCCCAAGACAAGATTCAAACCCACGAACTGTTGAACCAAAGGCAAACGCATTAACCATTCAGCTGAGTCTGTGAGAGGTTATTTTTGTTTCATGATGCAATATGATTGGGTAAATGCAAACAAATTTTGTTTTTGGTGCTGTTAACCCTTGAAGTATTTGATTAGTAATTTATCTTTGACAACAGTTTAAGCTTGTTAATTGGTTGATTTAGTTTGAAAGTATAAATTTTGTTTATATTTTAAAATTTAAATTTAAGTTTCGGAAGATTAGATTATATTTTACTGTTCATTAAATGAAATTTTATAAATTTAAATTTCTTTTAAAATTGTTTCATTGTAAAATTTTAGTTTTAGCATTTGTATGTTGCTAGTGATGGAAATTTAGATTCACTTTAATTTGTCAAGTCCTGATTAGGTAAGTACTTTTATTTTGCTATTCAAGTAAAATTGTTGTATGTAATAGTTTGAGTATTGAGTAAAATATTTGATATGTATTAAGGTTTATCCTGAATTGTAAGGTATCTTTTTTAGTTTTCACAAAATTGTAACATCAATCCATAAAATTGAGTTTATTTACATTAATTTTGTTTTATTGCCTAATTCTCAGAATAGATTCCTTTTCCACTGTTTTTTTTTTTTTTTTTTTTTTTTTAAGTTATGTGCTACTTTTCATTTTGGGTGTGTTGAAAGTTGTCCCCTCCAGCATCAATGCACTTTTGTAGAAGAATTTTCCACATGCCTAAAGCCATTCATTTTTTTGAATAGATGAAAAAAAGCATTTATAGCCATATCAATCTCTTCTTCTGAATGAAAATGACGTCCACGTAAGTTCTTTGGATTAAAGAATAATCAAAAGTAGCACATAGCTAGATCACGTGAATACGGCAGATGTTTGATCACTTTAATTTGTTTAAGAAACTCAACTGTTAATCCAGCTGTATGTGAAGATGCATTGACATTGTGAAGCATTAGTTCCCCAACATCTGGGAGTTCTTGTAGAATTTCTGGAAAACATTTAGTAGTATATATTTTGCTGTTACTGTCTTCTGTCTTTCCAACTTGATGGCTTTGACCAATCCCGTACTTCTGAAGAAAATGGCATACATCACTTTTTCAGTGCGTGTTGTGTTTTTCACCATAGTCGGTGTGGGATCATCTTCAAATACCCATACTTTGCTTTCTTGATGCGTTGGAATGTCAAAACACCTCCTGTAAATTCTCTAAACCATCTGAATACAGTAGCACGAGCTGGAGACTCATCACAAAATGCTAATTGCAACTGTTGAATGCATTCTTCTTGATTTAATATTGCTTTAAAATCTTAGAAAATCATAGCACAAAAATGTTCTCGCTTCAACTTTATTTTGTCTTCTGTTTAAAATTTATTCTGCTTAAAGCAAGTTGAAGCAAGTCAGTAAAAAATCTTCTGTATTAAAATTTTAAAATTAAACAGTTTTTATTTTGTAAATTCCCGTCAGCGCTTATCTCAAAAATTTCAAATATCTCGTATAATACTTCTTTAATAAGTAATTATAATAAAATATTCTATATTTTGATATTTGAAATAATGCACAATTGGAAAGCACAATTGAAATAATGCCAAAATGGAAAGCAATCAGTATTTGACAACTTGATATAGCATGTAATTTAGGTTAGAAAGATGAGCAAGGCTTGGCATTAAAAATGGACCTCCCATTACCTAGCTTTACAAAAAGCTACACGAGGAAATTTGATTAAGGAGTCAATACAAGCAATTTGGCATTCTTTAAGTTTGAATATTATAATTTTCTACATAAATTCATTTACAAGTCACAATAAAGTATTGTATTCAAGCATATTTTACAAAAATTCATTATATAATAAAATAAGGTTCAGCACATATAAACACAACATGACAATACTGCTTTAATGATTTAATCTCAATTTTTTGCTTTATGTAATTGTACAATGTAAGATACATAGCAAAAGTTACCAATAATCTTTACAACATATTTATATTTCTATGGAAAATAGAAATTTTAAGAAACCTTCATACCAGCAGGTTGAGTACCAGGTCTCATTTGAGCATTTGTTGGCCAACGTGGAGTAGCACGCATCTGAGCCATTTGAGGATAGAATCCTCGTTGAGTTTGAGCCATTGTAGGGACGAAATAACCAGCATTTGCAGGATTAAACATCTGTCCAAGCTATAAAAAAATTTAAAGTTTAATTTATACTATATTTTCTAAGTATTGATCATGAATATAGAAGGTTATTTAACATACCTGCATTCTCATTCCAGAAATTCTCTGCATGTATTGAGAAGCTAAATGAGCTTTACGCTCCTCTTTACGTTGTGCTAATGCAACATACAATGGTTTAGAAGATACAATTCTTCCATTCATTTCAGTAACTGCTTTTGTGGCTTCTTCTGGAGCACTAAAACAAACAAATCCAAATCCTTTTGATCGCCCATTACTGTCAGTCATTACCTAGTAAAAGGCAAAATTTAGATTTATCACAAGACTTATAATTCATAAAGATGAAACCAGTAAAACTCAAATATTTTAATCAAAAGATAAAAAAGTTGAGAAATTTATTGCAGTTAATTCATTTCCAATTTAAAATATTGTACAAACTAAAAATTCGAATTGTAAGAGTCACAAGATGTATGAAGCTAATTAAATACAAATTAAATATAACTTAATTAACAATGGTGAAGATTAAATAGTATCAAATTAAAAATACCTTAGCACTGGTTATTGTACCAAATGGTGTAAATTCTTTTCTTAATCGTTCATCATCGATTGAGTCATCAAGATTTTTAACATACAAATTTACTCCCTGGTATCTATTGATACGATCCATCTTCAGTTGTTCAAATCTTCGTTTTAGTTCAGCAGCTCTTTCGGATTTTTTTTGAGCACGGCCAACATACAAGACTTTTCCATTCAGTTCTTTGTTGTTAAGGTCATTTACAGCCTAAAAAACATTCAATTAATAACATTTTTCTACAAAAAGCATGTTTTAACACAAAATACATCAGAAAATCATTCACTTCTTGTTTGCATACAATTTGCTTTACGTATAAGGTCACCAAATCATTTCACTTCTGTTCATTACTGATACAATTATTAATCATATATACTTTAATTAGGAGCAATATTATAAAATCATACTTTAACTAAAATATACAACAAAATTTTAAAACTGGAAGACACCATATTAATTTTTTTTACATAAAATTATATACAATAGCAGTCAGTGTCAAAAGTGCAAATGAAGAAAATCTATCAAATGAAGAAAATCATATTTTAGTTACTTAAAGATCATATTGAAAAGGCAAGACATCAATGCAGTTAAGGTGAAGAGTTTCTATTTGTAATTAAATTTCATACTACTAGTCAATTATTTTAATTAAAATTGGGACATGAACTTCATAAACTATAACAAAAAAATTTAAAATATGTCCCTACCATTTAAACATTAATTGTTTGGAACATTATCAGTTAAACAGTGGAATAAAATGAAAGTGAGAACAGAAAATGTGATACAAACTTTACAAATACTTGAAACAAAAGTAACAGTTTAAGATGGTATTACATAACTAATAATTTTTAGTAATATATTTTACTGGCCAATAAATTTTAATTATGGTAAATAAATTTTTTAAATAAAAGAATCAAATAGAAAAGCCTTAATAAAAGAAAATATGGCTAAACTGACTATTACGGTCACACCTCGTAAATCTCGGAAGGTCGCCACGGTCTGAGCGAAAAGTCGCCAAATCGGTAAAATTTGGAGATTTTTCATTGCCAAGTTTTTTTGCCATAAAATCACCAAAAGCGATAAGTCGCCAACTGTGTCACTATGCATATCGTCCGAATACCCCGAAAACGCTAGCCATTTTTATTTTGGATTTTTTTATTGGCTGTAAAGCGCAGTAATTAAAATTTTTTTTTTTAATATTTATATTTTATTTCACTTCGTATGTAGCGTGTAATATAAATATTATCTTTAATATACGCATTTTTTTATTTCGGGTCGGATATAGTGCCGGAATTTCAATAATGTCTTTTATATTCCTTTTGTATTTCGCTGAGAATATAGCGAAGGAATTTCTATCCTGTCTTTTATATTCGTTTTGTTTTTTTGTTGTGGATATAGCGCAGGATTTCCAATCCCGTATTTTATATTCAATTTTGAGTTTGCTGTGCGTGTAGAGAGCCTAGTGAAAAATGTAGGTAAGAATTTTATTTTCTGCAGGCATGCTGAATTCCTAGAAGTGTATGTATTTAAATTTCCAATAATAAATGAAACAATAAAATCTAAGCTCTAATATTATTCTAGATTTGTTTACTTTTATGTAGTAATGATTTGTAACATTCTGTGTTTAATAGCTGAAATTCTGTGTTTTAATTTGTTTTTAACTAAATATTATTAAATGTAATTATTTTTGCTACTCTATTTACTTAATTTTAATCCTGAAGTATTTTTAAATAGAATTTTTAATCAATTCTGACTACGATCACTGTTTTCTTGCATGCGGTTAGGCTTAGCAATTCGAAATATAGGGGGAAAACCGGCATTTAGTTTTAGGGGAGGGAAGGCAGAATTTCTAGTCGGGCGAAACTCCCGCTGTTTTTCTGCGCCAATTACAGGTCGATTGGCACTCTTTTTGGATTGCCAATCAATTTCCAAAACACCCGTCTCAGGCCCTTCGCGAAAAATAATTTCGCCAAGGTGAGACCGTAACTCAGTTTTACCGAAAATAGAAATAATCTGGAATAAATCACAAATAGTTATATTTTCAATATAATATTAATACTTATTGTTAATATATACCTTTTCCGCATTTTCTGGATCTTCAAAACTAACAAATCCAAATCCCTTGGGCTTGCCGGTTTCATCTGCCATTACCTTGGCACTTGTAATTTTACCGTATTTCTCAAACATTTCTCGTAGTTTTTCATCATCTAAATCATCACCGAAGTTTTTAATGTAGACATTCATGAATCTTCTTGCTTTTTGACCGAGCTGTTTTTCGCGTTCTGAACGAGGAACAAATTTTCCTACAAAACTAATATAAAAATATTTTATTAAAATTTGTATCACTAAAATTATTAGAAAATAAAAAACTAATTAATTAAATTTGTAAAAGTTTAAAAGCCAGCGCAGGTTCCAAAGGATTTCTAATTTTTGCACCTAGCACTATAGTTGTCAATCTAAACATCACTTTGCAGAATAACTTTTTTTTTAACTTATTATAATTAAACTTGAATAAAGCAATCTTGTGCTACTTTGAATTTCAAATATCAAAATTTAGAGTACTTCATAAGAACTTACTATAAGTATTAAAACAAATTTCATGAAGACTGCACAATAAAAAAAGAAAAATATAAACTAAACATCTAGTCTACAATGAAAGGCAACCTGACAATAAAACTGAATCACTCAAATTATATTTTATGAACACTTATAATTAACCAGGCAGTGCAACAACCTAATTTAACAACAAACGTAAGTGTTTAAACCTCAACCATTAAGACGACAGGGTAGTAAAGCCAAATCTAGTGTAAATATATTTTTACAAGACTGAATCTAATGAACTGTGCAGTGGTGCCCATCTTGAAAAACATTTGTTTAAACAATAGTTCTAATGATATTCTTATTTATCATAATGATCTAAGTATCAACTTTCATTTTTTTACTTAAAAATAAAAAACTTGTCATAAGATTACTTAGTTTATTTTTTCAAAGGCAAGCAATCTAGTCTTCAGAGAACTTTTTAATAATTTAAAAATGTTCATAAAAACTAATTTAATTCTGATGTTACACATATACATGGATCAATATTATTCAACTGCAATCTTATCAAGTAAATATTTTTTATAGTTTGTTACCTTTATTCAATACATAATCAGATTTCCCTTATTTATTGGGCAGTTTGACTATATCCTAATGTTGATAGCCACGGTTTTCAAGGTTTCTCAGTCAAATGGGAAAAGCTCTCTATTTCTTGCTTATTTTTCACTAAATAAATATTTTTTTGTTCTTAAAATGGAAAGTTTTGCCTGTAGTTTACTCTGAATTGTAAAATTTTTTAAGAAAATGAGTTGTTTTAAAATATCAAAAGGTTATGAAATTAATATTTTTAACAGAACAGAAAAATTACTATGTACAAAAACCTCTGGGAAGAGGACATAAACAAAATTTTTTGTAATCCTCTAAACAGATATCACAATTTTACAATTCTTACAATATAAAAATTTGGAACTAGTTTGGTTTCCCCATATATTGGCGAACGCAGCGATTTTTCCCGAAGTTCAATCGAAAAATAAGCATTTTAGAAATTTAAAAAAGGGAAATATAAATGGACTTACTTGATATGAAGTTGAGCTGACGTGCCGATTGGTATGTTTATTTCGACATTTTTTCGCTGTCACCAGTGTCACATTTCAGTTTGTTTTTTTTTTAAATTATTTTTTAAATATTTACACAAATATTTTTCTAAATATTTACACTTTATAAAATTTTAAAAAAGCTAAAAAAAAAGGCATGCAAAAAATATTATTTTAAATATAAATTACTTTATAAAATTGAAAAAAAAAAGGATTCAAAAATATGTTTCTAAATATATAAGATAATAATGAATTAAATTATTAGGATAATAATGAATTAAATTAATAAGATAATAATGAATTAAATTAATAAGATAATAATGAATTAAATTATTAAGCTAATAATAAATATATATTAAATAAACGAAATAAAAAGAATTAATGTAAAAGAAATTGTAAAAAATAAAAATAAAAATTTACGATGATTAGACGCTGGTGACAACGAAGCACATCCCTTAATTGCACCTAGAGCAAACTAAAGACAAATGGCTTCCAATTCAAATAGAAACGTCAAAAAAACGTGGGACATAGAATTTTCTAGAACAATGAAAGTCGAAGTAATTTTTAAATAGCTTTAAAATTTATGTTAAACACAAGAAAATTGATTAGTGGCAACAGCAACAAAAAAAAGTAACTAAAACTGAATTTGGCAACACTAAAATAAAAACAAAAGCTGAAATCGGCAACACTACGCAGTAAACAAAGGGCGCCAGATTTGGCGAGAAATCTGGGGATACCGAACTTGTTCCAAAAATTTATTTGAATGAAGGTGGCAAGTTTGTTGCCACCTTTCTTGTGATATAAACTACTATTAACAGATGTTATTCAAAAATGAAGACTAACTATAAATAGCAAATGGATTTAAACACAACTATAACTAGCTATCAGGTAAAACTGATTTATATATGTATAATATTAAGTTTAAAGATGTTAAAATTTTCTTTCTGAAATACTTTAACATGGTACTAAAATATCTAAACAAAATCTGAAAGTTTACAACTTAATATTCCTCATATTTCCATTTAAAAAAGTCTTAAGTTTGAAGAATTTAAACAGATGAGTTACAAGACTATTATAATCATAGAAGGATTCAATTTAGTTTCTGACAGCCACAAAGTCATAAAAAGATAGAAAAAAGACAAATAACTAATCATTAAGTTTACATTGCAGAATTGTTACAATTTACCAACCATGCTATAAAAATTGATATGATAACAGCATTAAAGAGCCAAACACTTGGAACTGAATAGCATGTGGAATATCAGTATGCAGACAACATTGTACAGTTATCTTAACTTTGAAGATATACAAAAAACAAGACTAAGAAAATACTTAAAAAAAAAAAGAAGTAGGCTGCATTATAAATAAAAAGCAAAAGTTTTATGTCAGTAATTGTAATCTAAATGGCAAAAAGAGTTAACACTGTTTTAAACATATACTGAAGGCAGTGCACACAATGACAAAGTACACTATGTTTTTAAAGTTCTTAAGTATGAAGAAAAAAATTAAAACAGAAATATATTATATAACAGAAGAATCTATACTTTTACATGGAAGTGAATAATGGGAATTAACCAACAGGTAATAAAATATCTTAAAAGGATTTTGGAAATTTATTGCTTACAAAAATAAAGCAGTTTATATGAAAAACTTATCCTATTACAAACCTTAAGAGATGCAATGGATTAGACACTTTTACTGAAGGAAACATAGATGCCACAAAAATATTTTACACTGGCACTTGATACATGCAGGAAGATAATTTGCTAAGCTTTTTTACACAATAGCTTTAGAGAAGGCAAGTACTGATTTCAATTTTATTATTGTAAAGCCTTTAATTACATTTTAGACTATATTAGCATATAGTTACCTACTTCGATATCAAATATAAAACTAGCTAACTAAATGAAACTTTGAAATTTAAAAATTATGAAGAGGTAATAATTCATCATAGATGAGCTAGAATATTTAACTTCAGAAATATGCAAAATACATTCTATATAGAAAATACTATAAATCAGTACTATATATACTGAAAAAATATGCAATACATACACTTTTCTGCCATTTAAAAGCATTCCATTAACCTTCTGAATTGCATTATTAGCTGCTTCCTCAGTTTCAAAATGAACAAAGCCATAGCCTTTTGAATTACTTTCTTCATCAGTAGCTACCTATTACATTGAAAAAAACACATTAACATAACACCTTTAACCTTAAAACACTGGGGTAACTGCGAGTGATTTAAGACTAGCCTATAAGTTACAGAAATAAACCTCTGCAAACACTGGACTTAATTAAATAACTTAATAAATTACTTACTTTGCAAGATAGAATATTTCCAAATGCAGAAAAAGTGTCGTACATTGCTTTATTATCTATGCTTTTGTCCAGATTCTTTATAAACACATTTCCAACTCCAGATTTTCTTAATGATGGATCTCTTTGTGACCACATAATGCGAATAGGTCTTCCTTTAACCATATCGAAGTTCATAGTGTCCAAGGCTCTCTCCGCTAATATAAAAAGATACTTTGCTTAAACATCATTTAAAACAAAATTTCCGTAAGTAAACCGATATCTGAAAACAAAACCTGTCCAATTTGATAATACGGAAAACTTAATCACGACCTAAGTTGATAACTATAATGGCATAGCTGATTTGAGAGTTGGAAGCTTATTTAACTAAATATCTTAATGATAAATTAAAGAAAATATATAGTTTAGATACATAATTATAAATGCCACATCAAAATTTGTTGCACTCATTACTACAGAAGTTTAAAAAAATCTAAATAAAAGATTAATTTAAATCTTGCAAATTTAAACATTTACATAAAAATTTTTATCATGTTTTACTAACGACAAAATTCTATTACCTAATTCCATTACGAACAAAATAATAAGCGATACTTAGGTGCAAAAATTCGATAGAAAACTTAAGAGGACAAAACTTACTTAAGAAGACAGTACTTACCATCAACAGGCTGCTGGAAATTCACGTAAGCATAACCAAGGGAACGGCGTGCTATGATATCCCTACACACGCGAATGGAAAGGACAGGGCCAGCACTGGAAAATTTTTCGAAGAGCATGGCCTCTGTAACATCATTATGAAGATCTCCGACGTACAAAGACGCAACTGGGTAATTAGGACCATTGGGATTGAGAGACATTTTAAAAATACCTTACTTCAACGGTAGGCTTATTACTTAGGTGAACTAGATTTATGTGAAAGATGTTAAAAACCTAAAATACTTTTTTAAATACTTTATAAGTTTTACTATTTTTTTTGTCTTTTTTATATTTCTGATTTTTTTTAAGAAGCTCAAATAAAAAAAACAGATGGTTAAGTATCAAAAAAAAAAAATTTTTTTTTTCACCCACGTGAACAAGTAAAAGAACTCGAACTAAATGAACGATGAGCATGAACCAAATATTTATATACGCGATGTATTCTTGCGCGATAAAAAAGAGTTTCCAACAGAAATTATAAAAATTACACCAAATTGCTGCTAAAAAATGAAACGTTTAACGTAAACCGATTTCAAAAATTTTAAATTATAATGTTATATCTTTGAATACATTTAACTAAATAGTATTTAACGAATTTATAATATAAAAATGCCCGTGCGCTTTGTATCCCAAATCTAAACCTGTTGCCAATTTTAACTTATTATTTTAACTTATTTTAACTTGTTGCCAATTTAAAAGAGAATAGAATTATTCTCATGACTTCAAATAGATCATACAAACTTTTACGTAAATGCGTATTGCATTACAACTGCCTCTTTTCCTTGAAAGCAACTCTTTTGGACTTAACATTACGTGACATCAAAACTAAACTTGCACCAATTTCTCTTATCACCCAAAAAATATTCGAGATTGTCATTAGATGTGCTATAAGAAAATAACTAATTTGCTGGATTTAATAATAGATCACTTTTCTGGCTAACATTTTTAACGTTACCATATTTTACATAATAGGTTCCAGATTTCATGATGAATTATTATTTTTTTTCTTTTTCGGAATTTTGTTTGCAGTCCAATTTTATTTAATGCATTGAGAGCGACCTTGTAATTTTTTTCAATCAATTTCATCAGGCAATTTAATAATTTGAATTTTTTTTAGAATGATGGAAGGCAATCTTTTGCCACCTGAAAAGAAAAAAAAACTTTAATTGCTGCAATCTAATCGTTAACAATATAGTTCACTATGAAAAAAGAAAAAAATGTGGAATTGCCTGACGATGCTTTTGAAAAATTGTTTCCATAATCTAATGAAAGAACTGCTTTAGGAGTATGTTTGGAAAGTATTACTTAAAGTATATTGTAGTTATTTAAATGTAAACAATTCATAATATAAAATTTAATATTTTATCTAAAGATATGAATTTATGAATATTTTTAACTATTTATAATGTCTAATATTTATGCCTGCAACATTTCCTTATTTAACATTTTCTTTCTTGTTTCCTGAGGAATATTGTTAACAAAAATCGCGTTTCATCACTCTTCATAAAGATATGTAAGCAACAAATATTGCGATTAAAATATTTTTGTTATATATTTTACTGATATATTTTACTATATATATATATATATATATTATTTATATATTATTGTAAGTAAAATTATGAAAAATCACTGAAATATTCACTTATTTTTATAAATTATGTTATTTCTTGCTTGAATTCATGATTTGGATAAGATTTTTAACTGGTGCACAATTATTTTTGCAGATTAAATTTCTTTTCGGATCAGTAGTGAATAGAAGCGATGGATATTTGAGATCTCTTATTTATTGTTTTAATTCATGCCTATATATTAAGCAATATAATTATTATATATTAAACATTTATAATTTATGACAAATGCATTATTATATATGTAATAATTTATAAATATGTCTCTTTTAAAAGACATCAATTTTTCTTTCTTATTATGTTATAATTACTTGAATTTATTGCTATTGAAAATTTTAAAATAATTCATATTGTTCTCTTACACATTTTTTTAACAAATTTTACTAAGGAGTGAAATTGCCATTTGAGTATAAATTTTACAACAGATTATGGAAAGCGTATTAAAATTTTGTTCTACGAAGTTTTGGATCCACACACTATAGAATTCAATATTATTCTTTCTGTCTCAGTAAATATTTATTTAGAGCTTTTGTATACTGACATTGCGATGTGTGACAAGATGTTTGGAGTCGTTTGGACAAAAAGCAAATCAAAATTTCTTCTGAAAAATTATCCGCAATGTACTTGACGGCTTACATTTATCTGAAAAATGAGATTAACTTATGGATTAAGAGATAATGTTGCTTTTCCTAAAAAATTTTTTTATGGAACTTTATTTCCTTAGAGATTTAGATAATCTTTAGATGATTTATTTAAAGAAAGAAGTTGCAGAAAATACTTTGGGCTTACTTAATTCAAGATTTAGATTATTTCACCATGAAAAGTAGAGAAATGTATATAACTTTCATTCAAAGGATCTTCCAATTTATTAAAAAATAAAATTCCAATTTATTGAATTCCAATTTATTAAAAACTCAAACAAAATCTTCACAATAAAGAAGATAGAATGGTGGTAACACGAAACGAGTCACCTCTCTAGAAAAGTCCTAAACATCTAGAGATGTAAAATTCTCAAGAATTTGACTTAGTTCTTATTCGTATCCCTTTCATTCAAAGGATTCAGAAGAATCCGAAGACTCTGAGTCGTTAGATTTAACTGATTCGAATGAAGTAAGTAATCTACTTCCAGCTTAATTATTCAAGTAATATTATATTAATTGAATTCTTTATATATAATTTTTTGATAAAACAGAATACAGGATCAAGCTCCAGAATTTAACAGTTGCTTCGAAATTTTATAAAAACATAGCTTTAATATTCTACACAACATCTAAAGTTTGTGGATCTAGTTGTCCAATAATATACTTAGTTTTAGACATGAGTTCGTGCTTAAGAAGATGAATTTCCTGTGCGTCTTAATGTTTGTAAAATTATCTTGTGATTAAATTCTCATTTTATTTTTCGATAATTCATTGCAGAAAACAAAGAATAATAATGATAGTATATCAAATGTAAATATTTTTAGAGCAAAAATGAAATTAAAAAAAAAAGAATTAAAATACATTATATTATTTTTTGATAACTTTTTGTGTGTAAGATTTGATTATTACATTTTAAATGCACTTTACAGTATATCTTTCTTTGTATAAATTTTGATAAATATTCCAAGTTGCTTAATTTTCCCATGTAGACATATTTGAATTAGTCCTCGCGTTTGAGAAATTAGCGTAGAGTGATAAATCATATTAACAAACAAAAATAAAATAAAAATGATTCTCAGATTACCTAAATGACAGAAGTGGCTTTTTTTTAAAGTAAAACTAGATCAAATATTATTTTTTTATTTAAATAATGATATATCAACTTTATTAAAAAAATTCATACCTTATATTTTATGTTATATTTAAGAAATGTATTCTGCTTGAAAGTAGTTAGTATTTATGTCTTGAATTATTAATTTCTTTTTCCATCTCCTTTTTCTTTATTAATTTTTCAAAAATAAATATTTTTGAAAATAAAATAATATAAATTTTTTGTTTCTTGTTTCTTTCTATGTTGTAGAAATTTGTTTCATTCTCTTATGTAAGTTTGTAATTAAACATATTTCTATATTAACTTTTCAAATATGAATATTTTTGAAAATAAAATAATATAGATTTTTTGTGTTTGTTGTTTCTTTCTATGTTGTTGAAATTTGTTTCCTTGTCTTATGTAAGTTTGAAATCAAACATGAATACGTTTTTAAGCTGAGATTAAATTTAGGTGAGATCATTTAAATTTTAACACTCCAAATTTGATTATCTGATATCTGTAACTAAAAAGGACTTCTATTTTTATAAATTGATTATATAACATCAGAATGAACTTATATGTCAACTTATTAAAGAAAGTTATCAATCAGTTAGCAAAATTTCTTGTAATATAAGCATCTCTTTTATCAACTCTTTTCAATATAAAATTCTATAAAAAAAGATTTATTCAAATTTCTATTAAATTTAAGCAAAAAAATACATAAGAAGTTTATAACAAGAATTTTTTTAAATTATACTTTCAGTGAAATTTCAAATTTTTTCCACTATAATATACATTATTTGACTCATATACGTTTATGAATGATATCAGTCTAAGAAATGTTGATTTCAATTGTTCAACATTTTCCTATTCTGTTTATTATTTGAATATTGTGACACTTCACTTTATCTCTACCTTTCCGAGAGCGCCCATGGCGGGGAGAAGGAAAGACAGTTAGGCTTTTGATTTCAAACTTATGAGATGTGTTTTATTCATTCTTTTAATTTAGAGTTTCTGTTTGTTATTGTGTGTAACTTAACTTTGAATAATTAAATTATTGTTACACTGAAGGCTGTTTTGATTAAACCCACAACCACCGGACACATTGGCGCCCAACCGCTTTTCAAAATTATAGCCTTTATTGCAAGCAGAGACCTATTCTAAGTTATCAAAAACAAAGGCTTGACTCATGTTTTATTTCAGGCGAATGGAATCAAAACTACTCCGAGTATATGATTGAATAGTATGTCCTGGATTTTCTGTTTTATTTTGAACTGTAATTTCATCCTGAAAAACGGATTTCAAGGTATAGTTGCTTTTCACCCCGAAAAGAAAAGTCATTTAAAGGTACTGTGTTAACATTTTTCCTAAATTTGGAAAGTGTTATTATTAAAATAATTTAACTTGTGATAAATTTTATTAGGAATCATTACTATTATTAAAATTGTTGGTCACAGTTTAATAAAAACAAAGCGTTTTCTGAATGAAAAACAGTGTCCTTGAAAGTAAAATCTTGTTCTAAAAAGTTATTTTTCTTTCTTCGTATCGAATTGTATTTGAAATAAATCATTTTAATATTATTGTGTTGAAATTGTGTGTATTTTGGAAGCCTTCCCGGTAAACCAGAAATTGTTAATTTATGGTATGTGTTCTGAATTAGAACAAATGTTGCATTTGATATCAAGCTGTATTTACCAAATCATCGGTAATGTTTACATTTGCATTTTACTTCAGTCTAAAATACATAAATAAATAAAAATGCTAAAAATAGTATTACCTTAAGATTGTATTTTTTTTCCTTCTTCACATGGAATTAATAATTGTTTGAATTTTTTCTTTTCATTTGAAGGTATTATTATTATTTTTTTTTTGTCATCACGATTTGAAACATATATAAAGTATATTATTTTATTTCTGAAAGAATATAATAAAAAAGGTTTTACGAAACCCAAATTTATAATGTATGTATGATTGTTTAATGAAAAATAACGTATTTTTCAATGTATGTGAATTTTTAATTGATAAATTAAATATTACTAGAACTTGTGATTATTGAATATATTTTTGTGTTTTATTTAGAATATTTTCGTGTTATTGATTTTTATATAAATATAAATCTATATCGTGTTATTTTTACATGATTCATTTTAGAATAATTGAAGCTACTTTCGATTATAGAAAACAATACTCTGAATAGGTGTTATCTGTTGTTTGAATATTTATATAAATTGAGGTCAAATTAAATTTTATTGATTGGTATATACTGTAGAAGAATAAATGGTACAAGAGTTTTAAATTATGGTAAATTGTTTTTGCTATTTAAAATGAAATCGAAAGTGTTCATTAAATTTATTGTATATACGTATATGTATAAAATTATGTTATCATAAGTAATTATTGTTTTTTCAATAATCAAATAAGATTTCTACATAGTTATTATTTTAGTGACTGAAATTTGAATTCTGGATAAATTTTCATAATTGATGCGTACGACTTTTTAACTTGTGAATTTGGTTTTCACTTATTAATTATTCTATTTACAATTGTTATCATAAAAGTTGGTTTTAAATGAGTTTTAAATTAAACATTTCAAGTGACTTTTACAATTTTTAAAAATGTGTCAATGATTAATATGTTAAAATTATTTTGAACTATAATTTTATTCTACAGTGAAAATAAATTAAGTAAAATTATTTTATTCAATTTTTAAGTACAGTGAGTATAAATTTTGTTAGGGATTGTAAGAACTTTACATAAACCATTATGTTTTCATTTATCCTCAAACTTTAATTGACATTTAAGACTTTCAAAATTGGTAACCTTTCTACGATAGACTTAAGATGGCATATCTTGCAAAAGGTCGAAAAGAAGATTTGATATTGTTGGCTGAGAAATTGGGCTTGGATATTGGAAACAACTTGAAAGTAATCCAGCTAAAGGATTTAATCATCAAATCTGAAAAGTATGATGAAGAACTAACGAAAAACTTGTTATTCAGTATTATTGAAGAAAGAGTATCAAAAGAAGAGCAGGTGAGATCAGCAAAGGCAAAAAAAAAAAAAACTGAATGTGAGCGTATAACAAAAGAAAAACAAATAGAAGAAGCCAATTGCTTCATCTCCCTATCGACTCTCTCCAGCCAGAAAAGATATCTTAAAAAGGAAATTGAAAAGGTTCTTGCCTCAGGGATAATAGAAGAGTGTGATTCATCATACGCATCACCAGTAGTGATCATACCTAAACCAAATGGTGAATTTAGACTTTGCGTCGACTACCGCAAGCTCAATGCGGTCACCAAATCAGATCCATATCCGTTACCACGAATTGACGATCTTCTGCACAATGCTAAATACATTTGAAGCAGTTTTTAAATTTTGGGAAAAGAGAGTCATTTTGATGAGTATCTGAAATTTATATTCGCATAATAGTTTGAAACTATTGATCAAATTGCAAAACAATTGACAATGAGCAAATTCAAATGCACATACAGAGCTGCAAAAGAAAATTGCTAAAAACAATTAATTTGTTTTATGTTTTTTTTATAGGAAAATTTAGATTTATGAAACATTTATTTACTCATTTAAAAACAACTTATCAAGACATTCAATTAAATTTTTAAGAAAAGCTGTTTTACAGTAAAGAAAAATTTTTCAAATGTTAAGCAGAAATTGAAAATGAAATTATGAGCAGTTGTACGGGGTGGTGCAGAGGAAACGCATGTTTTTCGAACCGCTAGTACGCGGCGACGGAAGAGGGTAGTGACCTTGAACGAATGTTGGCAGACGGCCCATACAATGCCGTTTCAGTCGCTATGGGGCGTTGTTCGTTGTCGAGCAGTTGTTTAGAAACGATGACTCTGTAGTTACAGTGCAACGTCTTTTCCGTCAATATTTTAGAGTTGGACGTCGAGGTGCAGTGCCTGATCGAAATACTGTACTCCAATGGGTTGCAGCGTTTAGAAATACTGGTTCTGTGATGAAAAAGAAACCACCTGGTCTTCCCCGTTCAGTTCGTACTCCGTAAAATGTAGACCGAATCAGAATGGCAGTTGTTACTAGTCCGAGATGATCGACTAAACGACATGCTGTAGCGCTGGGTATGTCACGTTCGCTTCACCGCATCTTACATGATGACCTCAATTTCCATCCATACAAAATAATGATTGTCCAGCAGCTTAATGAAGGGGATTTTGTACAGCGCATAGAGTTTTGTCGCATAATGGATGAAATGTTTACGGAAGATCCAGATGCTACAGTCTTCATGAGTGATGAAGCACATTTTCATCTTGAAGGTTACGTCAATGTTCAAAACTGTCGGTATTGGGCATCGAATAACCCTCAAGAATTACAAAGACCTCTGCACAGTTTTAAGGTAACAGTGTGGTGCTGCGTTTCAAAGTTGGGGATTGTAGGACCCTATTTTTTTGAAGAGGAAGGAATTGCAGTTACTGTTACATCAGCTCGCTACGTTGAAATGTTAAACAACTTCTTTCGTCCAGAACTTGAAAGGCGTCAAGTGAACATGAGAGACATTTGGTTTCAGCAGGATGGTGCCACAGCTCACACGGGGAGAGCATCCATGGCAGTGGTTCGACAAATGCTCCCAGGACATGTGATTTCGAGATTTAGTGATGTTCACTGGCCCCCTCGCTCACCCGACCTGTCGATATGTGACTTCTTTTTGTGGGGATATTTGAAATCAAAAGTGTATATCAACAAGCCTCGTACACTCGATTACCCTTAAGAATTCCATTCGTCAGGAAATTGAAGCCGTACTGATTATTTTCCGAACCTAAATATGGTATGTAATTTCAAAAACTGCATTAAAAAACCCATAATATCATACTTGTTTTTATTATTTTCAACCCATTGTGTCCCAGTAATTCAATATTGAAAAACATGCGTTTCCTCTGCACAACCCTGTATAAAGAAAAATAGAAATAAAGTACTTGACGATTGAGGGCAATAAGCGATTGGCGTATCAAAATCAAATGATCTTACAATTTTACGAAAAACATATTCTTCCGCAAAATGAATTAGCTTTGCAACGAAGAAAGATTTAAATATTATCTTAGAGACTTTAAAATTGATGTAAGAGTCATCTTTGATACAAATGATGCTCTGTCTCAATATAAAATTCCCCAAAAATGAAAGAGACAGATGACTAATTATTGATGTATAATTCATGGATATTCTTTGATCTAATTATCCAAATCTTCCCAAAGAGGATTTTTTACTGGCCATAATGAACCCAAGACAGATAAAGCTGATATAAATATACGGAAATGACATTATAATGATAAACGCCGGAGCTAACCAATATGAGTTTTTATTAATAGCATTAATGATTATAACTCAAACCACTAAGATCTTCAGGCTGTTGTATTTTTTTCAAACAGAACTATTGCTGATGTTCCACAAGCTTTTTTCCGAGAGTTTAAAAAAATGTCCCTTTTCAAAACAAGGAGTGTTCATGTCTTATGATTCTGCTTTTTACAATGCATTTACAAGTATATTTGGAAAGATTAAAAAATTATTTATTATGCCCATGGCTATACATCTTAGCTCCATAAATGGTTTGTCTGACTTTATAAATAAAGTGGGCGACCCAATTTATTTGAACTAAGAGTTCATGGGCTTGAGGCTATGCCACAAAATGCTATAGAGCAGCGATGCTTTAAAAATAAAAAAAAGTACTCTTATCTAAGGAGGAAACAATCTTCTGGTGAATACTTCCAAAATTTCTATATGAACAGGATTCAGCAGTGAGCACACTGCTATTGTTTAGAAAGTAAACACAAATGTGAAACTTAAAAGACAGCACTGTGGAAGATGAATATTTATGTAATTCACGTTAAGTATAAATTAAATTAATATCATAAAGAATATTGCCTCATGTTGCGTATGTTCATTTTTCAACGGAAAAAGCCCCAGTTTTAGTAAATTTTAATTGTGTAATGATTTATTATTATTTTATATGATTTGTTATTTTGTGTATTTTTACATAATGTCATATGAGGGCTTATTTAACAAAACGGAATTTCTTATATAAAATTACATTACATGATTCGTTATGAAATGCATTTTTTGACAGCAATGATTTTTAAAGTGATGTATTATCGCCCATTAAATATTTTTGCAGTGAAATTTATCTATGAATAGTGGTTTTATAAATTAATGGGGCCTTTGGTTATCGATTGTACAGGGCACCTATGTATTCATTACGATACGTATAATTTTAATTATTTAACCATATTATTTTAAGGAATTCTGTAACTATTGCGAATGAGGGATGTAATACAATGAATTGTTTGTTGTTGTTTTTTTTTGTTGAATTAAGAATTAATAATAATTTTAATCAAAATGTTTATAATTGAAGTCTAAATATTACAAAACAAATATTTTATTATTTTTTAAAATCTTAAATTCTCAAATACAAATTTTATTTTACTTTTACGGGTGAGTTTATTTTGTTCATTTTGCAAATATATGTAGTATTTTCTTTCAAACTTCTAGTAAACTTTATATTATTATCAAATTTGATAAATTGTACATGGGTTTCATTTTCATAAAAATTACTCTCCAATCATATTATAAACTAACCTATTTAATTCAAAATAATTTTCTAAAAATTTTTTAATTTAACAGTCATTTTAACAAATGCAAAACATGTTCTGTTCTCCAAATATAAAAAGAGGTTCAACATTTTCTTAACATTACACCCCCCACACACATTTTGTGTCAGGTTTCGGAGAAAAATCCTAAAAGATGTCTTTTTCCAGCATTTCTTGTTATCGACGACGCCGATTTCTATTCACCCTGAAGTTATTGTGTTCACAGATGTTCAAAACCGGCATTCAATGAAACGAGTTTTCCAAAGCAGACAAAGGAATGAATAGTTCTTGTTGCCCTTAGAAAATCTAATCACTCATCTTCAGTATTATTTACAAGTTGCTTATCTCTCTTTGTCCTTTTGATTTTTTAAAACAATAAAACAAGAATTTTTAAATTTTTTTTTTTTTTTTTTTTTTTTTTTTTTTTTACATATTTTTTTAAAAAAATGAAGTTAATGCATAAATTTCTTTTCTAGTTTTGAAAAATAATTTTAGCATAGCAAAATTTAAATTTTATAAATAAGTTAATAATATTAATTTTTCTTCAAATATTATGTATGATTATATTGTATAAGAAATTAGATTTCTTGGTATTCATATTTTCTCAAGAATATTAATGAATTATATTATATAGCCGCTAAAATCTTAATTTTAAATAGGAAGTAAAAATCATATAGCTGCAGTAAGTCAGTGAAGACCATCTCTGGGCCTGAATATATATATATATATATATATGTGTGTGTGTGTGTGTGTGTATGTATGTATATGTAAAAATAATAATGTTTGAAATATTTATTAATTTTTCTTTGTAACAAAACAAGCATTTTGAAAGTTTTAGCATATACTTTTTTTCATCTCTACTAAAAGAAATTTTCCTATATAAAAGTTAGGTATGAAGGGAATTTTTATATATTTTTGCGGTGAAATGATTTCAATTTATACATTCTATGATTTACTTTCCTATTGCGTTTTTTGGGTTCATTTTGCTTTAAAATTTAGATTGTTTAAAGTGCAAAAGTAGCTTTTGCACTACAAAAAAAAAAAAAAAAAAAGATTAACTAAGTAAGGCAAAAAAGTTTACTCCATGTTGTATTTATTTCGTATTGTATGCAAAAACTACACTGTTTACTTTGAAATTAGAATTCTATATCAAAATTCACAATTTATTTTGTTCAGTAACCTAACCATTAAAGACAGGACTTTGTTTCACTGTGAATAGAGTGCTTGTTATATAGTTTCATAAATAGATTTTATTTCATGTGAAACAATGCGATAATGAAAGTATGATCACATTACTATTTTCACTAAATAGTGCATCTTTTAATTATTTTTTCTATGGTATTTATGCTGATTTCACCAGTTGTTAATCGAGCGTAACTGGTACCTGAATAAAATTCCTATTTTGACGGAAATTAGTTACATATTATACAGAGAAAAACTCATAATAAGAATACAATACAAATATTTAAATAAAAAAGCAATTACTTGATAATAATCTAAAATATAGATAATTTTAAAAGCTCTGGTTGTATTTTTAGGTTTGAGATTAAAAAAAAAAAATTAAAACTAGAATTGGATTTGGAAATGTGTCAGTGAATAATCGAGATTGTGGTAATATAGAATTAATTAAAAAGATCATTTACTTTATGTGTTAATATAATTGTTTTAAAAATTATACAATTTTTAAGCAATAAAAGACATTAATTTTACAAATATAAGTAAATGTACTTATTAACAATAAAATAATTCTAGCATATTAATTATACTGTATACATTGTATGCCTTTGATGAAATAAATTGATCAATTATTTTGTCGATCACTTTAAATTTTTTTCTTTTTTACACTTAAAAATTATTTGAAGTGCGATTCTTATGTTTGGAAAAATATCTTTATCATAACGCATTGTTCAATTGAATAGCTTCAACATAGATTAATATGCTTAATTTCATTTAAAAAATTGTACGAAATTGTTTTTTATTATTTATTTATTTATGTATATCTTTAATAGAATTAAAAATATTTTCAGCGAAGCAATGTAAAATTAAATTTTTAGTTTTTCCAAAAGTGATTATTATTTTTTTCACTGATTATTACTTTTTTAAGTTTTTCATTGATTTAAGTTATCACCAGTAATTATAGACTAAACTGTTGGCTCCTGTTCAATTTGACCACATTTAAAAAAAAAAAAAAAAAAAAAAAAAAAAAAAAAAATCATTAATCGACCAACAAACCAAACCAGAAATTACAGATATTCATGTACGAAAAGATATATTTTAACATTCATATCGTATTATTTTATTTTGAAATTTTTTCTCAATCGATTATTTTACCAATAAAAAATGTCTACGCATTTTCAATATGCTTAATAAAATAATTCCTTAAGATTTTGAAATATATTTCTATTAAAGTTAAGACTTAGTTTTATTCTGAGTTATTGACGCGCTGTTTCACATAATACCAGCAGAATGGTTAACACTCTTGCCATTGGTACGATAATTCAATGGTTCATATCTGTTCTCGTGCTTGACTAAGTATATCCCTCTTTTTGTTGGAAATAAAGTCTATCTTCCTTTTAGGTGCAGACGGCCAACCAGAGGATACCGGTTCGATTCCACATGCCAACTTAAACTCCAGTATTTTATAATATTTTTAATTAATAATTTACATTATTTAATCTATATTATATTCTTTCATAAATTAAGACAAACACATGTTCGATTCCCAATAAATATTGCTTATTTAGGAGATATGTGCCCCTGGCACAGGAGCTCCGGTCACCAAAAGACCAACCCTCGTCCATTGACTAAGTATAGTAATTCGGAATCCGTTTTAAGTTGTAGTTCCCGTTCTAATTACTTTTCGTGTGCAAAAAATGACTGTTAAGCAACAAACAACTGTGCTATTGTGTACATTTTCAAACATTAAATTTGTAACGTTTCAAATATATTCTATTTTTTAATTTTTTTACAAGGCAGAAATATGATAATGCATGATTTCCTTTTCTTCCTATAGAAAAATTTCTTTTAAGTTAAAATTTAGTTTTATTTTGTAAAATGTAATATAACTTATTAAAAATAACTATCAAAAAACATTTTATGAGTACCTAAACATATGAAAAAGAAATTTATATTTATTTAATACTCTGTTTTAACGTTCGAAAAAATAATTTTTCAATATAAAGTGCTAATATTAAGGCAACAAAATTTACAAATCAAACGAAAATTATTTCCAAAAACGTTTAAACTTTAAATTTGATTTTAAATACCTCATTGTAAGTAATAAGGAAGTTGATTTTAAATTTCAAAACTATACAGGATTTTAATAAATATTTGATTAAAAATAAAATTAAATAAGTAAATAAAGAATATTGTTATGAAACAAACTACTGAATCCAAATTTTGAAACAAAAACATTTAATTAACAAAGAACTAAAGAATTTACAAAGGTGTCATATTTGGGTTCGCTTACTCTAGCGCCACCGAAGCGTATTAATGTCAGTATCAATCTCTAAAACAAAATGCAGCTTCTCCGCCTGCTCTTCGCACCAACCGTCTCCCTACTCACCCTCCCCATCAAAGGCTCTGGAAATCGAAAGGGCTGAATATGAGACATTACAATATGTGGTAGGTATAGAAAGTAAAATGTACTTGATAATTATTTTAGTGTGAAAAATTCAATATTTTGAAAGGTTAAATATAGAATTTTCCGACGAGGTCCATCTTTTAACAAAACAATGCTATTGGCCTAAAAATAAAAATTTATGTGAGTCAAACTAATGATTTTTTTAGAAGTAATGATAAACAAATCATGTAAACGGTAACAAGAAAAGGGAACTAAATTTATGTATTTTTTTATAATTCGGAGGTAGTTACTATTGGTATCCATAGTTGAATCCTAATATGATTCCAGGGAGACAGTTGTCTTCTCAAGAGACCTGCTTCAGAAATTGGAGAAATTATTAAACAACTCAAACCCAAAAAAAGTCCCGGTCATGATAATATCAACAACAAAATTATGAAACAGCTCCCTATTAGAGCAATTTGCTGCCTGTCTGCAATCATTAACAGCACACTGAAAACAAGCCATTTTCCAAAAGTGTGGAAAAGGGCAGTTATCATTCCGCTCCACAAGAAGGGTAAAAGCAAAAATCTCCCATCCAATTATAATAATGTTTGAGAGAGAGAGAGAGAGAGAAATATTTAAACATAATTATAACATTTAAACATTATTTTCCTATTTCTCTTTTGCCGATTATGGCCAAGATTGCTGAAAAAATTATTCTTAATAATTTACTCGCCTTTGATGAGGCCAACAAAATTATTATTCCGCAACAATTTGGCTTCCGTAAAAACTTTCTACCACCCACCAACTACTCAGAGAAGTAGAAAAAATTTCAAAAGGAATCACGTACAAAAAATCCACGGGAGGTACATTCATTGATATAGAAAAAGCGTTCGATAGAGTTTGGCATCCTGGTTTAATTTACAAACTAATTAAATTCCATTTCTCCACCCAATTAATTACTTCTCCAACCGCACTTTTGCTGTTAGAGTAGGAAAAGATATCCCTCTGGACAGACCCATTCTTGCAGGCGTACCGCAAAGATCCCTGTTGGGGTCCTCTCTTATTTAACATCTATATCAATGATATTCCACAACACCAAAATACTGTGCTCTGCTTGTTCGCAGATGATACTGCCGTTTTGTCCAATAGCTCTCTCTACTGAAAAATCCATGCTACCCTTACTGAACACCTCATGGCCATTGAAGAGTGGCTTAATAAGTGGAAAATTAAAATAAATCCAAACAAATCCACTGCTGTCATTTTTACTATGAAACGTACTCTACCCCACCCCCCTCAGATTCAACTAAGCAGTTTTTCGGTCCCCTGGTCAAATAAAGTCGAGTACCTCGGTTAGATAAAAAAAACTTACCTGGAAAGCCCATATTAATAAAATCAAGAATAAATTTATTTCTGCCAAAACTTTACTCTACCCCTTAATTGCCTACAAATCGAAGCTCTCCATGGCTAACAAGCTATTGATTTATAAATCATACCTTCGCCATATTATCACCTATGCAGCCCCAATCTGGGGTGGTGCTGCGGAAACGAACCTGAAACCTCTTGAGGGTCAGCAAAGTAAATTTCTCAGACTGATCACTCAATCAGACTTCTACATCAGAAACGAACACATCAGAAACAATTTGGGTGTCCTTCCTCTATCAAGATGCGTCCAATTCCTTGCTTTTCGCTTCTACAGCAGACTTTATGAAATTTATAACTCTGAAATTCAAGCAATTGAAAACTACAGTCCCTACGAACTTTCCAATTTCCACAGACCATGGGCGGTTCTGCGGGCTAAATAACATTTAAACTTATCTATTCGCCTACCAAAAAGTAGAATTAAATAATTTCTTCTTCTTATACTTAAGAAAATATAAATATATATATAAAAAATTGTATATATATATATAATCATATTTTTATATATATATGTATATATTATAGAATGAAAAAAAAAGTCTTTTTGTCTTTATATAGTTATATTAATACTATGTATATATAAACTGTAATTTAAAAATATTTTCTTGCACTCTTGTTTGTAATGTGTATTCAAATTTT
Organism: Latrodectus elegans; assembly: GCA_030067965.1. Classification (NCBI taxonomy): domain Eukaryota; kingdom Metazoa; phylum Arthropoda; class Arachnida; order Araneae; family Theridiidae; genus Latrodectus; species Latrodectus elegans. The sequence goes on along the minus strand of CM057813.1, from coordinate 59,205,702 downwards.
TCTTTTTTATGTTTATTCAATCTCATGCAAAGAACTCTCGTTGGGAGCACTTTAATCTAAGCAAAACATTTTCTTAAATTTTTTGTTTAAATAATCTTATGTTTTGAAATCATTATGTTAATCTCCACTAAAGTAAGGTGTAGAAAAATTTCTTAGGAATAGAAGGTACATGGCCTTTTAGGCTAGGAACCTAACAAACACTAGATCCATTCTTTCTTTCTTGTCTTCTCAGGAAGTTGCAGTTATTTGAGAATTTTCCCCTTTCTTTCCTTAGCGGTCAGTTTGCTACTAGCCTTAAATATTTTGGACAAAGGGCATCTTTAATGAGAAATATTTCAGTGGGAATTTCCTCGCGAGTAAAATGTGATTTTAGATCAGCAAAGTTTATTTTACGTTGTCAATCAAATAGAATCGTATGTCAAATCGAACAGAAAGTTTGTTGTTACGAAGCTGAGCAGTCACCCAGAAAAGAAATTGCTCCGGGTCTGAATCAGTCTTTGATTACAACAGAGCTTGGGAGGAAAACGAAGAATCTTTTTTTATTCTGAGTGATGGACAATAATTTCACAGAGAAGTTTTCTTAAGTCTCAATAACCACTAATATTTTTGCGCTCTTGATATTAAAAAAGTTTCGGTCATTAGTGTGTCGATAACACATGATTTTCTTATGTTATCAACACATTTAAGTGATTTTTAGGACATAGAATTGACATGAAAATTGATTTTTTCAAGTAATTTTATCAGTTTCGATATTTTTTCTTTTCTTATCCTTGTCGGATTCCTTCTTTCCTTGGTAAGAAAGGGATTCAAGCATAATTATTTTAATCCGAAAGTGAAAAAAGTTTAAAGTCGAAATCATTAGAGTTTCTTATGCAATATTAATTATTTTCGTTTTAAAATGAAATTTCCAAAGTTTTGATTTGCTATAATCCATATTTAGAGTGCTGAACTTAAACTATTGAATGTAGTTATATATTTAAATAACTACTTTTTTTATTCCCTATACGAAGGTCACTCTGAATTTTTGAGATACAACTAGGTTCTTAAAGTTATACTTAAAAAATTTTAGGTGTGTTCAAAGTAGTCTCCTCCAGCATCAATGCTCTTTTGTAGACGAATTTTCCACAGATTAAATGCCTCAAGCCATTCATTTCTTGGAATAGATGAAAAATATGCATTTATAGCCACATCAATTTCTTCTTCTGAATGAAAACGACGTCCATGTAAGTTCTTTTTAGATGAAAGAATAACCAAAAGTCGTACATAGCTAGATTAGGTGAATATGGCGGATATTCGATCACTTTATTTTGTTTTTGTTTAAGAAACTCAACTGTTAATTTGGCTGTATGTGAAGATGCATTGTCATTGTGAAGCATTAGTCCCCTAACTTGTTCTTGTAGAATTTCTGGAAGACCAGCTTGCTGTTACTGTCTTCTGTCTTTCCAACTTGATGGCTTTGACCGATCCCGTACTTCTGAAGAAAACGGCATGCATCACTTTTTTCAGTGCGCGTTGTTTTTTCACCATTGTCGGAGTGGGATCATCTTCAAAGACCCATACTTTGCTTTCTTGATGTGTTAATACGTCATGAAAAAAAAAAAAAAAAAAAAAAAAAAAAAAACTCTTTTTGGTGCTCAGTTAGATTATGGGGAATCCAACGGCAAACTACTTTTTTCATAGGTAATTTTTCATGAATGATTTTGTGCATGGCAGCGGATCCAGTGTTAAGCTCCTTCTGTATCATTTGATAGGTACAGCGATTATCATCCATTAACATTTATCGTATGGCAGACATATTATCCAGGATTACTGCCGACGGCGGCTTTCCTGTGTGTTCTTCATCCTGAAAAAAATTGCGACCTCTTGTAAATTCTCTAAACCATCTGAATACAGTAGGACGAGCTGGAGATTCATCACCAAATGCTAATTGTAACCGTTGAACGTATTCTTCTTGATTTAATCCTGCTTTAAAATCGTAGAAAATCATAGCGCGAACATGTTCTCGCGTCAACTCCATTTTCTCTTCTGTTTAAAATTTATTCTACGCTAAACAAGTTGTAGTAAGTCAGTAAAAAATCGTCTTTTGTGTTAAAATACTTTGTATTTTAAAAATAAACCGTTATTTTTATTTTGTAAATTCTCGTCTGCGCGTATCTCAAAAATTTCAGAGTAACCCTCGTAGAATCATTTTTTCCTAAGATGGAATTGAACATATACTAAATGATAGTTTAATAACTAATAATTTGGAGGTTTCTCAAATAGGTGATATCTAAAAATACAGTTTATTTATCTGAAGAAATTCATCATACTAAAATTCTATTCTCACATTTTTATGTTGTCCAATAGAAGTTTCAATTGATAAAACAGTGCACAACTTATATATTTAAAATTATAGTAATTATAAAAGTAATTTATTAAGGAATGAGACATATGAAACGTTTTATATGCATCCATTCATTTCATTCCAAGCGAAATTTTTCGTTGTTTACAGGCGTTTTTATTGAATATTAAAGTTGTAAATTTTAATGAATGCTAAAGAAAATTTTTTATTTGCTTTAATTATATTCTGACAAATATTTATTTATATCAATCTTATATTATTTCATTTTTGGAATGATATTTTTATATTTTTTTTAATTAAGATTAAAAATTTCCCATTCTTTATTTTAAAAGAAAATATTAAATGTGAACAATGCATTGCCTATTAAATGAAATCAGTTCTCTCGTATAAGAAAATCACAATATCATGTCAAATAATATTTCAATACATTAATACTTCTTCGAAAATGTTTTTACTTTGAATTTATAGATAAAAAATAATCATATCCCGATAAATCCTAAATTAGTTGAAACAATATCAATTAGATAGTATATCTTTTGAATAGACTGGGTTCATTTGCTTACTGAATATGATAATTTTTCATTGACATATAACTTAATTGGGACATCCAGTAAAAATAAAAGAATAGGATTTATAAAGAAATTATGAATTTTGTTGTATTCATTGAATTAAATAAATTATATTTCATGAGCTTATCTTTTTGAAATCCCCTTCAATTATTGATTCATAAATCAAGATTTATAAACATTAATGTAAACAATTTGGTAAATAACTTTAAATTCAGTGTAGGAAAAGCATCTGAAATACATAAAAATGGATGGAACTGATAAGATAATATTTGAAAATTTTCATCAAAAAACAATTTAAGATCTATTATCATTTACCCATGCATAAGATTTATATAATGATAAGGCACTACATAAGCGAAATAATGATATGGCACTACAAGTCCTAGACCGAGTATGCAACTTTAAAAAAGAAAATCATGATTATAAGAACAAAGTTTATAATAGGAAAATTTATTAATATGTAAATATAAAAAGTAAAATTTTCTTTTACGGCAAGAGCTCCTCCGGTATCGTGCGCGAAGAATATATGGTTGAAATTTATGGTATAATTATCGTGGATGAAGGGTATGGATTTCTTCCCCCCTGACATCGCTTAGCGTAGTGTAAGATTTGCTGATATTCTTCAAAATAAAAAGTTGGTTATGGAAAATAATTTGTATCGAATAAATAAATAAAAAATTTTGCCAGAATGTAAAAGTCATTTTGGGGAGAAGGAATTAAAATTTATCTTGTAGATTTAAAAAATACTCACTATATTAAGATTTCAATTACACAGTAAATAATAAATTTTTAAAGTTAAGTTTATTATCTTTTTTCTAAAAGATAATAATCTTTTTAACTTGCTGTTCCAGAAATAAAAGAAAAGCTTTACATCAAATTAATTTTTGAGTTCATTGACTTTAAAATAATTAAATAAGGTGATTTTATCATCACCAAAAAGTTTTAAATTTCAATGCACCTCTAGATTTCATTTTGCTAACATGCTTTCTGTGACTCAGTTTTTTTTTCTCTTATTATCTTTTACTTTTTATTTGCATGCATTTTTTTATCAACTTATTCTGTAATTCTTTTCACCTTTTAAGTGTTATAGTATATTAGGATAAATTAATAAAAAAATTTCGTAAAATGCTATTAAATAATTTCTTATAAAAACGGCATATTTATGCTAGAGAAATGCTGAGTTTTCAGTAATTTATAATAATTGTCTTGCGCTACTATTACAGAAACTTATATCACTAGTTGAAAGTAATTATTTCTTATTCATTTGAAAAACATTTTTAAATTATTACGTATCATAAAGTAATAGATTATTTATATTAATTACCGCATAATCTATGTGGTAATTAATAACCTTGTACAATCTAGCATATATCAAGTAGAATTGCAAAATGTTTGTTTGTGAAAAAATCAACAAGTATTGTTCTTGGCGAAGCCGGATGGCTTTCACGCTCCAAGGCATAGGTCCAAGGTTCGATCCTCGAGCTCGGCAAGACTGACTCAGCTTTACATCCCTTCAGTGGATTACCAAGCATGATTAGGAACTAAACACTGGGGTTTTTGCGGCATATGCATCTCACTCCAGGACCTCTCGGTTAGGAAAATAGAGATGGACACTGTAGGCCTTGACCCACATGGGCTGTCGTGCCACAGAATTATTTACTTACTTATTGTTCTTAGTAAACTAAAAATTTATAGAAAGAAATTATTTAATTTTAAAAAAGTATTCTTATTTATTATCCCGTCGACTTATTTCGCCATACATACGTGGTTAAATTGTGCAAATTTTAAAATTTTCTTTTTTCAGAATGTGAAGGGAAAGCAGAATACTTTATTTATAGCTTCATTGTAACAGATAGATAAAAACTTTAATTATAATTTATGAGGTCAAAATCGAATCATTAAACGGCATAAATTTCTCCGTAGATCTTTTAAAGGGGATACTGCGCAAGCATCATAGGAATTATTGATATAACTAGTTAATTACAAAATTTATTAAAATAAACAAATATGTTTTTTTTTTTTTTTTTTTTTTTTTTTTTTTTAAAAATAATTATCTTTAAAGCGATCCACATTGGATATATAATGTTCTTCACATGTTTCGACGCAAATTCGCTTCGCATAAATCTCATATGTGGTCAGTTTGCCCTGAAGGCTGTTTGTTCCCTCTTCACTATTCAATCGCCTCTGGTATTTCTTCTTGGAACTGTAAGGGGCCGTCGCGAACATTCGCGTACCCTCATAAATTCCAAGGATGGGAAAAAGCCTGTTTTGTTCCGCACATGTGGTCAATTCGCCTTGAAGGCTATTTATCTCCTTTTGACCGTCCCCAATCAACACCCCCTAGAGTTCCAGTGTTGCCATAGTCGCCTCAGGGTATTTCTTCCTGGAACTATATGCCTGTATATTCCAGGACTGGGGAAACAGATGTGCTCGCTCAAATACTTCTCACATCTGACACCAAAAATTTCCGTTGATGACGTAGTCAAACATTGAGGGACAATTGCTGCACGGAGATTCTGTGAAAAAATAATTATTTTATTTACTTTTAGTGTTCAGCTTTTCTTTATTAATCATAGTAAAATAAACTATGCAGATGCATGACAAAAATAGAACGATTTTGCTATTAATGGTCATAAAATATTCGAAAATTATTATGAATATTCAAATTAAACTAAAAATACAAAATATAAAAATATATTGATTGTTTTATAATTTTTTAGATTTATTCAAATGAATTTGCTTTTATTTTATGAAATTTGATTCTTTTTTAATGGGCCTTATCAAAAATGTCGAATTTCTTATCAGTTTCAATAAGGAAAAGAAGAAATATCTAGCTTATTTATTAACTGTACTCAATAACTCTTTTCTCCCTTTATAAAATATTTCGATAAAAAATCTTTAAAAAAATTTCGTATATATACATTTAGTTTAATTTTTATTTAAGATTTTTGTAGGAATGGAAAATCCACTTACAGAAATTAAAACAATTTCTATTAGGATTGATCAGGCATCTCTACATTGTTTCTTGATATATTTCTGAGCAAATTATATACTTAAATTTAATTTAATTATTCTTAGCATTATCGAAACCTAAAAAGTAAAGATTTAGTCATAATGAAACTCGTGTAATGTTTAAATAAATTTCTTTTTAGACTTAACATTTCGTTTTCAATATGGCACTGAATGAGTCTTTTTAACCAGAAGAATTCCTGTTGAAAGTTGATTATCATATCAACCTCACTGTTCTTTATTCAATAAAGGATTAATCAGTCTGGTTTACTTTTTAAACAAATAATGACATAAAATAATTTGACATACGATTGATGATTTTCTCTCATTGAAATCTAAAAAATAATAATCAGCCTTGTTATATGCAAGTATTACTTCAAACAAAATAAAGACAAAATAATTTCAAATTTCTTCTGAACAATTAAAGTTATGAAAAAAAATCATTTAGGTAGGAACATCAAAATGAATAACTAAATTTAAAAAATAAGATCAAACATCACAGAATGTTTAAATTTAATTTTGTTATTTCAATCTGATTGTTGTTGTTGTTCTCGTGTGCCACTAGGCTGGCAAATTGGGGTGCGCTGCTCCACTTTTCCAACTGAACTGTATTTGGTGTGAAGCCAGTACACACACATGCCATAGGGACCCATTTATAGGGTAGGTATCCATTCACACAAGGAAAGAACAAAGACAGGATATATATATAGAGAAAGTGCATCCATGCCTGAACCGGGATTCGAACCCAGGACAATAGTCAGGAACGCTGACGGCTATACAAATTGGCCGGTTTCAATCTGATTAATGATAAAACAAAATACAGAAGGCGTAAAAATATATTTAATTTGATAAAAAGGTCGAAATTGATTAGAGAAATTACAGAAATGAATAATAAACACATAATAAAATGAAGACTTAGAATACAACAAATTAAATATAGTTGTTCGAATTATAAAAATAGTTATTTTCTATTTCCTTAAAATACATATGAATATGAAATGATAAAATATTTATTATTTAATGTAAAATAAGATAATATATTACAATATTTATAATTAACTAGTTAAACTTTTCTACAAAAATACTGTGTTAATGCCATAGTACAAAAATATTGTGTTAATTGTTTGAATAAAAATAAATTATGTTAATAAATGTCAACAAAGTCAGGAGAACTGCATAATATAAGTCTCTCATGAGAGGATTTGAAAGCATAATATTAAAAGCAATTTCAATATTGAATATTATAATTAAAGCTTTGTAAAAATGATTAATTTAGAATTAAAGGATTGCTTTGAATTTCTAACAAAAAAGTAAAAATCTTCCCATATCCTAAACAACATAACTTATCTGACTTAAATCAATTTATGATAGTCTAAGCCATTAACGTTTTTCTAAACTAATGTTTGATATATTTAAGAACAGAAAAAATTAATGATTATAAAGCAATTATTTTTGCTTAAGTTCTTGAGTCTTAATAAGTATACATATCCTGCCAATTTTAAAAATTCTTTCTGTTTCGAATTTGATGTGTTTTTCGCAAATTTGTGATATCCTTCATATTAAAATAATAATGTAGTTTCAGCACTTTTTAAATAGAAATTTATTGCAAGCTCATATCAAAGAAAGTTTTATATGTACAAATAAATTCATGTGTTTTATACAGAAGAATTTGTTTGCATTTTGCAAACATATCGAGATAATTTTTACAAAAAGTAAACTAATCCAAATTTTTAGATTTAACATTTGATAAAGTTATTAAATCTTTTATTAGTATCAACAATAATACTGTATTCTTTCTCTGTAAGAAAAATTAAAATAAAATTTACTGCTATTCTGTTTAAAAAAATGTTTTTTAAATGTTGTTTTTAAAATGTAGTTAAGGAAATTAAATTTGAATAATTTTTGCAGTATTCCTATATTCAGAATTTTTGAAAATTTAAAATAAACTACCTTTAGAAATTGTCAATCCAAAATTTTATAGCTTAATTATATAAAATTAGAATGATTTTAAAAAATTCGCAATTTTTGTATAATTAGGATTTCTGTAATCTAATATTATTTGATAAGCAAAACTTTAGCATTATGTATTTTTGTTATGCTGCAAAAGTTATAGATAGCTCATAAAATATTCGAACATTTTTCATCTAATCATTACTGATTACATTTCACTAAAATATTGTGAAGTTAATAATCACAGAACGGAACATTCATATTTATTAAAACAAGAATCCCTCACTCACACATACCAGCAACCAGGCTCCATTTTGCAGAAGCTACAATTGTTAGACTGCATTTTTCAAATAATGGAAACATTACAGTTGCATTGCTGTACATCCCCTCTAATAATCCCCTCAATGCAGCACTCTTGATTGATCTAGAAATCTTAGCTTCACTAAGATACAAAATTATTCTAGCTGGCGACCTCAATGCCAAGAACCCAAATTGGGACTGCCCCTACAAGAATAAATCTGGACGCAGGTTTGCCTCCCAAATTCAAAATACTGAATTCAACATATACAGGCCTGATAAACCAACACATTATGGACAAACACATGGGAACTACATTGACCTCATGCCCTCCAGAGGAGTCCAATCAGTACCCGGTGTTAATCTATTATGGCCACTCCACACAATAGGGAAGTGAATACCACACCACTTACCATAACTGGAGTGTTTTAGAAATGTCATTAACAACTCCCTCTCACATAATTCATTAAGCCCATTACTACTGAAGAACAAATTGCAAATAAAGTGGAAGAACTAACAAAAATAATACAACAGGCTCATGAAACCCACCCAGCCAATCGACTTTCTTCCTGAAAACATCATTAACTTAATTAAAACTAGAAATAAACTTCGCAAGCAATTTAATAGATATAAAACGACTGACTTAAAAAACCCGAATTAATGCCCTTAAAAGAACCATTAAAAATGAAATAGTTAAACACAACTGCAACAGCTGGAACTCCTATCTCACCAATTTAAAAGTCGAAGATGGCCACTTCTGGAACGCAATAGATAAATAAATAAATAAAAAAAAGACATACTCCCCCCTCATGGATAGCCCCAAAATGGCCATTACAGTACAAGAGAAAATAGTAGCGCTTGCAAACTCCCTCGAGGAGCAATTCCAAGAAAACACAACAAACTATAACACAGGCGTAATGAAACCTATGTTGACTTTGTTGTTAGCTCCTACTTCCGTCACAATAATTTCACACACCCCCCTGGATACCCAGTTAATCAATGCTTCTGAGGTAGAAGAGGTGATTCAAAAACTAAAACCCAAAAAGAGTCCGTGCTACGATCTTATAACTAACAAGGCGATCAAGCAAATCCCGGTTATGTAGTATGTCTACTCACCGACATAATCGATGCCATAATTAATATTGGACATTTTCCCACACTTTGGAAAAAGGCAGTAGTCATTTCGATCTACAAACAGGAAAAGAATAGAAATCTACCCTCCAGCTACAGGCCAATATCCTTACTGTCAACGATGGCCAAAATAGCTGAAAAGTTCATTCTGAATAAACTGTTTGATTTTGATGCTCATCTGAGCATCATAATCCCTCAGCAATTTGGTTTTTGGAGGAAACTATACACATCCCACCAATCGCTCCGGGCAGAGGAGAGGATAGCAAAAGGTATTGCTACCAAAACATCTACTGGTGAAAAATTTCTTGACATAGAAAAACTTTCAACCTCGTCTGGCATCAAGGCTTACTATTGAAGTTAATTACTTACAACTTCCCCCATCCAGATCAAACTATTAAGAAACTACCTTTCAAATAGAAAATTTACCGTAAGATTTGATAATGTTTACTTCCAGGAAAAGCCCATTTTAGCAGGCATTTCACTGGGATCACTGCTGGGCCCATTCCTATTTAATGTCATCAATGACATTCCACAGAACCCTAATACTGTGCTTTGCCTCTTTGCGTATGACACGGTCATATTAACCACAAATAGCAATGACAAAACACTACACCAACACTATCAGAACACCTGAAGGTAGTAGAGGAATGGTTTGTTAAATGGAAAATAAAGGCAAACCTCACCAAATCTCAAGCAGTTCTTTTTACAAGAAAGATGTTACCATGTGAAAAGGTCAAATTAGCGTGAAGAGAAATACCCTGAGCTAGTAGGGTTGATTACCTTGAACTCACTATTGACAAGAAACTAACGTGGAAAACATATATTACTAAAATCAAAAATAAATTCATGACAGTTAAAACTACCCTTTATCCCTTGCTAGTTTCCAAGTCAAAACTCTCGCTAGGAAATAAATTCCTAATCTGTAAAGCCTACCTCAGGCCAATAATAACCTATGCTACTCCAATCTGGGGAGGAGCAGCTGATTCAAATAGCAGAGTCTTAGAAGCTTAGCAAAGCAAAATACTTGAACTGATCGTAATAGTTCAAGTATTTTACTTTGCTATTAAAGTAAAACTCTGAGTTAGTAATCAGACTGATTACTAACTCTGAGTTTTACTTTAGAAATCAGCAAATGAGAGAGAAATTGGAAATCCTGCCCGTAGCCCGTTACCTCAAATTTCTTGCATTTAATTTCTACCATAAAATATACACAATCAACAATAGTGAGATTCAGGCAGGGTATTGAACTTTACAGTCCTTATGATCTAATGCATTTCTTAATGCAATGACCTATGCATTTCAATAACGTCACAGTTATCATCAGAATTATACTTTAAGGATACAGCAAGTCCTATGAATGTTTTTGATACAAAAGATCCTGACCCAAATGAAGCATTTAATAAACGAGCTTATAGTGTGCTCATTAATCCTTTTATGAATAAATAAGAATGCACACCATATATTAAAACTTAACTAAATTTTATTTATCGAATTTTAAGAAAATGCCTAAAAACATTATGAGTACAAAATCTCTAAGGGAAAAAAACGTGAATTCTCCTTTCCTGTCTCTCGTGCGCTATTCTATGGAGGTTGGTGTTGCCAATGTTCAGGTAGAAAAGTTTTCTAGCTGCTGATGCCAACTTCCGAGCAGAAGTGTTTCACCACATTACTCCCCCCCCCCAAGTGCCTAAGGCACGAGGAGTTAGAGATATCGCGGGTTGAAACGGACTCTTCTGCCGGATCGCGTAGTTTGCACAGGGAGATCTTCGTTTACAGCAGAGTCTTGAATCACTTGACCAGGCATAGCTTTCGGAGAGTTCGGTGAAGCTTGGGTAGCAATGGGAACAGGAACTAAAGAATCAGAGGTTTCGGACATTAAAAATGCTGGTTTTAGTCGGTCGACATTGATGACAGATTCTTTTCTTTTAATGAGGAGAGTGTAAGTTTTATTAAGCCGTTTAAGCACTTGATAAGGACCATCATACGGACGAGTCAATGGAGGTTTTACTGCATCCTGCCTCACAAACACATGAGTGCACGAATCCAAAGCTGGGTGCACGAAACATTTGGGGTTGATATGAGCTGAAGTGGGCACTGGTGCAACATTTCTCATGGACTCGCACAACTTTTGTAAGAAGGAAGCCGGATCCAGGGAAGTAGAGACACTTGTGGCCTGAAAGAAATCTGCAGGCAGCCGTATTGTTGTACCGTAAAGCATCTCGGCACATGTACCACCAAGGTCTTCCTTGTAGGCTGATCGAAGTCCTAGCAATGTAATGGGCAGGCTTGATGTCCACTGGACGTCATTGTGACACATTAATGATTGTTTTAATGATCGGTGAAACCTCTCAATTAATCCGTTCCCGGCAGGGTTGTATAGAGTTGTGCGAATTCGATGAATGCCAAGGATTTTGTTGAGATTCGTGAATAAGTTCGACTGGAACTGACGACCTTGATCAGTTGTTATGGTGGTAGGTATTCCGAATCTTGCTATCCAATTGGTAACAAAAGTTCGGGCGATGGTTTCTGCGGAAATGTCACGTATCGGAATTGCTTCCGGCCAGCGAGAGAATCTGTCCATCATTGTTAAAAGATAAGAATATCCTTCCGATGGGGGTAAAGGTCCGACAATGTCCAGGTGCACATGTTGAAAGCGTTGTGAGGGGACAGAAAAGGCTTGCAAAGGGCTATGATTGTGTCTGGAAACTTTTGATTTCTGGCAATCAATGCATGCGCGAGTCCATGCAACACAGTCTTTTGAAATTGAAGGCCAGACGAAACGAGAGAGAATCAGTCTTTTAGTTGCTCGTACTCCTGGGTGAGAAAGTCCATGGAGGGAGTCAAACAGAGTTTTTCGAAGTGGGGAAGGAACAAAAGGGCGGATTCGATCGTTGGTTACATCGCAAAATAATTTAAGTCCTGGGGACAGTTCCATCTTCTGTAGCTTTAAGGAACTACCCGAAGTTGATAGTAATTGAGTTAGTTCTGCATCATTTTTCTGGATTTCAGCCAAACGTGCGAAATCGATGGCGTCATTACTATTAATGGCGAAAATCCTTGATAAGGCGTCGGCAACTGGGTTGTTGGATCCAGAGACGTGTTGAATGTCAGTGCTGAATTGAGCAATAAAATTCATATGTCGAATTTGTCTAGGAGATGCAGAATTAGAATTTTTCTTAAACAAAAATGTAAGTGGACGATGATCAGTAAATATAGAAAAGGTTTGACCCTCAAGATTGTGCTGAAAATGTTTTACAGCAGAATAGATAGCCAATAATTCTCTATCATATGTGCTGTATTTGGTTTCAGCTGGCGTCAGTTTCTTGGAGTAAAAAGCTAAAGGCTGTAAGCCATTGGCACTTTGGGAGTGTAATACTGCTCCTATGGCGATATCGGAAGCATCTACCATTAATGATAGCTTCTGATCAGGGGAATGGAAACCAAGGGTGACTGAATTCTTTAAATCGCTTTTGCATTTTTCAAACGCGGCAGTTGTTTCCTCTGTCCAAAGAACAGGTCGTTTGTCATTCTTTTTAGAGTTTTTAGAAGTGAATGAAGTGGGGCTTGAGTAGCTGCGGCCTTAGGCAAGAAACGACGATAAAAATTTAACATAGCTAAAAATCTTTTAAGGTCAGACAGTGTTTCAGGCTTAGGGAAGTTAGAAATTACTGCGGTCTTTTCGGGAAGAGGGCTTACGCCAGTGGGTGTTATTAAGCAACCAAGAAATGTTACTGAAGTTTTTCCAAGCACACATTTAGAGGGGTTCAATTTTAATCCGTATTCGCGGAGTTTATCAAAAATGGTGCGAAGGTGTTTAACATGTTCATCTTCGGTTGCCGATGCTATAAAAGATCATCGAAATAGGGGACGCAAAAATCCAATCCGTAAAGCACTTGATGTATAAATCTTTGGAAAGTTTGATCGGCGTTACGAAGTCCAAATGGCATTTTAAGGTATTCGAACAAACCGAATGGGGTGGTTACAGCAGTTTTCGGTACGTCCTCAGGATTGACGGAAATCTGGTGATACGCTCTTGCCAGATCGAGGGTAGAAAAAATATTTTTGCCAAAGAAAACCTGTGTACAATCCTGAATATGGGGTACAGGATACCTGTCAGGAGTTGTCACAGCGTTCAAGCGACTATAGTCGCCACAAGGGCGCCAATCACCGTTAGATTTGCGGACCATGTGGAGGGGACTGGCCCAAGGGCTTTTGGAAGGTCGAATAATTCCTTGAGACATTAGGTATTCGAACTCTAAACGTGCTGCTCTGAGTAAGTCTGGGGCCAAACGGCGAGGTCTGGAAAATACAGGGGGTCCCTTAGTTTCAATGTGATGGAAAATTTCAAAACTTTTAAGTTCATTTGTTACTAAAGAGGGGTTTGTAAGCTCAGGATACTCACCGAGTAATTTTTCAAATTTGGAATCGCCGATAAGTACGGATATGTTGGAATCTAGGGAAAATTTTTTAAAAGATATGCCGTTTGACGAGAGAGACGTCCGAGAGTCGATCAGGCGGTTATTTTTGACATCGACAAGTAACTCAAAATGTTTAAGAAAATCAACACCTATAATTGGTTGGCTTACGTCAGCAATTACGAATAACCACGAAAATTTTCGGCGGAGATTTAGATCAATAATGAGGCGTTTGTTGCCAAAAGTAGAAATTTTAGTGCCATTTGCTGCATATAAAGCTAAATTTTCAGAGGGTGTGGTTTTTGGAGCATATTTTTTAGGCAAAACAGATATGTCGGCTCCTGTATCAATTAGAAATTTTAATTTTGAAAACGGGTCGGCCAGCAGGATACGATTCACTTGGCGGTCGCCAGATTGGCCAGTGAGTGATCGCCCGTTTAGTTTCCCGATTGATGAAAAGAACATGGAGCTTGGCACTTTCGCGCTTGATCACCGAAATTGACATGATAAAAATAGAGTTCATTCGTACGTTCCTTGTAGTGATTGAAGTTAGTGCGAGAGCGGGAACTATTGCGAGATCTGCTGCGTTGAAATGATCGGCGGAAATTACGCCTAGGGCTACGGGAACTGCGTTCCAGAGCGGTGCTTAATTCGCTAACTTGTTGAGTTAACTGCGCTACCAGGAGTTCCAAGCGAGCCGTGACAGAATCATGAGAGTTAGGGGTGATAGAATGTACATACGAAGGGATAGCTAAATCGCTTATTTTGTCAGCAACTGCGGCTATTTTATTCAAATCACCCTCACTGAAAGCGGCTAAAATAAGATTTTTAAATATTCTGACATAATAAGATAAATATTTTTAAATATATATTAATTTTTATGTTAAAAAAAACTGTATTTTCATATATTTATTGAAGATAAGCAAAATTTGTTATATTTATAAAATTAAAAGAAAAAATCAGTCCTTGACAACTAAATATAAAACAAAAAAGTTTTTTTTTAATAACAGCTGTGCCTTATTAAAAAAAAGAAAGTTTTTATTCCAATAATTAAATTTTTATACTAAATGCTCTGGAAAATTTCATCTTTAGTTTTGCACATATTCAATATTCTCTCCACCTATTAGTGATATTTTTCTACCTTTTGATTTTTAGCAACCTTTGAATCACAAAAGCCTACTTTGCTTATTTTAGAATTGATAAAAGCATGCCAAATAAAACTGAAAATTAGGAATTAACATATTTTTTCCTTAAATGAATTATATTTTTTGCGGAGATCAAACATTTCAACTTGAAAAAAAAATAAATAAAAGTTAATTATTACACGTTAATTTCCTTATCTGTAAAAAATTAGCACATAGTAAAAATATGAATTTTTAATGCACATTAATTAAAGTGTAGTAATGGGAGAGATTTAATTTTTACCACATGTACTTATATACACATAGATATTTTTAAGCAGAAACATGTATACATCTGATATTGGAAATTTAAGCTTGTGATATCTTACTGTCTGGTCAAAAATTTTATCAGTTTTTAGTGTGGATTTATTTATTTTATTAATTTAGCGAAATGTTGCAATAATTTTCCTGTATAAAAACATTATGAGTACAAAATCTCTAAGGGAAAAAAACGTGAATTCTCCTTTCCTGTCCCTCGTGCGCTATTCTATGGAGGTTGGTGTTGCCAATGTTCAGGTAGAAAAGTTTTCTAGCTGCTGATGCCAACTTCCGAGCAGAAGTGTTTCACCACAAGCTGAAATTTTTAAACTTAATTCATCAGTTGATATGATTGGACAATTGCATCTTGAGATGTTTCACCAAGAAAGACTTCTTCTCAACATGGTAGATGTAAAAATCAAACTTATACACAGCAAACTAGAATTTTGTTTACTATGAGACAATGCTTTTAAAAGTCTCACTAAAACAGGCTTCTTTGTCTGAAAAGTGAAAGTCAGTCCAAGTGTTTTATTGTGACACGGAAAAAGTCTTGAAAATCAACTGCCAAATATCCTATCAATAAAGTACTTTGCAAAATAAATTCAATTCCTTGTGGGAATATGAGCTTTGTCCAAGATAATATTTTTACAGGTCAGATGCCAGCTCACATCGTAATTGCACGTGTTGTTAATGACGTATTCAACGGCAGTTTTAAAAAGTCGCCCTCTGAATTTAAGTATTATATTAGTTTTATAGGAATCTATGTGGATGGTCAACCAGTACTCCATAATCCACTTCAAGATAATTTTATCAATAATAATTTTATTCGTTCTTATAAAAACTTATTTTTGAATGCAGAATATCAAGGACTGTTTCTTTCATGATCAGAATTTGCGAAAGGTTATTCTTTATTCCACTTTGATTTGTCTCTTGACTTGTGTGATGGTTCCCATTTAAGTCTTATTCGTCACAGTAGTTTAAGATTGGAAATAAAATTTACTATCGCATTGAAGGAAACTGTCTCGTTATTAGTTGACGCTGAATTTCAAAATTTAATCGAAATTAATAAAGCTAGACACGTTCTGTACGATTATGAAAATTAAATGTGAATATATCTCTAATTTATAACATTTTATCTCGCGATCCTGTACCGATGAGCTATTTCGTAGGTGCTTTTCCATCGAACCAAATTCCTCATATTCAAAATTTTCCAGGTACATTAGTAGTAAATATAATAAGGAAGGAACTCACTGCTTAGCAGCCTACATACTAGATAAAAACACCTACGAATTTTTTGATTCCTATGGATTTCCACCCGAATCATATGGAGAAGATATTTCAAGATTTGTTCATCAATATCATTACATTCGTTGGAGCAAGACACCACTTAAAAGTTTATGATCTAATGTCTGTGGACAGTATTTCATTTATTTTATGGTAAACGATGTGTCAAGGATTTTGTATGAAATCTATCATTTTTTCGATTATAAAAAAATTAATGATTTTCAAATGTTAAAATTTGTAAAATTAAGATATGGTGTAAACATGATTTTTAAGAAATAATAAAATTTGTTTTACAAATAATGAGGTTTTCTTTGCTATCCATGTGTGTAAATATTTTTATTTTATTTATTTAAAATAAATTCATTCATTCTCTGAAGTTTATTTTGTTACAAATATAATTAAAATTTGAGAAGATATTTTTTGTTTCCTATAATAAAATGAAATTTTTGATATCTTATTACTTAAAATGGAACTCCCAAATCTGGTTCACCCTTCAAATTGTTTTTGTGTGGTCCAACAGGATTAGGAAAGACAGTTTTTGTCAAAAAATTAATAGATCATAAAATGTTTAATTCTATGTCGCCAAACGTTATTTACTGTTACGGGAGCTATCAATTACTTTTCCGGTTTTCCGGTGGATGGAAAATATTCAATTTGAAGAAGGCTTACCTTTTAATTAGGGCTCTTATCAAAACGTTTTAATTATTATAGACGATTTAACGACAGAATTAAGTAATGATGCACGTTTAAGCAAACTTTTTACAAAAGGAAGCCATCATCGAAATCTTTAAATTATTTTTATAACGCAAAATTTGTTTCACCAAGGTAAGGAAATGCGTAATACTCATTTAAATTCTCATTATATGGTATTATACAAAAATTCTAGAGGTATAAGTCAAATATTCTATTTGGCAAGGCAAATGTGTCCTGGAAAAATTAAAGCTTTTCAGGAAATAAGGGATTTCTTGATGCTACTACTTATCTACCTTTTACTTACCATCATGCAAGTAATAGTACTTCTCTTCTGATGTCAATGTGATTTTTTTTAACAAAAATATTTGAATCTATAAACAATTTTTAGTGCAGTGGCGCCATCTGTTAGCATCTACAGTTATTATTTTCAGCAAGTTAATACTTACAGTCTCCCCTACTGGTTGCGCCGCTTCCTCGCTAATAACATATTTTCCTCTTTTTCTAAGAGGGACCATTGGTACTTGGTTTTTAATTAGGAAGGTCTGAAGTATAGTAAGTACCTATTGGAGTTGTAATATTTTCGCAATATGAGCAACTTCATACGATACTGGAGAACGCCTTGCTAGTATAATGTTAAGACCTTGGCATGAATTTGGTGGTTTTCTTCTTTTTTGTTTGTATAAAGGAATGAGAAGAAACCGAAACAGGATCGCCTGCAGTAAATAGAACTCCTTCTTGTCTTATTTTGTCAGTATTAACTTTTCTTTGGTCTTGTTTTTGCTCAATATCAAGTTTAATTTCCTTAAATTGTTGGGAAACACAATAAAGAGGTGTAAAGCCTCTCCCCCATACTATCTGTGGATTTTCGATAATGAGGAAATAAATTTCGAACGCTTTCAAAAAGAACAATTTTAATATGTTCGAAATCTTGAGCTTCATCCACTGGTTCTGAGGTTGTCAATTTTGCAATCTCTACAGGGTGATTATGTACAAGGTAAGATACTCATAATGAATAGCACATTTAAGAAAGTTAATTGTCTCTCCAATAAACTCAAATATAAACTTATGTCTCATTCCTTAAAATAAAAACGGGATAATTTTCCTTGAATATCTATTTTAGGAATATCTAACTTTAGTTTTTTTTTTTTTTTTTTAATTAATAAATTCTGCATCAGTACTATCAGTCGAAATCTGCTTTGCCATTTCTCCTATTTAAGTGGTTTTCTAAGCTTTTCAAGCTCAAATTGAGATTTAGATTGAATTTTTTTAAAAATTTGTCCAGCAGATAACTTTCTTCAAGTAATTTTCTTTCGACTATAAAGAATTTGATAATTCTCTCACAGATTCGGTGCCGAAGTTCTTACCATTCATTAGAAGATTTTTTTTAAATCAGCAGTTGTCAAATCTTCACCTAGTTCTCGCGCCAGAATCCGATGATTTTTGTTGTCTCAATTAGTTCAAGAAACCAAATTTTAATTTAAAATGAATCTACAAACCTTCTTTTTTTAATTAAATGAATTTAAAAGTGTTCCACTTTATCTGGCATAATTTCAATTTTAAATTAAAACCCAAGCTGTTTAAGTAAAATTAGCAATGCAAAAAAAATAAAAAAAAAAAAAAAAAAAAAAAAAAAAAAAAAGTTCAAAATTGAATTTATTTTATTTTTTAAACCAATTATTATGTCTCATAATAAAAAAAATGTGCTAACTTAATTCAAAATGCAAAAGAAAAAATATAATTTTAACTAATTAAAAATATATTATTACATCAAAATTCGCTTTTATTAAGGTTATATTTGTTTCGTTTTTAAAATTGCATTTAACACACCATATATTTAATTTCAAAATAGTAAATAAAAATTCAATATTCGAAATTTTATCAACATTAAATGATATTTGTCATAACCATTAATTAAATATGTGCAAATGGGAGACAATTTTCCTTAAAGCAAAATATTTTAAACTTAGAATAAGTACGTAGTGATAAAAAACGAAATATTTAAAGTGCAATATTAAAAATAAACCCAAGTATATCATTATCATATTATTTATATCTTACTTAACACAATCGAATTATCATCATTAATAACAATATATTTCAAATACTAATTACGATTTCATTTTCCAAAATTTTCGATACATGAATTCAACACACTTCCATAAAGCTCAGAACATTTTTCTAAATTGTTAAAGAATGAGAATAATGAAAATTACAATTCGCAAAATAATATTTTAAATTATCATCCAAAATAAATTTATTTTAAAGTAAAGCTTTTGACATCAATAAGAATTTGTTGTAATGTGAAAATCACAACTAGAAATACACTGATTAACAAAACAAAATCGAAACAACACCATTTTAACACAACTCTATTAATATTTTTAATTATGATCACATTATTAACAATACATATTAATTCACAGTTACAGTAATTAAAGTGAATTATTTATATTGTATTCAAAACAGTTAGAAAATATCAAAATTTCATCAAAACGAAATCGATAAACACATTTTCTTTATACAACTTATTATGATTTTACTATGTTAATTTCTGACAATTCTTTCTAATATTATATTTGAAAATAACAACTTTCATCATTTAATATTTCTACACTCATTTTAATAATCATTAATCATGATTCTAAATACGCTTTTAATTTTTCATGGAAACAAAACATGGTTATATTTTACAACATTTTTAGATATTTAGTCACATCAAAATTTTATTTTTAATTGAAATAAAATATTATTAAGAAGAAATATTTTTCCGAAGTTTTCAGGAAGCAAGGGAAATCTAAAACGAATTCGCCCCCACGCTGGGCGCCGCTTGTGACCTATTAAACTAGCTCAAGAAGTAAATACTTGGAGTTTGATTCAACAATTTCATAAACACAAAGAACAAAAATTACATAAAAATAGATAGTACGAATAAATTAATCATATATTACAACCAACAGTAACAAAATATTTATTAATAGAGCAAAATAGGATGTCATATTGATATCAAGTCTCGACTTAACCTAATTGGGGCCCAGGGGTAAAACCTCTTTGGGTCTCCTCTCAGCTTCACAACAAAAAACTTTATATTTGATTTGGCAAATCTTTCTCTATTCGATTGACAACATAAAATAATCTATTTGAATTTGGGGCCCCTCTGATGTCAGGGTGTGGCACAAATGTCCTTTATGCCCCTGTCTTAATCGATAATTATAGTAAATAATATTTAAATTTTTAACTTCTAAATTCATCATATTTCATAAATATTTTTAATTTTTAAATGTAATTTTTTTTCAAAATCTCTAAGCCCCTCCCCTTAAATGCACAGCATTATTTTGAGCCAATCAATATCAGCCATAGTTCACTGCTCATTCTAGCTAGCGAAGAGAGTAGAGGATCAACGATCTAGGCACCTCAAAAACCGGCAACCACTCCATTTTCTGTCTCTGGTTGACATCAAAATCACAGACCAATATCAAATAAAACAGGGCGTTCTGATAAAAACCTTTGTGTAGTAGTGCCATCTACTGGCACCAATAATTATTATTATAAACAGATCACTCCTAACAATGTTTAATTATATAAAATCTATTTTTTAACAAGATTTTTTTTTATTTTTAAATTTGATATTCAGTCATCAGTTGTAAATTATGAAGAAAAAACTTGTTATTGCACGTCATGCATCTTAATACAAGCAAAATAAGATCTATAACTTCAAAATCATTCCTTTATATATGATTTCATAACCCTTATATATGTTTAATGTAATATATAAAAATATAAAGCTTGTAGTTAAATTTTTTGATTAAATAAAATTGAAAAATATTTTTCCAAGTAGTTCGCTGTTTAGTAACAAGCAAATCAAAGATTTTGTCTTAATATTTCACATCGAATTTATTTAGCTAGTTAAAGTCGTTTTAATAATTTCTTTTTAATTTTATATTTTTCCCCTCAAACAAATAATATGTTTATGAAATTTGTACATATATAATTTTAATGAATTTAATCTTTTCGAATAATCGAATTATTTTTCTTGAGCAAAATTTTTTAAGGTTGAAACTTGGTTTATGATATAATATTTATTTGTTTGTTTAGCAAAATGCAATTAAATAATTGTTTTTTGGAATAATTCTTATAATAATTTAAAGTCATAAATTGTTTCGATGTAGCCTGTGAAACACATTCTTAATTTTAAATTGCATTATAAAAACTCTAAGCTTAATAATATTTTTATTTTCTTAAGTTATGCATTTAAAATATCAGTATTAAATGAAGAAAAATTTTTACTGTATAAATCTAAAAACTTTTTTTTTAAAAAAAATTAAAAACAAATTTGCGATAGAAGAATATAAATGAAATAAATTTATATACATTGCCACGTAAACTGGATTTTTATATAAATATATTCTCTAAAAAGAAGTGAATGAATACAAAATTTATGCAGGAGAGAAAAATTGTTCAAGTAGATGAAGAAACAAAATTTTTTTTTGGAATAATAGTACTTTTTTTCTCACATTTAACTTTATACAAGAAATTTAAGACTATAAAATTCACCTCATCAATTTTTGAATATCAATGCGATCTAAGTGTTGTTTAATTATAACTCCTAAATAAACACGATTGTTACATATTGGATATTCCTTTTCCTTACTTACTTTAATTAGGTGCCAACAATTTTCACAAAAACTTTCTTGCGAAATTATGGCTTGAAACATCTGAAATATTTAAGGGTTTTAATAAAAATTGTACCCTTCAGCCAGTACTCATCGATCACGTAACCATCGGTTGTTCCTTCGTTTTTCTTTCTTCATCACCAATAATTTTTCTTACTTCTACGTTTCAATCTTCCTAGGCTTTAGCGGTTTATTTCTCAGAGTGACACTATAAATAGTAAATTGAAAATATATTTTGCAGAATAAAATTATTAAATTTTGATCCAAAGAATATTGATATTTTTTTGATAAATTGTCTTAGCTACTATTTAGTGCCCGTGCCCAAGCGGAGCCAGTGATTCGATGAGCACCTTTCCCCCTTCACTACACGACTGGATTTCACCGAAAATAATCTCTAATTCAATCTCTTTCTTTCTCTGTTAAGGTGAAATTATCATTATAATTATAACTGATTCATTATTAATTGATAAAGCAAATTAATGAATCATTATAATTGACGAAGCAAATTAATGAATCATTATAATTGACGAAGCAAATTAAGTTACATCAGCAACAATGTCCCAGATCAACAAAATGTAAATAAATAACCGAGTTCACCTAATTTATAATTCATTTAATCTCGTAAATAATATTTATTCTGTATTAACAGGTGCAGAGTGACTGTTATTTCTATATTTTATTTGAATTAAATTCTATGTAATCTTATCCTGTTGTATAATGTCGTATCTAAAGCAAATAAAAATTTTCAACTTTTATCAGCGTGAGAAAAAATACATTCTGAGTAATATTTATTCAGAATAAGTATCTGAAGAAAATTCTTGAAATGTGCCATTTAAATTCTGAAAAGGGTATTTTGATCACGTGGTTCTTACGAAAAACGTGAATTCGGTTGAACAATAGAATGTTATATATAATAATTAAATTAATAACTCAGAATAATATCGTAGATATTTACTTTTATGAACAAGTGTCTAACTATAAATTTAAAAATAAATGAATAAAATAAAATAAAATTTTGCATTTTAGATTTTAATAGGCAATTATAGCAAAATTTATACACATATTCAGAGAAAGATTTCCAATCTCAGATACAGAAAAATAGTTAATTAGACCCGAGTCATTTGTAATATTTCTTCTCATATTCATATGATGAAAAATACAATGCTAAAACAATATATTATGAACTCCAAATTTTTTCTTTTACTTCGATTCATTGTAATGCAGATTTTAAAATTTCTATTTTTGTATCTTTTAACTTTGAAATTACAATTCTCTTGTGGCAATTTTATTTTTTAATTACTGATAAACGTTATTCCCATGCTTCGCAGGATTTTTTTTTTTTAATTTTTCGTTCAGTGTTTTTCGTTTTTTTTGTCAATAAAACCAGACAAATAATAAAAATCAACCAATCAAGTCACAACGTTTTCTATTTTAAGATGACTTCGTCGAAGCGCTTCTCGAGGAAAATTACTCATCCTAATGTCTTTCATATAAAAAAATAATAATCATCTGTTGAGAATAATCATTCTATGAGAGCAATAAATGCGGAAAATAATTAATATCTGTAACTAAACAGTTTAGCAAATACTTAAATTTATCTTGGATTATGAAATTGTTGTGATAAGTCTAAATTTATAATTAAAAGAAAAAAACAACAGCTGTGATTTAAAATCTTCAACATTTTTTAAGAATAATAACAAAATATTCGATGAAGTAGAATCTCACTGTTTTATGGTTAAATTTTTTTATTGTTATCCAGAATATATTTGGTAACTTAAGTTATATAGCTATTATATTTTTAATGCAGTTTATATTGCCCTTTCTTAAAATTAAATTAATTCTCTTAAATTAAAATAAAAAAATTCTGTTAAGTTAAAATTAATCTTTCTGTTAAATTTTGTTACGCATTCGACAATTTTATTATTCAGTTTTGATAGTATCCGATGGCAGAAACTGAAGTATAAAAATTATGTTAGTTGTTAAAACGTTTCTATGTACATCATAAAAATTAATGTTTAAAAATTGCATTTACTTTACTAAAACGAAGTGGAAATTTTTTCAACGCATTTGTTTTTCGCAATTTATAATTGTAATAATTAAAATGAAATGCCAACATGAGTGATTTTATTTATGATTAAAGAAGAAATTGCATTGAATATTTTTAAAATAGTTCTTTATTCACAGAAAATGCAAAGTAATCAACTATTAAAAAGTAAATAAAAATACCATAAACTTAACATTTCGAAATTTACACAGCAAAAATGTTAACACCATGAAACGGATAGTGTAATAGTTGAAAGTTGTTATAAAACATTCTATACAACCTTTACAGAGGGAATCTTTCAAGTGAACTTTATATAGATAATTGTGGTCATGTTCTTATGCCAAAATGAAGAAAATCTACAAAATTTCCAAGTATCCACCTTGATTGGTATGTATATAGACAACAAAACAGTAATACTTTTGTTACAATAGAGATTGGAATTGCGTTCATTATCTTCTATCCCGATATCCTAACACTAGACCAAGTAAGATTTGTAATCTAGATTCAAAAGAAACGTTGCAAAATAGAAAATTATGTTTAGAAACTCATTTTGATTCTATATGTAGTAAAACTCCTTTAAGCATTAGCCTCATTAGCACAAATTTAATGCGGTTATCACTTGATTATGCTGATTCACTTGGTTTGATTCAGACCAGGGGATAAGAAAGAACGCTTGATTATGCAATATAGTGCCGCTTAATCAGATCAATATAAGTGTAGTCACGAAAAATTCTCAAAAGTCGGTTTATTTCGGTTAAAAAGTATATCAAATGAATTAAATTTTGTAAAGATTTATTTTTTTAAAAATTAATCTTAAGATGTTTTACTCAAGGAAAGGTTTCTATTCAAATAAGACAAATTAAGTCTACGTAGACGTTGTCTGTATAGAATTTCTCTTTTCCATCTGCCTCATCAATTATATCTTGTTTAATTTATTCAAATAAACTAAAGCGCTTTTCGTGAAGGAATTTCAAATAACTTGAAATCAATTGGACGCTGTGCAGGAAATAGAGCACTGACTCGTTATCCTTGAAAAAAAAAAATGACCTTAAAAAAAAAAAGCAGTAACGTAGATAGAAGAGGCCACTAAATTTCCTTTCTATTTTAATGATTAAATGAAATTTATACTAAAGAATATGTAAATTCTAAGTATTGAGTTTAATAAATTATTGTAAGGAAATAATATTCTCCAAAAAAAATAACCGGAAGTTCATTAAGAAAAATAAACGAAGGAAGTTTTTTAAAGATATACAAAAAATCTTGCACAGATATATTTTTAGGCATATAAGTATCATTTTTATGTATACAGATAAATTAGGTAATTAAGTCCTAAAAATTGTATATTCAAAGTAAATACTTTTAATTTAGGACTTTGAATCATTTAAAAAAGTTGAATTCTAAATTTATTCATAAAACTTTATATTCTTAATATTTATTCATAAAACAAACATATAAAATTTTATGGTAGACAATCTATCACAAGAAAAGTACGGTGGATTAAAGTAACCACTCTTTAAAATATTAAGTCATAGGCAATTTATTCCTTTTACTTTTTAGATTTTATCCTGTATCATTTTCTTTAAATTAACATTTATTATTTTAATAATATAATATATAAAAATATCAACATTAAATATTAAAGCATGTTCCTACTTATTTTGTTAAAATTTATATATATCTTACTTTTGAAACACACATTAGGTCTATCGTCTGTTCTCGCCATAATAATTTTCAACAAGTGTACAATATTCTATTCATGTTGGATACATTTAGCTTTTATTATTTTATCACAAAATACAGACCAAGTAAATGAATTTAAATGAAGATTGTTCCTAATACTGTTAAATGAAATGGATCGTTTACCCACACACACATCTACTGACTAAGTTCATTGCCGCGCCATTTTGTATGAATTCCAACAAGGAAAAAGTACAGAAGAAACAAGTAAAAAGTTATTGAGCATTTGGAGTATGTATAGTCTTCTGACAGAATATACAGAAGTCAGTTAGAAAATGGTCTTCCCAATAAAGCCACATTGACCTAGTCAAAACAGCATATCAGGAATTTAATTCTGAAGTTTTGCTCATCATTTATTTTCAGAAAACACAAAATTTATTAATTTCAAACAAATGTTCTATATTTGCCATACATTTTCAAATGATAAATGTCTTCGAGACTTATTGTAACACACAAGAAACGATAAACGCTTATCATTAAAGATATGCTCCAAAAAATAAATAATCCCAAAATGTATATATATTTTTTTAAAAAAATTAAATCTTATTTCTAAAATAAGTGAATTCTAAGTTAACAAAAACAGCAATTTAATACTAGAACTGCAGCAATTTCGGTATACCTAAAACTGTGGGTTGGTTCAAATCGACCCCAATTAATAAAATCCGTGATGTTAAACTATAAGTACACTGTAGTTGTTTGCAATGACATTTATTCATTTTTAACATTAAGTTGTTATAATAAGTGATAAAAAATAATAAGGTATTACAATATGGGGAATACTGTATACAATTAGCAAAATATACTGACAACTTTAATAGAAATATTTAGTTTCTTACTATTCAAGATTTCCTACATAGTTCGTGCACATTTTGGGCAACTTCTTTTTATATATTCTGTTCACTTTCCATGTATCGGTATTTTAGATTCCGAACAAACATCTAAAGTTTTGTTTTTAAACTTGAAAGCTTGGCAATGAACCCTTTTTCGCATATCTACAGATTCTTCAGTAGTATCCGCTTTTGTCTGTGTATGTGATTTGTACTTTATTTTGTGAATATACGCACTATGCAACTCTATAATGACTTATTGTAGATATCTCGTTTTTAACAGCAACTAGCTTCTTTATATAAAAGCCATGAATTAATCTCTGCAAGATAAAAAATATTGTAGAATACGTGCACTGACCACCACTTTGATCTTGCTTTCACAGAATATTTCCAGGCCATTTTATTACGCTTACAACTGGGAAATATAAAGAGGACTGAAAAAAGCTTTTCCCATTCAAAAGGAAACGTTGAATTACAAATTTAGTACTTGTGATTATAATGGAGTCAAAATGATCCATTCCACGCTTTTAGGCATAAGTATTAAAATTGAAAATATGATAAACATTTAACGTATCATTATTGGTATAAAAACATGAAAAGTCAAGAAATTTTTTTCAATTCTGATCATATCTTTTTGAGAAAATCGGGAGTAAAATTGCTTTTCGGTTAAAAAGATCCCATTCGCGGTTCTAATGTTCGTAATTAAGCAGCTTATTAGATTTACAACACTGAAAATAACTCGGGCTCATATTTTATGACCAATATTGGTTATTTTGGCTTATTGGGAAAAATTTGACTTCCATAGTTAATCAAATATTAGCTAAACTTGCCGCATGCTATATTGAAGAAAACTTAGTTTCCTACATAAGTTCCAGTATTAACTTATTTTGGTATTTTTAACATTCGGACAAGTCTGTTCCCTAATGTGGGATAAATATTGGCTTACCTCGGCATATCCAATATCGATGAGAATTCGGCTTCTATATTAAATATAATATTAGACTTATCCAAGATAAGTTACCTGGATATTAAATATTGGAGAAAATATGACGCCCATTATACATCCAATATTTGACTAATCTTGGCCAAAATTGTCATTATTCGACTAATATATTTTCCTGATAGGAATAAAATTTTGCACAATATTGCTTCATACCAAATAATAAAGATCAGGGGTATACCTAAATCTCTAAAGCCATTTCTACTTTATTCACTTTAAAATCAAGACAAGGCAAATAGTAAAATAATAGTATATAGCACAAAAAAGTATTAAAAAAATTTGTGTGCTGATGAAAGAACAGAAATTTTTTGTTTTACTAAATACATTACTGTAAATAGCGCAAAATACTTTTTTAAAATTATATAGATGGATAACAGAAATTTTCACTCTTATTACTCAGTCAAGAACAAAAGCAAAATCAGGTAATAATTGTGTATATATAATGACAATCTTAAAGGAATGGCAAAAGTATCATAATTACCGAATATTCGAATTAATATAAAATGTTGCTATGTACTTAGATCACACTGACTTATTAGGCATCATAAGTTTAAATAACAACATGTACTTATACATATAACTATAGCAAAATTAGATCAGCATTCTAAGAGCGAGAGTTCCACTGGTATTCTTTTCTTCTGGTCCAATGTGAATCGGTGTGGAGATGGTGCCATCTGTGGACTGAAATGGGAGTTCCTGACAACAGCAATTTTTTTTTAGCAGTATCAAAACTCAATAACTCTTTGAAAGCTATTTCCATGTTTGAAGATGAACTTAAAAAGGGCATTCAATTCAATCAAATTAATAACAACTTTTTTTACTATTAATAATTTCTATAATTACCAACCATTCTTGTTGTTCAAGCAGCAGAAACTCACTTATCGGTGCACTTGGCGTCCCAGTTTTCAGAGAAACCCCGTGTCCCGGCTGGTTTTCTTTATCTCCCGGTAAAAAATAAATTTCATTTTATGGATGAGTAAAAAAGTATGAAAATAATTAAATGTGAAGGATTATTGAGAATAATTCCGCATTTATTTTTGTATTGTATGACAAATGAAAACCATAATACATATATATATATATATATATATATATATATATATATATATGATGGTCTTCTAATAAATTATACTGTCATCGTATTATCTTGTATCGTCAATGGAGGCCATGTGAAAAATTGTGTTGCCAAGTCAAATTGGGAAGAGTAAAAGCAAGAATCTACCAAAGGTATTTATTCTAATACCTTTCTTTTCTTCTACCAAAGGTAATAAGAATTTACCAAAGGTATTCTAGATTATTTCAAGTGAAGAAAGAGGGCTCAGACTGTTTGATCAGTTTACAATCAAATAGCAGCTCCCAGTTTGATCAATGTTGTTGAATATGCATTCTGCTTACCTAGGGCATCACCATCAAATGAAAATATTTGCTTAAAGAACTATTCATAAACTGATATAAAAGGTTTATGAAGGAATTTAAGGTTAACGAATTAGCTTGTAAAGATTTTTTACAAGATTAAAATCAAAAAAGACTTTTTGAAAAAACTCCTGTCCAATGATACATACATAGCGATGCAGGCGAGCCCCGGACTGTACTCTTAGGTTAGCGGGTTTGAAATAATCGCCCAACATCAAGTGCCTCGTAAATTTGAACCATGGTCAGTTGACGAAGTCACACCTGAGCTGGCACTTTTCTTTCTACATCCACGCCATACCAGTGGAAGGACTTTGGATGTCACATATTAACATGGACACGTTCCCAGTCCACGGAGCTCCGGCAACCCAGTGAAGGAGAGTACTGCATGGTCACCCTCCCAACCACTGCCCGCGGCAAATTATGCTTCACTTTTGCTGATGTTAACGGGAAGCGGCGTAAACTACTGAGCTACAGGAGCTCGTGGCAGATAATAAGTAGTATATGTAAATATTGCTTAAGTTTTTATCCTTCATTCAAAGGGTTTCTTTTTACTTAAGAAATTCGTAAATAATAACTTATATATTCAAATAGGAAAGTAATGTATTCAAAGTTATATCCTCGTCATTTATTATTACTCTTTGTTTAGGCTCTTAATCTGTAATCAGTTTAGTCATAACTCATAAGCTACCCTCTAAAAGCTCTCTAAGGATGTGCGCCCTTGAATACCCGTGACGCTCGGGGAAAGGGAGTATTCCGATGTGCTTATTAAATATTTCAGAAATATGGCAAGCCTACCTATGATAAACAAACAAAATACTTCGGTTTCATCCTAGACCCCGAATTTACATGTAACAATCATATTGAATTCATTACCTTAAAAACCAGGAAACGTTTAAATATTATTTAGTACCTCGCAAGAAGGGATTGGGAAGAGCTGAGGCAATTACACTTAAAACTTCCTTCCAAGCACTCATTAGACCCATTCTAGAATATGGTTCTCCTGTCTATTGCCGTGCTTCTGAAACTAATTTGAACAAGTTGGAAAAGATTCAAATAAGAGAAGCTCATTTAATCTCTGGAATGAAATAAAGTGTCCCTCCTAAGACTGTCCTTCATGAAGCAGATCTAAAACCTCTTTTTCTCAGAAGGCAGGCTATAGATAGTAAAATATTTCAATAAACTTTCCAGTACAGACCAGAACAACAAAACTGCGAGTTACTTGAATAACTATACATGCAACCAAAGACTAAAGAAAAGCAGTTAAATGAAAGAAATTAATTGCAAAAAATCTACATTGTCCACAAAATATAGTTTAAGTATTTGCTATGAACTTTCTAAAATGTTAGTTTTCACGATGGTTTCGTTACACTCTTAATAAGAAGAACTCTGCTCCTAAATTACCTAAGCAATTGTCTCTCTGAAATCATCAATAAAATTCTTCCAAATGATATCATAATCTATACTGTTGATAGCAAAATACATATAAGGCCAGGCATTGGAATTTATACTGTAACACATCTAGAAAAATAACTCTATAAAAAAGTAACCAGATTTCTGTTCCGAGTTTTAAAGTGAACAAATTGCAACCAACATAGGACTTGAATAACTACTGAACAAATTGCAACCAACATAGGACTTGAATAACTACTGAACAAATTGCAACCAACATAGGACTTGAATAACTACTGAACAAATTGCAACCAACATAGGACTTGAATAACTACTGAACAAATTGCAACCAACATAGGACTTGAATAACTACTGAACAAATTGCAACCAACATAAGACTTGAATAACTACTGAACAAATTGCAACCAACATAGGACTTGAACGAGTCATAAGCAGAAACAACTACGGAGGCCTCTGGATTCTATGCAACAGTAATTTATGTAATATTTTTTCCCATAAAGTGGTATCTCACAGCAGTTATCCTATTTTATTTAAAATAAATTATATCTATTTATCTTATTTTATTCACTGTTTCTCCTATTTTATTAAAAAAAAAATCATGTTTGCTTTTATAATTACAGACATACATTTCATCAAAACCAAAACGTTTTAAGTGCATAACTATAATACTAATGAATTGAATTTGCAAGATTCCAAGATCTATTATTAATTTTAATTATGCACATTTCATGTACATAAGTTTTTAGCTGGGAATTCAATGAATAATAGTTACTAATTAATTTAGATCTTTCAAATAATTCTTTGGAAACAATCATGATTCTTTTGTCTTGAAAATTAGGTAATTTTTCAGAAAAAATTATATTTTTACTAAAAAAAAAGTATGTACACGTTCTCCTATAAAAGTCCAATTTTTTTAATATTGTTCTATAGTTTTTTTTTTCAAATTCGTTTATTAAAACTTATAATTAACATTTTTTCTTCCCTATAAGTCTGGTTGTCATTTATTTAGCATTGAGCATCATTGTGTATAATGTAACATTTGGTAACTATGGTGTTGTAAATTTTTTGTAACATTTACTGAGGGTTCTTTTTTTTTTTGGAATTTTTTTTTCTTATGTGTTAACTTTATTTAATTGTGGGAAAAAAATACTTCACAAAACTCCCAAGAACACATTCCGAGAGAGTTTCATTTTCAGTAACAAAAATCCTAATTTGCTTAACTTGGGTTTCTTTGGAAACGAAGACCTTCCACTTCAAAGATAACGGTGATAGCTTTAATACATTATGAATAAAATCATAAGAAAGCATAAAAAGATACCAAGTAATTTTGCTTATTTTAACATTTACAATTTTTGCATCTGACTTTTTACACTTCATATCAATTATTTTTGAAAAAATATTTATTAAAAGTAATTGTTCCATGTAATTTGCTGACTATATAACTATGAAAGCAAAAAAGAGCCTTAAAAGCACGTTAAAAGAAATTGGAAGTTGCTTTTTTTTAAGTTTTATTTTTTAAATAAAAAATTATTATTTATTTTTTAAATTATTAGAGTTAAAAGAAGAAAAAAAAAATCCCTGAATATTTTATTACTGCTATTATATCTAATTTAATTTACAGAATCTTCAGTAAGTGCTTACAAATACTGTAAAGTGTAAAATGATAAAAACAGAAAGTGTGCACTCTGTATAAGGTAAGTGTGCAAAGTGATTTATGCACCCCAGTGGCGTAGTGAATATAATTGGCGCCAGGGTACGATACCTTTTTTGGCGCCCCCTTAAAAAGTAAATAATACTACAATATAAATATAGGCATAAAATGTATTAAGTAATAAAAGAAATATAATAATATAACTATATATGATACATTATAATAAATAGAGTATATATATATATATATAATTGTAATGAGAGAGAATACGATATAAATAATAACAGAATATTGTACCTACTATAAAATAATCGAAAATATATTAATTTAAAGTATCAAGCTCAGCTTTAAATTTAAACAAAATTCAATTCTAATTAAAAAAAATACTTATATTGAATTCAGAGAAGTGTCATTAGAATAACCGGACTTATGTAATTTAGAATTAATTATAAAAAGACCTAATTGGTTTTAAATACTAATGCAACTATTTTAAAAAACATAAAAAAAATTTAAACGGGAAATAATTCGTTACGTATCATAGATATAAGCAGATGTAATTATTCGCAATCTAATATACTACACTATTCACATTTTTCTTGTCTTTGCTGAAGCGAATTGACCAATTACTTTATCAAAGTTGATCATTTCAATTTTTTTTTATACTTAAAATTGTTAAATCACTTAGACGATTTTGACTCATGGTAGATGATAAATAAGTTAAGATTAATTTTATTTCGCTAAATGAACGTTCGCAGCTTGCAGTTGATGCAGAAATAGTAAAAAGTATTTGAATGGCAACCTCTTCTTTTTTCTATCTTCACCGTTTGAGATAAGGCATGTTGGAAGTTCTAATAGAGTTTTTGGTTTAATTTCTTTTCTACTGCTGAGTAACATCTTTCAGTCCCACATTTCTTTATAGACTTGTGTTCCATGGAAATCTGTATGGCAAAATTCACCCAAACTTTTACATTTGTTAAGCACGATGACTTAGTGCTCCCAAGATACAGGTCCAAAGTTCGATTCTCAGGCTAGGTCAACTCAATTTTTCATCCTTTCAGTCCATCGATTAATTGAGTACCAATCATACTTGAGAACTCAACACCGGGAATTTAGCTTTAGGCTGACCACCTAACCGGGACATATGCTTCGTATCCCAGGGCCCTCGGTTAGGAAAACAGATATGGGCACTGTAGGCCTTGTGATTCGGATATTACAGTTTTGAAGTTGGGATATTTATTTATTTATCAATTAATTTTTAATTTTTAAGAAAATTCATTTTAATGATTTAACATTTCCATAACAATGTCTTACAAAATTTTAAATGTTTTTTTTTTCCTCTAGCCTGTTAACCAATTGAAACAAACATTTTTACTTCCTATTAATTGTGCATTAGCTTATTTATGAAAGTTTCTGTAAATTGTTGATCATTTGGTGTTGAACGTATACTATAACTTATCTTAACATATTTTCAAAAATTCTTTTAGGATCAACTCACCTAATATTTTACAATGATATCTTTTTAAACATTTCATTTACCACATATTAAACAGAAAATTTTATTTCATTTTTTTTCAGAAAAATTCCTGTGAAAAACAAATTTAACTTTATGGGAAATTTTACATTTTAAATAGCTTTTTAAATTTTATCATTAAGGCCATTAAGGTAAACCAAAATTATTTTTATTGTAAAAAATTAAATCACAAAACGTAATATTGATAGTTTATAATATTTCATTTTTATACAATAAAACCAATTTTTCTGATTCCAAAATTAGAAGACCTTTGTTAGTAAGTTTTCATATAATTTCAGTTTAGATAACTTAATTATATTCCATAGCACTATCAATGCAAATATCTGATGAGCAACGGAACGTTAATACAGACAACAAAATATTTTGTACATTTCTTAAATTAAAAATCAAAACACATGTAAATTGAAGTAAAATTATGTATATCTAATATAATCAGAAATTTTCAGTCAAACAATATATATTATATTATTAAAAATCATTTTTTTCTCCAAACTGATGCACTGTATATTGTTCTTTCAAGTTTTTCATTGATTCAAAATATTATTAAGAATTAAAAGTGCTGAGACAAAAAATATATTTTAATTGTTATATCGCATAACTTTATGTACAGAAATTTTCTCAATTAGTTATCATAGTAGTGAAAATTTTCTTCGTATTTTAAAGTCATTTTTTAAAACTGTTTTTTTAAGATATTAAAATATATTTTATTATTAAAATATCGACTAATTTTTATTAAAATTAAAATTTATTTTTATTAAGAATCATTTTAGAAGTGCTGTTCATGCAATGGCATGAAGTTTTTTTCTTTCAATAAATTTAAATCATTGAAAGGCAATCTTATTTTTAAAATTTTACAATGTAGAATGAGAAATATGTACGATTTCTTTATAAATTTCTTGAAAGAATTTTTCAAATTAAAAAATTTGTTTTTTGTATAAATTGAACTAATTAATGAAGAAGTATATTCTGTATGTTTAAGGAGTGCTGTAGAGACAGCTAAAACCTGCAATAGGTTGTTATGCTATTAAAGAAGAAGATTCTGTATGTTTAAACATACAAAAAAAAAAAAAAAAAAAAAAAAAACATTCATGGATTTTTAATTTCTACCATTTGAAAGAGGAATTTTTCAATATAAGGTGCTAATGCAAAACCAACAAAATTACGAGTCAAATAAAAATTATTTCCCCAAACAAAAACATTTAAAGATTATATAAATTATTTTTAAATGAATAGTTTTAACAAATAAGTAGTTTAATATTTAATTTTCAAAACTCTGCAAAAACATGTTAGTATCAGTTTTATACCAGCAAAAATATGAAATAAATATTTATATTGAAAGAATACATAGTAGACAGAAGATATAACTTACGGCAATAATATTTTAAATGTCAAAACTCCAGATTTTCAAAAGTTTACATTTTTGTTTCCGATGAAGCGATATTTTGGAAGAAACGAACTAACAATGCGAACAATAAAAAGGAAGTTTATGTGTTTTCCTTGAATTTGGAGGTAATTAGCTCTCGATCCCCTCCATTTCTATTCCAATAAGGCAATTCCCTAGGGGGAAATACTGTAGTGCTATTTTATGAAAAATTTCCTCCCTTTCTTTGAAGGTCAATCTGGTGCCGGACACAATATTTTTGAGAAAGGGAACCGCAAATATGAAACGCGTTTCAGCAGGAATTTTCTCACGAGTGTAACGTGATACTAGACTGAATGGCTACAGCAGTAAAAGCCTGAGATAAAAAATATACAAGGGTTTTATTTTTATTTTGAGACAATAAATAGTATTATTTCATTAAGTCTCAATAACTTCTGAAACGTATCTTTCTATATCGCTTCTTGATAACTTAAGTAAAATCTAACTTTTCTTTTATTATAAGTACATTTAAATTCTTACACAAGTTTTCATTAATAACATTTTAGTTATATGAAATTTTCTTTTTTTGCGCATAGTAATTTATTACGTTATTATAAAAATGAGATTAAATTTTCCCATTTTTATCATAAAAAGAAATCAAAAATATTAGTGAAGTGCTGCTTGTTAAATAAAATGATTTAATCTGTTATGAGAAATTAAAAACAGCACGTCAAATAATATTTCAAAACACTGAAATTTCGACAAAAAACTTTTAAATTTTGAATTTTTGAATAATTATAGTATCCAGAAGGGTAAAAAAAAAAAGAATATTCATTGAACGTTTTTATTAATTTAAAATTTTTTTATATTGAGTAAAACAAACTTATTTGTTTGTTAATATTATTGTTATGATTTTTTTTTTAGTATATAACTTAACTTTGATAACCTGTATAACAATTTAGTCATAAAGGGCCCTATGAATCTTGGCGTATTCACAAAATTAAATAGGTGTCTTTCATGAGCCTACACTTCTGTAATCTCCCAAAGTTAATAGATCCAAAAATTACCATATAACATTAACACAAATAATTTAGTAAATATTTTTATACTAAAATGAAAACCTTTCATATGCATTAAAATTGATCTGACCAATCTAATATTCCAAAAATTTTATGTGAAAAAAAAAAAATCAAGATATTTTTGTTATTTACACATTTACAAGGTTTTTAGTACAAAACAATAGTATCACAAACTTTGAGCAAAGTATGTAACTTAAAAAGGGAAGGATTAAAAGAATGAAAATCGATAATCTAACTAGTTAAGAAATGAAAATCGAAGCATGGTTAAAAGAACAAACTTTTTAATAGGAACTAAACCATGCAAAATTATTATTAATAAAGAAATATAAGAGTAAGAGTTTCATTTATGGCAAGCTCCTGCAGCTATTCCTCATTTTTCATCAACAACCTCTTCTCTTTTCCAAATCTGATTCCTCCCTGGAGCTTTTTTTTATATTTTTCCCTGTACATGACACAATAATTATAAATTGCAAAGTTTATTTCTCCGAATAAAATTGATATTATAATAAAACTAAGTTTGAAATTTTCTGAAAAATTTTGTTTATCTTTGAAATGATTTAGCGCCCCTCTGTAAGCTGCGCCCGGGGCATGATAGCTCCCTTGCCCCCCATCACTACGTCACTGATATACCCTTTAATAAAATAATATAAAGCAAACATTAAAAAAAAGTATATAAATTACTCGAACATAACAGTTTATACATATTAGAGTTTAGCTCAATTCAGTAGTAAGACTAAAGTCTTCGAAGTGAAATGTTCGGGGTTTGATCTAATCCAAACAGTTAAAAAATTTGAAATATGTACTGCGCTTAACCTTAGCATACACATTTTTCAGTATGAATTGCTATTTGTTTCAGAGGCTCTGCTTGTTTAACACATTTATATATTTTACTATTAAGGAAAAGTCCTTCAGTAAGCTTATGATTAAGTGGTTTAATTATATTTTATTACATGATTTTTAAATTTATGAATTTTCCTTATTATAAAAGCAACAGCTCGCATTGTGCTGCAAGGAGGATTACTTTAAGATGCGAAAATATATTTCATAAGCAAGTCGCAAGCGGCATAATATATGTATATATTATTCTTTTTTTCATATAAATTAGAAAAATATAATACTATTTATGTATTACTAAAATTACTATGTATATAATGACTTTCCTCAAAGTTTAATGAATAAATAGAAGTTTCATAACGGCATCTTATTTATACTGTCTAGATATTATAATTATATTATTGCATTAGACAAATTTTCAGGATGTGTGATATTTAGTTTAGTGCTAAAAAGAAAAGACGAACATAATAAAGTCAAATACGATTATCAGAAAAGTGTATGAGTTCATCGTTCATTCTTATCAATTTGTGAGCAATAATTTTAATTCATATAAAATAAATCCAATATAATTTACTAAACTTTTTTTAGTTTAATTTTTTTAATTTTTATATTGTAAGAATATAACATACAAAAAAATTTTTTTTCAAAGTTTTATATTGTGAAAACAAATTTGCTTCTAGGAACCTCTTAGAAACAGCTGTAGGTTGACTGGTTGAGCAGGATAAAATCTACGCGGAACTTATGCGTCGGATCCTTTTGGACCTGGTATAGGCTTTTCTACATCAGGGAGATAAGTAAGAACAACAACTAATATACTTAAACTTTTGAATGTATGTTCTAAACTGTATAGACAAAGATAACGAAATGCTGTCAAGCAACATAGCAAAATGCTCTGTTCTTTAAAGAACGAAAACGATCAATTTTAAAATAACATTCCGATATTACATAACAAGTATTCTTAAAATAATGAGTAGTTCTCAAATAGTTACTGAATAAAAAGAACGAGATTTTGTCACAGGCGGCTAGATCCTGCACTGTTAAAAATATGCAATCGTTTTCTGATTGGTCACATTATTTATTATTGATGCTGCCATCTATTAAAACATAATTGAACTATAAGCGAAAATCTTATATTTTATGTCAATTATAAAAGTTTATATTGATTATTTCAGCAATATGATATTCTAATATATTTATTTTAACAAATATTTACAACAAATTAGTCACAGTTTTCTTATCAAATAATAAACATACTGTTTCAGTTGAGTTTTTTCATACTTTCGTATGGATATCTTGTGAAAAGTGTATTTTATTTGTATTTCAGTTTTGAAAATACATGTTTAAACATTAAAAATATCAGAGAACATATGCATGAAAAACTATTTAAATAATGTTTCTTTCTCATTAAATTATTTTTATAATATCTTCCGACGATTTTAACTGTTTTTTCCCTTGTGTCTATTATAAAGGAAAAAAAGTTGTTTAGTCATAAGAAATTAGTTTTCTACATTTGTCTTATAAAAAATGCGCTTAAATAGAATTTGTATTATTATTAATTTATTAATTATAATATAAATTATAAAATTTTGCTGAAATGAGAACAAATTTATGTCTTATTTAAATGTAGTTTTTAAAATATAACTGAATATATTGTTTCTTAGGTTACAATCAAATACATCAATTTAAATTAAAAAAAATTAGTCATGAAAAATTTTGAATGCTCAAAAATTTCAGATTTAAATTAACAAAATTGTAGCTGAAAAAAAGTACTAACTTAAGAAAACTCAATCTACTTAGTATATCTAATTATGTTTCATTAAATTTTGTAAGGCCTTGTTATCCAATTTTCTTAATTCTCAATGCATTTGACATGATATATCTAGTGTGTTGTTTTTATATGCTTTTGGCAGTTTAGAACTTGTAAATAGAATAAGTAATTTAAATTTGTTTCTTTAAGAGTGCAATTGAAATGAAATGAATATGAAAGCAAAATTTTGCAATTTCTCA
Source organism: Latrodectus elegans (assembly GCA_030067965.1). Taxonomy (NCBI): domain Eukaryota; kingdom Metazoa; phylum Arthropoda; class Arachnida; order Araneae; family Theridiidae; genus Latrodectus; species Latrodectus elegans. The sequence goes on along the minus strand of CM057813.1, from coordinate 59,167,011 downwards.
TTAAACCAAGTTCATAGACAATATGATTTAATTATAATTTTTTATGAACAAAAGCTTATGAAATTAATATTTAGAAAACGAGAAAAAGAAAGGTGTTACTTATCATTTATATGTTATAATCAAATAAGTAAGCATTAATACCATTACTTGTATAACCCAGATACATTTTTCAAATGTTTATAGATGTAATCATTGTATCTATTTCAGAAATTTTTAGCAATCACTCCAGAAAAACATGAAATTCAACAACCTTTAAATAAGATTAAAACACATTTGAATGTACAGATAGGTTCTTTCAATTATGATATTCAATAAAGTACTATTTTTTATAGGAAAAATTATATCAGAAAATATTATTAAGTATAAAGATATATATCAAAAACCTGCACTAAATAATAGTCTCATCTCATATTGATTACATAGTACTTGATGTTATTTTTTTAATAATTTAGTTTCCATAGTTTTCAGATATTCTTCACATTTCTCTTCATATTCAAGAAAGTTTTATATCCTGGGTATTATGTCACGAAAACTTTAATGTATTAAAAAATGAATTTGATTTAAAAATAAATCTTTTTTTAAAAAAAAAAAAAAAAAAAAAAAAAAAAAAAAACATATATATATATATATATATATATATATATAAATTAAAAAAAAAAAAAAAAAAAAAAACGTTTTTTTTCTATAGAATTAGAACATGATATTTCTATGGATTCTGATACACAAATGTAACACATCTTATGCCTACACACCATGCAATATAGTATTTAGCATATCACATTATATTTTAGAGTGTTATTTATAAATATTAATTTAATAATTATATATAATCTATATAATATTTTTATCAACTTGAAAGTTTATTAATTTATTTTGCCATTAGAATAATTTGGATAGTACCTTCAGAATCAAAGGAAGCTTCTTATCATATTTTATTTATTTATTAATTCTCATTTATTTTCATGTAAAATGAAGCAAAAATATTATTTTATTGTCTTCTATAATAGCTTATGTAATGACAACTGTAATAAGTGATATAGCTAAAATGATGCTGAAAATAATATGAGAGTTTTAAAACTATATTTTTTTCTAATAAAGACTTAGTGAAGTGTCCTCTAAAAATTTTTTTTTCTGATTTATACTGTCACAGGAAATGTTTACTCTATTGTTTTTAACAGAGCATTTATACAAAGGTGATAATTATTTGTGACACAAAAAAGGAAAATATGTATTTTTAAATATCATGAATTTTAATTATATTCATTTAATAAGTTATTTATAATATAAATTTTAAAGTCTAATTTATTTTTATATACTATCTTAAATAAAAAAATCTTTAAATTAATTTAAATTTTTAGAAGAGGAAAAAAACCTATAAAATCAATAGTAATGTTGAGAGTTTGTCGCATGTGTATTTGACAGATAAATTGGTACCAAAAATTACAGTTAAAACATTTTGTGATGTGCTTTCTAAATTACAGTTTAGAGATATCCAACAGAAAGATTTTTTTTTGCTTTGGCTCCATTCAAACACTAAATAATTGTTTATTGCATAAAATAAAGAAACATACATTTTAAATGTCATGAATTATAATTATATTCATTAATATTGTGAATAAAATATTATTTATAATATGAATTATTTTAAAATGCCAATTATTTTGCTGTTATGTTAAATATAAAAATGTTTTAGTTTATAAACAAACTGTATAACTAATACTGAGTTCAATAAAATTTATACTAACAAAAACGTTTAAAACACGAGTATTTAATTATTCACATAATAATGTTTATTTACTTTGTAATGTTAAAATTTTGAATCATTCAAACAAAAAACTTTTTATGAAACTTCAGTCAATTATATACTGAAATTTTTATTAAGAAAGCAACTTGTAATAATAAAAATGGGAAAAATTAGCAAATTGTAGTAATAAAAATAGTAACAATAAGCAATTTGTAGTAATTAAAATAGGAACATTATTGTAAGAATCAAACACAATATTATATTTATTGCATTTAAATATTTTTTTAATTTTTAAAGCAATTAGATTTTTTTGATTAATTCTAATTGTATGTGCACTTAAATATCTTTTTTTGATGAAAATTTTTTATTACACTCATCAAATTTATGAACATCCATTTTAAAGAGAAGATTATCTGCTCTGCTGTATTATTCAAAATGACAGTAGATATGCTTTAATTAACAATAGATGGCAGCATCAGTAACAAATAATGTGGTCAATCAAGGAAGGAAGGTGTGCAGGATCTAGTCACCTCGGAATTTGTCAAACACCGTTTTCAAAGTAACTGGTTATTTAATAACGCTTATAACTGTTATAGATAACAGCTACATTAAATAACGACCATCTCCAATTTTTACATTAAATATTTCTTTTATTAATCATGCATAGAACAGTCTAATTATTTTTCATTTTTCATCTATTTATATAGTTTTTATGGATTTCATTTCCTAAATGCATATTAGTTATTGAACTATTTCTTCTACTGCGGAGTAATACTTAGTTAAGGCGTATAAATATCGAAGTTGATGTAAATAGGTTTTTTTTCCCGACGATTAGGTATTTTGTGGTTCGCGTGGGAACTTCAGCAAATTTTTTATAGATCATAAACTATAAAATAACTGCTCTTTGGAGCAACCAAAAAAAATTTAAAATAATAAAAAATAACCAAAAAAATCGTAAAACTATTAAATAATTAAAAAATATAATATTTTTGAAGTAGGAAGCAAAATCTTCTGGAATCTGCTGTGTAATCTGTCAGGCTTAGTAAAAAATTAAAAAGTGCTTAAACATGAATCCGAATGGTCCAAATTATCCTGTTGCATCTTTATATGTCGGAGATCTCCACAACGATGTTACTGAAGCTATGTTGTTCGAGAAATTCTCAACTGCTGGTCCTGTACTTTCCATTCGTGTATGCAGAGATTTAATTACACGTCGTTCTTTGGGATATGCATATGTTAATTTTCAACAGCCTGTTGACGGTGAGTGATAAAATTATTTAGCAATGCTGTTATATCTATTTATTCGATCACTTTGCTTTGACTTTTTTACAGTAATTTTTTTATCGTTTATTATCAAACGGCTGATTAATTATGTAATAACTTCAAGAATGAATAATGTTTGTTCTTTTTTATAAATAGTTATTAATTGCTAGTGCTCACTATAGGTTGATAATTAAAGATCATATATTGTAATTTGTGTAACAATATTTGAAATAATATGTATTTTAAGATATTGATTAATATGTCACTTCATATTAACACGCCTATTTCTCAAATCGGAATGTTAAAATAGAATATTACACCTATGTATTAATGTTTTTTGTATATTATACTTAACAGATGCTAAAATTTCATCTTAGACAAATGTGTTGTATATTATATTTACCAACGTGTGTAGTATCTAACTCAGCATACTGTACATGATTATGCTTCCATAAAAATATTCTTAAATTCATTTTAAGGGGAAATTTGGCGAAAAAATGAAAGTTTTAAGTTTAAAACTCTATCATAAATTATCAAAGCTTTTGTGATATACATGTATCTAGGAGTAAAAAATTTATTGATTATGATTTTTTAAATATTAAATACTAGCTGATCACTTTAAGTGCTTTTTTTATAGCATAAGCTTTTCCAATTGATTATAAATTAGTATAACTGGACAATGATTCATACATTTCATACAAAAATCCCTGTAACCAAAGTTTTGTACAATTTTAAAATTTTTAGAATTCTTGAGAATATTTATAAAATCAAAATTTAAAAGTTTTTATTTTGAAAGACTTAATATTTATAATGATTAACTTATTGTAGCTGTGCATTATAAAGTTTTATAGAGAAATTTCTACTACCTAAAATTTTCTGGAGAAATATTTCAAGGTGACACTTATCAAAACTTAATTGTTTTTCTTGGAACGTGTTTTTGTATGTGTTTAAAGAAACAAAATGGTGTCAAACACTAGGTAATAATACTAAATTTTAAAAATTACATAAGTTTATACATATTTTTAACTCAAAGATAAAATTTTTAAATGAAAAGTTTTTATTACTGTATTCAACATCACCTAACCCAATGCTAAATTGGTGAGAAATTAAAGAGCAGCCTGAAATATAGATCATTCAAATTTTCTGACAAGTGAAGTAAAAGTTTTTCTGGTTGTGAATGTATTCATGTCTACCAAAGCAGAGATGAAAATTTATAACTGCATTCAAAGTATTTTCGTATAAAATTTTCTACAAAGAAAATAGTTTCTGTCAAAATAATAGTATTATAAAAAACTTTGTTACTTAAAAAATTAAATTAGATTCTTTAAAATTTTTGTAAAAAGTTATTGAGTTAGTGGTTGTATGATTAGTACTTTGAAGTTGATAATTCAATTTCTACTTTTTGTAAAGTTTACATAACATGTATATTCATAATAGCTTAGAATGTGTTTTAACATGTTGATTTGGTCGGGGATATTCCGATAAGTGTTTTAGTCAAATTCATTAAGTAACAGTGTATATGTTGTGGCTTATCTTCTAAATGTGCTACAGACAAGATGCATCAGACCATTAACCCTAAGGAAATCAAAGACCAGAAAGGGGAAGAGTATATATCCTCTCTGGAAAATTCTAAACTGTTCATGATGTGATTAGGAGAAGCCTGCTCAATTTTACATTTAGACTAGACCTTAAAGATTTTCTTGCCTTCAAAATATGCAAGACCCCTAGTGTACCGCTTGCCAGTCTGGAAATTGCAGTTATAAAGCTGTTGCAATTAAGGGTAAATCAAGAGCCAGGCTCTTTTCCCACATACTAGTGATGGTAGGGAAGAATCCTCCACCTTTTCGAAATTTCAGAATTGACTATAGACTGTTGTAAAAAGGTAAATGTTGAAGAGGAAGGATTATCATGGTAACAGCTCTCCTTGGCCAGTCTATCTGGTTGCTCATTGCCATATATGTCTACATGCAAAGGAATCCATGGAAAATAAACTTCATGGGATTCCAAAATGAGCTTGAGAGGGATAAAACTGCTAGAGTTTGATCTCCAATGGCAATCCAATTGTGAAGGTGCTGAAGTGAGCTTCTACTATCTAAAAGAATCCATAGGTCTCCAGAATCACTTCAAGACCTTGTTCAATTGCAATTAATTCACTTTAGAAGACAGAGGACGAATCAGGTTTACAAAGACTGATTGACAGTATTTCTCCTGGTTTCTCAATGTAGTTGAGAAACCAGTTTATTTTTGTCTGTATACATTTTTATGGCATTGTCGGGGATCTTATTAATGATCTCTAAGGCCATCTATCTAAGATGAGCAGGAATGAAATTGTTGATCAGGAAATTGGGCCAAATTGATCAGGAAATTGGGCCATTGAAATCTTGATTATAAAGCAGATGCAGTAGTTAAGCATGACTGAAGAGATTTAAATCTTTGATTGTTATTCCAGTTTAAATATAGGATTCTATTATGCTGACCATAGCTGAAAAGTTTATTGAAATGCTTGGTAAGCTTTGCCTTCTGGCTTGGAGTGGTTACAAATTAGCTTCATAGAGAACAACTTCTCTAGGGTTGCTGTGTTTTAGTCCAGTGATAATTCTATCAGCACTGAGTTAAATACTCTCTAGTTTATCTAAGTTGGTGGCTTAAGCACAGCTATAAGCAGGGAAACCATACTCTAGGATGGGTCTTATAAATGTCATGTATTTCTTAGAGTAAGAGCATTGGCTCTCCAGTCTTTGCCAGATAAGTATTTAAGAATTTTTAATCTTTCTGGCCTTTCAGACAATGTGTTCTATATGCTTATCCGTTCAGGATCTAAAATATATCCCAGGTATTTGGGATGCTTCTCATAAGCCTTTTATTGGTGGTAAAAAAGCTGGCAATGTATTTCACAGGATTTAAACAGAGTTTAAAGTTTTAAGGTACAGTTTGACGACGCAGAAAGATTTTTCCTAAGATTCCTCTCCATTTCAATTAAATTGGTTCCAGAACACCAGAGAATGATATCATCAGGAAACAAACCAATTCCTACACCAGTAGGTGGTAGTTTGTCTATGCCAGCTAAATATAGAGAGAAAAGCATTGGACTGAGTACTGAACCTTGAAGAACACCCTAACCAAGCTGTATTTGGTCAGTAAAAGTCTTGTTAAATTTTATTCTGATGAACCTGCAGTGTAAGAAATCTGAGATCCATGAAAGATGTAGCCATGAATGTTGAAGGTGCCATGTAGTTTAATTAACAATTTGTGTTTCCACATTCTGTAGAACATTTTTGTAATATGTAAAAGTGCTGAAATTGTGCGGTGAGTAGGTTTTTTGTTTTGGCAGAAAAATAGGACTTTATCGATAGTACTGTGGCCACTTCTGTAGCCATATTGTTCTAATGGCATTAAGTTCTTACTGACCAGAAAATATTGGATTTTGTTTAAGACCATTTTTTTCTATAAGTTTGCAAACTTCTAGTCAGTGCAATAGGTCTGAAATCCTTAGGGGCCCAAGTTTTTTGCTAGTTTTATTAATGAGGATTATAGTTGCCGTTTTCTAGTCAGATGCAAGGCGTGCAGTTTTCCTAGAGAGATTTATGATATCTAGTAGTCTCTGTTTCCTTTGATGGCTGAGATTTTCTAACATTTGTCCAAAGATTCCATCTGGACCAGGAGATTTTGTCAAATCAAGCTGGACCATTGCTAGGATTATTTGCAGTGAGATGTTTTTAAGTCTTGGTTGCTTAAATCAGAGCTTTGACACCCAAGAATGATGCTTTTAGCTTTTCTCAACATAGATTTATTCTCACTTGTGAATCCAACCTGCTAATTTCCTAGTAATATGCTGCAGCTATTTCATTGGGAAAAACATGACCATTAGTGTCTTACCTAGTTACTTTCCTCTTAATTTGTTCTTGTTCTCAATTGGTGTTTTTGACAATCCTCCATAATTTGAGTTATTTGTCCAATAGTGTCCAGATTGCTGCACATTTCTTTCCATCTAGATCTCTTCAATTGTGCATATAGTGTCTTAATTTTCACATCAATTTTATTAATATCAGCTCTAGAGCTATCATATTTATATTTAATGACACATAAAGGAATTTTCTCCTTTCAAGAAGTTTTGCACTTGAAGCAAAATGAGTGAAGAAAGGCACATAATGCTTAAAATAGCATCTAGGAATAAAAACTCTGGCTTTGGTAAGAATAATGCCCTTGAAGTTCTTCCAGTCATCTTTAAGATGTTTTGAAAGAGGACACGAGGCCATACTATTATCAACGGCTTCTCTGAATGAGTTCCAGTTACCTTTTTTAAAATTCCAGAAATTATCTTGTATAAAATGTATTTTCTGCCTTTGCTTAAATTCAATAAGGACCAATAAATGATTACTGCCAATAATGTCCAAGAGACTCCACAAACATTGAGGAAAAATTTCCAAGCTAAATGATTGCAAAATCCAGTGCCTCAAAGGTGTCGTAGCTGTAGGATTTGAAGGTATGAGTGCCATCATTAAGAATCATCTATCAACTTAAGGAATTCCTCTTCTCTCTGATTAATGCAGGAATAGTCTCAAGGGAATGTTTGGTGTTCAGATTTCTTAAGGTAATGGTATTTTTGTCTAAAATATTAGAAAAATATGCAGGAAGTTGTTTATGATTTGGGGGATGGCTGATAAACATTTATTATGCTAAGTGGTTTGCCTCTGCATAAAATTCTTATACCCTTGATTTCCATGTCAGTGGTCGAATCTGAAGGGAAGTCAATTTTTTGGTATTTAATATTTCTGATGACAGCAAGTTCTTCCCCAACCTTAGCAGTACAATCAACTCAATAGATGTTGAAATCCTTTACTTTGAGTAAAGTTGCTTTCTTAAGTTTGGTTTCCTGTACAGCAATTGCTTGAATCCCTTTGTCTATAGCAGTCTCAAGCAATTGATAAAGTTTAATTCTCTAGCTACTTGGGTAGTCAAGCCATTAATGTAACACTGTGGAATCTTCAAAGATTGAGAGGATTGTGGAGACTGTAAATTACTTAACACTTGTGGCCCTCTGCCTAAACCACAAGCGTGTCCCTGATTAGTCTGCACAATGGACGATGCACCATTAAGATTGTGGATCAACAAAGTCAAGGAGGTGAAATGTGCTGCTTCTGTTGATTCGAGGATCTGAGCACCATAAAGGTAGAATTCTGTCTTGGCCTGGATTGGTGTTCTTTTTCATTGGGCACCTACTCTTTGGCCTGCCCAACTTGGGAGACCCTACCAGCTGTAAGCTATCGCTAGCGTAGCCCTCCGAGTCATTGGTGGATGCAAACCTCTGCCTTGTCAAGGCAGGAACAACATTGGGAGAATATGTGTAGAGTCATGAATCTCAAACTAGAAGATTAATTTTTAATAATTTTTCTACTTTGTTATTGAACTGAATTTCGAGACATTTTTTTTGCTACTTTATTATTAAACTCCTGATTGTGGCAAATATTTTCACATTTCAATTTCCAGTAAAAAATTTTTAGTATTTGTCTTTAAGATGACATCTAACATTTTTTAACATGTTGAGTTTATCATGGTATATTCCATGTTGTGCTTAATTTACTGCCTTAGTCCCATTATTGAGATTACATTAGACAAGAATACCAATGTTTCATTAATATAATTTAATTGTTGGAAAAGAATGTTATACTTCTAAAATATGTATTTTTATTAATCTAGAATTTCCTTGAGTATGAAAATTCAAATTTGATTTTTTCTAGTATTATATTTTAATTCTGCAATTAGCTTTTTTCAATAGATGTAATAAATACCTACTGTATCATTTTATGTTCAAGATTTTTCAAATCCAGAATTGAGTTTTAATATTTTTTTAAAAAGCATTATAAATGAATAGATATCCATCAAGTAACTTTTGACTGAACCATAAACACAGAAATGTTCAGAATGGTATATATAGCCATAAACTATGAAATATTTGAATATTTGTTTGGGTTAATAAGGAAATACTTAAATATTTTTAATTTTTTGATGATTAAGAAAAGTTTTAATGTCCAATAAGGACAAAAAATTAGTTTTAAAATATAATAAAAATGAAAAAAATTCTGTTACTATGAGAAGCAATATTCACTGTTTTTTCGATTTTGAGTCTGTTACAAACACCATTGCCAATTAAAGGAAATATTTTATCATTTCTGAAGTGCGTCCTATTCTATTTAATTATAAAATTATAATGTTAAAAAAGAACTAAAGGTATGTTATTTAAAATTATGATGGGACTTGTTTATAAATTTTTAAATTTAGGAAAAATATGAATTCTATGATGAATTTAGGATTTGTAGTGTAGTATTTATAAGTAATCTATGTTACCTATAAAAATTCATGTTATTACGAATTATCCAATAAGTTTAGGGAGTGATTTGTTTTATTCATGGAACCTATATATTATATATTTTATATATGATGTGATAATATATTTAAAAGTATCATGGATAATAAAACATTTTTTAATCCTGTATAGACTATTTATAGTTAAAGCATATTTTTAAATATTTTACTAATTAAACACCCAAATAATAAGGTACATAAATCATACAATGATTTTTCATAATTTTAATGCACACATACTTTTGATATATATATTTAAATCAAAGGGATATAAAGTTTTTAATAGATTAAATTTTATGTAGCTATATATAACTAATTGGTTTTTAAGTATTGAGTAAAATTATATATTAGCAGTTAAGAAATCCATTATAAATTATTTAATTTTTAAAATTTTTTTTTAGCTGAGAGAGCTTTGGATACAATGAATTTTGATATGGTAAAAGGTAGGCCTATTCGAATAATGTGGTCTCAAAGAGATCCATCCTTAAGAAAATCTGGAGTTGGAAATGTATTTATTAAGAATCTGGATAAAAGTATTGATAATAAAGCAATGTATGACACTTTTTCTGCATTTGGAAATATTCTATCTTGCAAAGTAAGTTATTTCTAAACTAATAATTACATTTTATAAATAGATATTAAAAATTATTAATTTTGAATTTCCTTAGCTGGTAGTATAATGGATAGTGATCTTGCCTTTTCAGTAGTTCATGAGTTAGAATCCCACATTAGACATATATGTGACTTGAAATCCATTTCAAATTATAGATCCTGGTGTCATTAGTCTTTTAGAGAACTATAAACAAACCAAATTTTTGATTTCAAAGAAAAAACCTTTCATGTATTCTAAACTGGTGTTTGAATCTTAAAAAAATTTCATTAATAAGGTTTTTAAAATGAATGCATTATCTTCAAATATATAATTATTTTATAAAAATTATTTTATAAGATGTATAATTTTCTTGAAAGACATGATTAAATTAGATGAAGTAAATAATAAATCTTTGATTTCTATACTATCTAGTTATTCTGTGGAATAATTTGCTAGATTTGTTAATGGCAATAAATAAGAATTAATATGCAAAATATTATATTGTTTTGTTTTATTTAATCTTTAAATTAAGACTTAACTATTTTTTCTAAAATATCACACTATTTTAATAGAAATGACTTGTATTTGATACCTTAGATTTTTATATTAATATTTAGGTGTCCAATGACACAAACCCAATTCTAAGAAGTATATTAATATTATAATAATTTGACTTTACTTTTTTATAAGAAGATTGTATATCGTTAATAAAATATTGTATCGATAAAGTGAAAATAAATCAGGGTTCGCACAACTCCTTGAAACTCCTTAAATTCTGAAAATTTTTTAAGTGCCCTTGAAATTCCTGGAGTTTTGATTCGACTCCTTGAAAATCGTGAATTACTCCTGAAATTTTTTCTTATCTTGATGCATTTATTTTTTTCTAGAAGATCTTATAAATTAAAAAATTTTTTTGTTTTAATATTTTAAAATTTTCAATAAAATTGCCTGAAAACTTAATTCAGTATTAGTTTTTAATATTGCCACTAGATCGATGTTCACTTTTTGTATTCTTAACAGTTGACTTGTATTAACGGTTTCAAGATTTAATTCAGTCACAATAATTTCATGATAATTCGGTTTAGTAGTATTTAAATTTATGGGAAGTGAAGTGTTCACCAAACAAAATCAATATGTTGCGCAATTAAGACAGACAGTTTAAATTGATTCTTTTTCTATTTGCTGCTGTTTTTCTTATATTGTATAAAATTCTTTGAATATTAATATTTACATATAAAATTTTTAAGTTAAAACATCCTTTCTACGTCTCCTTTGAGGAAAATTGCATATCATTTAATTGAATCAGTATAAATTAATTTATTAATGAAATAAAGTCTCAAATAAATTATTTAATATGCCTGGTGGAAAGTGTCTTTTTAATGACCAGTGAACTATGGAAAAGCCATGCAAATATTGGCTTTTGTGTGGTTCAGAAAAAAAAAAAAAAAAAAAAAAAAACAAAACATGCTCATTGTCTATTTTGTAAGAAAAACTTCTGTGTTTCAGATATGAGTTAATAGAGTGTCGAATTCCTTAGGAAGGAAAAAAAAGTTAATTAGTGCATGCCTTATCTGACAAAAAACCTACTCATTCAAAAGATTCTTACTCTGCTGCTGTTCCTTTTAAGGAATGTGAATGTAAAGCCTTTTCTAAAATTTTTATTCATTTGCTCATTAAAAGAAATTTTAAAGGTGAAATTTTATGTGTCCTTAAAGTTTTAAATGTTTGGTTCAAGTAAAGTTTTTTTTTCCAATGGTCGGGGTATATCGGGATATATTGTCCTCTTATACCCAAGGAACTGGCCAGAAACAGCTCTTTGCCGCCGAAGCGTTGCTCCAGGTGCATCAAAGGGGGTGGGCCACCATTGCATCCTCACACATGCCATAGGGACCTGTTTATAAGGTAGGCACCATTCATACCTTATTCATAAACAAGGAAAGGACAAAGACAGGATAGAGAGAAAATACATCTGTGCCTGAACCGGGATTCGAACCCAGGACCTCCCTATCTGTAGTCAGGCAAGCTGACCAATAGACAAGTTGGCTGGCAGTTCAGGTAAATTTCATGCTGACATAAAAACTCTTTCAAGCAATGTTTCCAGACAGTGCTATTATTGCAAAGCAATTCGGTTGTGCTAAAAAGTGCTTATTCAAGCTTTTGGAATTGCACCTTATTTTTCCAACTTATTGAAAGAAAATGTTAAGAATGTTTTTAATTATGTGTTTCTCTTTAATGAAAGCTTAAATAATCATCTGCAGACAGAACAATTGGACTACCACGTTAGATTTTTTGATGATACAGTTAAAACTTTGTATTACTCATCTGATTTTTTAGATCATTCAACTGGAGATATTTTGTTTAAAAAAGTTAATGAGAAGTGCTTAGAATTAGGAACAAGTGAGTTACTCCAGTTGTCAATGTAAACTGGTCTGTTTTGACTAAAATAGCTGATTTTTAAAAAATAAATGTAATTCAAATATTATAAATGTTGAATCTGCTTCCTATTCATTCTACACAGCACTTACATACATGGATGTTCCTCATTTCCAGAAGTTGAGGTAACAGCAAGTGCAGTTTACAGACTATATAAGGACTCGCCCACTTGTAGGAAGGATTTTGATAGCCTTGACTCCCCCAGGTGTAAAATTTCCTTTAAAGTTTTGCAAACATTGATGGTTAGTAAATATAACTGTTTTCAACAGATTGCTTCAAGTGTTACATCTTAAAACATATGTCATTTGTTCAAAAAAAAAAGTTTCCTAATCCTAGTACCAACATTTTTGATATTGTGCAGAAGTGTACAAAAGATGTACTTTTTTCTTCTAAATGCAATTTTTTATATTTATTGCTCTGGAAATAGAACCTTTTCTGATAATTTATCAAACTGATAAACCAATCTTGCCATTTATTGCTGGATATTTTCATGCATTGCTGAAAAGTTTAATGCAAAAGTTTTTAAAAGAATCTTAGCTAGCTGAATCTATTGGAAATATCTAAAATCTCTAAAATTACTTATTGACTATACAATGTATAATCAAGTATTATATATAATGTTGATTATTTAAATAAAAATTTTTCTATTATAGCTGTGAATTCATTAAAGGCTTTTGTAATAGTTTTCAATAATTTTAATTCAAATAAAAAAATAGTCTCATTAATGTTTGAAATTATTTATTATTAACAGAAATGTTTGAAAAATATTGCACGTACGTTGTTATATGTATATTTGGTTAAGAACAGTTTTTAAAATAAAATAAAAAATTATTTAACATGAATGTCTATACCTCCTGGAAAATTTTGTTTTGACTCCTGGAAAGCTCTTGTAATTTGATTCTTGGAAATCTATACAAACCCTAGTATTAGTTTTTAATGTTACCTATAGATAACAGCAAGATTTTTATATTCTTAATTGTTAACTGCTTAAAATCTAGTTCAGCTATAGTTTCATGCTTATCTGTTGTGTAGTACTTAGATTTATGTGGGGGAAATGATGCAATCTCTAAACAAGATCGTCATGCAATTTAAATTTATTCTTTTCCTATTTGTTTTTGTTTTAATTATTGTATAAAATTTACTGAATATTAATAGTTAGACATGTTTTCCATATCTCCTTTTGTGGAAATTACATATAATTTCAGTGAATCAGGATGGATTTGTTTATCGATGAAATAAATTATTTAGTATGCCAAATGAAGTATCTTTTCAATAACTACATAGCTCTGGAAAAAGCACAGAGATTGAGTTTTGCGTGCTTTAGAAAAAACACATAGCTTTTGCCCGTTTTGCAAGGAAGACTTCTGTATTTCAAATATGTGGGCAAATCCCAATTAAATTCCATATGAAAGGGAGAAAAAAGTGTGTATTTATTTAAGCAGGTTGTATCTGCCAAAAAATGTACTTATTTAATAGATTTTTTCACTACCCCATGACATGTTCCGAAATTTTTTTGAAAGAAATTTGTGAATATGGATATGAAATTGCATATCCATATTCACAAATTTCTTAAAAGAATTTGAAAGTAAACAGAAGAAAAATTTAGAATTTATTTTATTAAATAGTAATTTGAAAAAAAAATCATTCTGCAATCTTTATCTAATAGTTGTATTTGTTATCAGTAAGTACATATTGGAATAGTTGTTCTACACTTGAAATATTCAACAAGTTATTAGATAGGAATCAATTGCAAAGATGGTTAAAAACTCTAAAATCACCCTTTATTTTATACAATGTATTATCTAGTAATATAAAAAAATATTTAGATAAAAATTTTTTCTGTTATAGCTCTAAATTCATCGAAAGCTTTTGAAGTTATCTTTACATATAATTTTAACTTAAATAAGGAATGTTCTCATTAATTTTTTTAATTATTTATTTCTATTATTTACAAATGTAATTGGAAATTATTTCATGTGCATAATTGTTTGTATATTTGGTTAAAAATTTTTAAAATAAAATAAAAAAATTAATGTTGATACCTCCTGAAAATTCTTAGATTCCTGGAAAACTCATGGAATTTGATTCTTGGAAACCTGTATGAACTCTGATATATCTACTAAGTGTTACCTTTGTTATTTCTAATTTTAGTAATCAGATACATATTTGGAGATGAAAGTCTTTTAGTGCAAATTAGCGAGAGTGTATAAATAGGATCATAGACTGATAAATGATGCTAAAAATACCTTGTATATCTTATAATCAATTCAGACATATGTAAAATATTCTTACTCTGATTTACTTTAACTGTGCTCAAGTATTTATAATTTTTTTATTGTCTAATTGTTAATAAAGATGACACATTTAATAAAACTTGTCTTGAAATTTGTGTAGTCTTTATTGTTTTGAAATTTATTTTTATGAATTCTTTTAGGTAGCTACTGATGATGAAAGTAATTCTAAAGGTTATGGATTTGTCCATTTTGAAACTGAAGAAGCTGCTAACAATGCCATTATGAAGGTTAATGGTATGCTTTTAAATGGAAGAAAAGTGTATGTATTATCTTGTGCCTTAATTTTCTCCATATCATATTTTGCTTGTATTGACTTGGAATTCATTTAAAACTTAGCCTCTTGTGCATTAAAAATGAAAAGAAAAAGAAATTATTCTTCAAATTTTAATCTAAAACCTATTTAGCAGAGTCATATTTAAAGGCATATATATTTATATATGCCTTAGGTAATAGGTTTTATAACGTATTTAGCAGAGGCATATTTAAAGGCATATATAAGACCTATTTAGCTGAGGCATAGAAAGGAACTTAGTTTATCCCCTCACTTTTAGAAATTGAAGGAAAATTTTCCTGATTTGTGTGACTTTCTTACTTTAAATATTTTTCAAAGCATTTCAATTTCTTTTGTGATTTAGTATTTTCTCATACTTGGAAATTTTAAGATACCACTGCTAGCTGCTTTCTGTACCTACATATATTGTTGAAAAACAAATAGTTTAGCTTTTACATATTTTAAGCTCAAAATTATAGGAGTGAATGTTCTCAAAATTATTTCACTTTCACAGTTTATACAGCCTATGATTAGAAAATGCTGAACATTTAAAATTTTTACAATTTGCTGTTGGAAAGATAAACAAAATTGCTAAATAAGAAATATCTCGTGTTAATTTCCCTGTATTTCATTTAATAAAACATGGAAAACCATTTATTGAAGTTGTATTAAATCAAATTAATCTTTACAACCAAAGAAATGCCTATAAAAGTTTTTGTTTAAGCATCTTTTTTTCAAATATCTTCATGAATCCTTTTTTATGTTGATTTTTACCAATTTTCTTTTCTTTTTTTGTTTTGCTTATTTGAAAAGAGATACTTTTGTAATTTATAGCTGTTTGAATTTTGTCTATCTCAATTAGAAACAAAATTATTTTAATAAACTAAAAGTTCTAATAACTGTAAATAAAGTAATAATAAAGCTTTCTGTTTATAATTTCAATTTTGATAAATTTTTAATTAATGAAAATGGATTATTTGGAACTTGAAGTAATTATGATATTGAAACATTTCTCCTAACTTTCTCAAATTTCCATATTAGAAAGTGGATAGAAAACACCCTATTCTCTTGATCTTTGTTTATATATTTTCTAGTGACTATGATATTTTCTCTGAATGATTTTGTTATACTTTCTTGATTGTATTTTCTTGTTTTTATTAGTTATTTTAGTTTTCCTGTGTTGTATATTCTTTATTTAGAATGTAAGAAATCTGCTAGAAAGAACAGTAAAAAGGCATACTTGCTGTATAATCCTTTTGGAGTATTTTTGACCCTTAAAACATGCTTTCAAGCTCACATAATTGCTAGATTGTTATTTACTTATTTAAAAAGAAACTATAATTAATATTAAACATAAAATTACAAAATATTGGTTTTAAAAAATAAAAAACATTTTACTGTATTTTCCTGTATATAATCCGCAGTGACTTATTATCCGCAAGCCCCTTTATACGAGCAAAACATAAAAAAGCGTGGCATAATCAGTGGCGGCGTAAGATCTGCTGCAATTTTTAAAATGAATAGTCGAAAATTTATACTGCTGTGTTAATTTGGTGCCAAATAAAATAAAAAATACATAACATTATAATTAAAAATATAATAAAGTCTACAGAAAAAAAACCAAAGATCTGTTTTAATCCACCTCAACGCAAAGTGCGATTAGCTGAGACGAAAGCTTGATATCGATCGATGTCCAAGAACATTCTAGTAAAACTTAATGGATTTTTAGGTATTAATAACTTTCAAAACGAGGTTTAGAAATATTTTAAAAATAAACTATAGTTGTTTAATAATAGTGAAATGAAAGAAATGGTTACTGCACATGGAATACATTTTTTTCTTTTGTACCGCGCAGGTTTTGTTTTTACCTTACATTATAAGTTTGTCGACATTTTTTCATTTGCTTTCCCTATAGCTTTCAATATTTCTCTATAGCTATTAAATTGAGTGTTTTCAGAGGGAAACAGATCATGTCAAAACTGAATGCGAATAACGAATTGCAACTTTAATGACCGTTCAGAACTGAATTTGTTCTTTGAACGTAATTAGACTATGCTGATTATAGTTAAAATAAGTCATCAGAAAATTGGCGCCATCTGTTATGTATTTTATGAAACATAAACTGCACTTTTTCAAAACATTACTGTAAACTTTTCTGATGAAAAATATTTTTGTCAGATTATCCGCGGTGGTGTATAATATACACAATGAAACTCGGAACTTTTTTAACACATAATCTGCAGATTATATACAGGAAAATACGGTACTTTAATTCTTACAAGAATTGTAAACAAAGTGCACAGTTTAAAAAAACCTTACATTTTTAATCAATGATATGAGTTAGGGTTCTCAAAATAGAATGTTATTGAATATTCTTAGCATTTCATTCTTTCTGATGTAATTAAAAAAGTAAGATTTTGTAAAATGTGCCAAAATATCACTAAATTTAAAGTTTTTCCTAAATTTTTAATGATTTTTATGTTTGAAAACATGTTACTGTAATTTTTTTTTTCTGGAAGAGTAAAATTCCATTTTTATGAAAGTGAAGGTATTTTATATTAATCAGGCAAATTTTATACTGTTGTAATTATTATTAAAAAATCTCATAATACTATTTTTCCTTTTCCCTCAAAATGAATTTTTGCAATACTTTTCTGCTCACAAAACATAACTAAACTTAATGTAACTAAGCTTGATTTTTGCATAATCTTTCAAATTTAGTATTTTCTAGATATAGTACTACAGAATAGATTATGCTTCTAGTGTTGCAGTCTTATTTTGTATTTTAGAAAAGATCTTTCTCTTAAAATCTATCGAGTTTTTCACTTTTTCAATGAACACTGATAAAAGTAGACAGTGCATAGCTAAATTTCAATTTTAACTGATGCATTGTCTGTTTCTTAAAATGATCCCTTCTGATAAGAACTATATTTACAAAATGGAAAAATATTCATTCGAATTTTATTTATGATTCACATATGTATATATTTTGCTTAAAATTACTGAAAATTGGGATAAAAATTAAAATAGAATTTTTAATTTTAACTTAAAATGTGTTTAAAAAATTAATTTAAAAAACATTATGCATTCAATTAAAAATTTTGCCTTTGGAGATATATTTTTAAGTTGCATTATTTCTGCTACTCAAAATGTTGTTAGTATTGTAGAAAATTGATTGACTGATTATTTTGATGAAAACTGAATAATGGTTAGCTTTTGTTGAATCAAAATCTTTCAGATACTATTTATGTATCATTTTTATTCTAGGATATAAAATTGTGAAAAATATTAAGAATCTCTTGAAATTCAAAGCATGCATTGTATGCTTTAAATTTAAAGAAATTTCACTATATGCCTGTAAAGATCCTAAAAATGTATTTGATTTAGTTCAAGTGAACTAGGAAGAAATGACTTAAGAAGTAAGCTTAGCTATAGAAAAGTTCTAATGCAAATCTTCATGTTCTTAGCAATTACTTAAATTTTGTGTGAATTAAAGGAATTATCCATTAACAAATTAAAAATTGCAATTACTTGTAAAACTAATTTTCATTCATCAAATGAATATCATAATTAGTTGCCAAGCATATGTTGATATTAGTGAAGAACCTTAATGGAATCAATATTTATCACTAGACAGGACTTCAATGGCACATGTGTGATAAATATTTTTAATGCCTTACACATTTGTGTGTTTGTAATTGAATTTTATAAATGTCAAATTTAATTTTATCTTGCAAGTTTATAGCAACTTTTTAAATTTTTTTTTTTTTACAGCTTCACATTTAAAAAATAATTAAACCATGAAATACATACTTTCAAGAATGCATAAACAATTGTTATAAACAAATTATGTACTTATAACTTCACCAGAAGTGAATCAAGAATTGTTTTTCTGATTTGTAAAATTTGCGTTTTTATATTTAATTTAAATGTGAAAAGTTTTGTTTAATAAATTCAAACTACTTTTATATCATTCATTGTGATGGAACCTGAGATTAAAAAAAGTCAATCATTTTAAGACATGTATTTTTTAACGGGAACAGTTCCCTGGATGTTACATATGTATCTGTTTTATTATATAATCATTAAATGAGAAAGAAATCTATAAAAATATATATTACATTATAATGTAAAAAATCAAAATGATTTTATTAATATGATATCTAATTATTAACATTTATCAATATCCAAAGTATATTTTATTGTAGTAGAAGTTATTTAATGTAATTTTATTTATAATAATAAATTCAATTTTTTAATTACTTTACATAATTTCTGCAACTTCATTTCTTATCCTTTCTTTCAATTTTTGCTTAAAAATGCATTAAAAAAGCAAAACTAATCAGTTCTTGATGCAGCAAGTTTAATATGAAAGAATAAATTGCCATACATTTGGGTTGCTAAAAAAGTTCTAATGCCTATTTCATTCTTGGTTTGGTTAATCACTAAATGTCATTACTCTGATCAATGATCACTTTTATTTTGTCATACATTTAAAATTATTTTGTCTTGAATAGAAACTAAATTTGTTGATTATCACAATTCCTTTTTGAATTAATTTTTCAAAAGGTAATTTAACTTTAAATAATTATTAGAAATTATTTCTTATTAATTATAATATAACCAAACATTAAAGTGCTTTCTTTTTATTTTTTAAATATTTTTAAAACATCAAGTTAAAAAAAAATATTTGATTTATTGCTCTTGATAACTTAAAACATTTAACTTTCTTGATTGGAAAAAGTAATATTTATATTTTTTTATAGTTTTGTTGGAAAGTTTGTTCCACGTAAAGAACGAGAAAAGTTATTGGGAGAGAAGGCAAGAAGATTTATGAATGTTTATATAAAAAATTTTGGTGATGATTTAGATGATGAGAAATTACGTGAATTATTCGAAAAATATGGAAAAATTACTAGTGCTAAAGTATGTATTTCTCTTATTTTTCACGCTTTTCCTTTGTCTTATTTGTACTTCATAAAATTAGCTAAAATTTACCAAGATAGTTTTTACAAAGTGCAATTTTAATAGATTATGTAATCAAAGTATATTTTATAAGAACTCTTTTACAAAATGAAAATTTTATACAATATTAGTTTGCATGCATCTATTACATTAATAGCTTTTGGTTATTAGTTAACTTAATCTTTCAGTTAAATTTTTCTATTTTAATTGGAGAACAATTAGTAATTTTGTTTGATATCTTTTTAAAATTTATAAAATAAAAACTTTGAAGGTGTAAAAAAATCCAATATATATGTATGTATATATTTCAGGATAGAAACTAATGTTTTAATTTAATACATTTCAATTCAGTTTAAAACTTGAATAAATGGCAATAAAATTTTCTGTCTCGCTTAAAATTTTGATTTTGAAATTTCTTTTCCTGAAATAATTTTTTAACTATCCATATCTTAAAATGAAGTATCTGATAAATCAAATACTTTTGTGCATATTTTAATTTTTCCTTAGAGACCCCTTGTGTGCAAAGAGACTTGAATGGCAAACAAAACAAACAATCCTTGTTTAGAAAATGTTTTATTTATGAAATAACTAAGTTTTTTAATGCATTGCTTTAATATAATTATTTGAATATAAACTATTTCTTTTAATAGATACATATGTTTAGTCTTGAATATTCTTTTGAATTAACCATTTATTTGAACCTTTTGAAAGTGATTGTTTCTAGAACAAAAGTGCATTTTTTTTAGAAATTTACTTTATCAGTGATTTTTTTTTTTCTAAATTTGAAATTTTTGTTTTAAGGTCATGGTGGATGATTTGAGTAAACCAAAAGGGTTTGGATTTGTAAGTTTTGAAGATCCAGAAAATGCTGAAAAGGTAATACTAATATTATATGTCAATCTTAAGTATTTTCACTTTAATAAGTAATATTTTCATATTAATGTTGAAAATTAAATATTTATGCAAGTTATAATTTTATATGAAGCAAAGTTATAATAATTTGTATAGATGTAGACTGAGGATAAATTGTGAATATGAAATTCTTACAGTGAAATTATTGTAATATTTTACATCAAGTTTGTTTTCTCATAATTTTGCTGTATTGCAAATTTTTGCTACTTGAAATAATTTGATTTATTTGAAACTAACACAAAATCTCAAAATAGGGATCACATAATTGATTTATGTAGTTATTTAGATTTTTGGTTAAGTTTATTTTAAAAGATAAAAGCTGTTTTAGAATTACAAAAATCTTACTCATTTATCAACTTTACCACTTTTGGAGGTAGTATCGCTTTCTTTAAATATCTTTTATCATATATCTTCAGTGAATTTCTCTAATTTTTAATTTTTGATAATTAGAAAATTTTGATAATTAAAATAGGAAAATATTTACTCTTTTTATTTAGTCCATAATATTGGTAAAAAAAGTGTATAAAAAAACTGTCTTAAAAATTCCCAATATATTTAAAATATGTGATTACGCATTTCTTATCTGATAAATAAAAAATTTGAGTGAAGGAAAAACCCTAAGGTAGGGTGAAAGGGAAACTTTTTTTCAAAATCTGGTAATGCCATAGATTTTGAGTACTTACTCAGATGTGCCTCATTCATCAAATCAGTTACATGTTGGAAGATTTATAAGGTTAACAAAGACATTCTCTATTTTTGCATTGCCATGAAATGAAGTGAGAATAAATTGTTAGTTAATGTATGATGTTGTTGAGACACCATTCAGTTGAGGGTAGAAATATCAGTTATAAAAATAGAGCCCCACTGCACATTATTCATCAATCAGAGCTCATCATGTAACAAGAAGAAATGAACATGTCAACGGGGCTTGTTTTGTGTTTGCTTTATAGCTTCAAAGTGGGTTTACCAGCTATTCCTTCAAGACCCAAATATGTCAAGCATTGGAACCTAATGTTGTGAATGATAATATGGCAAGATATTAGTTTCACAAATTCATATCAAGAGATTTGTCCCTGTGTGATGAAGCTGACTAGTTGTCAAGTGGTTCACTATATGCTGCAATTAATGGGACAAATGGTCACTGCTGATTTGTACTTGTAGCAATTAGAATATATTCAACCGGCATTGTGATAGAAAGAGCCAGAAGTGATTCCTCTGGTGGCCAGAAACACCATGCAGCGACTTGGTTGGGAAACTTTGTGCTGTCCTCCTTACTCATATGACTCCATTGATATGTGATTAGCATATGACTTGACTGTGTTGTTTATTCTAGAATTAGATGCTTAAGTTTTTTTTTAAGTTGCAGTTTTATTATTAAAGAGTTGTTATTTATGTTTAATATATAAAGAAAACAAAATACTTAACCTACATACTAAACTGTTTTATTTTTTAAAATTATTTTTATTTTCTTTAAAATGACTGATTGGTGACTATATATTACAAAATTTACATAGGCTGTTGAAGATCTCAATGGTAAAGAACTAAATGGAAAGACTTTATATGTTGGACGTGCTCAAAAAAAATCTGAAAGAGCTGCAGAATTAAAACGTAGATTTGAATTAATGAAAATGGAGCGAATTAGCAGATATCAAGGTGTGAATCTTTATGTAAAAAATCTAGACGATGCAATTGATGATGAAAGACTTAGAAAAGAATTCGCACCATTTGGAACAATTACTAGTGCAAAAGTAAGTTACTTTTAATTCTTTCTGATAATTTCTATTTGATTTTATTATTTATTGGTATCAAGAGTTAGTTACAAGTCAACACATATCTTAATAACATTGTTTGATAATACTATTTCATTAAGAAAATTTAATTTTCTTTAGGTAATAAGAAATTTGTTATTATGAGTATAGCACACAATTTACTGTGAATACTGCAATGAATACAATAAAGCAACACTGAATATAAATAAAATGGATGAAAAGTTGCAGATATTTAGTAGCACAAGCTAGCTATTTTACTTTATCACACTTAATGATTCCATTTTTTAGCCTATATAATAATTGGTTTTTATTCATGTTAAAAAAAATCAAGGATGTTTCTGCAAAGAGTATTTCTTTCCAACTTCAACAATTTAAAAAAAATTACTGAATTTGGAAAGAAATATTCCTTTTAAAAGCATTTTGTTTTGTAATATGTATCAAGACCTAAAATTTTATAAAACAATAGTAAAAGCATGGAAATCAATTTTTTAAGTTTTTAATAGTTAATTCTAATAGAATATTGTATTACTGTATTTCTTAGTAATTTTATGTAACTGTTTCGCAAATATGTAAAAAATTTTTCAGTAGTTTAATTATTCTGAATTTATTATGAATTAGGGTTAATTATTTTTAGAAAAATTCAACATTGTTATTCTATTTTTAAACTATCCAGATTACTTTAAAAAGCTGTCATTTAAATATTTTTATATAGATTTGCCTAGGTACATAAAAAAGAAGGTACATGAACAAAGGCTAAGCTTTCTTAAATTTGCTGTTTATATCTAAACTCACTATGAAATGTATTAGATGTATTATTGCAAGAATTTCTTTTATATACATGTTTTAATAAAATGGTAATAGATAAAATTTTGAAAGATGATTGTACCCTAAAAAGAAAGCCTATGTTTAACAAGACCAATATTCAGATTTGAAACAAAATTCAATAGACATTTAACAGGAGTATTCTGCAGCATTAAATGTTCAACGAAATGTTGACTCATGTGTTCAAAACTTTGTGTGGAAAGATTCACATGTACATAAAATATGTAATGAAGTTTCATCTATATATTGATAAACCCTGCCAGTGAGATCATCTAATACTCCCATTATAGTGAGTTATCTTAAGGTTTCAATGTCCAATAACTTCTACAGCTCTCCTTAAAAAGCTTCTATTAAATTCAGTAGCTCTTTTTGATCACTGGTGCTATACCAGCTCAAAAACTTTTTTTCTGAAGAGATCAAAAACACTTTTCTGATCAGTTCTTTTGAAATAACTACCTATGATTTAGGACCAAACCCATGTATTGATCCAATGCAACAACTAACTCATTACCAGGGACACCAGATTGCCAAGGCACCCACATTGAGGTAAGGGAATTCTTGTTAGTTAATTTGCACAGATTTTTTTTTTAAGGTAGCATTCTCACTCAAGAACAGAAGTTAAAGTACACTATAAAAATTAGTAATGCAACTTGAGTGTCAAAAAGGTAATTATTCTTTTGCAAAAGTAGCCTCTATCTAAATATGTTCTTTGGCACTTGAAAATGGTAAAGACTTTTATTTGAAATTTTCCTAATCTTGGTACATCAGGGTTTAAATTAATATTTCATGGTGTCAAGTTCTGTTTATTCAATGTTAATTCACTACTTCTGAATGAAATGATTAATTTAAATAAAATTACTAAAGTATCTAGTTTTGTTTTATAAACATAAAATTAAACATGTATAGAACCATTTAAAAATTTCTTTAAGAGTTTTTAAATATTGAAAAATTTATACTTTAATGAAGAAATGAATAACTTGTGTAATTATTTCCCTATTTGTAGTTAATATTGAATCCATAATGATTGTTTTAGGTTTACTTATTTAAATTATTTTACAATTAAACTAAACTCAATATTTGTGGGCAGTTGTTTTAAATAGAAACTTCTTCCTAGCTTTTAGTAAAGTAATAGTGATTTGAAAGTGTTTATATTAGGAATCAGGCCTATAGAATAAGTTTCTAACCAAATTGACTTCGTAGTCAAACTCCTCTAATCCTTAGTTATTATCACTTAATCTTTCCTCCATCTTTTCATAGAAATTTATCTTTCTCTATTCTTTCTTGGTCTGTCTGAACAAATTTCTTTTTCTATGTAATTATTGTTAACATTCGCAATATCATAACTATGAAATCATTTATAATTAAGCAATTTATTTTAATGTAATGAGTAACATCTAGCTCTTTAAAATTGGTTGTTATTTATTGTCATATCTTTCACATCCAATCATTTTCTTCATTCTGACTAACAGAACTTTACAAAACCTTGCTTTCAGAAACCCAAAATACTTATCTGTTTTTTTGGCAAAGTCCATATCTTTGATATGTAAATGAGAATATGGTAAATGAGGGTAATCAAACGATTGCTTTTTCATTTTTTTGATAGGAAGGCAGATCTTAAATTCTGTAATCTATATATACCATGCACACACACCTTTCATTCTTTTTTGTGTGTGTAATGCATCTCTGAAAAAATCCTATTAAAGAAGGAATGGATAAATTAGTTATAAATAATTGCATGATTTCCTATGAAGAATAGTCAGGCAAATGTTGATTTTGGTTTGGTAGTCAGTTACAAGTTTTCTTTTCCTTCAATTTGGGAGACTTAAAAACATTTTTTGGCTATGATATTATATGAGACTTCACATTTTATCATTTAAGGAACAGATGTTATGTAAGTTTTTCAAGCATGTACTTAGTTTCATTTCTTGTTTTTGTTATAAAAATACTTTTTTGTAAAACTAATTTCCATTGCTTGGCTTAGTTTAAAAATGTAATTTAGCACCTAATATTTACCGAAGTTTGACCTATTCCTTGTGTAAATGAATTATAATTTTTGTTTCTGTATTAATTGAAAATTAATGAAATTTGTGCCTTTTTTGTCTTTACACAGGTTATGACAGATGGAAATGGACGTTCCAAGGGATTCGGCTTTGTCTGCTTCAGTTCTCCAGAAGAAGCAACTAAAGCAGTAACTGAAATGAATGGCAGAATTGTTGTTTCTAAACCATTATATGTTGCTTTGGCTCAACGCAAAGAAGATCGAAAAGCACACTTGGCTTCGCAATACATGCAACGAATGGCTGGGATGCGCATGCAGGTATATTTGCTATTGCATGATTTATTTATGTGATCTTATCTGCAAAAAGATTAAAAAAATTTTAAGGCTTTCCCTTTGGTTTACATATATTTACTAAATTTCTTTGCATGTAAATTATTTGCATGCACTATTAAAATTATTTGATTTTTAACTATCAAAATACGTTAATAAATTTCAATTAAAAATGTTGAAAATTAGTTGCAATAAGAAAGGATAATATTTAAGGTGAAGGTTTGAAAATGGTAAATTTTGAAATTTAAAAAGTTTTATATCATAACAGATAGGTGAAATATATAATTTTATTCTTATATTATAGAATTATAATTTGCTCTTACTAACTCTTAAGAAAATGAAATATCATTTTTATTGATTTCGTTAATAATTTCAATTATGCTGCATCTGTATTAATCTTCTAATGTTTTTTTAATTACATTAGTTTGAATCGAAATTTTTTTAAATGTGTGAAATGTTTCTGGAGAAAATGCATAACAAAACTGATTGTAAAAACCTACAAGACTTCACAATTTAGTGAAATAAAAACATTCAGAAAGCTTGAACACAAATGTTTGTACCCTGAAGGTTGAAGTATGTTTATAAACTACTTTCCTAGTTGATTAACAAAGATCCCTAAAATGAGCAGTATGGAAAGAAAAAGGTTGAGCCATATATTGTTTTTAAAACAAATATACTAGATCCAGAATACCATCTTGTTTCTTTGTTTTTAAAATTTAATTTTTTAAAAATACACATATATTACCTTCCTGCAACTTATTCTCATTTGCTGTATTTAACTCGTTTAGTTCTGAAATATGTTCACAAGAAATGTATATATTGTGACTCCTGTCATGGAGCGGTTAAATTTTTTTTTCCAGCTGTTAAGCATGAATGTGTATTTGTGATATGGTCCACAGTGCCCTGGTTTTCTGTTGGAACTATAATAACTTGTAAGTAGGAATCACTAGGGAGAAATATATAAAAATTTTAGTTGAGCAGGTCCATTCTTATGTATGGAAATGTATCTTCCATGATGGTAAAGCACTAATCGATGTGTTGGAACTAATCCAATCAGGGTTTGATAATAAAAGAATGAAGTTAAAAATCTACGTAATTGAAACATAATTGAATTGTTTTTATTTTAGAATATTCATTACAGAGTCTATCCTCCACCAGCATCCTCTAGAACTTTCAGAATATCTAAGTAATATAATAAAAATTGGAACTTGTTTTTTGAATTGAATATACATAAACTAAAATTGGATTTCATTTAAAGTGAAATTTCATATAGTAACCATGTATTTTAAATAGAATTATCATTTTGCAAATAAAAAGCTACACAGATTGTTATGTCATTTTAATTGTATTATGCTGAATATCAAAACATATAAACTTTGTTTAGAATCTTATTTCAGTGGAGAAAATTAATTTTGCTTTTTGAACAAATACATAGCTGTAGTGAAGTTTAAGTTTAAAGTGTAGCTGTAATTAAATTTAAGTTCGAAGTTTTGTTCAGTAAAATGTGAAGAACTCTGTTATTTCATCTTTATGTAATAATATTCCACTATATTTTAAAATAGTACCTATAAGGAAACTAAATTAAAATCCTATATTTTGAAAATTTTTATAAAAGTCTAGTCTTAATAGATTTTGATAACAAAAAGAACACATTATTTTTTATACACTTTATTCAATTTTACTGAGGCATTAAATTACATTGACGATTATTACATTGATGATTACATTACATTGATGATTAATTTAGAACG
Organism: Latrodectus elegans; assembly: GCA_030067965.1. Lineage (NCBI taxonomy): Eukaryota > Metazoa > Arthropoda > Arachnida > Araneae > Theridiidae > Latrodectus > Latrodectus elegans. Next base: position 59,139,503 of record CM057813.1, on the reverse strand, counting down.
ATGAATATAAACTGATTAGTAACTATAAAATTTAATGTAAATCTCTTTCTTACAAATTTAAATTTCATAGTTTTTACAAAATTCCTACAAATTTAATTTTGTTATTAAAGGTGTTTTAGGAAAGTGCAACTGCCATTAAAAAATTCATTAATGAACTAATGATTTTAAAAGTTTCTAAATCTGTCATTGTTAGTCACTTACGAGATTAATATATTATAGATTATAAATACTTTTATCGATATATTTAAATTCGCTAGAAAAAAATTCTTATGATAGATAGAATTTTATTAAATAAAATATATTTAATTAGAGTGCATATTGTCACTTATAATTACTTTTTAATTTATTGGCTACTCTGAATATCCATATGTTTAGCAGCCAATTTGTGCAGCTTGCTTATTATACAATATAGTGCTTCGACAAATTGTAAGTTTTTCAAAGTTGTAAAATTGGATTGGTAATTTGAAATTTCTTACAATTTCTTGATAATTGGTTAGGTATCACATGCGATGTATATTGTGTAAATATTTAGTATATATATATGTATATATATAATATATGTTTACACATATTGTTAGGTGATTTTAAATTATTTTTATAAATTAAGATGTACATCTATCCAGAAGAGCAATAACTATTGTAGAACATAAGATCATATTCAAACCTGAGGGTAGAAAGAATAATATTGGAACATAACATGCATATGTGAGGGGTGGCATACAAAATGAATATTTCTGAGCTAATGTTGTGAAGTGTTTTACCCTAGGAATGTATGCACCCCCGCCATGATCAAAAAGTGTTCTTCACACAGATGATTTTTCCTACTTGTCAAATTTTGTGTAGTGAATACTTAATATGAAGGATAATTCTCAGTAGTTTCCTGCATTTGTATTATTTAGGTGAGACAATATTCAGCAGAGAAAGTAATTTTTATGTGCAATCAACTAATTTATTCTGACATCAATCCTCACAGCACTTACCCTTCATGAATGCCTGCTAAAATTTTCTGTGTATGTCTGGGCAGGTATTTCTGAACAACTTGTAGGCCTCATCATACCAGTTCATATTACTGTCACAACATACCATTTTGCCTTGGGAGAACTGCTTCTCAGTTTATTGCAGTCTGTTTGCTCTCAATCTTGAGTGACATGGTTTATGCATGATTAAAACCTAGCACATTATTTCATCATAGTCTGCAACTTCTTGAATGCCACATCTTGCATTTATAATTTATAAAAATAATTTAAAATTACTTTTATGTATGTGTGTGTTTACACAAAAGTATAAATTATATATACATGAACAGCATCTCAATAAAAACTATCTTTAAAACAAATCTTTGCATTTGCTTTAAAGAGTCCTTAATTTTAAAATCTTATTTTCATTCCTTTTTTAGTTTATTTTTATCTTTAACTATTCAATTTAGATTGCTAAAGGTTAAACATTTTCTTATATCTCTTAAGTATCAATTATCCTTAAGTATTGGAAATGCAATTTATAGTTGTTAAAATATTTGAAATTTTGATGTATTGAAAATATTTTTTAATATAAATTATATTAAATAGCTAAACATTTTTTTAAATATTTCTTTTAACTATAGTATAAATGTATTAATGTCGAAATTTAATTGTTTTATTCCTAAGCAAAAAATTTTACTTTAAATGATTGTTTTTTAAAAAAAATCTGAAGAATCATTAGGTTTAAAAAAATTTAAATGTTGGCAGGTATGAAAATGCAATCTGCATGCTCAATAAAAATAAAGTACATGAATTTTTGTAGTAACTAAGTGCAATCATGAAATTACTATTTGTTGGCATTTTTTTTTTTTTTTTTTTTTTGCTGTTGATAGTTTTATAATATTTAAGTGTTGTTTTTTTTAGTTATTTATTGTAATAAAAGTTACAAAGACATATATTTATAAAAATAAGAATTTATGTACTTAAGTTTTGTGACAGCAACCCCTAGTAATGATCAAAATAAAATAAGAGTTTTGTATTTTAATATGTGTGTGATACAGACAGACAGACAGACAGAGAGAGAGAGAGAGAGAGCTGTCCTTAGTATAATGCTTCATAGATGTCTAAAGGTTACTAAAAAGATCTATAAAATTCATTCAGAAGAATTTTCTATCCTACTTTGGTGTTTATTTCAGATATGTTTCCTTAAACCATATTATATTTATTCATATTTTAATTTTATTTATTGTTAGCTTGGTCAAATGTTTAATCCAAACAGTACTGGCTATTTTGTACCGACTATGGCCCAAGCTCAACGAGGTTTTTATCCTCAAATGGCTCAAATGCGGGCAACACCTCGATGGCCAACAAATCCTCAGATGAGACCTGGAACACAACCTGCAGCTGGTAATTTATTACTTAATATCCATGATGAATTTAAAAACATTTTACTTATCATTTAAGTAACATCTGAAATATGTTTATCTTAAATTCCATATTTTATCTTTTCATAATTTATTTTTTATTTTATTATTATTTTTTGTTAAATTGAACTATTTGCTTTAAGATATTTAATATCATGAGTACACAAATGATTTAAATCTTTTGTTTCTGCAATAAATTAGCATTCTAGTATAGTGATTCTCAACCACTGCTGCAGCATTTTTGTAATTCACTAATTTTTTAAGTGTGCTGCCAAACTTTAGAAAATGTAAATACTAAGAATTATATGCCCTGTTTTATTACAAGTAATAAAAAGATACTGTTTTCGTAGTACATAATATGATTTTACATTCAAATTATTATCATAATCTATTTTACAGTGTATTAACTACTTTTAAACCTAATCTTTGTGGGCTGCCAAATTTTTAAACCATTAAAAGTATACCATGATGAAAAATTAGAATTCCTGTATTAGTGAGGTAAAGTAAGAATTGTCAAAAGCTGTTAATTATAAAAAGTAACGTTTTTATAATTAAGTATTAAAATTTTTATAAATATTTGTGTGTAAAGAGAGCAAAATAAATACAAATATATTCATTCATATTAAGTTATATTAAATCATGATGGATTTTAAGAAAGCTTGTAAAAGTTAAAAAATATTATTAGCAAAGTTGTATCCTGCTTCAATAATGTGTAAATAAATCTTTAAATCCTGAAACCTTAAACTTTCTGAAATAAATGGATTGTTGCACATACAAAGAATTTAAACAAAAATAACATTTGTCTGAAATATTCAAAATGAAGAAAATGTTAATTGTGAGTGGGAAATAATTCATTCCAGACTGATTTCTTGTTTCATTGACATGGTTGTATGTAGTCAAATGTTGCAGTAGAACTTCATATTATTTAATTATGATCATTAGGGATAAATTTGTAATTTATTATTTTACAACATTTGATTCAGCAAATCTGTATGCATGATTATGACTTTCATAAATGCCTTTGGAATGCTTATCTGTTCTTGCTTATAAAGTTTGCAGTTAATCTGCCCATTATGAATGTCAAAAAGACTTGTTCAAATGCTGTATTTCAACCTTGTTTTGTGCAGTGTCGTATGTGTGTACATTGAGTTGCATTTATTTAAGAAAAGATGGATTGTTTGGTTGAGATCTTCATACATTTCACAGTATCTTGCTCAAATGCAAATGTTTGAAATCTTTTTATTGTTTGCCCTCATAATATACCTCAGTAACCTTTTTCTGGCAGAAACTAAATGCTGTTGACTATTGTACTTGTTTTTTTTATTGCTGAAGTACTTGTTACTCTGTGCTCATTTATTTACTTTTAGTTCTGTGGCATGAGAAATACGATTATGTAGAAACCTGTACCCCAACATATTTAATATTTATGCAATGTTTCCGACAGTTTTTCATAAATCTTAATATTGTAATTCATTCCGAAGAAAATGCTATGTCTAATGGTTGAGATTAATTTTTATTGCCTCAAATGATTATAAAACTGGAAAAGAAAGAAAAAAAAATCAAGTTTTTTAATATTTTAGTAATAATTTTTACAGCATCCATAGTAAAAATATTCAAAATTTAAGCTCAAAGTACTTTAATTATCCTGGCTCTATTATTTTTTTATAATTAATGATCAAAAAATCTAGTTTTCAGTTTTCATTGGAGATCACAATAGTGAATATTATAATATTAAACATCTGCTGTGGGTGAAAATTCTGAGTCAGCTTTCATTTAGTCTAGAAATCTGATGTTTAAGTCATTTCATTTTACAACCTTATGAATTACTGATGACAATGAAATTTATTTGCAAATGTTGGTTAACCTAAAAAATATATGCTGAACTGACAACTGAATAATTGATACTGTGGCTCTCAGTTTAGTTCATTGGTTCAAACTTAATCTCTTAGTCTCTTGCCTTCTGTTCAACAGTTAGTGGGTTTGGATCTTACCTTGGTCATAGATGTTTGTAGTGGTTGGAATCCAATTTAAACTTTAGGTCCTGGTGTAATTAGCTTTTATGTGCAAAAAGTGACCATTGAATGATAAATGAAACCTAATCTTAAATATGGATATTTGATGTTTCAGAATCTAGTTAAACATGTCCTGATCAGACTAGATCTTCAGCAAAAAAGGATTCAGTTCTTAAAAGCATGTCATTAAATTAAAGTTTGAAAAATATGAACTCTGTATAATGTGAAAATATGAAAATACAGTATTATCTTTTAATGATCTTTTATAATTTATAAAAATATGTACTGTGTGTCTCTCGATACAATACATTTATCTAGTCAATTAACCATCTAAAAATAGTTTTCAACTATTTCAATTCCTTCAAGTGAACAAATATATAATTCTTTAAGGAATAAATTTGTATTATTTTTTCCTTACTTTTAATAATCTGAATATCAAATAATTGGATAGAAAGTTATATGCTTATTAATTTAAAATATTTGATCGTATTCATACAAGGTACTGTAGATTAAATATCACTTTTTTTTTTTTTTAACTAATTGAGAACAGGAGGAATTTTATTAGATTATATTGCATCAAATTTTAAATTATATTTATAGAAGATTGGATTTTTATACTATGTATTCTTATGTATATTTATTTTTTATATTTAACTTAAAGTGATCAAACTTGAGTTGAATACTAATTTCAAATACATTCAGCTTTCCAGGCAATGCAGTCAGCAGCACCATTCGCTAGAGCTGCAGCACGTCCTGCTGTGGCAGCTTCTCAGAATCCTGGAATGAGAGCTAGTATGACTGCTCGACCAATTACTGGTCAGCAACCTAATGCTGCTGCTGCTGCAGCAGCTGCTTCTGGGACAAGAGTTGCTTCCATGGGCACAACAGGAGTTGGTACTGCAAGACCTGCTGGTGTACCTGCTGCAAGTGTCAATCAAGGACGACCAGCTTACAAATATACTTCTAACATGCGAAATCCTCCTCAGCCACAAACTGTACCTCAGGCTGTTACTCAACAAGCTGTGGCTCAGCAAGCTGTTCATATCCAGGGTCAAGAACCACTAACTGCTTCAATGTTAGCCGAAGCCACTCCTCAAGAGCAGAAGCAAATGTTGGGAGAGCGTCTTTTCCCAGTAATTCATCGTTGGTATCCTGATTTGGCTGGCAAAATTACTGGCATGTTATTGGAAATTGATAATTCAGAGTTATTGCACATGTTGGAGCATCATGAATCATTAAAAGCTAAAGTAACTAGATTTTTTTAGCTAGTTTTACTGTCGATAATGTAATTTTATACTTTATTTACTAATTTAGTATTGTTTGTTTTTTACATATGTTTTCCTTAAATTAAACATTTTAACAATTAAGGTATTTTTTTAAATAAATTTATTCAATATTTTCATTATGTAAAATTTGACTAATATAAATTGTTTTAAATTATCTAGATTTAATAGAAAAATCTTTTAATTTGGTGATTTTCTGAAAATTAGATTTGACAAATGTTTCTCTCATGTTAATGAGATTTAATTTCTTTTTTAAAGGTTGAGGAAGCTGTTGCTGTACTTCAAGCCCACCATGCAAAAGAAACATTGGGTGCTGGAGGCATGAAAAAAGAAGCTTAATACTTTATTTTTACAAACAACTGTAGTTAATAAAAACTTAAAAAATATTAAAAAAAATTGAAAATTATAAAAAAAAAACCCACGTGAATACCATAATCTATATTGAAAAAGACAAAAAAAATTGAAAAATCCTATAAAATATTATGGATTAATGTGACATGCCACATATTTCTTTTGTGTAATATTTTGCATATTTAATATTTGTATTGTTTTTTTTTGATAGTTTATGATTTGTTTATGGACTATGTATCAAAATTTGATCTAAATAAAGTCTTAGTCTCTTTGAATATTTATTACTTTGAATATTTTATTTTGAATACATTATAAATGAATTAGTCATTCATTGGTTAGAGGAAAATATCCTTTTCTAATTCTTTTACTGTAATCGCCTTATACATATATTGTATGGTCTTCACACTTATTCATTTTATTTCCCTTTCCTTTAATGCCTTACTATCATTTCATATAGGTTAAACTATTTTCCAGCTTTTAATCTTTGCTTTTGATTGGTAAAATTAAGAAGACAAAATGTTAAACAAGGTTTATTTTTCTATATACTAGAAAAAGATAAGCAAAAAAATGCCATTATTTCTAAGCTCGTTTAGTAAATAGAGAAAATTTGCTTTAAAGATCAAGATAAAATGAGAATGCTACCCTTAAAAATTCAAGACAATGAAATTTTTAAGGTTAGTATTTATTTCAATAAAATCTAGTGTCACTCTTGAGAGTTCTTTGTGATTTTTAATTTTTTTTAGCTAAAAGTTTTGTTACAAATTATTACAAGTGACAGAAGTGATCTTTTGTTTAAAGTTTCACCACATTCTTTAATTTTTTTTTATTCTATTGATATTTTTAAAGTAACGGTAGAGGCACTTGGGTGGCTAACCTTTCACAACATCGTCATAAACTGCTGTTCTTTTGTCGTTACCCAGTAAGCACCTGTGAACCATGTAGCATTACTCACGCCATACCTCCAAAATCCTCTATATTGTGGACCACATTTGCAAATTATCTCAGAATAAAGGGCAGAGAAATACAAAGTAATATCCATGCTCGAACCTGGGACCCACAGCTCAGAAATCTAAAGCTAACCACTGTGCCATCGGGCAGCTGAGTGGTTAGCATTCTTGAGCCATAATTCGGCTATGGATTGTCCAAGTCTTTCAACTGGCGTTTTTGAAAATTCATTGTGTGTGATTATATTTTTAAATATTATGGAAGAAACATTTATGATAATTTTAAAAGTGTATTAAAATTTAGTTGGAAGTGAACTTGGAAAATCTTGTGTATTTTTTAAGCATGAAATTGTTGAATTTAAAAAGAAATCATGCAACCTTAATTTTTTTTGCTTGTTTCTTGTGATCTTTTTTTCTATATCGGAATTTGGTTACATTTAAGTTTAGTTATTATTTTGTGGATAGTTAAAATTTTACAAATTATTCATTGATACCCAACTTTAATTCTTAAAGTTATAATATGTGTAGATTGCAAAATTCCCTTGTAAATAAATCGTTACTATTATAAAAAATGATAAAATAATAGCCATTGTATTTAAGTTCTTTTTATTGTAATGATTTAAATTTATGCTATCAAGTTAAACCCTTGAATAAAGTAAGGGTAAAAAAATAAAGGCTTCTAATGAGATTGCTTTCAGTTTATATGTATTATTTCATGATGTAATGTGTATGTATTTGTGTAAGTTATTTTAGGCCAATTCTTTTTTTGTCTTTAAAAACTATTTTAAGTACGATGTGCGTTTTTGACATGAGATAATGACAAGATGAGTATCAAAAATGAAGCCATATTTAATATTTTCAAAGGCGTTTTTTCCAGAATGTGTCTTAAAAATTTTTGAAATAGAGATCTCAATTAAAGAATTAAGTTTTAAGTGAAGTTTTTAAACTAATTCTAAAATTTTCTATTTATAAAAAACAATTCTCTTAAAGGAACTGTTCGAAATAAGTTTTATCTGAAATTTAACTGGTTTTCAGAAGTTTGCCATCCCAAACACCACATCACCCTTAGAAATCTAAAAACAAGCTTGTGTTTGAGCTATTTAACACAAATTGTCACTGATTTTCGGGAAAAAACACTTTAGTTATTAAAATTACTGAGCTTGTGTAGGTCTTAGCTATATTCAGACTAAATATTAGAAAAACTTATGCACAACATGTGACTTGTAGTGTTAACATCTTAGTTCTCAGTCAGCGAATTGAATATTTTTTATTTAAGATTGAAACTACCCTTAAAATAGACGTGATAAATAATATGGTTAAAGTTTTTGATAAGACGAATAAAATAAATACTCGTCCTTTGGGTTCCGAAAGTGGAATAATAGCATCTACAAAAAGTATATGAATAAAAGAAGTGTAAATTTTCTTAATATTAGTCAACTATTTGTTTATTCGATATTTAACCATTCAGATTAGAAAATTGTGTAGGGAAATATTTTTTCTGACGAAAATGTCTGATAATTGATAATGATTAAAAAAATATATGGTTCATAAATTGCACAATTCTCTTTGAAGCTGTGATTTTGGGTTTTTAATAAAATTGGTATAGTATTTGTTGAATTACAGACAATCTGTATTTCAAACAAATATTGAACTCGAGCTAACACAATGTTTTAGACTACTTACAAATTAGTATTATAGAAATATTACATTGATTGTGTGTGTGTGTTTACTAATGTGTTTATCACATGTGGCAAAGGATGTTTTTATATTGTAACAATAATTTGACATATTTGGAATTTTCAAAAGTGTCTTTTTTGTCTGATTCTTTATTTTAAATGTCTTTAATTGAAAAAATGTTAACAGTGAATGATTAATCGCTCTAGTATGCTTTCTATATTTGTCACCTTTTGCACAAGACTGTTAATTTGATGAAAAGAAGGGATCCCAAAACAGAAATACTTTGAGTGGAAAATAAAAGTTGTGAATTACTGAACTGAATGTCGGCGCTAGTCGTTCTGTAGCTAGTTTGGATTAGTGGCAATGAAAATAGACGTGTGTGTGAGAGCAATCTGACAGCCAAAGCTAGTCATTTAATTATATGCTAACTACTTATAATTTCTCAAGTTGCATTTCCATTCGTCAACATTGTTACATCTGCTGATTTCGAAAGGTTAAAGAAAAATATATACATATTTACATATTACTATATACATATTTAAATATGTATGTATATAATATATACATATTTGCATATTACTTTATACAAAAATATATAATATACATATTTAAAAATTTACATGCAGTATATAATGAAATGAGACACCATACAAGACTGTTTTAATGAGTGTATAACATACAATTGCTAAGCATTTTTTAGATTTGCACATGCAGGGTGTAATTTTAGCAAATGGATCAAGAATCTTGGAGGATATGTTCAATTTCTTTTAAATTCATTGAGACAATATACAAATTTTTTTTTCTACTTTAAAGCTCTCAAACAGTACTTTGTGTTTGATGTTTGTTTCATAGATTTTTTTAAATTATAGATATAATAAACAAATTATTTGCATTATAATTGTGTATACATATTCATATATATTAACTGATTACTAATGAAATCTGTTATTTATAAAAAGCTTCATATGCGTAAGTAAAAATATTAAAATTCTCTTTATGCAAAAATAGATATATTTGATATTGTTGGTAATATATCTTTTTTACAGTGTATAAGTACACAATATTTTAGAAATTTCTGTTTTCATTTCACAAAATTTTTGGCGAAACAAAATATAATTTTAAAATTAAGATTGTATTACTCTTTAGTGCAATTTTAAATATGTAACTATAGTTCTTAATTCCAATAAAATTACAGACAAAAACTACATATATATGTTTAAATATATCTGTAATAAAGTTAAATTATTTTCTTGCTATATAACATTGTTTTTCTTGAATTATATTTCTACTTTTCTTGTAATTGCACTCATACACTTCTAATGCTTTGTATTTTCATTAAATGTGCCTCAAATTTTAATAACTTTTTTGAAAAATGAGTGTTTTTTTAAAAAATCTGTTGTTTTTTTTCAATAGCTGTTATATTATCCATATATATAAATGTCCAAAGTCATTCCTATATTATCTAAAATTAATATCCAAATAATGGTTGTAGATTATGCTCATATTACTTATGTAGCTAATCTGTTATAGAGCATCTACAGTACATGAAAAATTTCTGATCTAATATATAATATTTCATCATTTGATATTTTCACTAGAGATAATAAAATTCATTGATTAGATCAACACAAGATATCATCTGCATTCTCCGATGATTGCTGATGGTTCGCTTTGTCTCTCTTTAAGATGTTTCATATTGAAAATAGTTATTTTAACACTCAATTTAAAATAAGTAGAAACTAAATGATGTATTTAGGATGTTTTAGAAACTTGCAAAGGAATAAAATATGGGAACTTTCGAAGTGAATATGAAAAAATATACATTTAGAATGGAGCTTGATAGTCTAACGAACAACAATACATGATTTTTTTTCAATGAGAACTGCTATTCTATTCTATTGGAAAATTGTATTTGTTTCAGATAGGTATAAAAAATTCCTCTCATTTTGAAATATAATTATGTCTGTGCAGACAATGTATTTGATTCAGAGTGGTCTGTCTATCATGGGTTCATTGATTCGATGGATACGAAACATTGTGAACGCAGCCAAGAGATTGAGAGAACCATTCTAATATACCTTTCCCAACGCAGTGTGTAAATGGTTACTCTTTTATAGTCCATATTCATGAAGTATTATAATAGACCTTTGTTAACTGGTTGGTGTTCATTGAAGCATAATATAGATCATGTTTCATTATTTGCTTCAATTTAAAATCGGAATTAAAGGTCCGTGTCCTGATAATATAGCACAAATATTGGTCATTGACGATTACTTTGTGTAAAATGCGTTTTGTTGATCATTCTAGATATCAAAGCTGCCTGTGTAGTGTGAAAAATGTTTGAATCACAAGAAAAACTGATATTCAACCATCCCGTTTCTTGTCTCCAAATACATCAGCATATTTCTTAGAATCGTGCCTTCATGTTAATTGTTATGATTAAGCCCCTTCAAATTTCTTATCTCGGTATTACCTTGAAATTGATAATCTAACTCTCAACTATTTATCTAGAGAACGTTTTCTAACTAAAGCGTCACTTTTATTGAAATTGATTGAAGTTTAACATATTATTAATCACGTTAAATATTGAAGTGCTATTTAGCATTTCTTAGCAATATTTTCAAACTTTACTCTGATCAAATTCGATTAATTTTGAATGGGATGATTTTTTCCTCAAGTTTTCAAATTAGTTTCGAAACACAATCGGAGTTGGAAGTTAGGATTATATCAATTAGTAAAAAAATTCAGGTAGTTACATCCTACCTTGTGTGCTTAGCCCTCGTGTACAAAAAATGACTGAAGAACAAAATAGATAAATGTCTGTACACACTCTGAATTTCAGCATAAATTTAGTTATTTTCAATGTATTTTATATTTTAAGAAAAGATTTTTCTGATATTTTTTTTGTTTTTCATGGACATTATGCTAATATTTTTCACTTGACTTCATGTTGTAAATGTAACAAGTAAGGGCTGCTTAATTATCACGATATACAGTCTCCTTCCAAAAAAAAAAAAAAAAAAAAAAAAAAAAAAAAATTTCCTAGTCTTTCTTATTTAATTTTTGCGTGGGATAAAATTCCAGTAAATTTCCACATACTCGTCGCAACAGATGGTAATGCAGAAAAGAAACGTAACTCCAATCACCTTCTATTCAATGGGGAATACAAGCAATTCTCGATTCCTAGAAGTATAATCTAGTCATCTCACTGTAATATCATTGCATTTGATATCTCACCGCATAGCAGACAGCCCAAATCTTTATAAAGCATACAAATATCCGTTGTATATAATTTTTTTCGGGAGGCCTTTTTCACAGGTAATGGGCAATGTCCATTTGTCCCAAAGGAAAATCTGAAAAAATCCAAACCATGTTCCTTCCTTTCTTTTGCATGCACATCTGTGGTGGTAAATGCTTGATAATTTCCTTTTTTTTTTTTTTTTTTTTTTTGCTTTTTTTTTTTTTTTTTTTGCATTGAATTACAGTATTATCTACAAAATGGCCTCCCAGAAGACAGTCAATTCGTGGTGATTGTTAAAATAGCTTACTACAGTCTTCGGCTGTTAAGTTATTGTCAAAGTCTGAAATAGAAGACAAACATCCATTTCCCGTTATTCAAAAATGGTTGATATCGAACCTAAGATCTTTTCCTAATTGCTTTACTATTGAATCACCGTAAGCTTTTGGATTTTAGTGGAAAGGTTTATTTAATATTTTTGTATGTATTTCTGCATAGGAATGCAATGTATTTATCTCTATATTTTCTACTCAACACTTAATTTATCAATCGTTTCCTATCAATCATGACTTCCATCGTCCTCATGTTATTGTTTATTTTATGTGTTTTCCACCATTCCATTGTCAATAATTTTTTTCATCATAACACTTTCAGAAATTAATTTTTTGCTTATATTAGAAGCTTACTTACTGATCACGAAAAGTATAAATATTATTCATAAAGAAGAAAAGCCTCTGCTTTATCTAAACAAAAAATGCTAAATTCAATTTCTATAAAAAATTTAAAACTTTGTTAGCAGTAAAGATTTAAAATAATGTGGGTGAACAATATATATTAATTTCGGAACTTGCTGGAAAATTAAATAATTTCTTAAAAAGAAATGTAAAAAACTTAGTGTAATAGATTGTTCTTATAGGAAATAGTACATTCTTTTTTTAAGATTAAATGCAATAAATTTTCAAAACACAAGTACAGGATTCCCATCATGCTATTAAAATTTATTAAAAAACCAAAAGTTATTGTAGTATTTTTCAAAATTTTTTTCGATTGACAAAAATGAATATAATTTTCAGAAGAATTAAAAATTGTGTTTTATATTGGAATGTTTTTGCTTAATGTGAAATATAATTACAGTTTTTTTGCATAAGGAACTTAACAGTAAAATATATAATCTAATAATCTTATAAAATAGCTCATAAGTGTGTTGAAATGTTAACTGATGATTCGTCTTTCCTTTAATAAATGTGATAGTAAGGTTGTTTTCTTAGGAGGTTTTATTGTATTATTAAGAAGGAATGTTAACAAAACAAACATTTTTTTAATCATAAAGTTTTTTCTATTAGCACTTAACAAAAAATATATATGTGTAATACAAGAAAAACAACACAATTACAGACTGTTGATATGTTTTATTTATTGTCTTTATGCCGTAAAAGATAATTTTTTTTAATAACTTACTTTTATTTCTATTTATCACAAAAAAATATTTTAAGAAATTAAATTTTGGAGTTATTTTTAACGATTAATTCATATAAAAGGGCTAGGACTTTCGTATTTCTGTCAGAAGACATAACAATAATTACATAATTATTTAATAAAGTTCATAAAATTATCAGTTTTGCTAAATGTAAACTTAAATACATAAAATATTATGGAAACAAAATTGCTGTTTTTCATTATTTGCTGAAAATATATAATTTATTTTAATTTTTAAGATGTTTTTAAAGTTTATTAGGATGATTAGGAAAGTTTTGATTATAGCTTAGCGTGAAAACAATATGATACAAGCATTGTATTTTCAAATCTTTTCGTTAATTTACTTCAATAAATTGATTCAATTATTTTGTGTGGAACACGAGTTGTTTTAGTAAATCATATCAATCATTTAATTGCCAAGTACCGCTTATCTTCAGAACAGGATAATACCAAATGGCGTTTTCTCGCGAGTATTCGACTACCTTTACTTTTGATTAAACAATTGGAACCCAGGCAATTGAAATTAATGCTCCTGTAGTGCTTCCATTCCAGGGTCTAATTTCATTAGGGACCGTCTTTTAGAGAAATAAGGTAAATATACGTAATTTTTTTCTTGCATACATAAATTACTTTTATTTAAAAAACTGAATTTATCAATTTATATTACTTTAATAAATAAAAATTTATATCAAATGATATATAAATAAGTTAAAATGAATAAGATAAAAATTGTATATAAAAGTCATGAATTAAAATATATGAATAAGTTAAAATATATTCGTTCGCCAGAAATTTCAAATTCCCAGATCATTAATTTTAAGTTCACATTTATTTATTTTATTGAACTCTGACATTGTACAAAAACGGAAGACATTTAGAAAAGTGAAAAACATTAAATGTGAATACTTATTATTATTTTTTTTTTCCAAAATTTGTATGCATTTTGTGAACACTCACAAAAAAGAATAGCTCAAAATTATGGACTATGAGCTCTCATTCTTACCTCTAAACCCGTTAATAATAACAAAATTTACAATATTTTAAAATTTTCATGAAATTTACTTTGCAGATATCATTTTCAGACATTCAGTAATGTGGTGACTTATAATTTTAATTATTGCATGAAAAATTTCAATTGAAATATTATGATTATAATGAACCCCCCCCCTGAAATAAATGTATTATTATTCATTACTAAATAGCCATCACAAAAATTAATACTTAAATCAAGTAATTTTGTTAAAAATAAAAGGGTACTTGGAAAACTATCTTATATTACTTAGTGAAAGATTCACTGTTAATAAACAGGAATATATATATATTTATCGAAGTAAAAAGATATACTTCATGTAGTAATTTATTCTCCCAAGTTACAAAATTAATTTCATATACTTGAATTATATTTTTTACAGTTAAATGATAATAAAATCTATGATAACATGCGAAACATCTTAAAATTTCTCTACAATCTGTTGCATGGATATATCTGTGAAATTGTTTGAAAATTATCGATAATTTCATAATTCTGTTATACGTAAACATTTAACCACGTTCCATCATACTGAATTCAACATTATTGGTGAAATTATATTTTTATCTAATTTCTTATACCTGCATCCACCTCATCAATAGTCGAAAATTCTTGATTTTATATGCTTCCATAATTAAAATTTTTAGTTGAAATTCTTTTCCGGAATTATGAATGTAATTTCGTAAAAATTGTTCAAATAAAATATTCTACATAAGATGCTTAACTACAGAACATATTACTTCTGAAAATAATGAAGGCAAAAGCTAAAATGTTGATATATTTGATCAAAGCTGTTTCTCTCATAAGAAAAATCCAGAAATCTTTCTTATGTTTCGATATGTGATATTTGCTTTAAAATGCAGTTAGTATTTACTTAGGGAGTTACTTTTTAACTTGCTCAGTATTTATGTACTTAGCAAAAGTACTGACTCTATATTATGGGTTAAAGACTTCTTCATCATTGATATATTATATAATGCTTGATTCTCAACTTTTTGAATTTTCTTTTAATTGAAAAGGGGGAAAAAGAGGACAATTGATAATTTTTTTTATTTCATTTAAATTATTTGACTATATAAAAAGCTTTATTTTTACATAAACAAATGATAGGATATTTATATGCTTAGTATTAGATATTTTTGCTTAGTATTAGATATCTTTGGTATTAGATATTTTTGAATGAATATAATAATATTTTTTCGTTTACTATTTTATTCATATTTCTTATTCTTAATAATTTAAATATATAATGGAATGTTATTTCTTTTTTTTATATCAAATAATGTTGTTAATGAATATAATTTATTCCTATCACATTTATTATAAGAAACTTGAGAGTGAAATTTTATATTCCATATTAATAAACGCGATTATAAACTATTGTTGTGTAAATATAATTGAAACTCAAAAATATATTGGAATAAAATATATTGGAGCATAAAGAGATATAAATGAAATAAATGTCATATAAAAGACACGTAAGTAAATAATTCCAATTTATTTGATCTGTGCTTTTTGAAATTTACTTATTTTTGTCCCTTGGGTGAAACAATACTGTACTTACTAATAAATAGAGTTATATTTTTCTTTTACAGAATGTTTCATTCAATTGTCTTTCTGTAGAAAAGTATGAAATTAAAAAAATATAGGATTCAAACATACTGCGTTTATTTGATTTATTCATAAGCCACATAAATGAAAGTGAAACATTTCGATATATATAACTTTATAAGAGCATTTGACGTGAGCAAATTTATAAAACGTTTTCAATATTAAATAACTTTAAATAGGACTTATACAAATACAGTTTAAGAATTTATATACAGAATTTATACACATACACACAGTAGGAATATTCTTAAAGTATTTATTAATAACCATTACTAGAGACTAGCGCTAACCACACACACACACACACACACACACACACACACACACACACACACACACACACACACACACACACACACACAAACACACACACACACACACACACACACACACACACACACACACACACACACACACACACACACACCACACACACACACACACACACACACACACACACACACACACACACACACACACACACACACACACACACACACACACACACACACACACACACACACACACACACACACACACACACACACACACACACACACACACACACACGTATTTTTTTAGTGAAGCACAATTTAGTCTGTGATCCTGTTGACATTTAATAAATAACCAAAAAGAAAGTTATATTAATTTTCACCTTTTAAAATTTTTTCTATTGCTTTATGGTTATTTAAAACAAATATCAATGTATTTTTCATAATAGTTCTTTGCTTTTCTGCATAAATCAATTTAATGGAACATATTTCAAATATTATCTTTGCATATTTACACTAACGATTCTGATATTTTTTTTTAAAAATTAAAATGTTATACAAAATATCACTCTTGATGGATCAGAAAGGGTTCCGTATACACTTCGTTTAGTAGAAAGATTGGCGATAAACTTCAGATTTTGGTAACCCTGATATTTTTAGCGCTTTAGCTATCTTAATTTTGGGATTGCCATTTTATCATTCATATTTTGGCGCCAATCTTGGCACCAAAAAATCAAAGGATATCCGAAAATAATTTTTTACCCGACCAGAGTATTTGACTTTAATAAATAATAAGAAATTATTAGATTAAATTTTCCATTGTAATTTTCATCCCTAAAATTGTAAATTCTGTTATCCTTTTGCTTGATTTTATAAATGATTCAAATTTTTCAGGAAGCATGACTTTAATTTACTATTACGTCTTACCCATGTTATTGGGCAGAACGTATGACATAAAGACGGATAGTCCAGGGGTCGATATTTTTCCTCAAGAAGAAATCGACAATGCAACGGTAAGGAAGTGAGAAAATATCGGTGAAAAATTGAATGTTAAAATACAGTTTTTAATGTTAATTAGTTTCAGACATAAAACGGAGCTTTATTGTCTTTGTAGGTTATAAAACGGCAGTATACGGATTCGCAGTACCGGATGATATCTGATGCACAGGATGCACGAGATTTCTTAGGAGTATCAGGTGACCTGTCTTTAAAAGTAAAGACCGGAAAAGTACAAATGGAAGGACTTGGAAATTATTTGAAGGAAACTTATTCTAGATCGAATGTGGTCGAAATCTTGGTTAAAGTGCACTATGAAACGGTAAGTGCTAGATATTTGGAAGATAACAATATACTATATTGTTCAAGAAAGTAACTTTCTTTCATATAACTTACTTTCAAATTATGTATTGAGTTTTGAACAACGTTAAAAATACGAGAACGAAAATTTTAGGGACAGTATCTAAGTCTTTATTGTCTTTTGTATCAAAATTACAATTAATTTAAATGAAAAGAAGCAACAATAAATTTAGTTTTATTTAGTCAATTTCTTTTTTTCTGGTATCTACAGAAAATTAGTGATTATAAAAGTTTATCTTATTATCTGGAAAAATATTTCATCATTTAAGTGAATATTTATTTATGGGTTTGGAGGGTAAATGATAGTGACTGTCATTAAAATATTATATAGTTCAACCTCTCACTTTTTTATATGACTTTTAATTTTTTATTTTTATCATTAGTATAAAAATATAGAACCAATTTTTAGTCCCGCTTAGTTCATATTTGAAAAGTCAGGAAAGTTTACGACTCCTTAGATACCAAAACTTTTATGTAGAGTTATCTGTTTTGAAACTGTGAATTAGAATTCTGTTTCAAATTATATTTGTTAAAATTAACTATAATCACTAATATTCATGTCCCAATCGAGTGCTTTGCGTATTTTAATTACAAACATGTAGTAGCATCATTAAAGTGGCATTGATGATAATTTTATATTTTATAAAATGAAATGGGGGTAACATCATACACAAAATTTAGATCAATATTTCTTACACTTTCTAGGTAAATGTTACTGAACTCTAAATTCATAAGATTCCATTTTGATTATGAATATAGCTTTAACTAATAATGAATATAATTCTCTCTTTTATATAGGTATTTTATATCGAATGAATTTGGTGTTTATCTTTCAGCTTTATTGTATTTCCTTCCCAAAATAATCATATGTATCTGAATAGGACAAATACTTTTTAATTATAGCAAAATTTTATAGAATTATAGAAAAATAAAAAACTTTGAAATGATTTCTACGTTATTTCTTGTACGTTATTGTCTTTTGTATCAAAATTACAATTAATTTAAATGAAAAGAAGCAACAATAAATTTAGTTTTATTTAGTCAATTTCTTTTTTTCTGGTATCTACAGAAAATTAGTGATTATAAAAGTTTTATCTTATTATCTGGAAAAATATTTCATCATTTAAGTGAATATTTATTTATGGGTTTGGAGGGTAAATGATAGTGACTTTCATTAAAATATTATATAGTTCAACCTCTCACTTTTTTATATGACTTTTAATTTTTTATTTTTATCATTAGTATAAAAATATGGAACCAATTTTTAGTCCCGCTTAGTTCATATTTGAAAAGTCAGGAAAGTTTACGACTCCTTAGATACCAAAACTTTTATGTAGAGTTATCTGTTTTGAAACTGTGAATTAGAATTCTGTTTCAAATTATATTTGTTAAAATTAACTATAATCACTAATATTCATGTCCCAATCGAGTGCTTTGCGTATTTTAATTACAAACATGTAGTAGCATCATTAAAGTGGCATTGATGATAATTTTATATTTTATAAAATGAAATGGGGGTAACATCATATACAAAATTTAGATCAATATTTCTTACACTTTCTAGGTAAATGTTACTGAACTCTAAATTCATAAGATTCCATTTTGATTATGAATATAGCTTTAACTAATAATGAATATAATTCTCTCTTTTATATAGGTATTTTATATCGAATGAATTTGGTGTTTATCTTTCAGCTTTATTGTATTTCCTTCCCAAAATAATCATATGTATCTGAATAGGACAAATACTTTTTAATTATAGCAAAATTTTATAGAATTATAGAAAAATAAAAAACTTTGAAATGATTTCTACGTTATTGTTAAAGTAAATTTGTCTATATTATGATGATCTTAAAACAGTTCAAAATCTTTGGATTTTAATATAATTTTATTTTTCTTGAAGAATTCCATATAAAATCACTTATTTGTAGTCTATACTGCTGTCTACAAGTTTACTGTTGAACAACTGCATAACTGTAGTGAAGTTTAAGTGAAGCTGTAATTAAATTTAAGTTCGAAGTTCTTTTCAATAAAATGTGAAGGAACATTAAATGTGTAATTACACTTTCTAATGTGTTCTAAAAAAATTATAAGTCAAAAGTGTTTATTGTTAATCAAGAGTGTTTTCTATTTGAACTAGAGGAGTAAATTACTAGAGGAGAAAATATTAATCTTTCGGATATATCAGAAAAATTTATTGATATCAAATTCTTGTGAGTAGAATTTTATTTTTTATTGTTTTGAATAGGACTATCACGGCTAATTTTTTCAGACACCACTGTAAATTATTGAAGAAAGCATTTAAAAAACTTTGAAAACGATAATGCTATTTGTAAATCAAATGTTATTTCCTATTTCTAGTTTTACTGTGACCTAATGGTAGGGTGCCGCTTTTAAGGGTGCAAGGTCTGAGGTTCGATATCAGTCACTGTTTGAAAACTGGTTATGGATTTTTTCATTTTATCTACTGCATGCAATTTTCTTGGGGTTGCAGCTCGAGAATTTTCTAGCTTCGTATTTTGTAGACTTGCAAACGGCCCACTATCTAGGAAAAGCACTGCACGGAAGGACACAATGGAATTAAAACATCTTTCAATAACTTGAAGCTGTTAGGAAATTTATTTGCCTCATATAACACTTTCTAGATGCGCATTCCTTGCGAAACTCATGAGTTTTATAAATGAATTATCATCTTATTCGTATAAAATCATAATTGATTTTAAAAACAACATGTGCTAATCATACGCATTTTCCCCGTTTAATCTGATTGCAAAGTGTAAACTTTTTTAAAATTCTGTGTAAATGATTACAGAATTTAATTATATATTTCGTTTTGTGAAATTATGAAGAATGCAATTACAGCTCATACTCCAGATGAATTGAAAAAAATTTTTAAGAGACTATTTTAGTGGAGTAAATTATTGAGTGATTTTGAATAATTTGACTGTGTCTTTTATTTAAGTTAAGACTACTGTATGCATGGATATCTTATTGTATGGATATCAGTGTAATGAGTTCACATTTTATAAAAACAGAGCATTTAATTAAAAAAAAATTGTAGCAATGAATTTTTTCTCATTATTTTTTATTATAAAGTCCTTAAAATGTTTTAACATAACTATTAATGAATAATAATAATAAAAAAAACATATTTTCTATCATTCTTTTAAAACAAAGAAGATTTAAGTAATAATTTCAATTTTGTGCTTTATAGTAAGATAAATGAAATCATTTTTATCTGAGTCATGTAATATAAATGGATTTCATTTTAAACTTAATTACATAAATAATTAAACATCATGCTTTGTTATATAGTATAGTATCAATGTTACTGAAATAAAGTGATAACGATATGAACAAATACTTGCAGATAACTTTAACTTTGCCTTCAACTGCTAAACCAAGAATCAATTGGAAGATGCTTGACCAGAGAGATGTTGGTACCCACTACGCTCGAAGTATCACGTATGGTGGAGATCTTGTGGCTTCACTTCGATTCGTAGCGAAGAATGCAGCAGACAGAGAAAAAATTAGAGCTGTAGTACAAGCCAATTTACAAGCAGATTCGGGATCTTTCGGCTTAGGAATTGAAGGTTTGTAAAATTTTTATCACAGAAGTAATCAAAATTGTAATCATTTTCACAACAAAATTAATATTAGGTTTACAAACATGCTTAATTTTCATTTTGATAGAAAAAAAACACTATTATAAAATAAGATTGTTTTTAAACATTTGGGTCAAAAAGCTAATGTTAAAAAAGCCTGTTTTATTAATTAAGAAACTGGTTCTGAAAGGTAATCATGGATTTAGAAAATTTATTTCTATTGGGTAGTTCTTAAAACAGCAGTAAAAATACTCGATAATCTCTTCATTCTAACTACTTGTAAATTTCAGATAAATGAATTAAAGAAAGTGTTGATTAATCTAAGCAAACTCACATACAAGTCTTCTTGATCTTTTCTGAAAAGAATTTGAGTTTTAAGTTCTTTTCAGTATAGTAAATAGTCGAATGCTATTTATTTCTTATATACAGTTCAAGGCATGAAGTTTTTATTTTTAAATTCCTGTGTGAAACTGAATTTTTGTTTCATCTGTGTCACAAGCTTGTGTCAACATTTACTATCTTACTTTATGTTTCGCATGATATTTTTATTTTATTTTCTTATCAAATTCAGTAACAGAAGTTTTATACTTTGATATTCATTTTCCCTTTCAATGATCTGTCATGCACAAAATAACTTTGTGAGCTGTTAATATTGTTGAAGTATTTAATATAGTAATCGTATTGCTTAAATAATTTCAAATTCATTGTATATATGTAATTATAAATTTTGTGTATACCTTTAAATTAATTTTGTGAAGTGAAATGAAAATATTAATAAATCTTTGCATATTTTTTAAAGTTATTTTTGTGTATTGTTGTATTATTTCTGAGCCGTTAAAACTAAATATGTAGTAAAATGCAGTATTTTTTTCAAAAATATTTTTTTAATTGTTGTAGCAGGGTAGTTTTATTTATTAATGTAAAAGTTTAGGTACCTTCTTATCATTAAAATAGGAAATTTAAATATACATACTTTCCACTGTTTTAATTATATCCATGTGAACTTTTTAGGTAAAAAGAGAAACCTACTTTACTTTATTAATCTTCTGATAAAAATATTAATAATTTTGAATGAAAAATCATATGAGACATTGGTTTCTACGTAATCAAAAATTTATGTCAGAAGCAATTATTTTGATTTATATATGAATTTCTATAAATGATTTAATAAATGTCACAAAGAGAGAGAGAGGGATTTCTCACACTTCAAAACTATTACTTTTGTAATTAATTTGTTCAAAATGATTATAAATTTATTCATTATGGATATTTTGAAATATATACTTTCATGTTACTTTTACTGGTTAACGCTAATGTAGCACATTTTTTCAATAACCAAACAAGCTATTTAAGTTAAGAACAGTCACATAAAAATATAATTTAAAAAACATTGACTGATGGGAGTAAATAATTAATATCAGAAGCACACTAAAATGGAATTATTGTTTTCTAAAATTTAGGTTTTTGAAAAGTTACAGATATTGCTTTAGCTTCTTTTGTCGTCATTCCATATTTTATTAGTTATAAAATTAATGTGACTTACGAATATGTTACAGGAAATTTCTCTCGTCTTCAAGAAGACCTTAAGGATTCCTCGAATCTTGAAATAAACTATTATGCCACTGTCCCGATCAAAGGGGTTCCAAACACTATGGAGTCTCTTATGGAACTTGTTGAAGAATTTCCCGAGCAAACTAAATTGGTTAACAATGGGACAGGCGTTCCACTTACTATGGAGCTCTTTCCACTCTCAGCACTGGATTCAGATGTGCCTCGATACTTAGAAACAAAGTAAAATAACGTTTTGAATATTATATCATCCTGTTATGTGCAATTTTCAAAATATGTGTATACTGATATAATGAATGACATGAAAATGTTAGTATTTTTAAGATATCAAAGTAATGAAATTTCATACAGATTATGACTGCACCATGTTTTTGCAGTACATTATGAGAAAAGAAAATTCAGATAAATGATTATATTATTTTTTTCACATAATAAATGTATGCTTTGGATGTAAATATTGCAATGTTCATTGGACATTCGAGTAAGGAATTTAGAAAAAATTGAATATTAAGATTTTGGTGATTACAGCTGATTTATTCTATAATTGAAAACATTAGTCAGGTACAATATTACTTGACATAACGTTTTGTAAATTATTTTTACTTCAAATTGTTTAATATACTACTTACTTGCAAATTAAATAAAAATATATTTCTTTAAAATTTTTTGTTAAATTTTATATATCCTTTTTTCAACATTTATTGTACTTTCCGTGGCTAAAAGTAATTTCTCAAAATAAAAAATTCTTTATTGAAGTTCTTATATATACATAATGGTGCAGACGAGCCCTTTACTGTACCATTATGTTAACGAGTTTGGAATACTCGTCCATTACCAAGTTTTTCGTAATTTTGAGCCACGGTTAGGTGACGAGCTCATCCTCCTTTTCATCTGAGCTGGCATCCTCCTTTTCACATTTACGCCACACCTGCGGAAGGAGCTTTGACGTCACATATCAACGTAGACACGTCCCCAATCCATATAGCTCCAGTAACCCAGTGAGGGAGATTATGTAGTTACCCTGCCAATAACTGTTCGCGGCAAATGATTCTTTATTTTGCTGATCGGGAAGCAGCGTGAAGCTACTAAGCCACTGAAGCTATCTAAATTTTTAAATCATTTCGTTGGTTATTTATACTATGATGAGAATAGTTAAAATATAGTAATTACTGCTGAAATTCCACACTTTTTCGATGACTGTAATAAAAAATATGCATTGATTTTGTGTGAAATTCGATCTCGATTAATAGTTTCACAGAATAAATGATTAGAATTTTTTTTTTTTTGAGATTCAGTTACAAAATGTAAGCTTTTCATAGATTGATATAAATGTTTTGAAATTATTGCATATTGTTAAAATAAATGATAAATATTGTAAAAAATTTGATTTCATTTCAGGGCTCTCATCGACCAACTAGATCTTTTGGAAAACCAGTTCGATGATATACGAGCAACTAAGAAATCATTTCAAGAATGGTTGTTGAATGTTCCACCTGTGCTTTCTAAAGAAATCGAAGATGAGGTAAGAAGTGAGAGAGAAACACGAAATAAATTGCACTTTTTTCTTGAAATATTTTTTGCTGCTTAAAATAAATTACATAACAATTAAAAATTATAATAACATTTAAATAATGTGAACATGGAAGTATTTTCAACATATTATTTTTTCCTTTATTATTGTTATAATTAATAAGATTACATGGAAGAATTACAACAGAATGAATCAGAAAATATACTATGAATTTAATACAGATAGACAGCGAGAAGAAGAGGCCCTGTTCTATTTCTATTGGCTATCAGGTTGTGCATCTACCTCAGTCTAGAATGTCGGACACCCAGCACGGAGTGCTAAGAGCCCACTGGGAACCATAATCTGGTAGCGCGAGTCTTAAGAGTCTTCTCAGAGTGCTCGATCAGTGTCACATTTTTTGGGAGCAGAATGCTTTAGGAAGGTGGGGCTTTCAAGCCTACATTGATCTACGCAGTAGATCACTGTATCACAGTTCGGAATACAAATTTGAAATAACAGATTTAATGGGATAGGATCAAGTGAAACAGAAAAATAAATGTTAACAGGATCTAAATAAATTTCAGTAGGGATGACTGAAATATTTACATAATTTACGAACAGGAAATGATTATAGTTAATGTAATTTAGAATTTTATAGGAATAAAATGCAATTAGTTCTTTACATGTCTTGAAATTTAAATGTGTACTAAGTGCTAGCAATTTTGGAAATTAAAAAACTGATGATCAGTTTTTTTGTTTGTTACTGGAATTGAGAAGAAATTAGTTAATCTTCGAAATCTGTTGACACTGCTTCTGAGTTATAAGATTCCTGTTGGTGGACAGTCAGGTCTTTACATATTTGGAGTTCTTTTTCATCGCAGGAAAATAATTAGTTATATTAATTTTTGTGTTCTGAACTTGTTCGTTGTGAGGAATTTTAGGAACTGGTAGTTGGTTAGAGTAGAGGATTTTTTGATATGTAGATCTTTGGTTTGAGGACATTCTGTAATATAATGCAGTAGTGTACCAATTTGGCCACAGATGCAAGATGGAGATTTGGATTTGATAATTCTGTGGAAGTAGCTGGAGCAGGACGCATGGTTTGTTAAGATACAATTTAAATAGGGATTGGAATATAGCACATCTGATGAAACTTTTGGTAATGAATTTAATACAATTGAACTCCAATTATTCGAACTCACATTTGTAGGAATCACTGATTATCAGAATCGCTTTCAGAATTTCAGAAAAATAAAATAGACTGAAGAAGAGAAGGAAAATGAGAAAAAGCTCAGGAAAAGGAAACGTAAGAGAAAGGAGAGGATGAGAATGATAGACGTGTCACTTGAGCAGTTCAGAACATTCTTTCAAACATTCATGGATGTTAAAAAGTTAGTGCTGAAGATATAGGAAAATTCATTATGAGTTAGATACTGGATTTCAAACTGAAATCAAAGTGAAGCATGTGCCGGTTTTGAAACTGCTTTGAAGTAGATACATCATCAATCCGAGTGTAAACACAACCAAATTCTCACTGTCAAATGGATGCGAAGCTTGGGTGCTCGAATATGAATGAAGGTAGTGAAACACCATACTCTTGAGATGTTTAATTTACAGAGCTGTACATTCAGGCTGGATTAATGTACAGTACTTGCAAATTCTTTAGCATGTAAAAGTGTTGTATATTCATTTAATTGATTAAAAGTTTTTTTCTTTAAAAATATATCGTTTTTCCTTCTATTTTCAACGAACAATAATTAATTAAAATAAACCCGACTATAATCTGAATCTTTCTATAATCTGAATGCAGATCAGTCCCACATGATTCGGATAATTAAAGTTATCCTGTAGTTGCTTTTTTTTTTTTTTAAAAAAAAAAACCTTATCTACTGAAATGTTTTTCATTTTATGAATAATAAAAGCTCATTCTAATTTGCAGTTATAAATATTACAGTTAAAATACAAAATTTTCATGAAATATAATGAGGATATAATTAGTGTGGCTGTGGTAGCCTAGTGGTTAGGGCGTCGGCCTTCCAACCGGAA
Source organism: Latrodectus elegans (assembly GCA_030067965.1). NCBI lineage: Eukaryota > Metazoa > Arthropoda > Arachnida > Araneae > Theridiidae > Latrodectus > Latrodectus elegans. The sequence continues at coordinate 59,113,143 of CM057813.1, read as the reverse complement.
GGGTGGGATTCAATTCCCAATGCCGCCAAAGACCCACCGAGCACATGCCATATACGTGCTCATTAAATGTGTGGAATCCAAAGTCCTGTGGTCGGTCGTTGAGGAGTTATGGGTGCAATGTTCTGGAGAAATTTACTCAGCCTTCAGATCAATGCCAAAAGTAAGGGAGTAAATCCTCTAGTGCTGCCATCTATCGGATGATTTGTAGAGCAAAAGGTCGTACTTTCGCCTTTATGGTGCTCTGATTATACGAAAGACCCTCTAAATTGACTTAAATTCGCATAGCCAAGGTACAGCGAGATTGGCTTGTCCAAATGACATTAGTAACAACAGCAACATAATTAGTGTACCTCATTTCTAAACAGCATACAACAGAAGATAATAGTCATAAAATTACTATAACCTGTACGATCTATGCATTTTGTGTACGGAAATGGGATTCATCGCTTATGAAGATTTTTTTAGAATTTATGAAAAGAGTTGAAAACAATTCTAGTGTTCACCTAAAATTAATCCAGGTGGATATAATTTTGATTGTTGATTGATTTATTTAGTATTTTTTTTTTATGAAATTAATGATTATTATTGATTTTTATTAACAATTGATAGAGTAGTATCAACCAAAATCAGTCTGAAAATTTGATTTTATTTCTACTTATCCTCCAAACTATTTAATATAAAAGATGATTCTATCCTCCTTCGTTTGTTTGTTTTTCATTTTAAATCAAACTAAGGAAGATCTACAAAGTGGTATTTTCTAATTCATTTTCTCAAGTTTACTTTTTCTTGGCGAGTACACCATGTATGTGACAATTATTTATAATATAAAATATATTTCAGAACTTTTATTTGTTTTTTATATTACTTGCTAATATTAGTTATAAAATATTTCCTCTCTTTTCATTTCTAATAACTTAAGATTCTTTTTGACCAATATGAAGATTTTGGACTTTTAAAATTTTAAGAGATGTAAACCATCTTTTTTTTCTTAAAATAACAAAGTTAAATTTTCCTTTTGGATTCATTGTATTATTGAACCTTTTTCTTTCTTTCTTGAATTCAAGCGCGTATGTATATATTGATTAATTTTTTCTCTTTAAATTTTTTAAGTACATCACCTTTTAGAATCAGGTGTTTCTTTTCAACCTTGAAATTATTTAATTAATTAGAAATGAAAATTATTTTAAAAATATATGGTATAAGCAACCTTATTTTTAACAATTTTTTTTTTTTTTTTTCTAAATAAATGAATAGGACAATTAACTTTTCGTATCCTTTCGCAACAGTTATTTTTACATTTGTATTTGATATAATAACTAATGATGTATTCCGTTAACATTAGCAGTACATTTATTATAATTTTAATAATACTTATTCTATAAAAGTTAAACTGAAAAACCTGTCAGTTTCTCAAAAGAAATAGAGAACTACTTAATATTTTTATTCTTTAATATGATTTTTTTTGATAAACTACAATGATAAAAATCTTTATTTTATTTTATTTTTTTATAAAATAAAAAAAATTACCATCAGAGTTTTAACATATAGATTCTAGCAAATAAAATTTATTTAATTTATAATCATGTATTCATGAATTCTTTTTCGAATAACATGAATAATAATCATGAATTCTTTTTCTAAATAACAATTTTTTTATGATTACAGATTGGTATGTTTAATGATGAACTCGAAAAGATATCTTTTGTATTTTATGATGTTTTGGGAAGCATGAACCTTGCAGAAGATGCCAGCGTTGAACAATTTAAAAAAGCATTCGACGCATATGAAGGGTCAGGGGGTAACTTGCCAGATAAATATTACAGAAAACTCACCGTCTTGAAGCATAAAATAGTGAGTATTCTGCGTATGTGTATACCGTTGTTATGAACAACAAATGTCTCATGCTAGTCTTAACAAGAAATTTTTACACATTTTCATAAATTCAGACAATAATATATCAAGTAAAAAAATATTCATGCTATCTTGGAAACCAGTCAATTCTATACTTATTTTTAAACACGAAATTCGAATTACAGATACTTTATGGAATATAAATTCTGTGTATCCAGATGTATTTTTAAGATTACATTCTATATGTCCATCAAGAATTTATCTTGGTGAATTTTAATTACTTATTTATAAAAATATAAAAATATTAAGAGACATTTTTCTAGTTAAATCAGATTGTTTCATTAAAATTTAAAAATAAAATAGTTTTTTTTTAGTATTTCTGAATCTTTGAATTTTATCTTTTTAAAACTTATACTTATTTATGCTATGTAACAAGCGATTTTTGGAGGGAAAATGTTGCTCAAGACTTAAATTCATGTTGAAGAGGGAATGAATGATTCAGACTTACACAACTGTAATGTATTATTCTCAGATTGCTGGTTCTAAAATTTTAATAAGAAAATAGAGAAACTAAAATTGTCGATAAGCTTCATGAAATAAGACTATAGTTAATTTGCAAGTATCGTAAAATGAGATTTAAAATATGTATCCAAGAAGTTTTTCATTACTTAAATTTGGTTAAAAGGGACATATATAATTGACTATGAACACATGCAACAAATCGTATAAATAGAGCGGTCTCTACAAATAGGTAATAAAATAATATTAACACTTGTAAAATGCAGACTATTAATAAAGTGTTGGCTACTTTTTGCCTTAAATGCATATTATATGAAACAGAAACCTACAGCTCATTCACAACAGTTGTTGGAACTTGAAACTGTTCCTTGAGTTCAGGGTCTTCAATTCGGAAAGTGGAGCTTATGGAGGGAATCAATTAGCTTATGGATTTGACATCAATTATTCTCTCTCTCTAACAAATATCCCCTAATATTTAAATCAGAAGATCGAGGAGGCCGAAACAGTTGTCAACGTGCTTCTTATACTATTACAATGTTTGTACTTTTCATATCAATGCTTCCCCTAAATATACTCTTTTTATTCCACTTTTAAGTTAATTCAAGTTTGGCATTTTAGTTTCTTCCACAGCCGATATTACTTAAAGCATTTGTAGCTGGCTTTTGTAATAAACGGGGAAACCTTGCACCTGTATAATGTAATCATACATATTACTTTGTTACCCATTTATATTTAACTGTTAGAGATGTTTATATGTAAATTGAAAAATAAGTAAGAAAGTTTTTAAAATTCTAAAATTTTTATTTAAAAATAAATTTTTGTAAGAAATTCAAAATACGTTGATTTGATTAAGTTAAAAATTCTATGTTAAAGTTAAAAAATGGCCAGCAGAAGGTAATATATTTTAAATTTCTTAATTTAGGAAGAAAAATGTAAATTGATTTTCTAATATGTAATCGTATCTATACAAAAATATTTTTACGAGATAATTAAAATTAAATAGCGTAATAGGACTGTCACACATTATACAGTGAACATAATAACGCTCTCATAAATCTATCCATAAGATTTGGGGGGACTGATTTGTCAAATGAAAAATACTGCTGAGAATGGTTGTAACAAATAAAGAATTTTTGTAAAAGAAGATTATGTACCTTAAAAGGTTTCAAATTCACGAGAAAATCAAAGAATGGAAAAATAAATTATATAAGAGGGGGGGAGACATTTTGACTTTTTAATTCTGATTTTGAGTTGGATTTTGACCACTTCTTAGATCACATTTCATTTTAAAGTATATTAATAAATAATAATTAGTAAATTAGTAAATTTAATATCATGAAAAATTATTAAATTTGGAAAATTACTAGTATTTGTTATTGTTTGTATTAAAAAAGGTTAAAACATTTAAATTTTATTTAAATTTAGAGAAGTTTGATAATTTTGGCTGCTGTGTGTAGCAAACATTTATAATATTCATAATCATAGTATAATTTTACTAATATTAGGCTTTGGATATTATGCAAAGTGTAAGTTCTAATAAATAAGGAAAAAATTATGTATAATTAACATAAGAAATTAAAGGTTTAATTACACATATTTTTGAAAAAAAAATAAAAATTCTTAAAAATATATGATTATACAGAATCGTAAATTATATAAAAAAAAAAACTAACAGACAAAAATATATTCATATTAAATCTATTAACAGCTTTGATTTTAAACAAAACTGGTAAAGGTTTCTATAAATAAAAAAATATTATTTTGCATTATTTTTTATAAAATTATGAATTTTCATGTCAATAGAAAAACAGACTTTGTTTGAATATTTTAAATTTTTTAAGTTTTAGTTAAATATATTGACATGCTGCACTACAGTTCATTATTATTCTGTAAAATTGTTTACTGAATTAAATTAAACTGATTTTTCTATAAATGAACTTTATTAGAAAATGAAGAATAAAATTAAATATCCTAAGAAATTAAAATAAAATATTGAAAATTTAGTCAATTTAAATTTTGCACGACTAGTAATAGACCGCAAAATTTCATGATAGAGGAAAACTTACAATTGCAATTTAGCACACACACAATCAAAGCATCTTAGAAGTCCATGAAGTCAAATTTTTAAAGTCAAACTTCTCAGCTTTTCGATATTTTTATTAATAGATTTTTGACTTAATTATTTATAAAAACGCAGTTTTTCTGTATAGAATCTGTTTGGTATTCTATTTATTTCCTGAAGAAAGTTTTAATCTTAGACATGGACATAAACATAGTTTATTTTAGATAGATTTTTGCTTATTTGAAAAATCCTCTCTCTAAAACAAATACTTGAATGTATGAATTAGATCTTAAATTCTTTACTTTGCACATAAAAAATAATGAGTTTCTTTTGTCAACGCAATTTTTTAAACATTTGTTTTAAATAAAAAAGATTTTGTTGAAATAAATACATTTTTATATGAAGTTGAGTACTTTTAATTTTTAGGATGAAAAGGAAAAGATAGAGTTAAATTTACTCAGGGAAAATCGAAGAGTAAATGTAAAATTATTTATAGTAATTCAAAAATATAATATCATTATATTATATAAATATAATACTGTGGAAAAAAATGCTCATCATGATGGTATAAAATAAAATGCATAAATTTATTAGTCAAAATCTCATTTCATGTTCTTTTAAATATTCTTTTGACTTCAATCTGCTTTTATTAAAGATTTTTTGAATAATGTATCATAAAATTCTTTTTATGAGTGTCTTTCAAAGTTTGTAGCGAATTTTCTTTTACCGAATTAATCTTTCTTTTACCAAAGTGACTACGGGGAGTAAATTCTAATCATAGGAATAAGAAAAAGTCACATGGTGCCAAATCAGAATGATATTTTGCATAAGAAACTGTATTTTTTGAACGTTTTACCAAACACTGATGAATAATAACTTGGTGTGAAAAGGCGTATTATTACTGTGCAAAACCTGTGCGTCCTCTCATCCTATTTCAGATCGTTTCCAATGATCTGAAAAGTTTCATATAAAAGCTGCAGCATTTTTAAATAATAATCTCCTTTAACTGTCTAGGCTGTTGATAGGAATTTATAATTACTTACATTATTTGTTCCAGTGTTTTTATGCCAAGAACACAATTATAAGTTTCATCTCCAGAACTAATGCATTTTAAAAAGAAATAATGTCGAAAGTTGTTCAATAATGATTTTTAATACTTTAAAAAAAATTCAGTAAAAAATATTTGAGGAACGTTTGCTGGCGATATCTGTTACAAATGAATTCTAAATTGAACATTTCGGGGGTATATATATATACACTAGTGGCCATTAAAATTGCTACACCAAGAAGGCGACATGCTACAGACGTGAAATTTATACGAAAGGAAGAAGGTGCTGTGATATGCAAATGATTATCTTTTCAGCGCATTCAGACAAATCAGACGCCAGTAGCGACACCTATATTGTGTTTAAATGAGGAAATTGTTTAGCCGGTTCCTCATACACAAATTGTATTTGAACGTTGTTGCCTGGTGAAAAGTTGCTGTGATGCATCGTGTAAGAAGGAGAAATGCGTACCAGCACGTTTCTGACTTTGATAAAGGTCGAAAGCCGGGATTTCGGTTTATCTTATTACAGTATAGCTGCTCGCGTCGGTCGAGATCCAATGACTGTTAGCAGAATATGGATCGATGGGTTCAGGACGGTAATACGGAACGCCATGCGGGATCTCAACGGCCAACTATCACTAGCAGCCGAGAAGACAGGCATATTATCCGCATGGCCGTAATGGACCGTGCAACCAAGTCACGAACCGTGAGTCAATAAACGGAGTCGTTTGGAAGACAACAAGTGTCTGCACGAACAGTTCGACGACGTTTGCAGCAGCATGGACTCTCAGCTCGGAGACCATGACTGAGGCTTCCCTTGACGCTGCGTCACAGACAAGAGCGCCTTCAATGGTGTGATCAACGACGAACCTGGGCGCACAAATGGCGAGTTGTCATCTTTTTAGATGAATCCAGGTTCTGTGTACAGCATCATGATGGTCGCATCCGTGTTTGGCGGCATCGTGGTGAACGCACACTGGCAGCTTACATTTGTCATCGTCATACTGGCCCATCACCTGGCGTGATGGTATAGGGTGCCATTGGATACACGTCTCGGTCACCTCTTGTTCGCCTTGACGGTGCTTTGAACAGTGCACGTTACATTTCTGGTGTGTTACGACCCGTGGCTCTACCATTTATTCGTACCCTGCTTAACCCTACATTTCAGGAGGATAATGCCCGACCGCATGTTGCCGGTGTTGTACGGACCTTCCTTGATACGGAACATGTTCGGCTGTTGCCCTGGCCAGTACGTTCTCCAGATTTTTCACCAATAGAAAACGTCTGGTCAATGGTTGCTGAGCGACTGGCTCGTCACCAAACACCAGTCACTACGGTTGATGAACTGTTGCTTTGTGTTGAAGCTGCATGGGCATCTGTACCTGTACATGCAATCCAATCTCTGTTTGACTCAATGCCCAGGCGTATAACTGCTGTTATTACTGCCAGAGGTGGTTGTTCTGTGGGTACTGATTTCTCAAGATCTATCCAGCCAAATTTTTTTTAAATTTAATCACTTGTTATTTCTAGTATAATATATTTGTCCAATAAATATCATTTTGTTATCTGCATTTCTTCCTGGTGTAGCAATTTTAATGGCCAGTAGTGTATATAAACCAATGACAAATACGTTTTGTAATGTTGATAATTTAGGATATAAATATATCCTAAGCTATCAATATTTCAAAACGCATATTTCATGTGTTTTGAAATATTGACACGTAGTATTATGACTTTATGAAATAGGTTGCAATGAAATTTAAAATCTAAATTTGATTGTTATGGAGGAGTATTTAGGATGCATATTTTTATGTTTTTATATTTTTCTAAAAATATACATTTGTAAAGAATAAATGTAAGTGTTTTCATTTTATATGTATATGTTATAGAGAATACACAAGAATAGATTTACTTATAAATTATTTAAGTAATTTAATATTTCAAGATATGCTCACATGTTTATCAAAATTCGGGGCATACCAACGAAGTTATATTTCCTAGTAAGTCATAGAAATTACTTTTGAGTGGAAATAGAATCTTAAATGACTTTTCATGCAAATTATTTTTCACATTTTTCACGTTATTTTACCAAAATATAAGTGTTAATAATATTAAAATTATTATATTTTTAATCCTTTAGATTTTTAAATAAGCGTAAAAATAAACAAATCGCGAGTACTAAAACACAAGAAACATAAAGCAAGTTTATTTTTGCTTACTAAGTTACATGATTATTTATAAAATAATATAATTTTAAAAATGTCACACACACACACACACACACACCCACTCCCTTGTAAAAAGTTATTATGCCTTTTTTTAGGAGCTTTGCATAAAACAAGTAAATAATATTTATTATCACATTTTTAAGAATATATTTGCTTATAGTGCATAAGAGATTTTCAAGAAATCTATTAATTTTTAAAATTGTATTAAATTTGTAACTTTTATTAAAATTTTCAATTACATTTATTAAAATTATACTTGCTATGTATTTTATTTCCAAATCGAACTGTGTGTATTTGTATAATAATCTTCATCTACATTTTTTCATAAATGATTATTGTGAGAAAAGTGCCATTTAAAAAATTTGCACGAATGTTACATTTAATCTCAATTCCGCAAATTAAACCTATATTACTTACCTTTCACGTTAATTTTGTGTTTTTATGAAATGTTTCAAATGTTTTGAAATTATTTTAATAATTTTTTATTTTCCTCCAACAGATTCAGAGTTCTCAAAGTAAGTTTGCTCATTTTTTCCCCTTTTTTTCATACGATAAATTCTTACTTTATTGACATTTTATCCTGAAAGCAAAGCATTGTAATTTTTCTTACAGAATTCTAATTTTGAGATATTACCTATGATCGATAATAAATACTAATTAAATACTTGTATGGTTTACATGAAAGTTTTGTCTGAATAAAAGCATATATTTTTACAAAATACAAAGAATATATCTTTATGAGAATACATGGAACTTAAAAATTGTTTTAAAATAGGACAGTAAAGAATTAGTCATATTTTGAAGATAATAATTACCTTGTCAGTGAATACTTTTACTTTTAAATTTATAAGTTTTAATTTTAAAATATGATGAATTCATTTTACTGAAATAATTTAACCACCAAAGAGATAATTTCTTATAAAATTAACTCGTCATTGAAAACTTCAAATTTAAATTATCAAATTATCAGTGTAAACGTATATATAATTATCGAGGAAACTTTTCTTTATTTTTTCTTCCAATTTCTTCCATTTTGTAAGTTAATTTATTTCATTCTGTAATATTTTTTAGCACTGACTTTGGATGTAGGGGGTGCTATGTACACCCACTGGGGAAAAAATAAATGCGAGTCTCTTACAGCACAAACAGTGTCTTCTGGAATAATTGCCTCCACTGACCAAATTAAAGGTGGATCTGCGAATATTGTTTGTCTTACGAATGATCCAAAGGAGGATTTGGACACGAAAGTATACAAACGCCATCACAGGTAAATTAAATTTATTTTATTTATTTCGTTACCTGCATTTTCCATGTGTTTTATATGTATATTGTAGAATATTTTTATATTTTTCTCATATTAATATGTAGGCTGATGCTATTCATTTAATACAAATATTTTATGTAAAACGAATATTTGATTAAATTGATGGACAACTGATTTATTGATAATGAAAGCCTTCTGTTAAGTTATTGTCATGAATTTCTAACTTTCTAACCATTTCCTCCTAATATAGCAAATAAGTAATGGGGTTTTTATTTATATTTTTTTATTATTTTTTTTTAATGACATGATATTTTTGACTTCGATTATGTTAATTTTCTGACTCATTTCATTAAGTAAAATATAATATGAAATCAAAAGAAATAGTTGAAAGTCTAGAATTTCGCAGTAACACTTATCACACATTCATTAAAAAGGATAATTGATGTTTAATAATTTAACAATAGAATGATTAAATAAACAAAAATAATAAAAAAAACAAATTCCATAATTTTTAAATCATGATTCTTACTATCATAATTAGTGAAAAAATAAAAAATAAAATTTTTTTTATATTAAATTTACAATTTAAGCAGGTTAAAAGTTTTTTTTTATGCAATAACTTTTTCTGATATGAATACTTTATGTAATACATAAATACTAATGCAGAGTATAGGATCCATTATCCGGCAACCCCTAGAGGCCGAATATATTCCGGTTTTCGAATCTCTGCCGAAAATTTCAATAACGATTTGCAAAAAATCACGACATTCCTTCTCCACCCATGAAATAATTTGTGGGATGAAAAATAATAACTATATCATTAATATTTTTAATGAAAAATACACACACACTCACACATACATATTTATAATAATATAATCTAAAATTTGCAAAGTAAGATTATTTTTTGCTTACTGATGCCAAAATATCGCTAATTTTTTTGTTTTAAATGATTTAGTTTTTATGTCAAATTTTCTTCTTTTTTATATACAGACATAATACACATGTTCCTTAAAAATGATTTTTGTTCCATTCCGTTGATAAGTTCTTTCGTTAGTTTTAGAAAATCATAAATGAAATGTTTTCCATATTTTCTATTTTCTCTACATTGGTATCTTCAGAGCTTGAAGAATCGGTGTCTTTCCTATTGAGTATTTCACCGACGATCTCATCGTCAGTTAACTGAAGTACAGTCGGAGCATTTATGTCAGCATTTAAGGAATCTTACATAATTTTTTCATCGATTATTTCCTCCCTTGAATTGCTTTTGGCACATTCCAACAATTCTTGGGTCATTTCTTTTTCTTGTAACACGCGAAAAAAAAAATTATCGTTTTCTTCTTCAAGAAAAATTGAGAGGCCAGATATTATGCCAAGCAATGATCAGAGTATTCTTGTTCAATGAATTCCAGGAATTAGCAATACTCCAAAAAGCATCTTTGTTCGTAAACTTTTTTTGAACTTCTATCATTCCCTCTGTGGAGTTGCAGAATTCAGATAGTAATTTAGAATATCCTTATCCATTGACTGGATCAAAGATGTGCAATTCGGTGGTATGAAGACAACTCGGACGTTGTCCCTTTCAAGAGTTTCTGCCTCGGAATGTCTACAAAAAAAAAAAAAAAAAAAAAAAAAAGTACAACCTGAAAAATGCCAATTTTCGGAGCATTCCGGTTTTTTGAAAACCGGATAATGGATCCTATACTATGTATGAAATTTGTAAATTCTCTTTTGGTTATTAAGAAAACGGATGTGCAAAAAATAAATAGCAACATGATATTCTATTATATATTATGGTGTGTTATTGGGATTCAAACACTGCTGACAAATGACAGAATTCTTTCAATCTATCAGCTTATTTAGAAATTTGATAGATCCATTTATAGCGTTTCCCATTTTTGACTAAGAATCATTATATGTTGCTGTTATGTAATGTAAGAATTCAAAGTTAGTTATATAAAGAATAGAAAGGAAGTTCATAACAGAGCTGAAGTAGTAAATGATGTTTATTTTTGTTTAAATCCGAAAATATTAAATTTTTTTTTATTTATAGTGATAATGCTTTGTATTTTATTCCATTTATACAGAAAAAAATATTTTTCATGCCTCATCACTATAAAAAAATCTCTTAAACTTTTATTTATTCTGATTTTTTTTATTTTCAAAGATTTTTTTGACAGGATGTTCAAAAAATACATTAAAAAAAAAATTGAGTATCTTATTTTGTGAAATTTCTTTTTTCTATAGATTTTATTCAAAACTAGTCCCCATACATCTTCAAGGTAGGAATATCTCGAACGAAAAATCTGTATCATGCGGCTTATGTCTCGTAGGAGAAAGAACATCCGCTACAGTGTTCCCAGGTAGGACAACATGTCCTCCTGAATGGACCTTAGAATACAATGGATATTTGATGACAAAGGACATGAAAAGTAGAAAAGGGGATTTTGTTTGCATGGACATCGACCCTGAAGAAGATGAAAAGGATGTTTTGATCATGGGTAAAACTGAGAAGCACGATCATCTAAGTGATGTCAAAATTAGCTGTGGCACTTTACCATGTGAAAAGTATCCCACAGGTCAACTGTTGCCTTGTGTTGTATGTACTTATTAAAAGCAGTAATAAATGATGTGTAAAAGGTTTCATTATACGATGTCTTGCTTCATAATGTTAAATAAAAAACATCAAAATATTAGAGTATTAAAGATAAATATCTAATATTTTAGAGGTAAAAAAATTGCGCTGCTAACCAATCTGTCATGTCAGGGTTAGGAAAAATAATTTTTTTCTGTAAATGGACAAAAGTATTAAATGTTTTCTCCAGAAAGGTTTGAAATATCTTAAAACATAATTAGCAACCTAACTGCTTTTCTACGTTATATTTCACATAACATTTTAAAGTCACATACCTTGTTGAAAAAACTATAAAATTTAAGTTTTGTTTTATTTTTCATTTCCAGATTCTAAAAGATGAGTACTATTATTGCCTTAATATTAATTATAGTTTCATTACTTAAACACATTAACTCTATTCTTAAAAATTAAAGCATTTTTTTATGTTAAATAGCAAAATTAAAAAAAAATAGCATTTAATTTTTTAGCAAGAGAAAACATTTAGTATTAGATTCTGTCACAATTCCATATTTTAATGCAGAAAAGTTTAAAAAATGAGTTGAAATGTGAACAGGACAAAATAAATAGAATTGTTTAAAATAAAAATGTTGGTCAAAAACTGAATAAAAAAATTTCGCAGAAGTACTTTTCCTAAACTAATTGAATAATTATCAACTTATATTAATCACACAATAAATTCTGAAATAACTGAAAGACTCATTAGTTTATATGAAAGTTAAGAAATTCAGAATTTAAGTCAGTTTTCAGAGAAAAATGAGCAAAAAACTACTAAAATAATTTTGTGTAACTATATTTTAACGAAAAGATTTTGATCAAGAGATTCATTTTCTCGTGAACTAATATTTGAGAAGAACTTTTTTCTCTTTTATAGAATAAACATTATTTAAACATATAACCAAAATATATTCTAAACAGTTAATAAAATTTTTATGAAAATGTTATTTACTTAGAAGTGTTTAGGCATTTGTGTTAATTGTATATTTATAAACATGGTTAAAATATTGTTTATTTCGAAAAACTTTAAAACACGAAATGTGAAAAATTGGTATCTTGAGATTTTTGAGAGTTAGTTTGTAGTGTCTTTTGGATAACTAAAAGTATATTATGCAGGGAAAAAGTTTTCACATCGGACTTTTGTAAATTTTCTAACAACACAAAGTGGGATTGTGACCCGTTTCAAGCTTTAGTTCTATCCAACGTAAGCATTCATTTTCAAGTCAATATCTCACCACTGGTATCTTTTTATGTAAAATGCCCAACAACGCTTACAGATATTAAAAGCATACTTTACAATGAATCTTCTGTTTATTGTGCTTTTGGAAGCAAAACATAAAATATTGGCTTTAATTAAGTTTTGTATAAATAAATTAATGGGAAATTTTAAAATAGTTTTCTATATAATTTACGCAATGTACTGAGAATTTAAAAATTTTGAAATAAAATGGTGATTCCTCTACAAATTAAAAATTCAATTCTCCTTTCTATCTAACAATATCGGAACTGATCAGAATTCGTTTTATAATCCTAAATTCTACAGCAAATTCTGTATAAATTACAAATTTTTAGCTAGATATTTTTAAATATATTGTGAAGGAAAATTATAGAAGTCTATATAACTATATTTAAAAAAGAACTGAGGTGGCATGATTTATAAATTTTGTCGTACTGTTTACTGGAAAGTAGTGAGTTTTATACCAGCCCAGTCGAAGATATGTTGTATGGTCGGGCTTGTAAAATGGGTGTGATCGTAATGTCTCCAAGTTCAATAATACTTTTAAAAGTGATAGGTGAAATCTTAAGATCCATTGCTTGATTCTTGAATTTCCTAAATTGCCATAAATTGTTTTTTTAATCTCACAAATAATAAATCCTATGAAAGAAGAAGTAGCATAAAAAGCACACGTTGTATAAGATTTAAATATATGAATTTTTATAAATATTGATTTGTAGAATTAGTTTTTAAAGATAAGTAAACACTCAGCTTTAAGAAATGGTATTAGTTATAATAATGAATAGGAACTTGAATTATTAAGGCGTAACAGGGAAATTAAAAAATTCTTCTCTTATATCCAATAAAAATATGAATCATATAAATGTAAAAGACTGTAAAATTTATCACAAGTTACATTCATATTGAAATATAGTATTTATTAAATTTATTACATCAAATATTTGTTGTCTCTTATTGAGACGATAACAATAAAATTGTAAAAAATCTTATTAAAAAAAAGGAAAAAAATTGATAATAATTTTTATGCAGAAGTTTTTTGTGCTGCCACTGTATGAGAAAATTTTGTTATTTCGAAAAAATAAATATTTGTGTATAGAATAATGTCGACTTTGATAAATATTTAAAAAAGATGAGGTTACTTAATGTTGATACATGTGAGCATTCAAGTATGTAAGATTAAAATCACATAATTGTGAAAAAAAATATAAAAATATATAATATAATATATATATATTATCTTTAAAAATCGATACAAAATGTATACTTTAAATTTTGCGAAAAATGTCATTTGTTTATATATATATATTTTTATAATAAAGTGAATTATTGTATAGGACATAGAAAAAAGGAAAACTGTGTTAAAACATTGTTCATTATGATAAAAATCTTCTAGTTTCTTATGTATTAATCAATCTTTTTGTGAACTTATCAATTATTTTTTCACCAAATTATAGATTTTAGAAAAGAAAAAAAATGATCAGAAATAGAGTTTTAGTAGTATTCATTTCATTAAAAAATGTTCTCATATCATTTTTATAAATTTTTTTTGATGAAAATTGTTTGAATTTGCTAGTGTCCCATATTTTTAACATAGTCAATAAAAATCACTATAACTTGATTTTCGTTATAAATTTTTAATATAAAGTTTACCATAATTTTTTTTCATATTTTTACTTACTAAAAGTGACATTAAAATGTTTATTATTTACAATTGAAAAAAATAATTATAATAATACTTATTGTGCAGCATATATATTCAAAAAATATTACTAATTTGTAATTTTAAAAGTTTTGGTATTGAAACAAATATTATATGAATTTTATAATAATTTTTTATTTTCATGAATGAAAGAATAAATGTTGCATAATTTTTCCATTAAAATACTTTAAAACATAACATATTGTAGTAACATACAGGTTTTATTTAATATTTCTTTACATTAAATAAAATTCACATAAATTTATTAAGAAACATTAAAAAATTCTGAAATCTATGTTTCAATTTTAGAAAAATCTTAAAAAACACTTTTCGTGTCTCATACTTAAAGAAAATAATATAATTATCAACTTAAAAGGTAGTAAAAATAGAATTTATAATTTTCTACAGAACCATTTTATTAAAAATACAATCTAATATTTAATTTTTAAAAATTATTTAAGCCTCTTTAGGATCATGAGTGAAATTTCAAGATGTCCTTTCCGTTGGAAGTTAACAAATTCACCTTAATCACCTGGACATTACACTCTATTTTGACGTGGTTAATCAAAATGAAAGTAAAAAAAGAGAGATTAGTTTTTTATTAATGAGAAAAGCGTTTTTTTTAAAAAAGGAATTTATCTTTCAGTTATTTTAGATAATATGTAAAAGCTCCAGTTGTTTAGAAATTTAAAATATAATTTCTATTTTATTCACTATATATCAGAAATTTTTTGAAATCTAATACTTTTAATTTGAAACTATACTAACCTCGGAACCTATCTTTTTTGTATTGATCTTTACAAACTTACATATCGATGAAATAGGCTTTTCCTGTTCAAAATGAAATTATATATGTGTCTTTTAATAATTCTTAAATATAAACATAGTCAAATAGTTTGATAAGTGGATTTTTCCAGCAGAGTTAATGTTTAATGTTTTACAATTTAGATAAATTTCAGAAAATTTAAATTAAACTTTTTTAATATATGTTAAGAGAAAATACTGATAATTAAAGAATTGGTATTTTTTAATGATTGTAAATATTTAAAAATGTAGGATTACGAATCAATAATAACAAATGAATTAATGTTAATTAATTTAATTTATTCGCGAATAACCAAAAATGGGCTTAGTTTTAAAAGCGTTGTATAAGATATGATTTAACTTAGAAATTTTTTTTTTTAATTTCTGAAATTGTTAAAAATAGAAGTTTGTCTCCTTTTATTTCATGTAATAAATACCTTAAACCTTCCTTCGAATTTCTTGATTAGTTTCTAAGAAAAAATGATCAGATTATTATAAGTTCAGATTAAAAATGACTTTTGGAATTAAAAGCGGCACTTGGAATATTATAATCCTTCTTTTTTCGAAATTATCAACTTTCAGCATGGTTATATCTCATTTTGTAAAACTATAAGCAAATTTTTGAAATCAATGTTTCTTTCAAAAGTTCAACTTTCAACTTAGCGTCAAATTAGCTTTAACTTAGAATAATTTATTTATGAATGTAACTGTTATATATGCAAACTTCAAAAAAAATTGTGTTAAGTAATTAAATAGGCATTATTCTTTTCTTGCACTGACAAGGAAAATAAGTAAGCCTAGGCCTCCCTTCATAAGTAGGTATGATTTTAATTTTTAATTAAATCAATATAAATGAAACCAATCTAAAAACAATACTATTATTTTTATAATGAATAATTTAAACTATAATATATTTCTAAAATACAAAGCAGTTTTGTCAAAAATTTCACATTTTTAAGCAATTTTTCTTTTAAGCGTTATATATTTAAAAACTGCTAATCGATTAGTAATGTTCATTTCATTGTAATTAATATTACGTTTATCATAACTAATGAGAATAAGGAGGATGTGATAATATAAATACACAGAAAAAACTCCAGTAATTACACTATATTCTCACTTTTAATTATGTGTAAAGTGAATTCTCAAAATTAAATTCTTTTTAATTCAATATTTTCTACAGTTGAAATAATTAAGTTTGAGAAAGGGGTTTTGAAATTTTTATTCTCTTTCTCGTCAGTTTCCTTATTAAAATGCAGGTGATGTTATGTGAGAAAAAATAACATTTTTATATTGTAAGATTAAATTCCTATTTTTCTTTAATAAAAAAGAAGTTTAAGAGTTTTTATGAATTTTCATTTATTTAAGTTACACACAAAACTCTTACTATATTTATAAGCATATAATTTAAAGCATGATATTTCTTATTTTAAATTTTATTTTTAAACTAAGCAATTATAAAATAACGAATTCATTTAAGATTTTATATAAGCATATTTCTTTTTCGAAAATTTATATATAGCCATTATAATTAGAAAACATTTTCACTTTTAAAAAATAAGAAATTTTTGTTTAAGTTACCAAAAATTAAATTTATAAATGAAGATTTATTATTTGTAAACTATAGCTTTAGTTTTTAACTATAGATGCAAAATGAATAAAAATACTAACAACTTAAAAATTTATAAAATTATGAGTACATATTGCTTGAAATGAAATATTATTTTAGGGAAAGAGAGAAAAAGAGAAAAAAATAAAAGAAGCCGTAATCAACAATTTTAATAGTGAAATAATTACAAAGTTTTGATTTAATGTTTTTAAGAAAACCTAATAAATACACATGAGCCCATAAACACATACGGAGGTATAATAAACAATACTTGAGCAAAAGAGTTACTGCAAAATCATTACATTATACAAATAAAAAGTATTCATCATGAATCGAAATTTTCTATTATAAAAAGATAAAAAAATTCAATAAAAAAGACACTGAAACTCTTGCATAAAAAATAACGAAATTTATTTGTCGAAATCATTATTGATATTAAAGTGCTATATAAGCGTCTAATGATTCTGAAGACATATAATCAGCGAAAAATTCAATTTTAAAATTATTTTTTTTACAGCTGGAAACATTCACATCTCTGTTACAAAGAAAATAATAATTTTGTTGCATTAAAAAGCATATTTGCGTTGATAATGAGGAAATTGGCTTAGTCAAACAAATTTTGTGTCTTTAATATAAAGAATGATACGAATACTTTTGCATTTAAACATTTTTACATAAATTGATTTTGCAAAACACATTAATTATATTTGTTTGTATTATTGTGAATTTTAACTAAAGAGTTACAGATCATGGTTGGTAAGTTATCTTAAATTTTAGTTTTCTTTTCGCTTTTAACATTTTATAAAATTATTAAAAACCATGAAAAAAAGATTTCAATAAATACTTTTTTTAATTTATAAAAATATTTATTAAATTAAAACATCTTTAAGCTTAATTTAAAAGAACTAACTCATTTATTTATTTTGCATTAATGCGGAACATAAAGGATAGGTAATCATAATATATAAGATTGATTTATTTGTTGCTATTTATTTTAAATAAAAATTATTTCCATCACTTGGCATTACTTAACTTCTTCCTAGAAATGAATAATTTAACAAGTTTTGAAAAAAAATTGGAAATATGAGTTAATTTTGTATTTTTTTCTGAGTAAATAGTTGAAAGTATTCGTTTCTTTTATTTATCAGTAGTTATTAATAGATCTAAAAATGTACTTATCAATGTGCTTAATCGCTATGCATATAAATATAGATAAATAAAATCACAAATATGACACATTTAAAAATTCATAAAACTATGAATATAAGTATTTGCTTAGTTGGAGTTGTAATTTATTTTATTTAGAAATATAATCTAAAAGATAAATGTCTTTCATAATGTGAAGTTCTATTGGAAATTCTCTTTACACATCTTTGATAAATAAAAAATCCTAAAAGATGTATTACGAGCTAGCTTACGTTTATAGGAAGTAATTGTTCTTTAAGCATTAGCTTGCTTATTTATATTATTCAATCTTATTAGAATTTTTAATTGAGATTAGAGAACATTACATGATTTATATTTTGCAAGTAATGTATGCTAATAATATAATTAAATATATAGAACATAAATATATCTACCTAATCTAATATTTTGCAAGTAATATATTAGATTATGTAGAGATTTCTATGTTTTATATATTTGATTAAATAAATTTAATATTAATCAAATATCTATTATTTTATGATAATTATATTAATGCAGTCCAAATCATCGTAATGATTTTGAAATTAAACTTTGTTCATTTATATGGATTGAAAATTTAAAAACAAACTCTCTGCTTGTTTTAGCGTCTTGTGGAGTAGAAGCAATGTTTTATATGCTGCCAATGCTTTTGGGTAGAACATATGATATGCAGCATGATGCAGTCGGAATAGATATCTACGAAAGAAATGACATAGAAGAGGCAATAGTATGATATAACTCCCATTTATATTATAGACTTAGGTTTTAACTTCTCTCAATAATTTGCTTATATATTTTGATATAAAGATCAT
Source organism: Latrodectus elegans (assembly GCA_030067965.1). NCBI lineage: Eukaryota > Metazoa > Arthropoda > Arachnida > Araneae > Theridiidae > Latrodectus > Latrodectus elegans. The sequence goes on along the minus strand of CM057813.1, from coordinate 59,094,196 downwards.
TTAAGTGCTTCTGCAATTACAACAATTTTATGCTATCTAATCATCAGCTTTTACATTTCATTGTAAAAACAGAAAACTCTATTTTTTTTTTATCTTATTTTGTTAATATAAATTACCAATGTAAAAGACAAATGTTGTTTGTTCTTTGTTAAATTATCATTTTTTTTTACATTTACAACTTATTTTCTTTATATTTATTTTTATTTTTAAAATACTATTTGAGTAAATCGTTCAATTGTGATAAAAATTTTTAAAAGTTTATTATCAAAATAGTTTAAAAAGAAATCCAAAATTTTTATATGATAATTTATTATATGACTCTTTGAATTATGTTACTTATATATATATTTTACTTAATGCAATGCTCTAATTTATTTCATTTTTGTTAGCTATTTTTTGTAAAAATATTAGACTTGTTACGCATACTCAGCATATTGTCCTAAAGGTTGTACATATAAACCGTTATCATATATCAATAATTTTATAAAGGATATTCCTAAAACTAGAAACAATAAATCTTCTGAATTGTATTTATTGTTTGTTTAAGTGCATTTGTTATTGTAGACCTTTAAAAATCCACATATATATAAATAAACGAATTAAATTATTACGAGCGTTTTTTACAATTAAAAAGGATAATAAACAATAATTTGTGTGGAAACAATAAATGGCTTTCAAACATTAATACAGATTTAAAGATCACCAATTATGAATATTAGCTTTTATTGTAAGCTTTGAAAAGGAAAGATAGGAGTTCATAAAATTTGTAATTTGTAGAATATTTATATTCCCTTACACTATACATATATTTTGTATTCATATGATCAAAATTTGTGTAAGTTTGTAAAATAATATACATAAAATATAAACAAAAATTGCATTTATAAGTTAGTTAATAATTCCGAATTCAGTTTTCTAGAAATTATATCATATTTTATTGTCTCGAATATTTCAAAATTTGCAGAAAAAGTAAATATTTTTTAATCTGAATAATTTTGAACATTACAAAATTAAGAAATAAAATCTTGCAAAATTAATTACTTTTTGAATTTTTCATTAAACGAAAGATTTTTTAAAAAAATTTCATCATCCCAAATTTTTAAATTTCATACATATTTTCCTTCTTCAAAATTTAGAAAACAATGAGTCCTCAAATTGTTTTCAAAATTTTTGTTATTAAATAATGTAAAGGGCACATTTTTTTTTCAGAATAATCCTATTTCAAATCCACAATTTACCTCCTTTTACAAAACCATTGAAAATTCAAGAGAAAAACGAGACTTTTTAGGAGTATCAGGTGAATTAGGACTGAAAATAGGTTCCGGGTTGCTTGACATCCGTGGAGCTGGTGAATATTTGAAAGATACTTCGAATTTAGACAACACCGTGGAAATATTGATAAAAATGACATTTTTAACGGTATGAAAATAACATATTTGTGTGTATTCATTTTATTATTTATTCATTTAAACTCACAAATAACAAGCTAAATTAAGTTATGCAATCGTTAACAAGGAATGTAATATCATTTGTAAGGAATAATAAGATTTTCTCTTTACTTCTATGTTGAATTTCTTAATGTTTTAAGCTAATTAGCTCTTTAAGTTGTAATAGATCTATATTAATTCTACTGACAAGAGATGGCGCTACTGCCTAATAGAGTGAACTTACAAAATATTCAATATCCAATAAGAGATAGATATAGATGAGAAATGTGTGAAATAGAAAGTGAACCATCCGGTTCATAAGTAACTTTGTTTATTTTTAATGTACCTTATAAATTTATAGATGGCCTTGTTTATATTAATAAGTATTTTCTTTTGTAATTGTATTAATAATATGTGTGTGTGTGTGTGTGATGTGTGTGTGTGTGTGTGATGTGTGTGTGTGATGTGTGTGTGTGTGTGTGTGATGTGTGTGTGTGATGTGTGTGTGTGTGTGTGTGTGATGTGTGTGTGTGTATGTTGTGTGTGTGTGTGTGATTTGTGTGTGTGTGTGATGTGTGTGTGTGTGTGATGTGTGTGTGTGTGTGTGTGATGTGTGTGTGTGTGTGTGATGTGTGTGTGTGATGTGTGTGTGTGTGTGTGTGATGTGTGTGTGTGTGTGTGTGATGTGTGTGTGTGTGTGTGTGATGTGTGTGTGTGTGTGTGTGATGTGTGTGTGTGTGTGTGTAATGTCATAATTAATGTTTCGTATTATTTTAACTTCCATTTTCTTACGTCCCTACAAAACTAATTAAGGAGGAATTAAAAACTTCATTTATTGATATGGAGTTTTGGAATATAATTGTTTTAACTCTTAATGACGGTTTGAATTAATTTATATTCATGCAATTACTGTAAATGAAATACAGTGTTAAAAATTATAAAATTATCTTCTTCATTTTCTAATATCTATTACGAGATTTACTAGCAATAGATATTAGATATTAAAGAAGATAATTTTATAATAAGTTTTTTTTACCTTGATGTATTTAATTAAAATGATAGATATATAGTTACAAATCAAGTTATTATTAATAATCGATGCAAAATCCTTCAAATTATCTGTATTATTTACATGACCAAATAACTGATCTTTTTTTATGTCTTTGACAAAATTTCAAATCAATTAATTTAAATACAATATTTTTCTATTTTTACAGCAGTATGTAACAGAAACAAGTATCTAAGTTTAGTGCTGATGTACCCATTGATGTAATTTTTTGTAAAATCTTAACATAAACGTGTATAAAAGAACTGATATGTATTGTAATTTTTAGGCTATTCAAGAAATTAGTCCTAAGGCGAAGCCAATGACATATTGGCAACTGTTGGATAAGAAATCAGTGGGGACTCATGTAGTTTCGTCCTTAACTTTCGGGGGAGAGGTGTATGCGTCAGTTAATTTTGTGGCACACAAAGCTGAAGAATTTGAGAGCATTAAGGCCGAAATTCTTGGGTCAATTTCAAAGTCAGGAGCTTTTGATCTGGAAGCACAAGGTTAATTCACGTTTATTAGTTTATTATACATTTTTATACATGTATGATTGTTGTATTAATTTAAAATAAAATTTAATTCTATCAATCTTTTAGACTTTAAATTTTGGGCTAGATAGGTAAAATAGTGAATATAGGAATTAGATTGGTACCAAAGTGCCCTTTATCAAAGGAAAATTAAAATTATGATTCAAGATGAAATATATTGACATATATTACAGTACCGTCGGTGAATAAAAAATTGCTGTATGATTGACTCTGCAATATAACTAAATGTACAAAATCTTTAGTTTTACTTGTAATATATTGTTACTTGTAATATACATAAAAGTATGCATAAAAACTAAGTAAAATTTACAAAATAGATTTAACGTAAATTTTGAATGAAAGATTGTTATTACTTTTAGTAATATATTAGTATTTTACCTTTTCATGAATAGGTAATGTCTTAAATTGTTATAGTTCGTTAACGTAAACTTGAAGAAAATAATTGGCTGACCACAAATCTAGAGGAAAGATACTTTTATAATTTCTTTTTTTTTATACATCACTATGTAAAATTTAAAATTGCAAAAAATAATTGGCTGTCCAAATCAAGTAAAAAATACTTTTATAACATATTTTTATATATCACTATGCAAAAGCAAAATTAACTCTGACCAAAAATTCATTTCAAATCAAAAATAAAAAAATAAAAACAGGAAAATGCCAAAAAGTTTAAGAAATTTTTAAGAACTATATTATGTTTTCAGAACCATATTTATAATCAATTATCGATTTTGAGTTGCGAGTTACAAATGTTATATTATAAGCAGATAATATAAAATTCAAACGTAATAGCTCACTATCATGCTTAAATTTAGCATTAATGATACTTAAATATTTTAATAGAGCTTTTAAATATTATTGAACATATAGAAAATAAGAAAACTTATTAATGATAACTATGTAAAATAAGCTCGTGGATAATCATGATGGAAAAAGGGAAAAAATTTAGCTTAAAATGCATTTGTTGATTAAAATACCATTTTATTTCAATTATTAATTAGTCAATACAATAATTGAACTATTGTATTTAGTAAATACAATAACTTATTTAGTAAATACAATAATTCAACTAAATTACCATTTTATTTCAATTATTAATTAGTAAATACAATAATTGAACTATTGTATTTAGTAAATACAATAACTTATTTAGTAAATTCAATAATTCACTTAAATTACCATTTTATTTCAATTATTGTATTTACTTTCTTCACAATACATTGTTATATCTAGTAGTTTATTTTCTTCAACTGATACGGTATAATAAGGAAGAAAGTAACATTAATTTATTGTTAAATAATGACTAAATTACTTTTATATTATATAATTATTTGAAAATTGAATCACTTATATAAGTTGACGAATAAAATTAAAATGTCCTTAAGGAAGCTCGCTTCTTACTAAAAATAATTAGTTGTTTTATGTTTTTCCAGGAAAATTAGAGAAAGTGGCACAAAATATAAGCAACAGAGCTAAAATGGAAATAGATTATTATGCTAATGTACCCATCGACATTGTTCCAACTACATTAGATGATTTGAGAATATTGGTGCAACATTTTCAGGAACAAGTGAAAAAGGTCAACGGTGGTCTCGGAGTTCCAGTATGTGCTGGATTAAAAGCACTTTCGGATTTTGATGATAAATTCCAATTTATAAAAAACAGGTACGCTTTAATGTACTCACAAATTAGCATTAAAAAAAGTTAAAGCTCTTAAGCAAAAATGTGTTACATTTATTCGTGAAAAACTGAAATTTAAATATATTATCATAAGCATATTTTAAAACCTTTATTTAGCTCACTTTCTAAGAATTCTTTAAAAAAAAAACGAACACATTTGTGTTAAATGAAATGTAATTTAACGCATATTATGAAATACTTATTAGTGATAAAGTAAATTTGAAAATATATTTTCATATATAATAGGAAAACATATTTTTAGAATTATTTTAATGCAACTATGCATTGTAATGTCACCAATATATAAGCATTACCTATCAGTTAATATAAATAATAGGAAAGCGAAATGAATTATAGAGGAAAATAAGCTTAACAGATACATTTTTATGAGAAAACGATATTTTGTTATTATAAACATATTTTATATCCTACTGAAAATAAAAGCGTAGTAAGAAAATTAATAAACACAAATGTGGTTCGAGAAACTTATCGCTTATGGCACGAAATGCCGAAACTCACACATCATGCTCAGCCTTAACATGAAAATTTAAATTGTTATAAGGAGAGAAAGCTTAAGAAAAATTTTCTAGATAGCTTAATAGCTTAAGATCAATGAGATAGCTTAATTCTACAGCCTGTCATTTTTGTACACGTTTGAAGATCCTCATATAGATGTTTGAGGTGTATTCAAACATTTTTTTCAGACAATGAAAAAACATGCAACATTGTAAATGTGCCTTATGTCATTTTCGTATCACGTTTCTAAGATTGATATATTATTGTCATTACTACAACATCATTAAACAGCCCTTTTGTATTTCTACTATATAAGAAAACTTTTCTACATGTTGAGAAGATAAATGCATGATATATGAAATTTTTTCCGGTAAATAATAATTTCCTTTTAGTAAATGTGTCTATAATTATTTTAAAAATTTTCACACATAGTTAACTAACAGGAAAAATTATATTTTCTGTATTAAAATTCATTCCAATGGTCTTCGGTCGTTAGGCTTACACTAAGAAAGGTCAAACCAAATTGATGATAATTTGAACCCAAAAATCAACCCAATTCTGATTTACAATTTAGCTCTCCACTTTTAAAAGTTCCAGGTTCGGTCTCAGGTGCTATTTAGCAATGATACATAGGTATTCTCAATCATGCTGTTGTGTGCAAGTGAGTGCTAAGTTTTCTGCCTCGCATTATGTGCATACATTCTACTACCTGCAAAGTGTCATCTCGGAAAGCTATGCACGGAATAGCTTGCTACAGCTTGAAATACTTTGCATGCATATTTTGCAACAGCTTCCACTTATAAAGCAATGCGCTACGTTTAATCAAATTTTAAAAATTTAATCGACATATTTTTAAGATATACATTTTCAGTACAAATTTATTCCTGAGTTGCAGATTTTTTATGTATTTTAGAGAAATTCTTTTAAAATTTACTTAAGTACAGATAAAATGTTAAAAAATATTTTGGTACATTAGATTTAATTGATCTTGCAATTAAGCTTGAGCTAATGGATAAAAATAAAAATATTACATTAACCATCTTTTCGTAATGTATGTTTTAATGTATACATAATAAATAAATTGCTTTTTAAATGATATTTTAGTATTACAATGGAACACTTATTTTCAGGGAGCTTAAGAATGCTTTAGATGACTTTGGAAATTTATTTAATAATTTGAGAGAAGCGAAAAGTCTACTGTATAAACTTGTGAATTCTCTACCAGAAATGGTATCCCAAGAATATTTAAATAAAGTAAGTATTTTTAGGCTGGCATATTTCATTGATTTAATTCAAATTATTTACCTATTGATTTAAATACCCTGATCTATAAAAAATGTTATAAAAATAATACAATAAAAATGATGTACATTTTGAATAATACCGATAATTTATACACTTTTTTATTTACAGTTCTAATGAATTTGAATTTAATTTAAAACACTTATCGAGTGATTATTGATATATGGTTCGATGGATTTGGACTAGGTGTGAAAGGATATAACGATAAATCTTTATTTGAATTATCACTTTATCAAAATAATATAGCTTGACAAGATTTACGGATAATTAAACGCACAACCCTGTTTCACCAATATGCAATGATAGTATGCACTTGCAGAATTTTGCTTTAATGGCACTTTTTTTAAGTATACGTTTGTATGCTAGACATACAAACATACATCAAACTTAAAAATCCATGGACTCACTTATAGGACCGTTAAGATAATCCACAGATAATTGGATTATCTTAACGGTCATATGATCCTGAGACAAGAAGGCCTTATACATATATGGACAACATTAAGAAGAGATAGTTAACGGACGCTGAAATGAATTGAATCAAAGGACTTATAAAGGCTGTGGAAGCAAATTGATTAGTTATCATACGGGAAATATTAGTATTGTAGATGCAAGTGGTTTAGTAAATCGTTGCAATAGGCTCTAGATGTTAACCATCAAATACCATCAAAGGATGTTAACTATGAGATATCATCAAAGTACGTAACCAAAGTAGTGTGAAAAGATATCATAGTCAAGAAAAAATGTGTTGCGAAACAATAAATCCATTGAAAATTCGAATATATTCGCTAATTTGTAAGTACTAACACTAAAACTTATTTTAGAAGAGGATGGTAGTTTTAGATTCAAAGATCGTTAAGTAATTGCTTCTGATATCTATTATAATTTGTGTTACCTGAAGAGCTACTGCTATAGATTAAGCTTGGCATTATTTGATTAGAGGAATACAACATTTTTGAAAAAATCTAGAACGTCTCTCAGCACTGCTGATTAATATGTATTTGTATAAAGACCATATTTGGACTAGGTGCTGAATATATCATTCATTACAATGACTCATTCAACCATTACTCATGGCATGACAATCTAAGAAGCAATTTCCTGGAATGATTGTTTTTCTTTCGTACTCTCACCTTTAATATGAACCTTGGTTACATGATATTTTAATATCAGTGATAGTACCTATATTATTTTCATTTCTATGTTCTATTTTTCAATGGGTTAATGTTCAATTACATGCTTCAAAACTATAGCCAAAATATTTCAACCAGAGAGTTTTTCAGAATTTTACGAACTAAAATGTTTTAGGAATCTTACATAGGCAATTCAATTTGTTTTGGAATACTTGTTCAGAATTTCTTGTGTATGTGACACAATTCTTAAAAGTGGATATGTGACAAGATGTTTCCAATTTGTTGAGCTTTTGCCTACATTGCTACCAATGCTTCAATAAATTCTTTACATTAATAAATGATATTTCAAAATATTCTGATCATCTGCTTATCAAATTAAACATTTTATACTTTCCACATTTATAATGACTACTGTCTCATTCTTTCCTAAGCCTTATATTTTTTCCACAGAGTATATAGATGAATAACGGAAACATCTGTAAATTGAAATTACTTTTTAAGTATTCAAATATAATTCTAGCTATCACAGTTTTTTAATAAAAAATACACACTATATAATTATGAAGCATCTTTAATAAAGTTATATTTGCCTTGGATTTTGGGGTAAAATTTTAGACTTCACAGACAGGCATCTTCATAAAATTTCAGACATTAAAGAATATCAAAGAAGTCAAGTTGCTGAAGGCCAATAGTTGGAGTAAGTAAAATTGAAATATCCAAGACTTTAAGTATTTCTATAGATTTGTTGTGTTTAGTGTGAGATTAGATGCAATGTTTAGTATCATGATAGCACGCTTTCAGTGGGGCGATATAAGTTAGGCAAACCAAAATATAGAACAGAAGAAGAACCTTAAGAAAAGGATATTGAAGCGGAAGGTATTACCTAAAAGGAAAACCATTGTAGCAATCGCAGAGATCAATCAACACCTGAATTTTCCAGGGTTTATAATTACAGTTTGGAGGCATTTTCTTCATACGTATAAACTATATAGTAAATAAATTTTCTAAGCCACATGTCATATATGTTGATGCCGAAAGCCACTTACAGTAGTACCACAGCCATAAAAACTGGTTGATTGATAATTAGAAGACTGTTATCTTATCAGATGAGATATCAGTCACATTTTATATACAAGAAAATAGATGTTCATTCAGAATCTTGACATACATATAATTATAATTGTCTCTTTCCAACTGTCAAACATGGACAGTTATTTAAAGATTCTTTGCTGACACAATCATAAGTCTGATAAGAGGAATCCCACAGGGAGAAATATTGAGAAATTTCAGCTGACTCATGTCTAAGCTCGGGTTAAAATTTTGGTTTTTTTCATTAAATGATACTTTACAGGATGATATACTCCTATTAATACATCGAGTTTATTTTTTCCAAAAATGGTTTCATGAACATGAGAATCAAATGAAGCACTTATCTTGATCAGACAGTTCCCCAATCTTAATATAGTAGAGCCATTATGGACTATCTTAGAGAGAAAGAGAGAAAAATAAAAATAAAGAGAAAGAGAGAGAAAAATAAAAATAAAGAGAATGAGAGAGAAAAAGAAAGAAAGAGAGTTCTGTTAAGAATCAAGATCCATTACAATATTCAATGCTTTTAAAAATCGATAAGGTAAATCCAAGCTGTACTACATGGGCTGGGCTGGTAGTACAACTGGCGGTCCTTCATCACATTAGTAAAATTAATCTTTATAAATGTTTTCATTATTTCCATAATTTTAAATATTTTTCGTTATTAAATCATTTTAATGGCCAGTTTTTATTCTTAAACTGCATTCAGTTGTTTTGAAACAAGATGTATTGGATTTCAAACCGTTGCTTAAATATTTTTATAACTTTTATTTCTTGCAGATCATCGACTTTTCAGGTCGTTTAACGGAGACTTTAAGAATTTTTAATGATGTGATTGGCAACATGGATTTAGAAAAAGGATCTTCACAACTCACACCAGCAGAAACTGCTTTTGATAAAAATTCTGCTGTCACATCCACAGACTCAAGATACACGAAAGAAGTTAGAAACCTCATTAATGAGTTGGTAAGTAAAATAGTTCAGTTAGTTTATTTTGTATTATATATCTTTGAAAAATTCTGACAGCTTAAAAGGGAAGGAAATGATGAAATAAAAATTGTTGATTTCTGGTATTTTAAAATATAATCACATGCTGCTTTATAAACTAACAATAAAAATTAAGAATCAGAGAATAATGAAAAATGCTTTCATCTAAATTAAAAATTATGAACAGTAATAAAAAATATTAGAATCTATTAGTGGAATTAAAGATCAAAGTATCAATATGAAATAAATTCTGTTCTATAAAATATTCAGTTAAAAAATAAAGATCATTGTTGTGAGAAAATATTTAGTCTATGTATTTGAACAATTTTTTTTTGCTATTTTGAAAGTGAATCAAAGGTATATGCTTGTGTGTGTCTAAGGTAATAACATTAAGTATTTTTATTTTTGTGCATTCATTTCCGAGATGCTTTTATTTTGCTTATTTCTATTTCTTTAAAATATTCTATGCATTTTGAAATCGTTTATGAAATATTATTTTTTGAGACCTCTTAGTAAAACATTTTTCTCCTTTTTAGAATGAAAAAGGTGATTATTTGAAATTACTTTCCTAATTTTTATATGAAAAATTCAGTTAAGTATCATATTTTTATTCATTCTTATGCAATTTAATTTAATAACTAGAGAAATACAAAATAAACTTTGAGAAAATTCAAATTTTTAATAAACATTAAAAATTTCTTAGCAATATTTAGTTCAATTTGACTATTTTTTGCCTTTTTTAGATGATCCCACTAAACCAAGAGGTCTTTATGTAAGGTGGGGTAAGAAAACCTGTGGAACGAAAGCCTCAAACATAATTTATATTGGATTTATGACATCGTTCTATGAAAACGGAATTGGAGCTGCTACTGACTATCAATGCTTGCCTGAAAATCCTAATCTGAAGCTAGGTCCTGAATTTACTGGCTTAAGTGGTAACAGAGAAAGTAAACTTTCAGCTGCAAGGTAACAATCTATTCAAAATTTCCTTTGATTTTTAATTTATGGATAGCATATGAACTAATTAAAATGCAATTATTTATTTTATACGTTTCCTTTCTTGAGAAATGTGTAACAGGAGAAAATAAAAATGCAAGTATGCATTATGAAGATATTTTTATAAATTTATATTCTTGACGATTTGTTTCAGGTATCGGTCAATGTCTGTATTTAAAGGCCAGGGTAAGAACATTGAGAACAAAGTGGCCTCTTGTGTAGTATGTGAGACTCCAATGCGACCAACCGTTCAAATGTACCCTGGCATGCTATCTTGCCCTGGGGACTGGGTACAAGAGTATAGCGGATTCATTGTATCCACCAACAAGACAAAAAATCGTGCTGAGTTTGCATGTGTAGACTACGATCCAGAAACTCTTGATTTAGGATCTTCTGTAATTAGTGAAGAACCAGTTCTCTTGCCTGTGAGGATGGGTAGCGAATCCTCTAAGAAAAATATGAATTCTAATGAAGCTTCATTACCATGTGTTGTTTGCTCCAAATAAAATAGCTAATTAGAGTAAATATATTACTGAAATGCCATTTTTTTCTGATGTCATATAAAATACTGTTTACAATTTTCTTTTTTGTTTGAGCTTTATATCTATGATTGTTATTTATTTGTTATTTATTTTATGATTTTATAATGATTATGTAAATTTGTTTGTGAATGGACAGTTTATTTTTAAAAACTAATACTCTTTTAATACCTTCTTTAATAATTTTAATTTATATATTTGTCAATTTTTTATTATAAAACAAGTAATTTGGGTTAAAAATATGTTCATGACATATTCCGGAAGAACTTTACAGTGGTGGTATGCTAACATACAATAAAAGTTCTTAGAATAAATAGTTAAGCAAAGTTTTTATTCAATAAATTAATAGATAATTAATTTCTATTATTTATTATTACGGAAAATTGGATGTATGTTCTATATAATATATATTATGCATCATAATGTATAATGCGAAATAAAATCCAATAATAATTGGGATATTTTGTATATGGAATTCATTACTTATTATCCTTTTTATTTTATTTATATAAATATAAATTAATAAAATACAAAGTAATAAATGTTGTTTTGTGGATTAATTTTTTTGATAAAAGTTCAGTATATATATTTGGAGAAATGGTGAAAATTTAATTTTTTAGATAATTTTATCAATAAAACATTGTTTAAAATAAGCCACAAACTAAGAAAATAATAAAGGAATTCAGAATCTATACATAGGATTTTCAAAAAAAGATATCAAAACACTATGTTGCTAGGTTTTTAAATCAAATTTTAAACTTCTGATTTTCGTTTTCATAAAACATTTATTATTGTAGATTCAGATCCATATTTGATTGATAAATTGTATATTTGTTTATTTTTCAGATACTAGTTACATACACATACACAAACTATACATAAAAAATTTCTTAAAATTGAGAGAATCTAATTTATATTTAGTATAATCAAGCTATTATGTTAAATAAGATTAAATTTTGGTATAGAAAGTTGATTGCATTAGAAAATTCTCTTTAAAATCGCTTTGTATTCAGTTTTGCTTTAATACCATAATTTCTTACAAAAGTCAAAAATTTTTTTTAATGTTCTTTGAGATAAACATATTTATTTCTAGAAGTACATTTTTCTTTCATTGAAATTAGATTTTTAAGTTTTTCAATTGAGTTGCACTGCATTATTTTTTCAAATATTTTTATAAAAGCTTTATGATATTGAACTAAGAGCTAGATTCAATAGCTTATAGCATTTAATGAACTTCTGAATTACGTAAATTTTAAAATTTCTACAATGATTTTAAAGATTATCAGATAAAGCGATATACTTAATATATTAATTTAATATAAAGTTAGAGGAATGAACATTAGTATCATTTATACCACAATGTGAAAATCAATAATACAAAATTTATCCTACTATATTTCAATCGTCCTGAAAATTCAAAAAGATAAGAAACATTCTGTACTTAAAAAACTGCTTTCTTGTTTTTTAAAAATCTACCCTAATAATATAATGATTTGAAGAATGATAAATATATATTTTTTATTTTGTAAATTATAAAATAAATGAAGTAAATATAAAAAAATGTATTTCATATTAAAGTCATAATAACTATGTATAATATAAACATAATTATGTACAAAAATTGTAAACTAAAATTACTTTTGTGAACTCAAGATTAATTACTGTATAATTCAAAAGTAATTACATACTGATAATTTAAAAAATTATTTTTGTTTGCTATAATTACATCAAATTAGTTTGTTTTGGAAGTTATTTTTTATAACTGAGTAAATTTATCACATTAAACTGAATTTTCTTATATTGAATTTCATATCAGTGCATTTTGAACAGATGCACATTCACCCATGTCAGGCGTGATAAGAGTGAAAATGATAAAACAATTATATTTTTCACAACTTATACATTTTGATTGCGAAATGACAGAGTGACAATACACACACCATATTTTACAGACTGCGGAAATTTTATTCGAATAGCATGTAAGTTAACCTTAAACTTCTAATAAAATAAAATATTTGATAAATGATGAAAATTGTAAATTTTAACATTCTTAATATTTTGGATGCAACAAATTTATATAGATGCTCTTTATCTTAATTTATCAATATAGGATTTATTAAAAGTTTTTGATTATATTATTTAAATCTTTTAAAATTTACTTGTGATTCAAATATGACACAGAAATGTCATGGTAAATAATAGAATTCTAGTTATCATGGTAAAGAATAGTACACAAAAAGGGATTTTTTTTTTTACTCTTACTTATTATATTAAATGTTTTTACTTTAAATATAAAAATCATTGAACACAATATGCAAATTACGTTATGAAAAAAAAATTTATTTCTTAAAAATTTTAAACAAAAAAGACAGTTAATATCTACAATATTATAAATAAATTTTTATATTAATTATTTGTTGTTTAAATAAAACTACACAAGGGTTTCTTTAATTGTGTAGGCATAATCAAATATTGCATATTAAGTATAAAAAAGTAGATTGTTTTATTTATTATTTCATTTTTGGAATTTTTATTTTGATTATTTTATCAAACAATTTAAATTGACTAATTTTAAAACTAATTTTGAAAAATAAAGCAAAATTAGAGTTATTTTTTATTCTGAAACTTTCATGTCAATTCTAAACCTAGAAAAACCTTATGAGTCTTAAATTTAAAATTTTAGTGAAAATAATTTATTTAAAAATAACAAATGTCCCTTAAAATTTGCTTTTATAGAATATTGTGTTAGAATATAATTTAGATTTTTTTAATATAAAAAATTACTAAGTTGAGGATCGGGCTATCTATATAATAAATTCAACTTGCAAAAATATAATTTAATTATATTAAATTTAATATTTCCTGTGATAATAAACTAAAGTATGAGTTAATATTGTTTTTTTAATATTAAATTGAGACTTTCCATATCATTTTTAATATAATATTTACTTAGATTCATTAAAATTTTCTTACATTTGATATTTTTATTTACAATGAATTCTTAAAACCAAAGAGTTAAACATTTGATTAATAAGTTTAATAAAAACTAAAATAATTATAAAAATCAGTTTTTAATTATTTTTAAATACAGTTCTATATGTGTATCTTTTAAAAGAATAATTAAAATCTAAAAATTTCCATTCTAATTTTTGTGAGTCTACATGTTTCTTCACATGTTTGTCGACATTAGTATATTGATTTAGGAAAATATAGTACAAAAAGTCGTAGGATTTTTCTTGATACGTTATTTTAAGTTGCATAATTAGGAGACATTTTAAGTTTTATAAGTAATTAGAGAATTTGTTTAAACTAGATACATTTTGTGAAATAAATTTAATATTATAAATATAAATTTTTAAAATAATTTATTACAAATTTTTACCATTTAATGTTTTTTGCAACTAAATATATGATTTCTTTATTTTTCAAATAAACTGGCTTTTAAATTTAATACCGTAAAATTGGGAATTATATACAAAAACAAATTGTAACTCCAAAAATATTTTGTTTGCAATACATTTTTATAAATAAACATGCAAAGTAAATTAAGAACCAATCATAAACAAGTAAAAAATTACTTTTGTAATGATGATTCTAATAAATAAGTCAGAATGTTCATAACATATAGTACTATAAAATGTTTTACTAAAACCTTTAAAATTTTGAGTATTTTTTGGTTAATCTGAGTAACTGAGAATTAATTAAATGACATTTTTATGTAAATGAAAAATATTGCTTAACAACAACTTCACATCGTATACAAATGACATCATAAACATATTTACTTGTAATTTTAGTTATAAGATTAAAAAATTTTTAAAATTAATTTATTTTAAGGTAAAATAGTGTATATTATCAATTATTATTATTAAATGAATATAACATAGTTAAATATTGATATTTTGCATTTTGATGAAGTAAATACTTTGATTAAAGTTAAAATACTTAAGCCAGGATGTATATTTGAAATTTTTATGATCAAGAAGTGACTGACAGAAATTCTGATGATTGAAATTTCATTAATGATACTAAAACTATATATGTCATTTAAAAATAGAAGTCTAAATATTTACTCATAAAGAACAATAGTTTCAAATTCCTTATATAGTTGAAACTGGTATTGAAAAACTTCACTTGACTCTCTTTACCGATGACTTAACTAGAGTAAATACACTATCCAGTGACAAATAAATTAATAAAGAACATGATTAATGTAAGCCATATATATCCTTTAATGGCAAAATATAATTAAAATTTAACTAGAAATTATTTATTTCACAATAAAAATAATACTTTCTGATAAAATTTATAATCAATGAATGCATACCATTGATATAATTTGCCGTTGAAATTTGTTAATAATTTTCAGGTTTATTTCCTTAATATTAAAAAAACTTTGAATACGAAGTTTCATATGAATATAATATTTTCAACATTAAATTATAAAAAATGTAAATCTTGAAAGTTGACTCTTTACTTTTTAGAACTGATATTATTGATTACATCAATCGCTCTCAATAAGTTATTTTACAAAAAGATAATTGTCAAACTCTTACTTACATGGCCTGAATTAGACTCTTAGGTAATTACAATTAATCGCCACAAATACTATGCACAGATACTGAATTACCATTTACTACCTACATTTTACATACTTGAAAATGGTTTGATAATCTATGATAATGTGTTATTTCTATAGTCTCATTATATTTAACTGGAATGAGAACTATTTATGTTCTCATTCATTAGCGTTAACTAAGATGCTTAAGTGATTCAATCATCCTCAAAATGAAATACCTATAGCTGCAACGGATAAGTTAAGTAAAATGGATAAGTTTTAACAGAACATATGAACATTCATGTGGCATATATTTCCAAGAAGTTTTTACTGATTTTAAAATAAATGCTATGACGCTCTATCGTTTCACTGGATAATAAACCACAAATATCTTATAATATTTGAATTTTTAATGTTTTAATTTCTAAAATAGTAATTTATTAAAAATAAAAATGAAATTTTCTACTTTTATTATTTTTACTCTAAAATATAGCATGATTGTAAGAATGGTTTATTTGCTTCCCATGATTCTTGGGAGGACTTTCGATATTGGAAAGAATAAAATTGGAGTGGATATATTTCCTATGAAAGATGTCCAGAATCCAAAAGTAAGAATTTAAATTTTATTATTATTATTTTTTTAAAAGACACAAATTAAAAAAATGTTTTAAAAACAAATAACCATTAATTTTTCTATTGATTTATTGTATTCATTTTAAATCATAATTTAATGTAAATTAAAAATCATTTTTTGATTTTAATGAATAACTCAATGCTTACATTAATATCTTCAGTATTTAATTAGTATAAAACTTAATATACGTTAGACAAAGTCTTAGGGTTCTTAAGATATATTTTGGAATAAATGATTCCCTTTTCAACTTACAATTTAATCGTAATATATTATAATCAGGATATCAATTAAATTTTGTGATAGAATTTTTCCTTAGACCCTCAACGTTTCTATTATTAAAAAAAGAATAAATATAATCCTTTTCTACGCTGTTTGAAAAATTCATATGAATTTTTTTATGTATTTTTTATTTAATGTTTTTCTTATCACTTATAAAAATAATTTTGTCAGTTCTTTTTCCAATTTTAACATCAATATGTTTTCTTTTAAATACACAACTTTGAAGGAGTTTACGATGTATATCAAATAAATATTAATAAAATCAAATAATTATATAAAACAACATTCAAACATAGATTGTAGGCAGACGGCTAAAAGGACCATAATACTACGACCAGGAATCTGAAAAACTATAACAGGAAAGGTGAGCCAACTAGCTATTAAGCTAGTAGCTGAAGAAAAGTTAATGAGACTTTTAACAAGAACATCTTGATTCTTACACAAGGTTCAGTTAAATGTTGACTTAACAGTTTAATGTTATGAACAGAGAAATTGTTATAATCCTAAAAGATATGAAAAGAAATTTTCTCTACATTCAAACATTTTCTATAATTAAGGATTGTTTGACAATTTCCATTATAATAAAATATCTTGAAAGAATGTAAAAATAAATATCAGTGTTTTAATATTTTCTTTCGAAATTTTGTAGCAAAATTTGAAAATTTTATTTTTTCTACATTAATTATGGCTTATTGATTTCTTTTGTTTTTGAAATTACTAAATAAAAAATATTGCAATGGTTTGATTGCCATAGAAATCAAAACCATTATATCTGATTAGTTTCTTCGAGAAGATTTATCTTTGTTCAATATGAAAGTTGTCCAGTATTTTCTAATTTATCAGTTAAGTCATAACTAGGAGTATCCGGAGTACCCATATTTGGGAAACAATATTCAGTTGGTATGCATAATGCCACGCAACATTTTCGAATGAAGAATAAAACAGACTTGTAAATTCATGCATTATTTAAGCTTTCAGATCAAATAACAATGTTTTTGCAGTTGTAATAGCTGTCTAAACATATTTTAGAGCATAAGAAAAGTAAAAATTTAAGTGATTAATGCGCCTATGGTATATAACGTTTCTTGAATTAAGCCAATTAGCATTAGTTTTTGATGTTGAACTCGTCTCAAGGAAGTCTATGTAATTAGTTGACAAAACTTCCACTACTAATTTATTTTAGCTTTTTTGTAAAAAAAATTAGCAATTAATATTTGCCAAAAGCATTAGCAAGCATTATATTCAGCAAGAATTTTCCAAGAATGTATCCAAAAGCATATGATTAAAGGGTCTTTTAGGATTCCCTAAATATATAAACTTTGGATAATCTTTTCATTGAATAATAAACAAAAAGGCATGGGTTCCGAACAATACTTTAAGAATTACAGTAGAAGTTCTTTGAACGCATACTGATAATGCTAAAAAGTCTTTCATGTTTAATTAAATTTTCTTGATCAATTTTAGCTCTTGTTCTAAATCATTGTCTCATATTTGTGACTGGAATAAGATGGTCGTATATTTTAGATAAAATCAATAACTCTGACATTTAGGCACCAAATTCTCATTATTGTATTTCTAAGCTCCCAAAATGTTTTTTTAAAATTTTATGAAGTCCAATTAAATCAAAAAACCAGAACTAATTAAATCTTGACCATATTAATAGTAATTAATTTTTTATTTTTTTAAAAGCAGTCAGAAGTTTTTGTGGATTTACTTTATTGTTGCATCAAGTCTCAGCACTTTTGAAAGACCTGGACATGATGCTGGAAATGATATTGCTAAATTTCCTTTTTATTTTTATTATTTGGTTATTTACATATTCATTGCCTTTAGAGTTATTGATTATTAAAGCTTACAAGGTTAATAATTGTTTTCTAGGCCCACAACGAATCTCCCTTTGCTCGCTCAAGAAAGAGGCATTGGCGAATTTGTTAGTTAAGCCAGGGTGATCTGGTTGGTTAAAATGTTATTCTCATTATGAGAAAGCAATAAATTAAAATTCCTATTGAATCAAAGATCCGTTTTATTTATCGCAAGCACATTAAATAGGTCGTGGTAGCAATTTCCTCCAAGAAAAATGACGTGTCTGAGGTTTGCACAGGTCAAGTATTAAAAAAAATTCAGCTTGATCTTGACTTCTAAATTACGAAGACTTCCGCATGGTTGCTTCCATTGGACTGTTGGAGCCTAACTGGAGGCTATGTACAAAGTAATATGTTGATGCTCACTCTCGCACGAATCTGTCAGTAAGAATTAGGAATCAGATGGTGCATCTGATAGCAATCCGATCAAGTATTCTTGTTCATTGATATTTTTTCTATATTTAGAAGATATATCAATTAATAACTAATCAGCCTCCTCAATATCAAATAAAACTGCTAAACCAATTTCTTATTTTCTTGTACCAAATTAATTTTTTAAAATGAAAAATAGATAATGTTTCCATCACCTAGGGGTTTGTTTGGATCATAAGCAGAGTAAAAAAAAAAAATTAGAGAATGATTTATCTGCTACCATTAACTACTGAGCAAACAGGTTTAAAAGATTCAGCTCTGTGATATTTATTCTTTAAGAGAAAAATACATTATTTTTCTAGAATTGAAAAACTGATATTTTTTTCTAAAATTAAATATACATTCGAAATCGATAGTTATATGTTAAAAAATAATGCGTACCTTGAAAAACTAAAATAGAAAAAGGTAATTAATTGGGCTTTTTCAATAAGAAAGGTCAAAACAATACTGCGTAATACTATGATTGAAAGGATAATGTTGCAATTTTAATATTTTTATAAGTCCTATTATTTGAAATACCGATAAATATATCAGAAGTAATAAAATTTTTTTATAATAAACAGGAAATAGCAGAATCCTTTTATCGCTCGAATTACAAGATAGTTGAGAGTTCTACAGACGTCAAAGATGTTCTTGAAATAACAGGAGACTTGTCTCTAAATATCAAATCTGGTACGTTTGCAATCCGAGGAATTGGTGCATATGTGAAATCTACTCTGCACTCAGAAAGTTCAGTGGATATACTGACAAAAGTCAGTTCTAGAACTGTAAGTGCATCTATTTTTAGTGTTTAAAATTAAGAAAATTTATTCAAAATTTGTGTTTATTTTTTGACAGAAATTATGAAGTAATTTTATTTAATTTAAACTATTCATAAAATAGTTTAAAGTAAAAAAAAATAACTAAAGTAATATTTCAGAATATATTTATTGAAATAAATTATATTTTTATCATTGAAATCAGGATTAAAAATATTAGAGGATCGAACATATGATAATTATTAAAATCTAATACTTTATTGGTCATCCTCTCTAAGACAAAATCTTAGAAGACTTTATGAGTCCATTTTTATTTTATAAACTGCAAATGAATATCCTTATACTAATGTCCATAAATTAAGGATAATTCAGAATCATACAGAAACTGAAATCTAAAATAAAAATTTCACATGTAGAAATATCATACACATCTTGAAGAATAATATGCAAAGTACAAGAAACCACCAGATGGCACTAATAGTACGTCACAATTACAAGAGTGCAAGAGAGGGGTATATAAGGAATGGTTGTAAAGAAGTAATATGGTTCACAAGCGCTTTAAAAGCCTTTCCGGGCAATAACCGCATAGTTATGGCACAAAGGAAGCATTTGGATGATGTTTGACGTGGTAGAATTATCGGCCGTCAGGAATGTGGACGTACCCAACTGGAATTATCCGAGGAACTTGGAATCGCCCAGAATGTCATCTCCAGGCTTTGGCGATGGTTCCAAGATGATGTAATGTGAGTAGACGTTACAGTACAGGTCGTCCCCAAGATGCAACACCGAATGAGGACCGATATTTGGCAGTTACTGCCAAAAGAAACAGACGGAGCACAGCATCAGACCTGTCTTTTCAGTCTCTTCAGCTACCGGTACTAGAGTTTCAAGGAGAACCATGTATAGACGCTTAGGACACATTGGTCAATATGCTCGTAGGCTTGTCAAATGTGTTTCGCTTACATTTGACAAGCCTACGAGAATATTGTCCATGGGTCAACTCACTGCCGCCTGCGGCGGACACCACAACAGTTGTCTTGTGTGATGTTTTCCGACGAGTCCAAGTTTAGCTTTCACTCTGATTCTCGCCGGACTTTCATATGAAGAGAGCCAAACAAGTACCTGTTACCACCAAGAGAACACCATTGAATGACACCGTTACGGTGGTGCAGGATTGCTCGTTTGGAGAGTAATTATTTTGGGTTCCAGAACTAACCTGCATCTTCAGAATGTAACCATGACTGGCCACATCTATCGGGATGTCATTCTGGAACAACAGGTATGTTTGCTTTGTGGCCCCATGGGTGAATTTATGGAAGACAACGCCCATCCTCACCGTGCAAATATTGTAGACGAATTCCTTCAATCGGAGAATATCACCCATATGGATAGGCCAGTATATTCATCAGACTTGAATCTAATAGAGCATGCGTGGGACATGCTTTGCCGACGAATTGCAGCTAGTCAACACTCCCACATGTCTACAGGAACTTCGGAGAGCATTCATTGATGAGTGGTGTAGTATCCCCCAAGATCACATCGATTATTTGATACTCAGCATGCCTAGGCGTTGTAGGGCTTATATTGCATCGTTTGGGAACATACTCTGTATTAACCATCATACCAACCATGCTATATTGGTTTTTGTAAAAAGTTCTTTTTTAAAATTTGCTCCAGGTAGTAAAAATTGCAATTTTTATTAATGATGTCAAACATATAGCATCTGTTTTTCTCTTTACTTTTTGTTTAATAAATAGATTTTACAAATAAGTCACATTTGTTTTTCTTCTGTCTCTTTTTTTGCCTTAATTTGCATTATCCTTAATTTATGGACACGAGTGTAGATAATGAATACATAAAATTTTTAATGAGTAGGATATTGCAATTTGGAGAGAGAGAGAGAGAGAGAGAGAGAGAGAAACTAAACAATTAAAAAACACAAAGCTTACTATTTTATCATATACTCTATAAAAATTGACAAACTAAGAAGAAATTATCCGTTGGAAACAAAAATAGGTGGATATAAAGTATAAAAATGATTAAAATTTCAGAAAAATAGAATGATTTATATCAGAATTAAACATAGTTACAAAGTAACGAGCTCGATAAGGAATAAACCTACTTCTAGACTGGTTTCAAGCTGCCATACGGGTGACATAGACTGATAAAACTCTCGGATGGTTTCTTATAGTATTTTATGCCAAATTTGCTCAAGTATTGGGTTAGGTCATCAACATTCTCTGATAGATAACTCACTTCCCCATCACATTTCATGCATTCTCGACGAGTGAGCATCTAACGATGTGGGTGATAAAGAAATATTTGAAAAGTTATAAAACAGTTCTTAACAACTCCTGCGGTATGTAGACTGGAATTATCCTGCTGAAAAATAATGCCAAGTTACTGTAAAAGTAGTGGTAGCAAAATAAGACTTAGAATGTTGTGGACCTAACGTTGTGCTGTAAGTGGGCTTTAATTACGACAAAATGGTTTCGGCTATCAAAGGATATCAAACTCTTAACCATAACTACTGGTTGATTCTCTTTGTGACATTAAATAGTAAAAGTAAGATTAGCATGCTGCCTGGGAAACTCCAGACACGTCTTTGATGATTGTTAGGACACATTTGGAAGTGGGTTTCATTGCTAGAGACAATATGTTCCAAATCAGCATAATTTCAACTCGATTGATATAAACAACACAATTAGCTAGCTCATTGGTATGCAGAAGAGAGTGGAAAATGGTATATGGTCGATATCAGCTAAGATTTTGCTCTATCAATAGTCTGTGAATGACTATGGTGAACACTTGAGTGCGGGTCAACGTATGATGGTTGATAGCTGACTTGAAAATTACCTTTTTCTAACAATCAGTTATAGCTCTAGCTCTACCGTTACCATCATGACTTTGAAATCTGTCATTGTCTAACCATTCTTGCCAGAATCTTCTGATTGTCGCATAGCTTCGACCCACTTAACAAGTAATTCTGCGAATTGGCCAAATTCCCAATTTTAATCAAATAATACGACCTACATCAAACTCTTAACATTTGCTCGTAATGATCCAAAATCCTGCGGCTAGACTTTTTTCAGTCTTTGAAAGGTATCTTAAATCACAAAATTTTTTAACAATAGTTCAGGAATAGTTCCTTATTTTACTGGGTGTGCAATTCCTATATGCTGGAGATTGTACTATCTCTTCATTGGATACCAAATTTTAATCATTTTGCATATTTGGTACAATATGCACTAAGCAATCGGATAATTCTTTCTTGGTGCTTTAATTTATTTTGTTACAGAATGTAATGCAAAATAAATAAGAGAATTCTCGAGATTCTGATATGAAATACAATTTTTAAGCAATACTATGTATTTTAATATCTAATATACTTCTATCCCAAAGATTTCTAAATCTCTACCAAACTCAGCAAAGCCAGTATCACAGTGGAAGACAATTCCAAGGGAGTATTTAGGAACTCATTATGTGAAAAGCATTCTTTATGGTGGGGATCTTATAGCATGTATACGATTCAAAGCGAAGAAGATTGAAGACCTCAAGGACATTCGAGGAACAATCAAAACTTCTTTAGAGGGTGGTAGCGCACTTGATCTAGTTGGAGAAGGTAATCAATTAGAGATTTTATTGTAATAATCTTACAATCATTATGTGCAATTATTTAAAGATTATTTAAAATGTAGGCAAGTTGGAATCTTTGGACAAAAAACTGGAGAAGAAAGCTACTATGGAGATTTTTTACTTTGCTACGGTGCCAATAGAAGGAGTTCCGAATAACATAGAAGGACTTCGAGATTTGGTTAGAGGATTTGAAGACCATGTCAAGAAAGTTAATGGTGGTATAGGTGTACCGGTTGAGGTGGAACTTGGAGAATTGGCTACTTTTGATAGAGGTTTCGAACATATTAAGAATACGTAAGTTTTATTTTTAAAATTTATTTCAAATGAATTTTCTGTATAAATTTTTCATTCCTTTGCAATTTGAAAACTACATTTTAGTAACTACATAATTCAAATTGAGTTAATGAATCTAAGTTTTAAAAAGTTGAAAATAATATTATAATAAAAATTGAATAATATCGGAAAATATCGTGGAAAAGTTTTACCGTGATATCCGTTCTCACTAAAATATTACATGTACACAGGAATTGTGAATTATCTTTGTTTTTGCTTACTAATCTTAGTGGCATCATAACAAAGCGAATTATTCTATATCTTAAATGCTCTTCGGTTACCTTCCAAAAGAACATTGTTCACCTGAAAAGTACGTTAAGAAAAGGATGAAGACGACATAACATGTTTGGTTATGGAATATAGTACAGCATAGTGACGAAATGAGGGTTTGTAATTCAAGTCATTCAACAAATCGAAAAAATATTTTTCCCAAATTGAAATCACATTGTGATGGTTCTCACACAGTTCTGAGCAAACTGGATGATGTTGTGGTAAAAATCTGTAATTTCCCTATTCCAAATTTAAGGTCACTTAAGATCACTATTATAGTAATTTAGATCTAGATTATGGTCAAGAACATCATTCTCAGAGTTTATCCTACATTTCTAGAAAGATAATGTTTGCTAATTTTGTATATTATTAGTGTTAAACAATGAAAATATTTGTTTTCCTTTTTATTTGCTTTATTGTATTTTTGCTCATTTGTGATAAATTTGGCTCATGCACAGTCATTGAATTGCGTAAAAGATGATGACTTTGGGAGTAAGTGTTATTGCAAAATGTTGTGACCAAACTTCTTGTAATGTGTACAGAAACTGCAACATTGTGTATGAACACCGTTTAGTTTAAATCAACTCTAGAGAATGGCAAAAATTACGAAGTTACCAAATTTGAAACAGAACCACTCATTTGGCTATAGAATTAAAAATATACTGTAAATTTTAGGGTAGCTTCTCTAACTTTACTTTCTAAATTCCTTAAGAATTCTTCTGAAGATAAATAAAATCTATAAATACTGAAGGATATAGGATTAAACTGAAACATGACAGTTGTTCTATACTGTGTTAGTTGTGCTGTGAAATTATATATCTACTTTATTTGTTGTAACTTAAAAGCTGATTGTGCTCTAATACATTTGTTCTACTTTTATGAAGTGCTTAAATGTGTTCTATAATTTTTTCTTATTTGAGATTCGTGATATTCTGAATTACTAGCGCATAAAGCCTGTACTCTACGAGTTCTTTTAATGCACAAATCAATAGAATGCAAAAATACCTATATATCAATAATAATCAATGCAATTGTATCAGATAGCATTTATAAAAGAGTTTTTTGAATTATAAATCTCGATTTAAAAGGAAAAAACACAGAAGTTCATGTTGAAAAATTTGTGAGGAATCGATGGTTAAATAGAAATTGTTTTTGAGAGGTGTAAAATAGGATTAATCAGATAAAAAAAGTAAATTTTCTTTCTGTGTGTGCTGAACTTCCTTTTTAGGTATAGATAGATAAATATAATTGTTTAAATACTCATTCATTTTGATACCTTTTCTTGCAAAATGAAATATTTATTACTGAAATAATAAATAATTAGAGTTATTTAATCCATAAATCATTACAAGAAATGCTTTAATTTATAAAACAGTTGAATTTGCAATCGAAATAGAAACTATTGTTTAATTTTTTTGCATTGATTTTCTAAGAATGTCTAATAACCAGTATAATTAAATAATTATTCTTCAAATACTTTTGCAGTAATTTATCATAAAAACTCGTATTTAATATATATGAATCAAATTATTTAAAAATTATTTGAACAGTACAATGTATTTTTTATACAAAAAGAAATGATTTTAAATATAAATTATAATATAATAAATAAAAATAATTAATTTAAACATGAGGAAAAGAATAAGTATATAAATAGTATTGTATTAATAGTAATTTTAAATAAAATCGTATGGGGCTCATTCAAAGACATGTTTAAATTATAACTCATTATAAACTTTTTTTATAGAAGGGTCACAAAAAGAGAAAATATTTGTAGTTTCATTTTAATGCAGAAAATACTAAAGTGATTTCAAGGCTTTTTTTAAGTTTTCAAAACTTATTTCTTTCCGAAATGATTAACACTAAGATCACAATGGCACCTTCGCAGTTTACTGAGTTAAAAATGAGTATTCCAGAAATATTAGTTTAAAAACAGAATATTAGTTAAAAAAGTTTAAAACTCTATACCTAAATTACTTTATTGCCAAATGCTTAATATAAAAAATAAATTTTTATTAGAAAATATAAAATTTAGATTTTTAGAGTTAAAGAAAATTAATAATTATTAAAAATAAATTGCAATTTAACATATTTAGGGAACTAGAAACTGAATTAGACTTCTTCGAAGAGGAATTAGATGATTTGTTGAGTACAAAAAACAGACTAAAGAAATTTGTTGAAGAATTCCCAGATCCTTTCGATAAATCTCAAGAGAAAGAGGTAATAAAGGTTTCCTTTCATATTAAAATGAACAAAACGGTGGATATCATAATTTTACAGAAAAAAAATATTCCCGAAATCTAATACATGATTTCCTTTAAAGTATTTAAGTTTATCATTAATTAACTTATTATATATCAATTACATTCCTTTTGAATTTTTTTACTTACATAATTTTAAAATTTAAATACAACAGTACATGAATAAAGTTAGATTAATAATTGATGATATCTATGTTGTGGTAAATTTCAATTCTTTCGAATAAAAACGTTTTAAAAGTATTATTAAATACCAGAATCAGACATTGACTATACAGTAACATATAAGGCTATTAGTTCTAAAATTTCTTTTAAGGGTATTTAGAACAATTAAACTGAAATAATAACTATATTTAATTTTGTGAAACATTTTATAAATGATTTGAAGCAAATTGTTTTTAAAAAACGAAATTGATATTAAAAGTTTATTTGCATTTGCTAAAATGTGTAGTGGGTTGCTTTTAAGCTAAGATCTTTAAATGGGCAATCCATGTCAAATAGAAATTGGAAAAAACTATTTAGAAAATTATTAATTGACACTGTATTGAAATAAATTTATTTTATTTGTATTTCTATCTTTAGCACAACTTAGACTGCTATGATTTATCATGGATATATCTCTTACAATCAATGTATCCCCATCAATGGATCGATTCTATCCGCATGCAAGAATTTGTTTGCAAAGCGGATTAAACTTTATTTATCTAAAGTTTGGTAAAGATGTTGGTAATTTGTTTTCATTTCTGGGATACCAACCCATATTTCTAAGGGTAACTTTGAATAAATTTTTAAACTATAGACAGGATAAACCTTCTTGTCAATTTCATGAGATTAAAATTTAATTAATTAACAGAATGTATTTTGTGGTAGTCTTTCTATTTATCTATTAATAAAAACAGTCTCTTATTATGATGATTATACAACTAAATATTTATTCATAAATATTTGTCAACAAAGTTCTTATAAATGCTTATATTTAGAAATTTATAAGTTTTAGGAATTTAAAACTCTTATGACACTCAGTAGTTGAATTTCTTTATGTAGTAGAAAATTGTTATAGCTACTAAAGCAAAAATATTGTAAAATTAACTATCATTATTAGTTTCATTCACTTTATTTGTATTATAAGAATACCATACGTTACGATACAACCAAATACTGTCAAAATAATACTTCTTTTAATACAGAACAAGTTCATTCCTGTAGCTTCAACATTTGCTGCTAGTCCTTCTATAACTCTCAGAAGTATGTTGCAATTTAGGACTTTGGGGTGATTTGAAAATATCTTTCTTTCTGAAGCAATTGTTTCTATAACCAATGACTTAGCTTTAAAATATTCTTCCGCGACACTTGAAATTGTGGTTATCATGTATACAAATACTATGGCCATTGAAACTACATTCATAATAGCATATGCCAAAAGACTCATATTTTTGTTTTCTACTTCAACAAAATCACTCAGTGAAGAAAATATCGTTGATATTAATTGGCAAATTATAATAAAATTCAAGCAACTAAACTTGTTATTTAAGCATTTTATAATTTCGACACCATCAATGAGATAAACAATTATTTCATTTATATCTGCCGTTGTGAAATTTGTCTTTAAGATTCTTGTTGTCATGCAAGCCCATTTCTTTAGAATATTATTTGCTTTTCGATAGGCTAAGCAGCAAAGCAATGCTGTCAGATACGTGATGTTGAAGTAGGACCATAAATTGATATTGAATGTTATTTTCCACAGAATACTAACTAATTGGAAAGCTGCGAGTTCATTAATATCATAGCCAAAAAGTAATATCTTTGCATCAAAATTTTTATTTAAAATAATTAAGTCTGCCATTGAGAGTATTATAACCAGAAAATACTTTAAATTTACCCAGTTTTTCAAATCATCTTGTGGAACATCATTTGAAATAGAACTAGAGTAATCTGTTATTTTCTTAAGAATTCCAGGAATTTCTTTCAAATTTCTTTTTAATGAAATAAGAGTAAATATTTGAGAAACAAGAGGAGCTATAGCGATCAGAGGCAAACGCTTACGGTTGCCTATCAATGCATTGTAGAAACAACTTCCTATGAAGAGACAATCGCAAAAAATCAGTGTCGCAAAGTGTAAAGTTGAAAAGAGATTGAATATAATTTTGAGTCCCGAAATCCAATTTTTCTTCTGAAAACAATATAATCCCGAAAAAGAATACAACAAGAGTAATATATTCCATTCGTTATCGTACTTAGATTTTAATAATTCGTATATCCAGTAATTTTTCTTTTTGTCAAAATTATTTCCTGTTCTTTGCTTTCTTATACGAAAAGTATTACCTTCACTCATTGTAACAGAATTTTTAAAATTTCTTGACATTTTTTCATATAAAATTTAAAGAAAATTATTTTAAAGTATCTGTAAAAATATAATGCTACTCGACTTTCAAATCGTAAGTAATATATAGTCAAATAAATTTATGACTTACAGAAATATTTATTACTTATGGTACCCAATCTGCAATCAATGAATTTACAGTACATTAAGAAAATTGGGAAAAAGCATCTCATATATTCTTAAATAATTTTGAAATTAAATTCGCTTTCTACGACATGCAATCAAAAATCAATTTTTCTTCATAAATGGTAGCTTTTTAAAATTTTCATAAAATGTATCGAAATAATTTAGTTTCAAAATGATAAAAATCATTTTGAAAGGGATTCAGGAATTGATAGCCAATAAAAGCATATTTAACTACAAGTATCATTTCATTGTGAATGCAAGATGAAAGTAATAAAAGAAATTTTATTATTAAAAGTAATAAAAATAAATAAATAAGTTTTTTATTAAAGAAGTTTTCATAATCAAATATTTGTACATTTTGAAAGTCAATATTTTTAATTTAAAAAAGAGCCTTCAATAGTCTCTCTTACTCAGTTGAATGTAAATTCATCAATAGCGGTAGTATTTTGAGTGCTTATGAATAAAACACACTTCAATTTGAATAGATAATTTTCCTACACACTGCTATATTATTATATAAAAAGTTAACACTATACAAAAGACGAATCTATTAACCTAATTTTAAATGATATCAACTTCATGTGTTGTATTAAAGTATTCAGCTAGATTAGAATCCAGAATATAAATGAATTCAAAAGTGTTATTTCTAAATTGCTCTTCTTTATTACATAGCATAATGATATTGTCATTATATGCTTATTTAATAATTACTCAACTTTACGTATATGTTATGGTAAAAGTGATTAATCATTAATTACGTCTAGTAACCAACTGGTAATTATTCATATTCACTATAAAATTTGGTAAATGTTATAAGTTATTGAATATTTATCACTTTTATATTGGTAGGCTTAAAAAATACCTAACTTGTAATAGGTAAGTTATCAATTTCTATTATTTTGTAGAGAAATGATGTCTTCATTCGAAAATTAAATATTTTCAAGTAACATTAAACATTTCGTTCTTAAAAATTTAAAGAATATGATGAGTTACAATAAAACTTACTATAATATTTCAATTTAAGAATTTAAATAGCAATTAAACTTTTGTATTTTCATTCAGAGATATTTTAAGATAGATGCGTTAAATAATATTACAAGTTTTATAATATTTGTGGTAAAAAGTATTGAAAAATAAAAATGATCAAAATCACTGAATTATAAATAATTACGGATTATTATACATAATCACCAGAATAATCTTTTTTATCGTAATATATACCATACTTATTTATTTTACACACACACACACGCGCACGCGCGCACGCACATTTGGTAATTTCAATGTGTATCAGTAAATGAAATCAAAATGCAAAAATACAGTTTCATACTACAGTTTTTAAATAAAATAATTTATTATACATAGGTAATGCAATAGCTTATGCAACTTGATACAGAGTGGCTAACAGTGTATAAATGCAAAATAAGATACAGTGTTATTTATCGATACAACAAAAATTGATTGATAAATTTTTATTTTTTGAATAGTAGAGCTAAGAGCTTATCTTTTATTTTTTTAAATCTAAACTTTTTCGTCATGCATCATTCCAGCAATAACTTCATTTTAATGATCCATAATTTAATTTTGTTAAATAACTTAATGAATTTATTTTTAAGTTTTATTTTATGTCATTTTTTAAATCTTTGGCAGAAAAAACGTTTTGCTTTGAGTCGTTATAAATATATAAATGTAACTAAATATTTATTATACAAAACTATTCAACACTTATTATTTGATTATTCAATTTTTAGGAAGTTTGCACTTTTTTTCAAACTGACTTATTTTTAAGTTTTCAATTTTTTTGTTTAAACAATCAACACAAAATCAAGACATATTTATTTTAATGATTTTTTGATATTTCTGTTGACATTTTTATGCATGGTTTTTAAGGAAATTTTTGTAAAAATTTTCCTTGCTTGATTCTTGAATGTTTTGCTCTAAATTATTTTTTTAGCTTTAACATAAACTTAGAAATTATCTTTCATATTAGTCCTCTATTTTTTCAATTGTTTTTAATAATGAGAGGTTCAAGTATAATTGAAGTATAATTAGATAAAACTGCAGTTCACACACATCACTTGCAGTTAAAAAAATAAAATAAAAAAATAAAACAGAATTGATTCTGGTACAGCAAGAAACCAGAATATTGACGATGAAGTTTAATTAACTTTAATTATCTAAATGCTACCATGATGCCATACAAATACAAATTATCTCAGATATTTTATATTTACATGTTGAAGTATAAGATAAATCAGTAGCATTTATGTATGAGTGACCATAGTTGAAAATATTGATAACTTTGGACATTATTTTAATCAATGCGAAAGGCTTAAACATGATTGCCTTTCGCATTGATTAAAATTGCTTATTTTAAAACGATTTTAATCAATTAGAATTTAGCACTAAAATATCTAATAAAAGGGCAGACAATGCACTCTATTACATAAGACTGTATCTTCAGTTATATGAGTATCAATATCCGAGTTTCCACTATGCAACGAATCATCATGTTTATCTGACATACCAAACATTTCAAAATTTTATCATGTTGATTCGTAAATAAATAATAGTTCCATCAAAATAAAAGAAAAATATATATCTGGTTTCCAAACATTAAAAAAAAAATATATATATATATATGAATATGAAGCTTGTATAGATTTTAATAAATATTCAGTAAATTGCTTACATAAAAATCATAGATATTAATACGTATATAATTTAGAAACTATGGAATGAAAAATAGAAAGCTTAACTTAAATTGTTTATATTTTAGTCACAAAGAACACATGGTGCAGGAGCAGGTATCCATTGTGAACTTTTCTGTTTTTATTTACCAATGGGTCCTCTTTTCACAGCCTTTGATGGTGAAATTGAAGCTATTACAGTGGCTATCCAACAGCTATCGATTCGCAGTCACTTTTTTAAAAGAGCTAAGAGCTTTTGTCAGATTTTAAGAGTGCGCTTCAAACTCTTTTGAATAATCAAAATAGTTCCTAAAGAATTTTAGAATGTAGATCTTTGCTTAAGGCTCTGGTACACAAAATTTCTTTCCAGTGGATCCCTGCCCATTGTGGTATTTTGGGCAATGAAAAGGCTAATTCATTGGCTAAAAAGGGAGCCTTAATAGATCAATGCACGAATCTCCCTCTTTAATTTCATTAAACTATATAAATTTTTTGTTAACCTGACTCTCAAGAAGACTCTTAAGCAAGATATGGTTCAATGGTCGACGCACAAGAGATGGAAGATTTTGGGGGAGAAAAGATCTGTTCCCGTTTTTCCTAGAAAGACTGCGGTGGCCCTTTTTAGAGGTCTAACTAGACATGATTTTTTGCGAGACCATCTTTATAGGATTGGAGTGGTGGATTCCCCGGACTGTGTTTTGTGTGACTCTGGTCAACCAATGACTTTTGAACATTTAAATAATTGTGTGGCTCTTTCACAGTGTGAGGGCATTGTTGAAAAGCATTGGGGAGCCCGTGAACTAATGGCTAAGCGCTAATGTTCGGCATTTGTAAATAAATAATATTTTAGACATATTTATTGAAATTATATTGTTTAAATTATTGTGTTGCCGAGCTGGTAGCCGAACGGTTAGCGCTTTTGCCTTCAATTCAACAGATGTTTGTAGTTCGTGGGTTCGAATCCCACCTTGAGCATGGATGTTTGTAGTGGTTCGGAATCCACTTTAAGCCATAGGTCCCGGTCTAATTAGACCTCGTGTGTAAAAAATGTTCGTTGAGCCACAAACAAACAGCATCATGTGTTTTTAATTCAAAAGAAAATGTTTTAATAATTATTTCTAGCACACAGATGCCGTATTATGCTGCTGCAATTTCAAGTTTAATGATTTTTTTGGTGGATCTTCTTGTTTATCTGGCAACCTGGGTTTTTATTATGTCATAGAGATGGAGACTTATAAGAATTGCGTCGAAAATTCTATTTTAGCAACCATAGAACATTTACGTCATCACGAGACGTCACAACACGTCATCTTGGCAACATTTCGTACGTTCATTACGTTTCAAAAAAAAAAAAAAAATAAATAAATAAATAAATAAAAATAAAAATAAAATAATAATAATAATAATACTAATAATAATTTGAATTGCTGGATTATGCATTATGTGGAAGCTGTACCGTATTTCTTTAGTGGTCTGTAATTATTAAAACTGAGATTTAAGCCTTGATTTAAATTTTTTTCATACTTGATTTCATTTTTAAGCTAACTATTTTAATTTTGATTGCATAATTAATTTAAATATGAAGAACATTTAAATTTAATTAAAGTGTCTTGGAAATTGTTGTTAAGTTTATTTAATTTTTTTTTGATGACAAAATAGAAAAACAAAATCCTGATACTCTGAATTATATGGAAAAATTTCTGACAATAGGCTTTCGTTAAAAAAATTCATAATTCGTTTTCCTAAAATGGATTTAGCAAGTTGAAGAAAAACGTGTATGTTTTTATACTTATCTCTATTATCTACATCAAGTTACAAAAATAAAACTTTAATTTAAAAATTTTCGTTTATATGATTTTTGTGTATATTTTATTTAAATTGAAAATATCCACAATTTTTGAAAATTATATATTTTAGATTTCCAATCTAAGTGAAAGGATCAGCAAAGTGCTAAGGAAATTTCTGTCAACTCTAGCAAATTTGGATTTGGAAAAAGGATCTGATCAACTTGATGAAGCAAAAGAAGTTTATAGAGAAAACGAAGGCTTAGGAATGCCTGGAAAGTTCAGAAAAGACATGAATAAACTTTTAAAAAAGGTAATCTAAAGTACATGATGCACACTGAAAACAATTAACTTAGTCTGAAAATTTGTCTCGTAATTTTGGTTTTTATGTTATGAAATACGTCTGAATATTATTGTGATAAATATATTTTGTAATGATAATTAATTCTGGCTTTTTTCTTTTCTTTTTTTAGATAGTTCCAAGTAAGTTCTGAAAGAGTAAGAGAATTTTTAATTAAAGAACTTGTAATTTATTGTTTAATTGTATTTTGTTCTGGTACTTTTTAGTATTTAATGTTACATGAAGTTACAAAAAATAACTAAGAAATAACAACTACAGAATAAATTGAAAAAGAAAAAATTTCATACTTCGACACTTAAAAATCCATGGTAATGATTGAATTTATATTCACTTTTAATTATTAAAAAGACAGTAAATATGTTATTTAAACAAATTAATTGTTGGATAAGTCAATATGCATATTCAATGAAGAATTGTGATTTTTAGCAATAAATATTTGCATGTAAAAAAATAAATCATGTTCGTAATCTATGTTAAAATCTTGTTTCATTCAGAAATTTCTTTTACAAAATAAGCTTTTGTTATAAATGTGATGATTTCTTTTAAAATGTTATTTAACGCCATATTTTATGAATTGAAAATTTGTCTATCATTTCAAATAGTCATACTAAATTTTTTTTAAACCAATTTTTCCTTATTAACCATATAAGAATGCATGAAATCTTTAAAATATTTTAATTATATTGGATTAATATTCAAATTAATATTTGAATATATCTAAAATATTAAAATTTTCATTGTGCATTTGTATTTTGAAAATCTTGAGATCAGAACTCTTAATGTCTTCATGTTAATCATTATAATTATTTTTATTGCAATTTTATGATTTTAGAGTCAGACTACAACGATAAGAGTACTTCAGTATATGTTCACTATGGATCCAGGGAATGTTCTTCGGATAAAATAACCGTTAAGATTCACTCTGGTTATTTGGCTTCTTCACCTCGTACTCAACTTGGAGGTGGGTCGAATTACTTATGCATCCCAGAGAAACCGGTGATACAAATATCACCCGATGATCCCAAAATAGCCAATCTTAGTCTTCTAGCAGGAGTGAAGTACGGCCTTATGGAAACTAGGCCGTCGCATGCATTTGATACAAAATCTGTTCTTCGAGGTGTCAGGTGCTCTGTGTGTTTGGTTCAGCGACACACAGTTCATATTTTCCCTGGTACGTTTCACATTCAGTTGCTTGGTTAAAGTGAGATATTATTAATAAAGTGAGCTAGAAAATGTAAAAAAATTATCCTAATATTAATAATAATTCATGTTTTTTTTTAGCATTAATAAGATTTCCGAGTTTTGTATTTATTTTTTGAAAGAAACTGGCATAAAGATGTTAGTATAATAAAAAAATATATTATGATTTTTTGTTTTAACTGTTTAATATGAATTTTTACGTACAGGTTTGTAATAGTTCAATACATAGCTATAATATATACAAATATACAAATGTACATGCTTATGTGTGTGTACCTTGCTCAGAAATATATATATATATATATATATATATATATATATATACATATATATATATATAGGAATAGTATAAAGTATATAAAAATGTGTATTAGATACATGATTATTTGAATTGAAACTACGTAGTGATAAGCCTAACTGTTGCAAACTATTTGAACATAACTTTTCATAGATAGTAGACAATATTCAAAGGCCGCAAGGGAGTAAACCTGGAGAATAAGAAAATAAAGTATGAATTATTGAAAACTATCATGCCAACAAATTTAATAGTTAAGACAAAAACTCTTCCTTCTTATATAAAGTATAAAGAAGTATATGATTTTAATTTTTATGTTGATATTCTTAGATATATCTTAGATTTCTTCATGCAATTGAACTTTCAAACTGATATGTGATTACTAATGTATTAATAATGCTTTTTTGAATAATGGTATTATTATTTATATATTTCAGTATTTAAATAATATAATAGAATTTAATAATTCATCCGCAAATGATTAATTAGCCATTCTATATCATCTAAAATAACTAAATTTATTAATTAAATAAAATTAATTATTTTAAATTTTTTTACGAGAATTCTTTTTTTTAAAATTTAATCTAACTAGAATTCTAATATAATGACAATTAAAGGTTGATTGATTAATCGAATACCAATGTAATGTAAGTTATAAATTATTTAGATTTCAATGTCAGATTTATTGTTAATAATTTAAAAACTGAGAATTATGAAAAAATATAAGTTTTAAAACTAATATCTTTTTTATATAATTCAATTTTAAATG
The DNA here is from genome assembly GCA_030067965.1 of Latrodectus elegans. NCBI lineage: Eukaryota > Metazoa > Arthropoda > Arachnida > Araneae > Theridiidae > Latrodectus > Latrodectus elegans. The sequence continues at coordinate 59,058,303 of CM057813.1, read as the reverse complement.
AAAAATTGTATATTTCAGAATATTTTTTGTAACACAAAGTTTTATGCCTTCACAATACTAAAAACTTGCGTTAATAATGCTTTAGTTTCAATTAAAAATGAATTTAACAAATGCATTTCTGAAATCTTATTTGAAATACAAATACATTGATGATTTTTAACTTTATATCTACCCTTAAATAGTTTTAAATAATGCAGCTTAGATATATTGTTTAACACATTTTTCATAATTTGCTTCATTAATCAATACAAATTTTGTCCCATCAATAGTTGTAATGAACTGAACTTTTTTACTTGCGGCATTTTTAATACTAATACTTTCTTAGGATATTTTGAGTATTATATCATTTCTTTCAATATACATTCATAAAAACTGTGTACTGAGAAACAGTTGTCAGAATAAAATGCAATCTTATATCTGTAAGAACAAATTCAGTTTAAAGAGTTATAAATTACAAAAAAATTAGCATTCATTGTAGAGAAAAATTACAAATGAATGGAGATTTTAAAACACTTCTATTATGATTGCACAATGTCATACTGTTGAGAATTGAGACAAACAATTCTTATATAATTTCTTATAACATCTTGTTCCGCAGTTGCAATAATTGTACTTTTAATTCGATGAAGCTTGTAGGCTATTCAACTTGAAATCCCAAATGATTCCGGATATTCTCAATCGATGAGAAATCTTGGGATCGAGTAGAATATGTAAGGGTATAAACGAGGCAGTAATCTTGTGAAACAATTGCTGTATGTTGGTGTGAATCATTTTGTTGAAAAATAGCTTTTGTTATTCCTGCCATGAGTAGATACAGATGTGGATGAAGAATATCACTAAGTACCACTGTACTGTCTTAGTGACATGGGTCAATATTAAGGATTATTGTGTGTCATATGCGATGGTATTTCATACGATTATACCAGTTGAATTAGTGGTGTGCCAGTGTATTGCGAAAGCAGGATTTCACTTCGGAGCCTCCACAAGCTATATGGTTGTCATTTCTGTGCAAATTGAATTTGAAATTTTCTCTGACGCGCGACCTGATTTCATTCAGTTGCAGTCGAGCCCTTTCGAGCGTGATATTTCTCTAAAGAAGATCGACAGTGAATAGATGTCAAAGACATTACAAATAATGTGGCCGTGATAACAGCTGTTCAATAGGTAGGGCGTTTTGTGATGATACGAGCTGACACATAAAATCCATAATGAAGACACTGTTTCTGCCTGGATCCTAGGCAATTAAATAGTTAGATATGATATGAGGGTCTTCTAGATTATTCACGGTCAACGCAATAAAGTCAGAGCTTAATTTGACAAACTGCTCTTTGAAATGACCACTCGGTTTTTATCATCTCTATGATTTTTTCCTTTCTCGAATTCTGACTATCGTTCATATCGTCTCTGATGGCATCTATGGTTAAAAAGGTTCCTTCTTTAATATATTAAATACACACAAGCTGGAAAACACAAAATGGCGGATTGTTCTCAATTGCGAAATACGTAAATTTTGAACTCTGATTATATTTTGTTATTATTTAATGTTTTCTTAGACACTTTTTCTCCTTTTTCATGTTGAAATTATCGTCTGACTTTGGCTTAGTGTTTGATTGACTAAGATTGAGTACTTTTGTTCTTTTATTTTTTCTATTTAAGTATTTAATTCTTTTTTTTTAAAATTTTTTTCATTATTATGGATTTAAAATGACTGAAGCAGAGATTGAAATGATTTACACATACCAAAAAATAAGCACTTCAAGATTATTGACTTTCGACGATTCTATTCCACAACTAATCCAGTTAGCTGCAGAAAATGGTATTACTAAGTTCCTCATTTTCCTGTTTCCCACTGATGGTACTGTATCTATTCCAAAGAAACATTACAATTTAAAGCAAGAAATAATTCAACTTGTAAATAATCACAAGAAACTAATACAAATTCAATACACCCGTCAAGGTAAGCTTCTATTCGAAACTAATTGCCCAGATACTGATGTAGAAATAAGCAAGATGAACAACATTCTTGGAATACCTGTTAACTCCAGTTTTCAACCTGAACACATTTCTTCAAGATTTTTTATGAAATAAATAAATATATATTTACCTTTATATCTTGTTGCTAAAGAGATTGTGCAAAATGGCTTAACGATATTAAGTTTAAAAAGGTTTACAAAAAAGAATTCTGAAGAACTGAGCGAAAATATTTTAGTGAGCGCCATTGGACATTATCTACCTCAAACTATTAACTTATTCTATTCCATCTTTCCAATTTCTTCTTTTATTGATAACGTTAGCCAATGCGGAGAATGATATAAATACACTCACACCCTACGAAAAAATGTAAACAAGAAGTCTTCATGTGTAAAAACTGTGGAACATTCCACAAAGACTCTCCCTGTGCTAATGAAACACCTAAATGTACAAACTGTCAGGAAAATCATGCAGCTAATGATATTTCCTGTCCTACGAGGCTTGAAGAAAAAATTCTTACATTTTAAAAACATGAACCACCTTCCATTTATTGAGGCGAGAAGATGTTATAATAAATCTTTAAAAACCAGTTACTCCAGTGTAACCAAAAGTCATTTTCCTTTCACACCGAATCAAATTGAAATAACTGATATTGTTAAAAAAGCAGTGACTGAGATATCTTCTATATTTGAAGCAAAATTACATGTGATACAGGCTAGACAAGATCAAATTGTCCAAAAAATGCTCTCAATCATGAAAGATAGTATGCAAATATGTTCGAATCCAACTAGATCAGTTTCTAGATCTCCTCCAAGAAAGAGTCGTGCAAGATCTATCCAGTCAAGAAAGATAAATCCAAACACTTCTGTGAATCAGAAAATTATATCTCCCGAACAACCTATTATGAAGTTTCCTCAACCAAATATTAAATAGGCAGAACCTAACATATAAGACAGAAATGAGTCAGGAAGAAGGCGTTAAAAACATTCATAATTTTTTAAAAAAAAATCTTCTTTTCTACGAGCGCACTTTTTTTGACTTTTAGTTAATGTTCAGGTTTTTTTTTATTTAATGTTCAATATAATTTTTTGGAATGTAAGAAGTGTTCTATCTAAGTGCCCGTATGTAAAACTTATGTACTTTCAATCTTCCGATGTCCTAGCAATTCAAGAAATGTTTCTTAATAGTTCCGAATTATTTCAAATTTGTAAGGAAACAATTATTAGATTAGATAAGCAAGATGGCCGTGGCGGAGGTCTTCTTTTTGCTGTTGATAAATCTCTATCTGTGCAAGTTTTAAATATATCCAGCACAGAAGATAATGACACAGAAATTTTAGCTATAAAAATTACAATATCAAAATCATCTCTTACTTTTGTAAATGTATACTTCCCACATGATAAATTTTCAAGTTCTTTGTTCCATAGCATCTTATCAAATATTCATCCTCCCTTCATACTAGTTGGAGACTTTAATATACGAAGTTCGGCGCTTGATAGTTATTCAAACTCTCCTGAATCTTCAGAATTCCTCGGTTGGATACTGGATAGCAACATTTTTCTTTTAAACACCCCTCAGCCTACTCATTTCGGACTCCACCACAGACCATCCCTTATCAATTATAATGTTTCTCTTGATATTTTTCCTTTTTTTACTTTCTCAGTCAGTTCAGATAGGTATGGTAGTGACAATGTCCCTGTTCAAACAAGTGTCAAAATCTACAATAACGATTATTCGAAAGATACTTCCCGCAGTATAATTTTATGAACTGGCTTCTTCAATTCAATGAACACTCAAATTGCTAGTAACGGATTAGTTTCTGTAGATCAATTCCAAGTTTTATGCAAAAACTATCTTGGTAAATTCTGAAAAAAAAACATACCTTTCTGCTGAAGTCATATCCTCCGTGGTAGACAACGGAATGTTGTTATCTTTTTGGTCAAAAAAGAAAACTTTGGAGAAAAGCGAAAAGTTCTCTTAATCAGAATCTGTAGATAGAATACAAACGAATTTCTGCAAAACTTTATCAGCTTCTTTTAACCCTTTCCAGAAATTTCTGGGATAAAACTATAACAAATGCTGGCATATCTAATGACATTTATTCTATTCTTAAATGACTTAAAAAAATCTACCGACTCATCAAGTCATCATATTCTAATTTCTGGTGAAACTTCAATTATTTCGGATCCTGTTGATCAGGCTAACTTATTTGCCAAATTTTATTCCCGCCAATCTGAAACTGAAGTACAACCTCTCGATTAAAGTTCAAACTTTGATTTAGAATATAACTCTGCATTCTCTCTCTCAGAACTCCGATTGGCGATTTCTAAATGCAAAAATATTTCAGCTGGTTCTGATTTAATATCAGCTAAAATTTTGAAGGGTCTATCAAACATAGCTTTACGATCCCTTTTGTCACTCATAAGCAACCCTTATTTAAAAGGTACTGTTCCCCTGTCTTTGAAAAAATTCATCATAATTCCTATAATAAAACCTGGGAGAGATACTACATCAGTGAATACTTATCGCCCAATATCTCTTACAAGTGTTCTATGTAAGGTCATGGAACGCATGATATTAAATCGTGTAATAAATCATATCTCCCTTTCCAAATATTTTCATCCAAATCATCATATATTTATGCCTCATAGAGGTTGCGATAGTGTTTTTTCAATGCTTCATCATCATATTATTGCTTTGCGCTCACAGAGAAAATATATCATATGGCAACTGTGAACAAACCTCTAGTTTACGATTCAGTGTGGCCAGACGGTCTCATTTATAAGCTGCTCCAATTTGATTTCAGAGGAAATGTTGCTCATTGGATATTGGATTATTTATCGGATAGAAGTTTTAAAGTGAAATGGCGTGGAATTTTATCTCAACCCACTTTCTCTAACAAAGGTGTTTCTCAAGGCAGTGTCCTTTCTCCTTTTCTTTTCATGATTCATATGGCAGATATTTACGAAATTCTCTCTCCCGACATTAAGTGTTTTATTTATGCTGATGACATAATCTTTTTGGCTGCTCATTCATCACACGAAAGTTTACTCCAAAAAATGCAGACTGCAATCATAAAACTTGAGCAGTTGTGTGAAGACTGGAAACTAAAAATTAATCCCTCAAAATGTTGTCATTGATTTCTCTTCCAAAAAATCTGTAAATTTTGAACTAACAATCAACCAATTACCTATCGCTTGGTCTAAGCACATAAAAATTCTGGGCCTCTATTTTATTAATAGCTTAACCTTCAAGTATAATTTTAAAATGAAAAAAAAATCCATCCAGAAAAAAATTAATGTTTTAAAAGCTATTGCACGTAACAGATGGGGAGCAAAAACTAATCACTTACTTCAAATCGTTCAGTCCTTCATTACTAGTAGCCTCGACTATGGATGTCACGTATTTACATCTGCGAGCTTACCAGACCTTGGATCCGATATATCACTCAATTCTTAGAATTGCTACAGTTCTTCCTCGCTGGACACCAATTCCACTTCTTCTGAAATAAACAGGGATCTTAGCTCTTTCTGTAAGACAAAACTTGCTCTTGACAAGGATGTACATTCGAAACCTTGCACTTTCTACCAGATCTCCATGTGGTTGTTTGTTGGAAACAATGCCAAATAGCCAAACCTCTTGCACTCTTCCTCTATCTTTGCAAGTGAAAAAATGGCTCGAAGAAAAGGGAATTCAAGAATCCCATATTTTAAGAGTTCCTGCAAAACCTACTTCTGTTAATACTAATTTAAAAATATTGTTTAGAAAATATTCTTTTCGGACTAAAAATTTTCCTACAAATACTATCAATGACCTATTTGAACTCCATAGTACTTCTAATTGGTCCAATCACATATTATTATTTACTGATGCACCTAAAATGTAAAATAAACTTGGAATTGCTGTTTATAACAGCAGAAATAACTCCTTTGTTTCCGAGCAAATCAATAACTCTAATTCCATCTTTACAGCAGAGGCTTTGACTTTATATCTGGCGATGACTAAATTCTGTACTTCTCCCTCCAACTATGTTATATTATCAGACTCCTTATCCTGTTTGAGCAGTTTGAAAACTCTCTCAACCTCTTCCCCAACCATCATTCAACATATCGGATCAGCTTTAGTAAATGCAACTACGATTTGGGAATCTATTCACAATTAGTTTGGATTCCTGGTCATTCCGGAATTGCTGGAAACGAAAAAGTAGATGCGCTTGCAAAATCGGTCATTAATAATAGTATTATTCAGCACTCGATTTAACCTGAAGACCTTATCCATTATATAGGAAACATTTTTATCAATTATAATAACAACGATAAAAGTAAATATGCCACTAAATTTTCACACATGTCTTCTATCACGAAAATTCACCGCAATTACATTAATTCTCGCGTTAAAGAAGTGTGGCTAGATAGAGTTATAACTATATCGTTTCCGACAAATGCTAAATTATATAAAGTCAGACTTTCTTCAACCGATAAATGCTCTTGTTGAGAAAGAGAAACTGTGAATCACATAATGGTATCGTGTCCTCGATGTGACCAGGCAAGAAATTCTTTAAGAGATAAACTTGGTATCGGATCTCTTTCTTTCTCTTGGATCTTAGATCTGTCAACGAGTCCTAAAGAGAAAATTGGCGCAACAATTTCCTTTTTGAAAGAAATTTTAATAAACTCTTAATTTTTTTCTCGTCTTTATGTTTCCAAGTGGCCTATTTTCTCCTTCATTTGTCAAACAAACGCTGTGCTTATCTTTTAGTTTTGATTGCCATTTTTTTTCAAAATCATCAATTTTTCTTAGGTTTCAAATAAAAACTCACTCTTACTCAATGCGAGCTATAAGTCTATGAGCATAAAGCTCCAAAACAGTTTTTTGTCGGAACCTAACCTAACCTACACACAAGCTGTGCTAATCTGTTTTATATTTAAAAGAAAATGAAGTTTAAAGTTATTTGGTGGCATTACATAACGCGCAATGACGCTTCTCATTTCTAAATATATATCTGCTTAACCTTTATACCAAGTTTCATAACAATCCCCTTCTAACTTCTTAATGTGCAAATTTTTATGGCAATGAGTAAATTTTTCTGCATTAGTATTTCAATTTCTCGTTTGTTAATTATTCTCACATCTATGATATATTTTTAAAATAATCTTTGAATTTATAAAAAGAAAAACACTGTCGACTGAACTTTCCAACTTACCACTTAATGTTCTTAATTTGATTAATTTTATTTCTTTTCCTTTTAGTAATTTTCTATATTTTAATTAACTTATTAATAATTCTAAAGTAATATAATATAAATAATAGCAATGTAGTGATTTGAATTCTAGTTTAATGTATTTTAATATATTTTTAATGTTTACAGTATTTTTAATCTTATTGAATAAATCATTAATATGTTGTAATTTTATTTTTGTATTTTCTTTCTAAATTAGGGATTAAAATTATGTATTTACAGATTTTATGTACTATTTTGGCTTTAGTTAATAAAGTTTCAAAAACTTTATTTTATAGAATAATAGCAATGTTACAAGTTGTTATGATTAAAAGGAAAAATGTCAGTATAAATTATAAAACATTCGAAAATATTAAAATTGTATGAAAAAAAACGTTATACATATATTAAAAGTTAAAGCACATATTACAGTAACATAGTAAAATCTATCTAAGAAATAAGATTATTTGGGTAAATTTACACAAAATTAATCTGTTATCTGTAACTTTTTCTTTCAGACTACATTTTAAGAATTAATAACATTAGTCACAATGTCATGTTTAAATTTACAAAGATAATCAATATCGAATTTAAATGTTTCAGGAATGTTATTGCCTTTTTTATAGGATTCATATATCATATTCCAAAAATATTTAGATTTTTCTAATACGAATTGAAATTGGATGACAAAAACTAGTCATATTAAGTTTAAACACAATTCCTTTTATTTAAATGTTTGTGTGTTTTTATTGTTTAAAATATATGAAACAGAAAATACCCTTATATGCAACGTAATTCACAATAGTCATGCATTATAATTTGTTTTTCTAAAGAAATTTTCTGCTTTTACCTATCCTATCTTTGATTGCAAATAGGATAAATGTAAAATTTGTGATAGTAGTATAATTAATTTCAGAATAGATTTTTGAAAGTTATTTGTATTACGCTGCAACCATTCTTAGAATAATCACAACGTGAGCTAGCTCTAAAAACTATTTACTTTCAATGATACATTACGATTTAGACAAGAACTGTGACATAATTATACATAAAAACCAAATGCTATGCTTACCCTTTAGAATTACTTTTAAAGGCATGAATAACAATGTTGAAATTAGCTTTCAATTCAGAAATATTTTATTTTAAATTATTGATTCGGAGATATTTTCTTTGCAGTTATTGGTCAATCTATTGTTCATTATTCTTATTACCACTAGAAATTCTATTAAATGTATTATAGAAAGAATTATTAAATGTTGGATGGAATTATCCCAATGTTTTAATTTTAAAACTCAGATTTTCTCATTTTCACCTACCAGGGAAAATTTTAAAATGAATCTGTAAGCAAATATTATGCATATGCTCATTTAACGCATATTTTCTTTGAATAAGACTTAAAAGTATGCTTTATCATATAAAAAAACACAAGCATTGAAGATTAAAAATACATGGAAATCAATATTTGTTACCTTAAATACATAAGTTCTGCTATATGATAATGATATGCCATAGGGATTTCAATATCATAAAGGTTAAGGAACGTAAAAGCGTGCATATTTAATTTGATTTAATAATTAAGCAGAAATTTCTACTATTAAACATTGTGTTACGTCATACTTAAACATTTTTATCTCACAGAATATTTTCTTGATTATTTCTAAACAATAATTTTAGTTACGCTTTCGCATATTTTAAAAAAAAAATATTTTCAAATTAAATCAAGATATTGTAATTTTGCTTTCCCAGGAGAAAAAGAATGCCCATCTCCAGGATTATGGAATCAGCAGTACTCTGGGTACTTGATGACTTCAACAGATATTGAGAGATCTGAGACTGTATGTGTAGATGACAAAAGAGAGTCAAATCAAGACACCTACATGGGGCAACATGACCAAAGTCTGAATTTTGCGACGATTAAAACAAGTGATGGATCTGTTGAATTTATACCTTGCGTTGTATGTTCTAAATAAATTAAAAAAGGCAGCAAATCTCTGGAAAAAATTGTGAATGTTTATATTGTTTTAATAAAATACAAATTGACTTGCATTGTTTCATTTCCAATTATTCCCCACCTGACTGATTTACCATATCAAATTTAACTAATTGAAATTTAGTGTTATTTGTACTCTGAATATAAAAATGAAACATATTTTAAATATTTACACCATATGTTAATGGACATATAAAAAGAAAAATTCTTCTTTAATCGAAAAATGTTTTATAATTATCCAATCAAAAAGTTTCCTAATTCTACTAAATGACTTCATGAAAATATCGTTAAAATATAAATTTTAAAATCTTTAAACAACGTTCATGAAATTTATTTAAATATAAAGTAGTAATATTATGATTACGGGAAGCATATAGTTTATAATTTTTACACATTTTAAATTCAAATTAATTTCCTCCTTATTAATTTTTTACAATGCATCAAGATGGTTCAGTGAAATATCTCTACCATGCCGTCCGATTGCGGGTGTAATGGCGTGGTCTGCGTCTTGTCTATTCCGAGAATTAGACACATTCCTTTAAACACAGCAGAGGTGAAATTTGTCCCTTGATCTGAATGAATTTAATGGTATAATATCAGGATTATTTTGTAAAATAAAGTTTTTCAGCAAAATAAAAAAAAATTAATTAGCAAATATAAAACACATAATTTAGAAGCAAATATATATGATTATTGATATATAAAAATAATTTAGGAAAATTAATGAAATCAATTTTCATAAAACTGCTTAACTATTTTATAAATAATTAAATTTATTGTTTCATAAGATGATAATAGCAAATAAATTTAGTAAATAAAAAAGTTTATTTTTAAAATAGCTGTATTTTATTTTACTTTATGAAAAAATTAAATTGAAAATAAATTCATTAAATTTATTTGATTAATTACACATTTAATTCTTCTTAGATGCATAAGGAAATAGTTTTTTCAAGTTTAACACATTCAATGTACAAACATTCTTCTTATTACTTTTTCTACTTCAATAAATTTTAGAACTATTTTGAATAAGATATTTTAAGTTTTACTATTCTTGCTTTAATCAGATATTTCATATATATTACCTCTTGGTACATACATTAGAATAAAAACTAACATTATAAAATCATTTAAAATTTCAATCTCATATTACTTATATATAAAACAAAAAGAAAGAACACAATGTCTCAAAATTATATACACTGCTTAAATTTATAGATTAGTAAAAATTATATTTATTTTTAATATTTTATTATTTGTGTTACGGTAATGGCGATTGATTTAAGTATTTTTGAAACTATAAGTGATTGAGATTGTTTTAAAACTTCCTTATTAATATTTTTATTTAATTCAGTCCAGAAATGCAGGTAAAAGTGTCATATACAGAAATTGTTGAATTTCATATTGTGAAAAGCAAATAAATTAAAAATGAAAAACAAAGAACTTTAATCACTAATTTTCTAACATTTTTATACATAAAGTTCCATGAATCAACTAAAATAAAATATAAATTTCAAACGAATTGTAAAAACAAATACATTCTCACTATTATCTATAAAGTGAAATTTTATAATCGACGAATAAAATTTGATATAGACGCAGAGGCTCAATTATTTATCAATAAAGAAACTCAACAGATGATGTGTCGCTCTGTAGACAACTTAGAAAATGCGTTTATAAAACAGAACTGAAAACAGCTGCATGTAGCATGGATAAATTAATTAATCTAATAAATTTATAAGATAAAAATTAAACTAATAAACTCAGAACAACATACAATACAGTATGATATATTTCATTAATTTTTTAGAGTGAGTGAAAATAATAATTAAATTTTTTATTAATTTTTCATTATTAATAATAGTTTTATTTCCGAAATCTAGGCTATCATGTCAATAGAAGAATATATTGACCGTAAAATTTCATTCCATTCCTATTCATCGCTCTTAATTCAACTTCCCCCAGCAGATAACAAAATAAGGAAATTTCCTGAATTTTCACATATCTTAGGCATTTATCTTTTTTTCTTTTTTATTACATTTAACACTTGAAGTTTTCACGTGGCTTTTAGTAATTACCCATGAATGTCTTCCAAGTCAATCGCAAGGAATATTTCACTTATTTGGTCACACTTCAGATACCTTTTCTTAATTTTCTAATACTTTTACATTTGCTTAACATTTTGTGTACTAATTCTATGATCATAAATGTAAGCTAAGAGTGTCTTAAAAAATTCTATAAAAAATGTTGTTAGCAAAATACTTAGTTTGTTTTATATAATTGTAAACAAAATTTTGGTACTTTATACTGTCAATATACTAATAAATAATTTCCCGATGAATCTATATCTTTATTTTTAAAGTTTCTAATGAATTTCATTAATATTATCCTAAGCCATGAATATAGACTTTTAAAACTTATTTAAATATCATTAAAATCTAAGAAAAATATTTAAAAAAGTATAAGACATATTTATAAGTGTATAGTTTTATTTTATACAATTAATTTATACTTTTTAACAGAAAAATCGAAAAAGTATATAATAAAGATAAAGAATTTCAAGTAAATGTGTGACTTCATTACTATTTATACTTTCATTCAATGCAAGTGTTTCTATTTCATAGCAAAATATTTAGAATTTCATACTGTCTCCTAAAGTTTAAGTAGAAAGCAATAAAATAAAATATTATTGTTGATAACGCTTTGTGAAATAAAAAGTGGCAGGAGAAAAGAAAATGTGCATATTCAGAGACAAAATAAATAATTTTAAGTAAAGATCGAAATGATATAAATTTTTCCATAAATTGTAATAGGACATTATATTAAAACTATGAATAAAAATGAAATTTTTAAGTAAAATTAAATAGAAAATTTCAGCAGTATATGTGAGCAACCGTCATCTACATAAAAATTTTACAACTTTTGATCATGCTTTCTATGAGATGAAATACCATTGCTCAATATACCCATAAGATTCCTGTTATAATATAGTTTCTATGTCTGTGAGAGGAGTTGAATAGCACAGTTGAGGAGGTCAGCATAGTATACTACATAGCACAGCTGAGGGCATTCCAAAGATTTTCATTAAAATTCATGAAGAGAAAATGATTTATTTAAATATTCACATACGCGTAATATTTTTATATTCCAATTAATCATAGATGAAGATAGGTTTTTTAGAATGTGCTTTTATCGTCCATTAAAACGAAAACCAAATCAACAATAGCAATATAAATTTTACAGTGAAGTATAGGACTTCATTCGGATATTATTTAGTTATTATAGAACATCATCTGAAGATGTGGTAGTCAGTGAGATTCTAAGCACACAAAACACCATGCCCAAATCATAATTCACTTCAGCATGGGTAATGTTTCCTAATATTTTTGCCATATTGTGTGTATGTATGTCATTGAGTTGACATGCCAAGTTAGACTTATTCATGAATGTACGATAAAACCAAACAAAAGCAGCTCATCGAACAAAACGGTTCGGTTTACTTGACACTCTACTGACAATTTTTGTACAAGAGGACTTTTTGGAATCAGGCATTATTGGAAAATTTATTGGAAACTGGGATCTGAACTACTACTAACATTAATTTTGAAATTGGAAATGAACCCACGAGCAGTTGAACGAAGGCCAAAAAAGCGAGCAATTCAACTATAGCTTGTTGAGCTTAATTGGTCAGATAAAGGAACACATACGTTTAACATTTAGCATAAAGTTAATTTCTATATAGTTTTCTACATATGGCTGTGCAGATGTCATCAAACTAAAGTTCACTGTACCAAACATTACCTATAAGTGTGAGATCACTATTCAAATGGGTTTGGTTAGAATTGATCAATTTTTCACATTCCATGTGTCTTAACCAGATAATAAGACACAGTTTTTCAATAATTATGCTTTAGAATTATTTCTATATTTAGTTTTTTATTTCTATATGTTATCTTGATAAGGAATTTCAAATAATGAAGTTATATCTATACTGATTCAATACTTCCTCAAGCACTGCGTTCAGAATTTTTAACTCATTTACTAGAAGTAATAGAAAATATTTGTATTGAAAACAAATAATAAAGTTCTAAGTTAACATTTATCCAAACTTGTATGCATCTGTCGGAAACTATAATATACTCGACTTATTACACGACAGCCTTTTTGTACATTTCTTTGCAAGAAATCGCTTAATATTTAAAGCATATAACATTTTTATTAACCTCTGCTGTGAATTGCAGAAATCAATCAGTATAATTTCAATTCTATTGATATTTTTTCTAAAAGCTTAAATTTTGAAAGTGAACACTCACTACCACATGGTATGTTTTTAAATGTAAAATATAAATTTATAAGAAATTATAGTTTATATTTAAAATTTATAAATTGAACTTTTATAGAATGTTTGTTGGTAACTAACTCTCTTCTAATAAATAATATAAAAAGTTTTTCCGGTAGGATGTAATGTAAATTTCTTATAGAGACGAAGCAAATACAGTATACTAAAACAATTGAAATTTTTGTAAAATATTTTTAAACTTACAGTTTAATCACTGAGTTTCTTGCATACTTTTTCTTAATTTTCCACCACTTGAATATTTCGTATAATTTTAGGCATTCTTCTGAATTTTTTAGAATTTCTAATTATTTCTCATTTGAGTTTTCCATAAAAGCTCTTTTCTTTTCTTAAATATCCTCATTACAAAAAAAAAAAAAAAAAAAAAAAAAAAAAAGAGGTTAAACAGATGATGAAAACAGTTTAGTATAATGACATGTAGTTTTTTTTATTTTAATACCAATTAAAAATTTTAAATCGATATTGCAAGTTAATTATTGTAATTCTATAAAGATGACAAATAATTTATTCATTTTTCTTTATTTAATAATACTGACCACACACAGACAATCTCATTGATATTAACATAAGTATAATAAAAAAAATTGTTAAATTTGTGAAATTATATTTTCTTATGTATTTAAAATTAGAGTAACACTTATAGAAATCATCTTTTCAAAATATAAACAACAAGCAAATTTTGATATTACAAATAAAAAAATGCTTTTTTTAATCAGCTTTTTAAATTACAAGAAAAACAGTCGACTGATTTTGATTGTTACGAGTTTTTGAGCACACCTGTCAGTTTCCAGAAGACAACTGATAACATTTCACGAACAAGTAAAGAATAATTTCTGGCATCAGCAGTAAGTCCCGACTCAAGTCAGCATAATCTTACAATATAGGGGGCAGATTTTGGTAAGAATTATAATACATGAAGTAATAAAAGAAGCGTTACACCGTAGACAAATATAATCTTTTTTGATACAGAGGAGAAAGAATAAACATAAGGTAAAATTAATTATTTAAAAATATATTTCAGTTTTTAATATTCTTTTTAAAATTACTATGTAAAATATAAGCAATTCTTGATTTTCAATTTTTAATGTCTGATAAAATATGCAAAAATAATTTAATGATTTATAATAAATTATTAGAAATATTTTATACAATAATTTGAAATAAAAGATGTTTTAAATAATTATTCATTGTAAACAGAAAAAAAATGGGAAATATATTATGCTTAATAAAAGTGAATATCAATTTTAGTCAAAATATTCGATTATTCCTTAATATAAGGAACATTAAGTTTAGTTCACAGTTTAAATAATAAAATTCAATATAAGGGGGGAAGGAGGGGGGAATAAACTTTTATTCTTCTTTTATTTATTTTAGAAAAGAAAAAAAATGCGCAAAGATATGAATCTTCGTTTTGCAAAATTTTAAATTAAAAATGTTTTTCCTTATTACAGAAATTATGTTATAAAATGTTACATTTAATAAGAAGTTAAAAGTACCCATATAATTGAAGTTTTAAAATCAAAATTTAAGTCTTTAAAAATAAGAGTTTTAATTAAAAATTTTCAGTGAGAATATGCACTTTTCAATATTTCAAAGATTAGATCTAAAGAGGGATTATTTTGTAACTAAACGAATAAGTAATATGTGTATGCGGTATATTTTCCTAAAATATTTAATTCATTTGTTGTAATGGTTATTTTTTTGTCTAGGTTTATTTAATCACGATTACATTAGTAAACTTATAATTCCAAAATAGATTGTTAATTAACCATCTTTCTTACCGATTTTAGAAGTTACTAATAATATAGTTTATAATAGATAGGGTTATTTAGTCATTAAAAGAGTTAAAAAAGTAAAAAGAAACTATTCCTTTTTCAAAAATTTCGTAAACGATAAAGAGCTAAAGGCTTACCTCAGAAAACACTTTTATTTTTTTTTATTTCCATTGAACGAATATCAGAAAAATTGACTTCATGACGTGAAAATTAAAAACATTTGATTTTCCGAAAATATTTAATTTCATAAATCTATATTATAATCAGAAAAATATTATAAATTCGATATATTTTGCTCCATAAAAAAGCAATTTTTACTAATTTATAAAAAATTACTAAAGTCCATTAAGTATTTAATCACTGTAGAAACTCCTTTAATCTTTATTTATGCATATTAAAAGTATTTAGGTCATTTTAGTACACTAGTTACGAAATAATAAAATAGTTAACAATACAGTAATCGATTTTTGAGAAAATAGTTATAAATGACAAAATTTAAATATTTGAATTTCATTTTTAAACTAATTTAATCTATATTTGTGTAACACGTGTTTAACGAGGTGATTTGTTAACTTTTTATTTAGAAAGTAAAAAATGGGTACTGCCATAATGATGTATGTTCTTCCTATGATGCTGGGCCAGTCCTATGATTTAGGAAAAGAAAAGCCTGGATTACAGGTTTTCCCTACATCGGTCACTGATTCTGCTATAGTAAGCTTATGCATATTTTTGACTTTTTATGATAATCATTATTTTTATTTAAAAATCAAAATTAAATTATTTTAAAAAATAAATATGAATAAAATATTTTAACGAAAGTTTACTACTTATATTAAATGTTGAGAAATAGATTAAAAAGTATTTACTATTTATACTATTTTTTTGTTTTCCAATTTACTTTGTTTTTATATACTATAGAAATATATTTTAGTTTCTTGACTTATTTGTAATTTAAAAATAAATTTTTTTCTTGAAGAAAAAAAAATGATTAAATAAAAATAAAGTGCTTTATGTTAAAGTTATTTTAGCCACTCTCACAACAATCACTAACCAAAATGCAACTCCCAATCCTAGTCCTGAAAACTACAAAACATATCCTTCAAAAATGACCACACGCCTTTTATATGTAATATAAATTCATATTTGATATTAGTTTTGGCATTTTGGAAGGATACGTTTTGGAGTCCAGAAAACTCTAAAATATATCCTTCAAAAATTAACACACCCATTTTAAATATAAAAGCTTAGTTAAAAAATATTTTAAAGCTTAGAACAGAAAGAACTCAAAACCATTGTCTTAAAAGTTCTAAAATTTTAATTGGTTTATGTACATTACTAAAATTTTCATTGTATTAGAAATATATCATAAAACTGTTGTAGATATAAGAAGCTACATTACCATCCAAAAGCAGTTATGATTTAGACGTAGTAGCTTATCATTTCGTCTTAAAATCAATTCAGAAGACTTGAAATTTCAAGAAAGATATGACTGTACATAGTTATCGGGTTTTCTCTAAATATTCTAAATAACTGTCATTTAATATATTCTCAGAGGCAAATATACTAAAACATTATTGAGGTAAAAAAATACAACTTTTGTATGGAATAAATTCGTAAAAGAAAGAGTTAATATTTTTATAATTTAAAGTATGAAACATTAAAAATACTCAAATTTTTTAATCGAAGACATTATTTTTGTTAATTAAAATAATATTGAAATTGAAAAATTATTAATGCAATTCAAATACACCAAATTTTCTGCTTTAAATACTGCTTTTTATAAAATAAAATATAGATTACTTCTTGCTTTTATTTTAGTAATTGAAAAATTCTAATTATGTACTGAGAATGTATTGCAAAACTATAATTTATATTTCACAAGCTTTATTTTTATAAAATGATACATTAATATTGATTTGAAAAGCTTATCACTTTATAAATAGGTAAATAAAATTTGAAAATTAGTTTGAATCTAAATTATAAATGTATAAATTAAATGTCTAATTTGAGATTTTTAGAAATATATTTATTTTTAAATTATAATTTTTTTAAACATGTTAATAGAACTACAAACAAATTTAATGAAATAATTGGCAGAAATTCAAGCAATTTTAAGTTTTTTTTCGCATAAAAGCTAATATTAAACCATTTTAAAATCTTAAAAATAATGAAAATTTACATTATTACGAATTTTTATTAAAATTTATATATGTGAATATTTAGAATTTGCTTACAACTCTAAGTATTTTGGTTAAACTTTATTTGCCTCCGTAATTAGTTTTCTAAGAAATTCAAATAAAGAGAAATCCTAAATAAATAAAATTACTCAAATAATAGATTCAATGATATGGGTGTAAATTTTAGGATGATTATTCTTTGAATTTTTTCCTAGAAAATTGAGCACTATTTTACCGACTCCCAATACAGAATGATAGAAAATGCAGCACAAATAAAAGATTTTCTAGACGTAAGTGGAAGACTTTCATTAAAGATCAAAGGTGGCATGGTGGATGTTAGTGGAGAAGGAAAGTATCTGAAAGACAGCTCCTCAAAAACTAACGGAATGGAGATATTAGTCAAAGTACATTTTGAAACGGTAGGTTGTGGAATACTGTTATAGAGATAATTATCTCATAGAATAGTAACGCATGAACAAAAAGTTAGTATTTTATGAAAATTTTATGAGGTAAAGTACGAGAAAATATTGTTATAATTATGAGATTAAATACATTTACAATTAATACAGAATTTTTTTATAGAAAATAAATATATATTTATTTATAATTTATCACAAAATATAATTTACTGTAAATTTTGTTTGTTATTTAGAAAATTATATAGTGCAAGAGTAAAATTATTGTAATATGAAAAGAATTAATTCATTTTTAGAGTCAGTAAGTTTTTCTATTGATATATTCTGATATATCTAGAAATATGATTGATAAAAATGTTAATCATAAAATGTGCTTTAAAATATAACTGAGGATATTAAACTTTAATTCAATCAGCCATACTAAGGATCTGAAGTTTATCCCCCTCAAAAAAATACATTCCATATCTACTACTATAACATGATATTGGGAATTTATTTATTATTCCTTTAATTGTAAAAACATGCATTTAAACGCGTTTCTGATTTATATCTTGCAATTTATTTATTATTCCTTTAATTTTTTGAACTATGTTTTTAAAAGTAATGGATATTAACTTGAAAAAATCTGGGAATTATAGCTGATGGTTGTAGTGAAATGTTTCATTTTATAGATGCTCAATGAAAAATGTATTAAGATTAAGAATACATATTTCTCAAACAAAACATTATAATTTAAAGTTAAAAATATAAAATTTTATTAATTAGATTTTTTTCCTATTTTTACATATTTCTTAAGATAATATCTTGATCATTAGGATATACAGCATCATACATTTTGCCATTTTAAGAATCATTAGCCTAAAAATCAATTCTAAACTGAAAAATATTTCAGTAGATTATTTTCATTTTTCCTTAGTAAGAAAGCATTATGCGACAATATTTTAAAGTTAATAAGGATGTTAATTTAGGATTTTACCTACTGTTTTAAGTAAAACAGTAGGTAAAATTATTAAAAATTGTAATGAAATTAATTATTTTATAACTTTTTATAACATTTAAATGGCTATATTTAAATTGTATTCAATAATCGTAATCAATAGAAGGATCAATGATTCTATTGACTACGATTAGAAAACAAGAAGGGAATAAGAAAATTTACTATCTTTAGCAAAATAAGTTTTAAGATCTCCTTTACGTAGAAAACTATGAAGAGAGTGCAAAAAATATTTTAAAAAATTTAGAAAATTATTTTTTTGAAAATAATCAACTTCAGAAATATCTATGCAAACCCTTTACTGTATTGTAAAAACATGCATTTAAACGCGTTTCTGATTTATATCTTGCAATTTCCCTAATTAGAGAAAATATTTATCGATATAAAATTCAACGCTGTAAAACTTAAAATGACTTTTAATTCTTTAATCATCACCCTATCTATGATAAATTAAAATTTTATTGTTGTAAATGGTAAACTTTTCATGCATAAATACTCATTGATTTTTATAAGTTTTTGGACAATGTTTTTACGGTTTGAAGAAGATCAAAAACAGTAATGCTAATCAAATAATATATGAAGATGATAGGATAAATAAAAGTTAATATAATATCCACCGCCCACCTGTTTTGTAGTCAGAGTGTCTGCTACAAATATGGAGGTCCTTGGTTTGAATCCCAGTTCGGGAATTGATGTACTTTCTCTCTCTGTCTATCCTGTCTTTGTCCTATCTTCATATGAATGGATTGCGAATGTGGTTGCCTACCCTATAAACAACTTCCTATGGTATGTGTGTACTGAGGAAGCTGGACTCCACACAAAAATATGGTTCCGTTGGAAAAGTGGAGCTTGCACCTCATAATGCCAGCCTAGTTGACACAAGACAACAACAACAATATAATACATAATTATTTATAATTTTATCTCTAAAGCATAGAGTATATTGAATACTATCATTTTCTATGATGCTTTCAGCTGATGATATATTGTCCTATAAGACCTATTCTAAGAAATTTATTTGATTTACAACATATAAAACTGATAAAAAAAACTTTAAAAAATTAATAACAAAATATGTGTTTTTATTTAAAACTATGATAAGAAATTGATACATTTCACTATGTGAATATATTTCAGAATAATAAATAGTATGAATATGATCTCGCTATTTAGCTCAATAAATATTATAGCACTTTGTGTATGTGTATTTATGAGAAAAAGGTGGCACGTTGACCTATGGAGATGCATTCCTGATCTATGGAAAATCATAGATAAAAGTTTTTTTTTCTACAGGTGACGAAAACAATTCCTTCTTCAGTTAAACCTAAAGCAGACTGGAGTTCACTGCCAAAGGATTATTTAGGCACTCATTACTGCCGCAGCATCACGTATGGAGGGGATTTGGTGGCCTCCATCCGCATCACAGGCAAAAACAATTACGATTTAGAACGCATCAAAGGGGCTATCAACGGGGGAATAAATGCAGGAGGTGGATCGTTTGAAGCAAATGTGAAAGGTTGGTTGTGGCTGTTATCATACATTTTATTAATTCTATAAAAGATGAAATAAATGAACTTTTACTATGTGTTTGACAAGGTAAGCTCGAAATGCTGAAGCAGAATGCTCAAGACAGCAGTTCCATGGAGATAAACTATTACGCTTCTGTGCCCATTCATGGAGTATCTTACGACATTGATGGTTTGATGAAACTTATTGAAGAATTTCCAGCCCAAGTGAAAAAAGTGAATGATGGTCTTGGAAATCCACTGAGAATGGAGTTGTACCCATTGAATTCGTTAGAAGCAGGGTATCCTGCTTATTTTGAAAACAGGTAAGTATATTGTTTTCCAAATAATATTTTGAGTCTTTTCATCAATAGGAATTTATCACTCATATTTTATTAATAAATTGGGATAAAATTAATTTTTGATGCAAATAAATATGCCTGCCTATTCTTGATGCTAAAATATAAAATATTGATATTAATTAATATATATATATATATATATATATATATATATATATATATTTATATTTATATTTATATATATATATATATATATATATATATATATATATATATATATATATATATATATACTTTTCAAAATTAGTCAATCATTTTTAATTTTAGTGCTCATATACTTTGAAATTTTTAGAATTTATAAAAATCTTGCAATTCAAAAATTCAAAAAAGGAATTCAAAAATTCATAAATAATGTATTTTATATTTAAAGCATAGTTGTGCATGGAAAACTTCATACCCCTCTGAGGAGTGTTGTGGGAAAATCTTTGTATATGACAGCCAAATGTATAAAAAGAAAAAATAATTTTTGTAAAAATTTCAGTTTTATTTGTGTTTCAATATTACGTGTTTTCTGTGAATATTTTAGTAAATATTGAAAAATTATTATTAGATTCTGGTGTTTTTTCAGTGATATTAAATTTTTTCAAGCTATAATAAAGAAAGTATAAAAGTTGCCACATCCATAGAATAATTTCACTTAAATTTTAACTCATTTGTCCAACAGCATTCTGAGAATATAAAAAATCTTTCTGATTAAACATAAGGAAATAAATGAAATGTTTAACATAATATCAATTTCAAAAGATGTCTTGTAAACTTTTTATAATTTTGTTATTGATCTGTCATTTTGAAGTAGTGGTTTCTTGAGAAGACGATTCTCACTTGCCTCTATCTTGCCTTGCCTCAGATGAGACAAGAATTGTATATTATTCTGTAATTTTCAAAATTTTAATTCTAAGAAACTTAGTTTCAAAATCTATAAATAATATTGTTTTTATTAATTGGAAATTATATAGATAAATAAAATTTTATAAAGTCAAATTTTTAGAAATAACATTTAAGTTTTATTATAATTAAATTTTATTAAGTAACACATTAATATCTGAAACAATTTTATAATTGACCTAAAACACTATATCACAAACAAAACACAAACTTTTAGTCCATTAAATACATGTAATTCAAAGAAATTAATTTCCTATCTACTTTTATTTATAAAAATAATAATAGAAAATAAGTGCAAATTAATAAAATATAGTATAATTTATAATTACTCATTATTTTTATATTTTAAAAATGATTATATAAGACAATACATAATATTTTAATATAAAAGAAATCCAGTTGAATGATTTATTTCTTTTGAACATTCTTTCAGTTAAATTTGAATAAATTATTTTAGCAATTATACAAATATTATTTTATTTATTTTTAAATTATGTAAACTTATTTAGTAATTTATTTAGAGAAGAAAAAATATTAATGAGTTATCACATTTCTTGATACTTCCAAAAATAATTTTATTTCTTGATAATTGAAGTTTGTGTTCATGAATATTTTTGTTATTCCAAAAAATTACAATAACCCTTTTATCCTTGTATTTTATTTAAGAGCTTTGGGGGATCAATTGGATGATATGGAATCACAATTTGATGATTTGAGAGAAGCTAGACGTCGAATGGGAATTTGGATAACTTCCTTGCCCCCTGTAACACCAGAGGGCGTCGATGATAAGGTAGATTGTAATGTATTAAAGTACACAATTTAAAAGCATATATTTTCCGTATTTTTTTACACAAATTCTCACAATTCTTCAATTTACAATGTTCACGTTTTTTTACTCTTTAAATGTAATTTTTGCTCCAATTAAAAATATTAAAATCATTATTTTGAAACCTAAGTTTTAAAATCAGATTTTAACAGCTTTAAATAAATGCTATTAAATTTTTAGATAAGGACATTCACTGATAAAATCAATACTATTTTTGGAGTTTATTTAAAAAGCATAGAGGACTTGGATGTATCCGAAGGAGCTTCTACTAAACCTATCAACGATGCTTTTGATGCATACAAAGATGGTGAATATATTATGCATCAGAAATATATCAGACAATTCATTGCTCTCCAAAAAGAAATAGTGAGTAGTATTTTGTAATATGAAAATTAAATATAGAAGCAATTATTGTAAGTAATATTAGAATTTCAATCGGATAATTAATTATTTCAAATAATATTATAATTATTTTAATTAGTTTATAAGTATTTAATTTTTTTAATATGTAAGGTATAATAATTTGAAGCTTTATTATTTTTTTTTAAATTTGTTTTAGAAAAATGTAAATTATGCAGAACCTTTTTCTTAAAATAATTTAATAAAACAATTTAATGTATTATAAAGGAATACATAGGAATTTTTTATTAAATTTTTATAATAATATGTTATTTCAGTAGTATAAGTCATGTTTTGTTAATACATGAAAAAGTTAGTACATTATTTTATCATATATCAAAACAATAAATTAAAAGTAAGAAATACATATTTCTTATTTAGAATTCAAATCAACTTCGCATTTTTTTAGCTCTGAATTTCATAAATATTTCCCTGTGGTTATTTTTGTTTCATCAAAATTTATTTTAGTTAAATGATAAATATAAAGTGAATATATGATAATTATTGCGAGATAATTTACTTATTAATATCTAAAAAGTTGTCTTGAAAAATTGATTTCTAAATACAGTCTGTAAAATCATTATTTATAACTAAAACTAAAATAACCCAAAATGTGAAGAACAGGTTAAATAATTTAGATGACTTTACTTTCGAATTTTATTTAATTTTACATAGATGAATTAAAATAGATCTGAACGAAGCAGATAATGTTAGATTATACAAGTTTTCGTCTCCTAAAGTAATATGATACGATATTTGATATTACATTCTCCCTTCACTGATTATAAATTTAATAATTTTAAATTTCTGTATAGTATAAGGGAACTCAATTTGAAAACAAATAAAAATGTTTTTTGAGCGTTTAATTAAATATTTATGCTCCTTAATTATTGTAATTCAAAATAAAATACATCGTTCTCAAATAAATGATTTGAATTTAAAATACATATACTTTCAATTGCTAGAAAGTTTACACCAGCAATACGTTATAATTAAGGGTCATAGAATCGGTTTGTTTTTTAGTATTTACATAAAGGTTGGTTTGTTATCTTATACATTAAACTTACAGAAGTAAATTTTTTGGAGAAATGATTTTAAAAATTTCCTATGATAGATAAAATAGAATTAATTTAGATAACAGATTATAAATATTTTATGAAAGCATGCAATTTTAATAGCTTAAAATTTTTATTAATTATCATCAATATGATTTGCTTGATAATTTTTTTGTTACTTTGAATATTTTTATAAAAACAATCATTTTTAATATGCTGCTAAATAGTTTTTTTAATTAAAATTTTTAAATTCAGTATTATTATTTTGAATAACATTAAAAAATATAATTAATAATATTAGAAATGTTTTGATAAGTATTTCTACTTTCTTTCTTTTTCAGTACGATGAACACCCAGGTAAGATTTATTTTATTATTAAAATATATATAAAAAATAAATGGAATTTTAGAAAAATATAATAAATTAATTAAAATATACATTTATCAAAATTTAAATATAATAATTAAATAAGTTACTTCCTTATTTAAAATATAAAAATATAATTTAATGTTAAAACAAATATTTCAAAATTGCTTAAATTGTGAAACAAATAAGTCTGTGATTTAAAAGTATTCACATAATTTATACACATGACTGAAATATATGGAATTCTCTTATGATAATAGCAATATATATATTAAGATTACTTAGAACGATAATATTATAAAAATCATGTTGTAATACTAGAATAATTGACGCATTTCAAGACGTATTCACTTGCATAATTCTTTTATAATTTAAGGATAAAACTGTTTTCTTAATTTAAATTTATAGTAAAAAAAATAAGATATGGGAATCTTTCACAGCAATTTTTAAGTGTCATTGAATCGTTTTCTGGGTGTGAATAATTTGAAACTACTTCCTTTATACAATTTCTTTAACTCATATGACAATTAAAAGAGAAAAATCTTAATTTAAGTGAAAAACTATATTTAAAAGAAACTTTTAAGTAACAAGCTAGAAATTTGATAAAAGAAAAAAAAAGGTGTAGATATTTTAGCTCTTTCTTAAAATTTTCATTTTTTTAATTTTTAAAAAAAATTATGCGAATGAATTATAAAAAAAATAATGATTAAAAGACATTAAAATGTTTTAAAAATTTTAATCACTTCAATTATTTTTCTGTTTATATCTTTAAATAATCATTTCTCAGAATTGAAGCCTAGAATTGGAGGAGCACAATATATTAGATGGGGCAGAAGTGAATGTTCTTCATCGGAGACTGAAGTAAGTGTTGCTGGTGTAGCAACAACATCTGAGTCAGTCCAAAATGGAGGTTCCAGTGAATTTCTCTGTTCTAGAGTAGATCCATTTGAGGCTGATCCTGCAGATTATTTCCCAGGATATCCCGGAGAAGATGAACCTGATGACCATCTTTTTGTCAGTCCTCTCAGGTACATTTTTCATTCAATCGCTTTGTTGCTTGTAATGCTGTTGGTTTATAGTTAAATGCTCCGAATTTATAAATCTTTAGAATACTTGTGAATTTTTTAAAAAAGAAACTGAGATAGAAAACACGACTTCAAAAGCATTAAGGGAAAATTTTGGTTTGATTTCATTACTACTAGTTGTCCAAATTGGTAAATAAACAAATGAAAAATAAAATATAATTTAATGTTAATTGTATTGGGTGAAAATGAAATTGATGCTTACGCCCCAATTTTCATTGGTTCCATTAGAATTTTTTTTAATCTAACAAAAATTGTATTTCAAATTCCGATAAATATTAATTATAAAATTCATTAAAAATATTATAAAGATATCATGATTTTAGTTATTTTATCTAATGAATAATATATTTGATTTAATCAACTAATTATTATCATATTATTCTATTGATATGTTGCGAATATTTTCAAAGTGATTTTAGTACAAATCTTTTGATTAATGTATTTTAGCTATGGCTACATGGATAGTGTTTGGAACTTTTGTACAAAATTTAAATGAAATTATAATGCGATTTAATATGAGTAAAATTTTTCATAAAGCAAACAATCAAGTTATTTGTATTTAGTGGACAAGGTACTATTAAAATATTTATCTTAAAGTAATTATAAATTCTTGAATTTTTCCGCGAGTATTTTTAAATAATTTCATGAAAACATTTTCATTTTTAAATAATTTCATACGTAATATTCAATGTCTTATAAAATTAAAGTTTAAACCAAATTAACATCTTTAAAATTTTATAAATTGAAAAAAAATATTCTTACTTATTTAGTAATTTTATTTTAATTGCATTTAAGTATAAAAAAGATAGAAGATCTTTTAGAATAGGGTTGTTTTAGAATCAAAGGAAACAAAACAACAGAATAATGAAAAATATCCCTTATTAAAACATTTAGCTTTAACATTTTATCAATTTATTTTCCTTCGCATTTAAAATTTTAATTAATTAAAAATTTTCGATTTTATTCTCTTTAATATATTTAATCTATTTAACCCTTTATGAAGTTATGGTCGAATTTCGTGTTCCTAAGGCACAGATCCGAGCTTTGATCGTTGAGTTAGGCAAGGTTGACTTAGCTTTTGATCCTTTCAGTGAAATGATGAACTGAATATCAAACATGAAAAGAAACTGAAAAATGTGAGATTCGTATTAGGCTGGCCACCTAACTGGACTTATGTTTCACATACCAAAATCTTCGATCACGAAAATAGCTATGGGCACAGTAGGCCTTTCTTCACTATATGCTATTTTGGCACTGAGTTCAGGTTTTTATTTAATCCTTTATTATTATTCTTACAAATTCTTTTTCTTAACCAGATTAAATTTATCATAATGTATTCAATGAAAATTTAAACATCTTAATACATATCAGATAATCTTTAAATACTTATCTGTAATTTTTATCACTCTATAAATTTAATAAAATTGTGTTCCTTTAATCTGATAATTTTCTGTATTCATTTAGAAAAATTTCTTTTTATTCTTTGGTTGGTATTGTGTCCATTTGAAGTCAAGTCAAATCAATTCAAGTGCCAAAATCACAGCTTTGAAAATGCCTCGCATTTTTCCATGAGAATTCAAGAATTCTTTTAAAGAAAATCTCTATAATGATAAAGAAAAATTTACTTTATTCTCATTATTTCCTGTGTAATTATTCTCATTATTTCCTGTGTACAAATTCGTATTCATACATTTCCTTTATTTTGACAAATTTTTATTCACGAATTCCTAATTTTTTATGAAGAAAATAATTGAAAAAAAAAAGACAAAAGTAAGATACCTTTTAAAAAATTAAAATAAAAATTAAAATAAAAATTTAAAAAAAAAAAAGTTAAAAATACTTTTTGTAAAATTCTTTTTGCTATTGTTAAGAAAAACATTTTTTTTTAAATTTTTACTCACTTCCTGCTTAGGTATCGAGGAGAATTAAAGAAGTTTAAAGAGATGGTAAATAAGCCAATGGCATGCGCAAAATGCAGGGCAGCACTTAGAACCACAGTCTTAATTAAGGTAGCTGACAAGTCCTGTCCAACGGATAAATGGACGAAAGAATACGAAGGTGTATTGATGGCTCCAGGAATGTATAACTCTAAGGGACAGTACATATGTGTTGACGTAAACATGAAGCAGCCAGAGGGTGAAATAAAGTTCGGGAATTCGGATGAATCCCACCTCGCTGAAGTACAGGAAGTTACAGTTGAGTGTGGTTCATTACCATGTGGTCCATATGAAGCAAACAAACCGATTCCATGCGTTGTGTGCACCATTTAATGTAGAAAAACTCAGTTTTTTTTAGCACTTTTAATTCTAAAAGTATAATTTGTCATTGCTTTTTTGTAATAACATCAATGAATTATTAAATTGCTACAGATATGACTTTAAATGTAAGGCAATTTTGCTTGCAGCATGTTTGATGAAAAAAATATTTTATGTTAATATATATTATTTATTTCTGTGTAGTATATGTATATTTTATATTACTAACACATATGATGTGTACGATTTAAATAAAATGTTTTGAATGAAGGAAAACAATTATCTAAGACGTATTTTTTAAATTTTAAAGATTAGGAAAAAGAAACACAGAGCGTTTACAATTATTTAAGAATTTGATATTTTCTGTTAGATGGAAATAAGGGATATGAATCTAAATAAGGTTGATTTTGTTTCCCTCTTTTCTTAAATAAATTATTTTATATAACATTAAATATATTTAATAAGCCATTTATTCATAGCAAAAATGGTATTTGCATTAATTAATTTTTATAAACCAACCAAAGAATGTAAAAGTGTTTCAAAATTATTTTGAAGAAAGTATCGATATTTACTGGTATTATTAATATTCATAAATAAAAAAAACTTATTTTTACAAGGTTTATAAATAGCAACCATTTCAAGATATTAACTGCGTATTAATTAAAGACATATGAACTTCCTATTTCAAGTAGTGTTTTACATTTAATTTAAAAATATTCAAAAATATTCAAAATTCAAATTTTATAGTTTAACTCATACTAATATAATAAAGACAAATTAAATAAATGATTTATTTATATAACATATGAGAAATTATTTAAAAACTGATACAAATTTGTATCTTGTTCTTAAAATTTGATTAAAAGCTTTCCTTACTCATTTTTGCACATGCATTTAAAATATTATAATAGATGGTTAGTATATAGTTTTTGATTAATAATGATGAAATGCAATCATAATTTGTAGAAGAGCAAAAATCACATAATGTTTGCATTTTCCAAGAATTTTGTTTCAAATTAATATCATTCTTAAGTATATTTTTTAGGCATTGACAAATTTTGTGATTTAACTTATTTGATTAGATAAATAGATAGTGTTATAATTTGTACTAATAATACTCATTGTTTGAGGAGGAACATAGTACTACAACTGAAATCTTCTTAGAGCTTCTTTTAATCTTGGTGAGATAAAGAGGGTGTTAGTACCTAACACCTTCTTTAAATCCTTTGTAGACAGAAAATTTGCGAAATAAATGACCTCGTGCAGAAAAGAGATCGTAAATACTCCATTCCTCTTCATGGATTTAATCAAGGGAAAGGCTCCAAATCCTACTGTCTATTAGAACAAAACGTGCTCTCTTTCAACCTCCCAATAATCTTGGAATCAATGCTCATAAACTATTCAAGAAGAACTATATTGATTTTTTAATGTGTTGAAGAATTTTTAAACCTTATATTTTTAGTATCACTCAAATAATTTAATTCTTAGAGGTAAATAAAAAATTATTAAATTCAAATCAGATTATCGGGCAACAAATTATCTGATTATGTGACTGTCCTCTTATTCATTCTTTGACTTTTTTTATTTATTTAAAAATATTCAGATATAGTATATAATTCTTAGTCTTACAAATTAAAAAATACTATATTATTATGTATTTTGTTAAGTTTTTCTTAGCCATAGTATGTTTATCTGAACAGTTTTGTAAATATTTTTAATAAAATAAGAAAATAAAAAGAAACATGAAAAGGAGATTTTTTTTGTAAATATTTTACCCATAATAATCTTCTTGTAATTAATTATTAATTACGCTACTACTTTAAAAAACAAAGAAATATTATTATATTATTATTGCACAATAAATGTAGTTCTTAAAAGTAATTAATAATAAAATTAAAAGAGAAAGATAACTCTTAAAGTAATATTTGGATTACATTGTGTGCGAATTTTATTCGAATTTTACGTGAATTGAAATAAGGATTTTGTGTGATCCAAAACCAGTGTTGAATATTAATAAAGAATTAATATTATTTTGATGCCTGAACAGACATAGCAATAAAAATAGATAAACTTATCTGAAGTCAAATTCAAAATTCAATTCATTCCTGTTATTAATAAAATTAAGATGTGTGGTTATTGGTTATCACTAATTCTTCTTCTTGCTTTGAATAAAATATAGATCTAACTATCAAAACACGTGGTAAATGATTTATTTTTTTGCTTATTACTGATATCCTTCGAAACATAAGTGTTTTAAAATATATCGGTTATTAAATTATATATTATCATTTATTATTTTATTTTGAAAATTATTATATATTACCATTTGAAAGATAACAGATTTACAAAAGCTATCATAGAAATATTATAATTAGTAATTCTGTATATTAAATAGGTGAACTCTTACATATAAAATACAATGAATACATATGAATATATTACACATAAATGACATATTGATATTAATAAGACAACTCAGTACATTTTAAAATGATGTGTTTAAAATTACATGGACAAAAATAATATTTTAACTATTTCTAGTCGAGAGAATAAGAAAAGATGCTTAATTTTTTTTCCAAATAAGTAAAAATATTTCAACTCTGTATTGTGACGTGTAAAAACGTGACATTTCAGAGTTTTACCTTGAATAAATATATCTGAACTTAAATTTTAAATGATGAAAAAATCTAAAAATACTAAAAATATAAAATAAACTTTTTTTATCGGTGTCCATTTAATTAAGAATTGTGATGTAGTTTTATACTTTCATTAACAAATTCAATTAAAAATTGAAAAAATATAATTTATTGCATATTATAATTAATAAAATATTGATTTCTACTCTTCCGTCAACTGCAACTTAAGAAAACGTATAAGGTAACTGAATATTTTTACTTACTGACTTACAGCTAAATGACTATAGCTTACATACTGACTTGTGCTTAAATGTAATTACTTCAAATACTAATTAAATCTGCTCATCACTAATGAGTAAGGGAAAATTAATTTTCGGAGAGCCGAGTAATGTAATACTTGCTGAAAGAGATGCACGGTATACATTTCTATAGATATATATTATGTTAAACTAATTATCTTGTGACTGCTTTAATTCCTTCACGTAAGTGATGATTACAAGAGTTAAAAAATATATAGTAAGTTGATTTAATTAAAGATTATCTGCTTAAAATATTTATTATTTATGATTTTAATATTTTTCTCTTTCATATTTTTTAAAGTCGCAGTAAAATATTTTCAGTTAGGAATGCTTTGAAATATATATTTTTGAGTTTAACATTCTATAAAAACAATTTTAGTGTTACAAATAAAGTAAAGATTTTATTTCTCCATTTTTGATAATCAAATTTAAAATTTATTTTTTACTGAATTTAAATGAATTTTTTTCTTTATATATTAAAAACATATAAAAAAAACGTTGAGCGCCAAAAAATATAGCGAATATTGCAAAATAAATATTAGCTGCACAATGCATAAATATGTCGGAATATTTTTTTATATATTTGCTAATAAAAATAAAAATAATAATTTTTAATAATTTAAATCAGTAACATAATTCTTGTTTGAACAAGGGATACTAATATCATCAAATTGCTTGAACTCTAAAAACCATTATGTATTCAATTCTAACGTTTTTTCTTTAATTAAAATCTTTCTTATATTTAGTAAAATAATTGGTTAAAAAATAAAATAAAGTATTAAATAATTTTGTCAGTGTCCAGTACAATCATTAATTAAGGATATGATTGCATACATTTCTGACACAAAGTTCGTTTTGAGTGGCGCTAAATAATTTAATTTTTAGTTATTCTTGAAATTTTCTTTTTTTCTGTATGTCGTAATGTTTTTATACAATGATTGTAATTAAATAATGTGCTTATTTTTAGAAGCATCACACAAAACCCACACTTGAACTGACTAATATTAATAAGTTAAAACAACTTATGTAGCTTTGTTGGCTCTAGTGTTTATATAGCTGCTATTTATATTCTAAATCGTTTATTAAATGAAATAATTAGCACATTAGGAGTTTCATTTACGTTGTTGCTCATAGTTTATATTTAATTTCTAATTTCATAATTTACATAAATTATGAAATTATAATTTTCTAAATTCAAAATTTATATAAGTATTTTCTTTTCAGCTTTCTTACTTATTCAATAATGCTACACAAAATAAATTGCCAATTTCCTTTTTTAACTCTGACTTTTAAGATTTGGCATTTTCTTAAATTCACAATTGGCTTATTTAGAAAAGAGATTTCTCAATGCACTCTAAAGATATCAATTAGGTAGACCAAATATATCAGGTTATAGAAACCAATAAGTAAAATAACTCAGAAAGTGCAAATAGAGGCAAGCATAAAGTTATAATTTAAGTACTCGTTTTATGTAGGGTTGGTTTTTCTGAGTATTCATATGCTGACTCTGGACAAATGACGAGCTGGCAAACTGAATGTGACAGCAGTCCGATTGTCTTTAATCCGCCCCCTGGCATACGATACAGAGGAATTATGCCCCACCATAATGACACGTGTCATTTTGAGGTATCGAGTAGCCAGTTCGGATAAGCTGCAGTTGACCGATTGCTAAATAAACAGTGGTGCACCTCTCTTACTGAAACCGCATTCTCCTCTAAATGCAGACAAAAATTCTGGCCAAAGATGACTAAATCACCGACATAATGAAGCACTTAACTTGTTGTTGACTGAAGTTCATAAGACTGACGCACATTATATTGAGAAGTTAATTTAATATCTATACTATAATTATAAGTTATTACTACTATAATTTGTCCATTTTTTTGAATAAATATGTATGTATTAAAGTAAAATAACGCAATATAATACATATGATGTTAAAGTAATATAAAGTGCTTGTTACAATAAAACATTACAATATATAACGTACAGTTTATATAATTTATACTTGTAGATTATATTATGCAACAAGTACATAAAATTTTCATTTTATAAAATGCTTTAACTATGTATAAATTATATTTAACTCTGAATATATAAGCTAACTATGTATACAATATACTTTGACACTGAAATACAGAGATATTTTAAATGAAATTCCTTTTGATTGATTTACATGCAATAAATTCTATACAATCATATATTAGAATAATAACTAATGTAATCATAAATTAGCATATTATTAATATTTATCATTAGATTATAATTTGAGGATGTCGCTTATTGTAATGAAAGTCCCAAATTCTATTCCAACATGTGTTGAACAACAATAGACGAATGCCGCGTTTCTGTTTTCTGGAGAAACGTATTTCGAAGAAGACACATATAATTTTGCTACCTTTCTCTTTATTGATAATTGATTATAGCCTAATATCCATGAGAAGTCGTCCTGATTATGAAGACGTTTTCAACTGTCGGTTACCCGTTTTGGTACTCATAATCAAGTCTTATACTTTTGATAGCGAAATAACAATGCTAATAAATTGCTTACTGTATGTGTAGCACTGTGTAAAATGTATGTGTAAGATAGTAAGTTTTTATATTATCTATATATAGTTTTATACTATAAACTTTAGATATAAAGCTAATGTATCTAAAGCTATATAATATGAAAATTGTTAAGTAATTCGGAGAAGCTTCATTATAAAAAGTTGTCAGAAGATTACGGAAAAGTTATTTTGAAAATGAAATCAAAGTTCTAAATGATAGTAATCAAGTTTGATTTCTTCTAAGTTGTCTTAACACATGTCTATTAAAACGCACAGCATTAATTCTGTTAGTCAGATGAACAAATTCTATTCACTTCACTCAATTATTGATCAGCATTCACTTATGTATAATTGAACTGCTTTCATTATTATTGAATTGAGTAAATATTTTCCAACCATTTTTTTTACCTGAATATGACTTACTGAACCTTTTCCATAAACTTAAATAATCATTTCAAATGTCTCACTTATATTTTCAGCCCTGAAAAACAAACACATTAACTTTTAGTTGCATTCAAAAAGTCATAAATTTTAAATAATTAAATGTTATTCACGAGTTTTTAGTCTCCAGCAAGTGATTAAACTATAGTTTACTAAGCTTTATACTAAACAATATTAATAAATTCTAAAAAATATACCTTTAAGGCATTTTCTAGAGTTTAAATCTAGTTTCTTCCTTTCTAAAGGCTGATTAGTTTCGTATTAAGTTATAATATCATCCCGAATGTCAAGCGAAATATAAATCAAGTTAATCCCCTTTGAATTTTAAAGTTAATTTATAATGTCCAAAAAATAGTATTTTATTCCTGAATTAAAACAAAAATTCTTCTGATGCAATCATCTGTGATTATTACTATGCATTTAGAATTATCTTTCAACATTGTACTAGTGAGCCCTATATTGGTAATTAAATGTGGACAAAATCTGGAGAATTAAATAAAAAATACTATTTATTTATAGATTAAATTTGACTCTTTTAAATATTAATTAGATTTCTTTAGTAACATTATGTTAATTATAAGCATGACTCTGATATAAATGAAGATTTCTTAAAACACTATGCCATTTCATATTTTATGCAGATATCAAATTCTGAAAGATTTCCCAAAGCATTATCCTCCCCTTCAATGATTAACCTCATAAATAAACAATGTAACCCATATCATAAATGCGAAATGTTCAGAAACGAACTCTTATCTTTCTGATTCATTGCGTGCATGGCAGAAAATCAAACTGTCACACCGAACGTTATTAGGCAATTAAAAGGACTTCCAAAGATAAAATGATCCATCATCGGGGTCCTATCCATCACTCTATCTGTATAAGTTACGGTCACAGTCAAAGAAAATCATCCCTGAAAGCTCATGCTTGACACACAGCACATGATTTCTCTACACAAGCTTCACGAATATATTTTGAAGAGTCACTATCACGTATCTAATCTATTGTAAGCATTTCAAACTCTTTTCAAAAGTGATCACGAAATGTAACTGCTTTTTAAATGTGATTGATGACTGTTTACGTTGCCACCATTCTCAAAGTGTCATACTAAATTTGGGGATAATAAAATAAGCCAAATTATTTCAAATAGTTGTATAATTATGTCCTGAAAAAGATGATCCGCATATATTGACAGTTTTTTTTTTTCAATGCAATTGCTTACTTTGATACTCAATTCATAAATAGAAATACTTTCTTTTTTGTTAAGAAGTGACATTATAATAAATGATTCGGAGAATTTTAAAATCGTCAAATAAAATTATTAAAATATTTGATCAAACTGTCTAATAAATTATTTATATATTTTTTAAAAAATCGTAATTTTTAGAAATAAAGCTTATAAATTAAGAAAAATTAGCAAAGCTTATATGCATCGAGTTTCACATTAAATTAAAAAAATAATAATAATAAACTTTTAATAACAAATAAATGATAAAAATTTAGAATTTAAAAATTAAAATCATTTATAAAAATAATGAAAAATAATTTCTTGTGTTTTTTTTTCACATCTAAAGTATCATTAATAAGTTCATTTGATGAATGTCATTTTATTGTCAATTTTCGTCACCACTTCATTGTTCCTTCGAACCGATTTAATGAAAAAATACCATCGATTAGCGGGATAGAAATATCCATATGGTAGTGCCGATCAGGGATTAAATATAAATCACGTGTAATTTGGAGGCCTCGTATTCTGCGAAGTGGAAACAACTTCTACTTCCACGCCCCGTGTAATACGACTGTCATCTGTTGGCAGGAAAGGCAATCACTTTCCGCCAACACAAAAGAACTTTGCTTTTTGTAGTATTGTAAGCTGGACCTTGGGGATGTCCCAAAGCGGAGGAAGTACTAATGAAACTATCACGGGCTGGATGAATTAAGTTGAGATTCTAGTACAAATGTGTGACTTTATCAATGAAAGAAATGTTTTATGGAAGTCACGCCATACCCAATGGAATAGCTTTTATGCAGGTTATAATGAATGCTATGAATTCGAAGAGAACTTAACTTAATTTATTATACCACAATAATTTGTCTCAAACTTTGCAGAATAATTTTTTTAACTTAATTACTATATAATTAATTACAATATTTTATTTAAAAATGATTTTTATCAAAGTATGGAACCGTAAAGGGTTAATAACTATAATGGGCGGATTTTGAAGTTGAATAGAGATCAGTGAATATACGGCTATAAAAATAATAGTTTTGTATTCACTGAGTTATTGCCAATATTAATAAAATTTACTCTGAGTATAAAAAAGTAATTTCTTTCTGTATCTGACTAGTGTTGGTGTGAATTTGAAATATTTCTGCAAAAAAATATTTTAAAATAATAATTACTTTTTATTATTTTGAAATATTTCCGTTAATATGCAATATATTAAAGGAAATATTTCAAAATAATAAAAAGCAATTCATGAAAATTTTTTTCCTTTCTAAATTAACTTTAAAGAATAATTATTTTTGTCATTTCTTAATATTGACCAATAATTATAAGTTAAAAATATGCTGTACTTTTGCATATTAACAACAAATAATAAAAACGTACATGAATTTAATATTTTTAACTCGTTTACTGATTGATAAGTACCTTATGTGTAAAAGGTTTCTCATTTATATATTTTTATTTGTATATTCTTATTTTTATGTTCTTACTTGTACGTTTCTGTTATATAAAGTAATATATTCTCTATTTGATACAAAAAGTAATATAAAACAACGTTGTTCAATGTATGTAATTATGCAATGCTTCTAGCTTTTTTAACCTCAAATATAATTGTTGAAATTTTAAGACAATTATAAAAAATGAGTCAGCCAACTGCCTAAAATATAAATGGTTTAAATACTTAAGTTTTAATTCGAAAATACTTTCAAACATTCTTATTTTAATTACAAATTCATTTATAGAAAATGCGACGCTAAAGTATACAAGATATCAAGTTTTTACTTAGAAATTATATACACTACAAATATTGATTATAATTAGAAATGAAACCTTCTATGTAGATGATAGAGACTATAAAATCAACAATAATTATCTTTTCTGTGATTGGCAATATTACATTAAGTATATGCTTTACATATTTTGAGCTACCCCTTGTTCTTAATACATTGTTATGGTCAGTACTCTAAAAAAGTACCAAGAAAATATTTTAAAATACATTTCGATGTTAAGATTGAAATATATTATTGATAAAGTCTTTTTGATACAATAAAAGAAGTTATTAAATTTTTTTCAAAATTACCTTCACATCTTGTAAAAAAGATTATTTTGTTCATTTAATTTTCTTGCTTGAGAAAATTTTTCTATATTCACGACACTTAATCATATTTTGTTAATGTTATTATTATTTTTTTTTTTTTACAAAACTATCGCTTTATTACTGTTATTTGAAGGTAATAATTGTAATAAAACATGATTTTATCGACATCTCATGATTTTTATCGATTAAACAGATAAAAGTACAAAATATATCCTTATCTAAATCAATATTTCTAGATCACAAAAAAAAGCTTTCCATTAATGACTTCAAAATTGAAGAAATTTAATTTTTTTTAAAATAAATTTAAAAAATCACAAGAAAATGGGAAAAATGCTTACCCGTTTCTTACAAGTTTTGAAATTTATGAACAAAGCTGGATTTAATAACTTACAAATAAAGTTTTATCCTTATTTAATAAACAAAAAGAAGAGACATAAAAATTTTTTTTACGTAATTAAAATACATAGAATATTCTGTGCTAGACAGAAAACTCTTAAAAAGAGCTAATTACATTCAAAGAATGATTCCACTTCGAAACTACCATTTACAATGCAACGACAAATTTCTTATAGATATTTTCCCTGTTTTGCTCCATTCCTGCAAATAGATTGAGACGTTGCTCCTTCCCCTATCGAACTGCAAACCCCAGATGTTCTAATAACTTATCACACTCTTTACAATTACTCAAACCAATGCGTAAGCCCCAGTGTCCCTTCCCTTTGTAAATGGGACGGGAATAATTTATTTTAGAATTACCTCAGATCTGGAACTCCAGCTAACCCGTTCGTCTCGCTTAAATCGCACGCCGTTCTAAACCATTAATAAAACTGAACAAAGGGTTAAAATGGCTGCCCTAATGACAGACGACTTAGGCCTTCACCCCTTGTGTTTCCTTTTGTGAGGCATTTGTTACCAGAAATATATTGTCCTTTCTGCTAATTTTGAATCTGGTTTGTTAATACCTTTTAAGCTCTTTTTAAGCCTCATTCCTTTGGCGAAATTAATTTCTACCAAGGGGATATCAGGAAATGAGGAAACTTGTTGAATATTTATGACCCCACAGCATGATTGTCTATATCCAGAAACTAAGCTCAGGTATCTTAAGATGATATGAAATAATTTCCTTGTTCAATTACTCTACTCTCTGTAATTAAAAACAATCATTAAAAAATAGAAATATTAGTGAAATCATTTTTCAGAATATACAGATAAATTTGCCATTATCTTAGAAAAATGACCTTATTGGTTTTATTATATAAACATATTTCTCACATCTATTTTTCATTAAAAATTGAAATTTATAATAGCTTTTTAAAATGCAATTTATATTACTTTCCTGTTGGAAACAACAATGATGTACACAAAACTAAAAAAATATTAGAACTGTTGACTAACGTTATAATTTACTAAGTTGATTTACACAGTTTGTCTTTACTGAAACGCAATTGAATTAGAAACCTGCATAAGTCAAGTTAATGCTAAATACATGAATTTGATTTTTTCTTTAATCTTGACAGCTCAAGTAATCTGTTGAATTTTTTTTTAAATATCAATTTAAATTTTAAAATAAAACTTTACAAAAAAATTTTGATATTTGAAGACATTTTTAAAAATTTTTAATATTTTTATTATAAAAATTTATTTTATAAATATTATTTGATTATTAAAAAACCCTGTAATATGTCATGTTAATAACAATATCCATAGTTAGTTTAAAAAATAAATTCATAAAATTTACATAGTAAAATATTTATTCAATTTTATCAGGAATGTGACTTGAAATACATTAATATAACTTCAAAATTCTTAGAAAGCAGTGGGAGATTGTTATAATTCTTAGAAAGTAAAATAAATATTAGAAATATTAATGTATACAGAAATGGTTCATCATTTCAAAAGATTGTTCATCAATCAAAGTTTTCAGTTGAGAAGTTGGGGTTTCCTACAAGTTATTTGAAATTGATATCATATTGAAACAAAAATCGAAAATCGCTTTCTTCTTAAAAGTTTTCTTAAATATAGTTTTGAATGTAATATGATTTAGTTTTCTAAGAATAAAAAAATTGAGCAAAAAATTATGAAGATAACTTTTTGCTCAATATTTTTATTCTTATGTACTACAAAAAGAAATACTTGAATCCGAAATCCATCATCTAGTGAATATACATTTTATGTATCGTATTCTTCTACATAA
Organism: Latrodectus elegans; assembly: GCA_030067965.1. Classification (NCBI taxonomy): domain Eukaryota; kingdom Metazoa; phylum Arthropoda; class Arachnida; order Araneae; family Theridiidae; genus Latrodectus; species Latrodectus elegans. The sequence goes on along the minus strand of CM057813.1, from coordinate 59,019,225 downwards.
AAGTCAAAATAGGAACTAAAATGATATTAACTTGCAAATATTCATATTCAAGGTTATATACAAAATATTTCGAATACTTTTAAAAGTATATATATATATATATATATATATATATATATATATATATATATATATATATATATATATATATATATATATATATATATATATATATATATATATATATATATATATATATATATATATATATATTGGAAATTAAACTTTGTGGTTTCAAGAATATAAAAGAATTACACTTATTTTCAAACCAAATAAATTTTGGCATCAAAGCAATGAATTCTGTTGAATTTTTTTCTTTTAAGATTTATTAACATTTTCACATTAAATGAAGATTTAAAATTTTGCACGTAAGGTATTTAATAATCTAAGATATTTAAATAGCCCTAAGCAATTATTTTGTTTCTAAAAATAATTATATAAGAGATTTTATTTGAGTGTTGCCAAAAAAAATTTCACAAAAGTAAATAATTACTGATTTAATTAATTCACAAAGATATCCATACAGAGCTGATATTTTATTCTCTAAAAGTGCATTTTCCAGAGAATCAAAATTAACATCATTGCAAATTTTAAGTATTTATATGGTTTATTTATTATAAACCACAAAAAATCTCTTTTCTTTCTTTTACAGTAAAAAAGTCATTTGTTTTTTTCCTTACATTAAGCATACAACGTAATTTTTAAACGTAAAGCAATACTAAACATTTATGCATGTACGGAAAGTTCCTAAACTATCCGTTTCGTTACTTTTTTAACTCGTGACTCTATATCAAATTTAAAATACACTATACAAAATTAGTGTGTTTTAAATTCCTAAGCAAATTTTAGCAAAGAGAAATAAAAATAAGTAAATTTTAGCAAATAGAAATAAAAATAAGTAAATTTTAGCAAAGAGAAATAAAAATAAGTAAATTTTAGCAGAGAGAAATAAAAATAAGTAAATTTTAGCAAAGAGAAATAAAAATAAGTAAATTTTAGCAAAGAGAAATAAAAATAAGTAAATTTTAGCACCGAGAAATAAAAATAAGTAAATTTTAGCAAAGAGAAATAAAAATAAGTAAATTTTATCAAAGAGAAATAAAAATAAGTAAATTTTAGCAAAGAGAAATAAAAATAAGTAAATTTTAGCAAAGAGAAATAAAAATAAGTAAATTTTAGCAAAGAGAAATAAAAATAAGTAAATTTTAGCAAAGAGAAATAAAAATAAGTAAATTTTAGCAAAGAGAAATAAAAATAAGTAAATTTTAGCAAAGAGAAATAAAAATAAGTAAATTTTAGCAATAAGAAATAAAAATAAGTAAATTTTAGCAAAGAGAAATAAAAATAAGTAAATTTAGCAAAGAGAAATAAAAATAAGTAAATTTTAGCAAAGAGAAATATTAATCTTTCTTTCTTTGCTAATGTGTGGAAACGTGTACTAAAAATGTTACGATAAGAAGTTAACTCTCAGAATAAAATATATATAAATGGAGTTAAAAATTTCTTCAATTTTGCAAAAGACGTGAATCTTCAGCTCAATATATAATGATGCGTTTATGATAATACATTCAATACTAATATGTATTTTCAATAATAAAATTCTTTAATTTTCTATTCCACTAGCAATTTTGCAAATATTAAAATAGCTTAATTTGATATGCATTTCAACTTAACTATAACTTGTATTTGTACAGCAAATGTAATTATGTTACAATTAGCCTTTAAATACATGCATTTAATTTTCAATATTGTTGCAAATTATACAATAATTTAATTATAAGAATTTAAAAAGATAATATTGTATGTTCTGTACCAAAACTAATTTTAAAACAATAATATTTTCTGCATAGGTTTTTGTTCTCTGAAATTAGTTTTTGACTTAATAGAGTGCACCATAATTTAAAAAATTATCAGCAATATTTATAAGGTTGTTAAAATGTGAATATATTGCAAAAATTAAAATATTATTATAATATATATATATTTATGCACTGTATCAGCCGGCAAAACTCATTCGTATTAATTTTATAGTCTTCAAATTGTTTACATTTTTCATACGCTTAATTTTCCCTAACAACATTTTTTATTTTCAAAATGGAAATAGCGGATTTAAAAAGAGATTTTATTATTAATTTATCAAGAATATTCCTAACTAATAATAGAAATTAGAACTCACACCTGAACATTTAATATTTTTAACATGATTCCGCTGTTTGATTTAGGTAGTTATTTAATATAAAATATATCAAAAAAACTTTTTCTTCAAATTGTTTACACTAACACTTAATTTACTTGCATTTTCAAGTTAGATATCCTTCTTCTGAGATTTCAGATTTTAAAGAGCTTTCAGAAAATTTTTAACATTGATTGAATTTAATGCTTTAACATTTCGGACATAAGGTACATGGTTTTTCTAAGAACATTTTTTGAAAAATAAGTTTTGCATTTCTATCAAATTGGAAATAAATTAAAAAAAAAAAAAGAAGTTTGATGACATTCAAGCAAATTAAAAAAGTGCCGTAAACCAAAAGAGAGTATTTAAATAAATGCAAATTTTCTCTGCTTCATTAACCAAAAATTACTTAAAGCAACATTTGAAGATTTCTCGCACCTTCTTCCAATTACTCAGTTGCCAGAAAAATGCATTAGTTTGAAAGCTCTCGAAGTGTGAAAAAGTTAAAATTACAAAGACGGGAAGACAGTGCTGAAAAAAAATTATTACTTTACAGCGAAGAACTGTAGGATCTTCTTCGAGTTCTTTCTAAAGCAGGAGTAGCAGTGAGGATAATTAAAATACTAGGATCATTATGCAAATTGCAGAAAGAAAGGGCAATAAAACCCTTCACCTAATCGTCTGCTCGACAAGGGGCATTTATCTCCTCCCCCATTTTCTTCGGAAAAAAAACCCCAGAAAACAATGAATATTCCCCGCTCTTCGGCTCTCACCTACACAAAGCAACAGAAAGCGAAGCTGAGTCATTTTCTGAGTGACCCGTCTGTTCGTTTCAGTCGAAATGAACGTGTAACTGTGCAACGGGGAGAAGGTCTCGACGTGTACCTCTGCTATTATACTTAGTAATGAGCAACATTTCGCCTCAGTTCTGCAAAGGAAATGAAAGGATGAATATTTTTTATGATATGTTTTTCCACTTTTACGATAATCAAATTGAATTAAAAAGTTTTACACCCTAAAACAGTAAGAAGATTCCCTGGCGGTTGATGAAACTCAAATGAAATCGGACTATACATTGATTTAAAAATATTGTCAACGGAGAAAAATTTTATAAATGAGATAAAATGTGTTGAAAATATTTTATTATCTAGCTTAAAAGCTAACGTTCATTTCAATTAAGAATCCTATTGAAATAAATGTAAAATTCAGGAGAAATTTAGATCCGTTATCATAAATTAAATAAGTTAATCATTATAACCAACTTTAATTTTTACGACTAAACATAGAGGTAGTCTTGGTTTCAGTTCTGAGAAGGTACTTAAAACTCTATTTAGATAGATGAGAAAAAATATTACATAAACTAATAGTCATATATATGTTTTACTTTAATTTAAATCTGTTTGAAACCAAAATGAAATGATTAGAAAAGCAAAATGCGAAAACTAAGCACAATCTATTTACATGTAGACAGTGGATTATTACTATATGAACATCATACTAACTATAATTTATATAACCATGCAAACGATTGTCAGTGATTATTTATGGTGAAATGTTAAGGGACATGTGAAAATTGTTTCCAAACATAATCTGGAAAACATATACCAATGATCAACAAACATAACTTTGTTAGGACTGCGAAATCAGCATTGCAAAAAGAAAACACATAACACCTTCAATCTGATTGATCCCTAAATTATTTTTAAATAATATATATATATATATATATAACACATTAGATTGTGTTCCTAAAATCTCATTTAACTAAAATTCTGAAATATATGCAGTATATTGTTAGCCCTGATAAGTTTTATATAAATATAAATACATACATACAATACATTATACATTATATATATATATAATACATTATATATATATATATCTATATATATATATATATATAACTATATATATAACTTATCAGGGCTAACAATATACTGTGAATATATTTCAGAATTTAGTTAAATGAGATTTTAGGAACACAATCTAATGTGTTAAGAAAAAAACGGAATGAGAGGAAAGTAATATTGAAAATATATTTTATATTTGGAATTTAGTATACAACATACTTTTTGTAGATATTTTACTATTATAGATAAAAAATCGATTTTTTACAAAGCGACATTTTCTGAGATACTGAAAAAAGGTTGAAAGGGTTATTTTTCTTTTTTTATTGTTTAAATTAGTATATTTTATTTTAAGGATATTATTGAATAACTATACAGTAGTTTTGTTAGATATTAACCAATAATAATTTCTAACATATTGAACTTTGAAAATATTTAATATATTTAAATTATGAAACAAGTTTTAGTGAATTGATTAGCAGAATAGTTATTGTAATAAAATGTTGATATATTTTTCAGTAAATCTTAAGAGTTATTTTCTATATAAAAATATAAAGTCATGATTTTTAATTTAAATTGGGATAAAAAAATTAGTTTCCGCATTGTAAACCGCATTTATACAGTTCGAATATTCAGAAAATTGAAACGGAACTTATTCTCATCAAAGTAAGCAAATAAAAGTTTCGATGTCTCTTCTTTAGATATTTTTAACGATTAAATTTAGTTCAAATTATAATACATAAAATAAGTATCTAGTTGAAAAGAAATATTATACAAATAATTAAAACAAAAGGAATAAAAATTTTAATAGTAAATTATTTTACATTTAAAAATTATTTCTAAGCTAATTATTGACTTCCAAAAGTTTGAATCGATAAATTTAACGATAACCATGCCTCATGAGAATAATACCATCCTTCAAATATCTTTATACTTTCTGATAGATAGAAATGGCATCATTCAATGTTCGATAGGCATCAAATGGTATCAAGATAAATAGTTAACGATGTGACTTTCAATTTAATACGTTGTAAATTCTATTCCCACCTTGGGTGTGGATGTTTGTAACGGTTCGGAATCCTCTTTAAGCCTTAATTCCCATTCAATTAACTTTAGTGGACGAAACGTGACAGTAGAGATAATGAAAACGATAGAAACTATTATGAGATAGATTTATTAAATGTTTTAATATTTTGGATGGAGAAGGAGTACTTATGAGTTCCTAAAGAAATAACATTATTAGAAGGTGTAATGTTTTTTTACAAAGATCAAAATTATTTCCCAAGAATTACATATTTTAAAATCCTAATTTTTGTAAGATGACTATATGCTCAAAAATCAGTTTAGAATTTTGAACATATAATCCTGTTTACATTTTCTTCTATATTTTAAATTATTTTTGTTCATAATAATGTATATCAAATATGAGACAAAATTTAGAAACTCTGTGTAAATGAAGCTATGTGGTAATTATTATAACATTGCGCTCATAGTTAAAGGAAATATGTTTTAAAACTTTTACCCTCACAATCGCATTTCTAGAGTGTTATCATTTTACGCACGTTTTCTAAACTGAGAAGATTTAGGGACTGAACTTTTCTCCATCAAAATGCATTAACTTAGATTTTTTTTTTTCAAAGGGGGTGTTCTGGAGAATGACAAGGCCTCCGGAGCATCTGAAAATCTTCAAATCGTCTCTCGGTCTTCTTTTACGATCCATCACCCGCATATGATGGTTCTCCACTAGGTTTCCGTTGAAAACAAAGCGGACTTCCACTTTTTATTGCCGCATCAGTTTTGTTCATAAAAATCCCAACTGGGCATGATTTTTACGATATTTTCACTCTTCCTCTGACTCTCTCTGGGCCATAAATATTCTTCTGGTTTTTATCTGCCTCGCAGGGCTCTTTGTTTCAAACCCAGTGGCACTTTATTTCAGTGTTGCGAGCAATTTAATTTTCTGGAATGTTGCTTATTGACCAATGTCTTGGAATGTGGAATGGTGTCAAGGGTGTGATGATACTTCCCAAAGGTGAAGTAAAGCAATTCTAACAAACACAGAAGGATTGATAATTGAATTGAAGAAACAATACTGGCAAAAATTTAAAATGCTAATCATATTTGTAAAGAATGTCAAAGAGAATGCAAAAGAAATTAATCAGTTTTTCTCAAGACAGAATTCGAAAATATTTTAAATATATCTCAGTAAATGTAATCCAAATATATGAATATGATTTTGAATGAAAAGTATAAATCTAATGTTTCTAAAAGCATTGATAAGGTATTTATAGCAATATAAAAATTTATTTATTAAAATGCTTCAATATAAAAGCAACAAAATTTTTAGAATATACACACAATTTATAAAATTGCTAGGCAAATTAAAATCATCTTATTAATTGTTTAAAATAAAAATCTATGATTTTTTACAGAGCAATATTAATTTTTTTAAAGTTTATATATTAATATATATTCAGTAATAAAAATCATAGATACAAAAAAACCTCTAAATGGTCATTTGAATATTAAAATTCTTCAAATTACAAATAATGTATTTTTTTTTAAACTTGGATTCGGCATTTATAGATATTTTTTACTTTAAAAACTTTATTAATGAGTATTATCCAACTTTGTTTTTAAATCTAAAAATGACTGAGAAAATTAAAACAAATTTTATAATTTACAAATATTTAAAAATAAAAAATATATATTTTATTAATTTTTCTTCCTATGTCAAATAACCACGTGGTTTAATCGTGAAATTCTTTGATAATGGATTGGCATGGAATCCTCAGCAGCGCAAAGCGTGATGATTTTCTCCGGGGATGCATAACCCTCTGTTCGAAGTCGCATTAAAAAGACCGTTACTTCGTATAAATGAAGAAGTAGTCATTCAAATCATGCGTCAGCATTTAATTTTCTCCAACCACTCCCCCTTACCGCTATTTTAAATAGCAAGGTTTTGAGTGTGGTGCCGTTTTCGCAATTAACGTACAAGGGGTACATCTCATGAGAGTGAAAAACCTATTAGCGGTGCAAAATTAAACCTTTAAAATAACACACCTCAACAGGTATTAGTTGATTGCATTTAGACTCATCTGGTTATGGGATAAGCACGAAAACAAGCTGATGTAAACAGCCATTTATGGTCAGTCCATGACAAATCAGCGCATTATTCTAATATATGATGGAAATATTGCAACAATATAGATGAACTGAAATAATAAGATAAATTTATTATTTTTGGAAAACAAAAATTAGAAAATCTTCTTCTTTCTTATCCCCTGGTCTGAATCAGACCAGGTCCATGACATTCTTCGTCTTCAAAGAATTGAGGACAGCATCAATTTTTAAAATTGATTAAATAATATTTATTATTATTTAATCAATTTTAAGACATTTATAATTTACTTAAAAACATTTATTTTATGTGTACCAAAAAAATAAATCTCATTCAATTTGAGGGAAATTTATATTATATATTAAATATCAAGAGAAAGATAGGTACAAGTAATTATTAAGTGTTTCACTAAAATGTCAGTTCCTCTAACATATATAGTAGTGCATGGACGAACTGTGCAAGATAGTTCTGCACATAATTGAGTGAAAATATCAAACATTTCAAAATGTTTCAAGCGAACTTTACTTAAATAATAATGATAAAAATTAGTAATTATATAAAACCGTTAGAAGAGTATTTGGTGAGGAATATTTACTTGAATCTATTTATCTTAATGGGAATTTTTTTATTAAATAATTTCTTAATATTGGAAGTGTGTGTTACAATAAATTTTTAAAAATATAACTATACAGTAAATAAATTATCAATATGTTATTCATAAATAAACTAGAAATTTACACAGTGATTTTTATTCGTCAAAATTATTTCAATCAAACTCTCTTTACAATATTTTACATATTGATTAAATTATTATATATATACACGTTTGTGTATTTTTGTATATCAATATTTCATTTGTTTCATACACAAAAATGAATAGATAACTTAAACTGAACTATCACAAACTCTTAAAATAAACCAAAAATGAAGAATGTTAAAACTCTCTTTCTCATATTATGAAAATACTTTTATAAATTTCATTAGCTTTTTATTAACTTCATTAGTTTTTATTTCTATGCATTAAATAAGAGCTGATATGAAATTGTATTTAAAATTATCACTAATTAATAATGTATTTTAATTTATAACATCACTATTGTATTGAATTTTTTAATGTACTGTTATATAAAATATTTTATGGAATTTTATATATTAATTTATTAAAGGCATATATATATGTATTAACTTTTTATAATATAAAAATATTTCTAATACCTACAACTTTCATAATTTTACATTTTAAAAATCAAAACAGTTTACCATAAATTATTTAAAGAATTAATTAATTAATTATCAATTATTTTTGCCATAAACCTTTAAAACAGTGGGAAAAAATGGCGGTCAAATTAGCTTATGCTCATTTTCTAGTAAATGAAAGACTAGTGAAAGTTGCTCACGGTAATTCGAACTATTTACTACAACTCATTTAAAAGCACGATAGACAAAAATGAATTTAGAGAATTCCCATGTCATTGTGTTATATGCCATGCTAACACGTAATATAGTTATTTGCGTGTTTTCAAATGCTTTCCTCTTTCATGACTCTAAAAGAGGGAGGAGATGGCTGCTATGCGGTAATAAATTTTCTATATACTTAGTAGATCTGTGTGTCTGAAATATCATTTATTTTAATACTTAACATAAAGCTTTTATTCATCAGGAACGAAACCATGATAAGCAGATATGTTGTAAAGACAGACTTTCGTGCATTGCCTCAATATCATAATTTAGTAACGAAAAAACACCTTTCTGGACCTTTCATCATCTCTGCTTTAGATAAAATAATACTTTAATGAGTATAAAATCAATATGATTATCAGTAACATTTAAGTAGTGCAACATATGTGCAAATTATATTTTCGAGAAAACGGTTGCAATGAAAAAAAAAAAGCGATTTTTTTTACTACATTCAGAAATGTTTTTATGACTCGAATATTATGTGTGTTTTACACGTTACATTATCGCCCAACTTATCTAGTGGTCAGCATGCTGACTGCGCAGATAAGGAGGTCATGGGTTCGAATCCCGGTTCTGGCATGGATGTATTTTATCTCTCTATCCTGTCTTTGACCTTTCATTATATGAATGGGTTGTGAATGGTTTCCTTCCCTGTACACAGGTACCTATGGCATGTGTGTATTGAGGAAGTTGGATTCCACACCAAATAGGGTTCACCTGGAAAAGCGGAGCAGCGCACCCCATAATGCCAGCCTATCTGGCATACGACAAGAACAACAACACGTTACATGTAACAGTGTATACAGTATGTACATGTTACATGTAACAGTGTATACAGTATGTACATGTTACATGTAACAGTGTATACAGTATGTACATGTTACATGTAACAGTGTATACAGTATGTACATGTTACATGTAACAGTGTAACAGTGTTACATGTATACAGTATTGTGCTAAAATGCGTGAAATACTTTAATATGAACACACAGTAGAAATAAATTTTCTTTTTTCTATTCATACATTTTTCGCCACTCTTTTATTCAATATTACTTATATTTTTTAATAAATTTATTAAATTTAAGTCTTAAAACATGAAAGATTAGATAAATTTATTATTGGACAATTCATCTTTAAAACTTCTTCCCTAAAAATATTTACAAAATAAGGATATCCATGGAGGAAATCAGTTTGAATTTATTGCTTCAAAACTTAAAGTAATAAATTTAAAAATATAGTATTAAAGTATATAATTCTAATGCTTATTACATTCTTATATATAAAATTTTTGTTTCTGTGGGAATATTTCATAATAATATGAATACCATAAAAAATTTTAAATAATAAATATATGCATAAGAATTGATGTCTAAAATAAATTTTTCTCTCACAACTGTTCTGTGAGATTAAGAAAATTCATTAGTTTGTCTAATTCTTCATAAATTAACATTCCGCATAGAGATGTTTGCTCAAAAGATCCAGTTTCTGAGAAAAGACAACCAACTTATAGCTATTTTAATGTTCAGTAAAGATGGGCTTCCGGATCTCACAAGTTCATTAGATAATTTCAATGAACATCTCAACCGTTAAGCCATAAAATGGACAATAAAAGAATTATCTATGCAGCCCAATTTGGGCATCTAATTCATGCATGGATAACTGCAGCTCATGGGGGTACAGGAATAAAATCATAATATCAATGCATTATACAGTTTCTGCATGCTACAAAATACCGTACTTGTTTGTCTTTGTACTGTCGCTTTTGTCATCCGCATTTTATGGTCAAACATAATTTCTTTCCGACGCGCCGTGTAAAATCAATAAGATTTTGTTTTTTATGGTCGTAATAAAACTAATTGTCTCTGAGGGCAAGTCACAGATTTAGAGTATCGTGACTGTTTGTCATAATTTTGACAGGATGGAAAAAATCAGGAATGAAGTGATAAAAATTGTTCGTAAGAGTAACTATTTTATGCTATATTTCGCTCCTATGTGTTACATGCGTGATGTTTTATGACTGTTTATCACTACCTTTGGGAGAGAGCGAAAAGTTTTTTAGTGATTTAAATGACAAGTGACTGATGATAAACAAAGAAATATGGAGTATAAATCAATTTAGAGATTCCGAGTTTCCCATGAATAAATAAATGTTTATGTACCAGAACCAAAAGAAGCGAATGCTGCTAAATAATGAAAGCAGCAGAGTTACCAGCTAATCAATAGCTGCCGTGTTTTGGTAATTTATTTTCTGAAATTATATACCTTGAATTTTTATTCTTAATTATAATGCACAAATACTTTAAAAGATACAGATATTTTTTGTTTTCACGCTATTCTAATTATTATGATTTATAAAAATTTTTACTTTAAACAGTACGGTTTCTAAAACTTTTATAACAATTTAGCAAAGAATTAAAGAATTACGCAGTTTCATTTCCTTTAATTTAGCAATAATTCATATGTGCAATATATGTATGTATATATATATATATATATATATATATATATAGAGAGAGAGAGAGAGAGAGAGAGATTAAACTAATCTAGATTTCTTGCTTTTTTAAAGCTAAAATAGAAAAATAATAAATTTGAATATTATAAATAATTTCATTAAAAATTGCAAATAATACAATTTATTGACATTTTTTTCTCTCCTATTTAAGAGAAAATTGTTAAATATTACAAATAACTGTTGAAGTAATTGAAGTAAATTAGATGTACTTTAACAAATCAAAATTTTATTTATGAAGTGAAAACGAAAAAAAATTCTAAAAGTTAATATTTATTCAGAATTATATGAATAAAAATGAGAAAAATTATATTCGTATCAAATGAATATTATAAGTTAAGCAAGTACGATATATATATATATTTATATATATACACACACATATGTATATATACATATATATATATATATATATATTAATATATATATATATATATATATATATATATATATATATACATACATATATATCTATATATATATATTTATATATATACACACACACATATGTATATATACATATATATATATATATATATATTAATATATATATATATACATAGATATCATACTTTTAATAGAAATTCTTAACTATTCTTACTGTACGTACTGAAACATCCTAATGTAATTTTAAATAAAAGTTCTGATATTGGAGGAAATTAATTCATTAAATTCCAAATGTTTCGGAGAATTTCCTAAAACAATTTTCATATAAACTACTTTGATATCTGAGAAATCAAAAAAGAAAAAAATCATTCTATCAAAAGAATTTTATCTCATTGTAACTGTACTTCAAAAAGTTAGAGTTAATTATGCTTTTTACTTACAAATTATCTTATATATTTTTTATATTCAGTTACATATTTGTAAGAATTGTATAAAGCAGTTTATTTAAATTAAAGTAAATTATGGATGTGTGTGTGAGTGAGTAATGTGTGGGTTTAATAATACAATAAATATCTAAAGTCAATAAATGCATTCACACACATATATATACATATATATATATATTTCCCATTTCTTATTGCAACATTGTTCACTGTCACAAACTAACGTTTATGTATTTTGACTTGGTAATTAAGTTCCCAGGTTTTTTTATTTATTGACTGATTTAGATTTTTTTAAATATTTGTTGTAATGTTTCTTATAATTTAAATTAATTTTGCTCTTTTATATTAAATTTGTCCTTTTATAAGGTGGTTTCAGATCTTACAACATTAATTTAAGTTTTCCAGGAAATTCATTCAGGTTTTGTAATTTCGCAAACAAAATAGATATGTTTCTGGTTACAATTATTTCAGAATCTTAAATTAAGTAAAATCTTATAAATTAAAATAATATTAATATTATACCTATTAAATCACACTTTAAAATTATGGCAGGATTTATGACTTAAAAGTGTGCAGATTTCTTACATTATAATTTTTATGAAATCTTTGAATTACTTTTCCAGTTTAATTTTTGATACATAATTTCAGTTTTTTGGTGCTGTTATAATTAAATTGATTAGATGAAAAAACATTTATACTGTTAACAATTTTCTATTTGTTTAAAATCATTTCAGATGTGTTCAAACTCGCTACGCTATTTGAAATAAACAGTTAAATAGCAGATACATAAATTTTCAATTCTAGAGATGACAAATACTTCACTTAAAAGGCATTACAAATGAAAATATTTTTATAGAATGTTTTTAATTGTTGAAATTTTCAATATTAGAGTAATTTTCTTTTAATAATATCGTTGACTTCCTGTGAATAATAAGCATAAAATATACAGAATCATAAGTGTTTACTGATTCTTAAACTACGCATGCAATGAAAATATAATACTAATAACTTCATAAATGTTTAGTTATTGCTGAAATAAACACAAAAAAACATATTTTTTAATTTTTAAAAATAATTTGCAACATTTCAGAATTAACTAATTATTTATCTTAGAAAAATTTAATTGTGAAATTTTTCAATGAGAAATTTGGGATCGTTTAAAGCATAATTAATTGATAAAAAGAATAAAATTAACAAGCAAAGTTTTTTTTTTATCCTCAAAATCAGTAAAGCAACGTCTTTCTTGTAATGATTTTTAGTAATTTTAGATTTTTCTCACAATTTATAAAAATAATTAATAATTTCATAAGAGGAAAACTATATTAAATAATATCATTTTCCTCAAGCAAGTTTCAATAAAAATATGCGTTTTTATGGAATATTAAGAAATAAACTTTATGTTCGGAATTTATATATAATTTTATTCCCTCAATATCCAAATGTTTTAAAGATATGTATAAAGAATATATTTTCAAAAAGCAGTTAACAAACTCAAATAAAAGAAACATTTTTATAAGGAAAATTATTGAACCATAATATGCTTTAATATGACAACGAAAAATATATTCAACATTTTTATTCATTTATTTAATAATAGGCTTAGTGTGTGTTTAAAAATGAGATTTTTATCAATGTATAAAAATATAAGTATATACAAATTATTCAATTTATAAGATTCCAAATATAAATTAAAAGATGCAGTTAAAGTATAAAAAAATGAAATTAGACTATTTGGCTTTTGATTAAAAAAAGTTATTTTACTGCAAGAGAATGATTTATAAAATAAAATTTTGAAGTGTGTGAACGATTATACTAATTTCTTTTACAAAATATACACAATATATTGTTATAATTAAAAATAATAAATATAATGATTAAAGTCAGTTTATATAAGCACTCAAGGAAATAATATGAAAACTTTATTTGTAAATACATTACATGAAATTTAAATCTTATTGTAAAAAGAAACTTATTGGCATTTCGTATTTTTAAAACAGTTACGTGATTTACATTTGAATAAAATTAAATCTCAATGATTCCTGACAAGAAATTTTATTATTGATCTAAAAATGCTACAGGTTTACTTTAAAATATAAAAAAACTTATATCTGATATTTATTTCTTAATTGTAATTTTATATATATTTTATAAAATATAATTTCTTTTGATTAAATTTTTTTCGTTTTAATTATAATAAATAAAAATTAATTTTTAGGGTAGATTAAGGGTAGAAGAGTAATGTAATCAGCAATTACAGTGATGTTTTTGCATCATTAGGAATAAATTCCTGCTGTATGGTAATTTTTTTATTTTGAATCAATTTTAACTTATCTGTAAGCAATTATCAGACCAATTATCTTGCTAGAACTAATTTAGCTTTATAAAAGTATTACTTGGTAAATAACAATACTAATTGCTTAACTCTAAGTTATCAATAATCAAAAAGTAAATTAATAACTTTTTAACTGATTTCGTAAAAATCGTCTTCAAATCGGTTTCGAAAATTTCATTTTTGATATCATGAATAATTAACTATTTCCAAAGTATATAATTTCATAAAAGTTAAAAAGAAGAAAAGTAATACTCAGAAATTTTTTAATTATATTCTTAAAGCATATTTATGTAGTTTCTCATAAAAGCTAACGGACATAACAAAGTTTCTAGATCAACTCATTAATTGTTATATCCTAAAAACTTATTGATTTTATAATTATTGATTTTATTATTGACATATTGATTTTATAATTATTTTCAAATACCTATTTTCCATAATCATTTTTTAAATTAAGATTTTGTTAACGTTTATTAATTACTCTTATAAGGAAGTTATATTTCAATCTAATATGCTAAAAGAACATCGAAAAAATATACAGGCAACAAAATGTTTTCAGATAAATTCTTTGATAAACTTTATCCATAAATAATTTTTATGACTTTTTTGACCATCATAATTTTCTTATTTATTTTTTGAATTAAAAATAATACGTTTAAATAATAAAATTAAAATAATTATAATAAAATAAAATAATAATAAAATTAAATATGTTAATAATAAAATTATGTTAATAATAAAATTAAAATTAATGCGAATTGTAAGCAATAGCAATTACAAATTAGCTCAAAAATAAAGTAAAACATTAACTCTAATTCATTGGACGATATATCAACGTCACAAACCATATTCATTGTGTAAATAGGATCAAAAACAGATGAGATATGATTATTTAATAATTACAAATGTAGTCGAAAATACATTCAATTGGGAAGAATTTCTAGAGTACAATTTTATTTAAAAGTACTTAATTTCTTAAATGTTAATTTTCGTTGTACATAATTTTAATGGCTTCAATAAAAAGATCCCATTGTTGATTTTATTTGAAACACATCGATATCTGTTTAGATTTTCTAGATTTTATATGACTTAAAGTCTGAATAAGTAAAAATATCGAAACTCAATTTTGTTACATAAAATCGAAAACAAATAATCATTTAACATTTTGAAATCTTATTCCAAATTTCAGAAGAGAGCAAATTTACCCAATATGTCTGAGTGTAATGAATGTCTTTTCAAGTATTTAGTTCTAACTGGGAAAAATGAGGAGAACTAAGAACTTGATGGGAAAAATTAAACTAAATTCTTACATCTTACAATTAATCTGATTCAGGTATGAACCACAAACAAGAAAACTGGTGATTATTGGTTATATAAGCAAAATATGGTTTTCATATATTAATTGTTTAGAACCTCATTCCTTGGGAGAAATCTAAATTCAGAAAAGTAATACTCAACTGGGCTTTACAAGCTTTTATTAAACAAGCTTTTCTTAATTTTATGCAAAATTTATTGTTTATTCATAGTTTCTTAATTCTAGAAATTCTTTTATGTACTGAAACAAAATACTAAGATGATTTTCATTCAACAACACATAAAATGCCAAGATATTTCCTTGCCATAGAGATACCCAAAGTTAAAATTAGTCCTTATTTTAAGTGACTTTTTTAATTATTTTTATAGATTATTCAAACCTGCCAGCCCAAATATGTCTGATCAGAATGAAATTGATCATCATGATGATCAAATTCGAACCCAGAAGAAACCAATTTTCGCATACAATATACTTATAATTGTTTTGAAAATCTAGATATAATCTTATTTGCCTGATATCCGTATTTGACCTTCTTGAAAGTAAGTTTCACGTAATACAATGATGCTGAAAATAGATAAAAAATAGTAATCGAAAAATATGTCACAAAAAAGAAAAAATTAAAAAAAAGCTGAGCTTATTTCCTAGAAGCTTAAAATTATATGTTATAAATATTAAAAAGCATATTTTACTAAACATAAAAATTACCCAGATTTTGCTGTAATTTTTAATTTATGAAATTTCTTTTTATGGTTTGGTATCTATTGTGAAACAAACAGATGCGGAATTTATTGAATATGTTTTCATTTGTTTGTTTAATTTAATCTCTAGTAGATAATATGCTTGAGACTGCTTAGAAACTAATCACAGATAGATAAATGTATTATTTCAAAACAATCATCATGTTGTAAATACTTTTAATTTTGCACCACGCAATATGATTTTAATTCTTATGTCATTTCTATATTTAATATTAACCAAAAAAGTAACCTGAATTAATTAATATGCATGTATACATTTATTCATACATACATAGATAAAAAATTAAAAAAAGGATTTGTATTAAACTAAACACACACTATTTCCCTTATCCTCCGATTGAAGTTCATCGTAACTCTTCCTATGTCATTGATTGGTTGAACGGAAAAAGCCGCGCATGCGTTTTGTCGATTTCCCACGAAGAGAAGTTCACTTCGTTTTGTCTCGAATATTTTCCTGCGGCATGCAACAGGAAACATTCCTCACTGGATCATCCTATATTCATCATTAGATAAAGAGCTAGAAGCAATTTTTTAAAATTAATATGGAAGTTCATTCTCAAGTAATAAAAAACAATGCATCAAATCATTTGCCAACTGTTGATCATATAGTTGACAGTCCATCAGAGAGAAGATTTTGCGAAGTTTGTGGTAGACTTACAGGTACAGTACTTGAATTAAACAAGCTTTTCTTAATTTTCTATTTTTAAAGCCATCCCATTAAACATGTCAATAAACAAATTCTAATAAAGTAAATTTTAATTTTTTCCAGTCAAAAAATCGTTTTTTTTTAAAATATAATTTTTATTATTAGTTTACGCTATCTATATATTTTTCAAATTTTCAATAGTTTATAAAATAGTATTTATTCATCCATCAAGTTCAAATACATTTTCTATAAACTTATAGTAGATGATATTTGATATTAATGCAATTTTTTAAAATATATATATGTATTAATTTATATTAATTAAATTTTATTACTTAGTTTTAGTTTTATCTGGGAGAAAAAACATTTTTCTTTTAATTTATGACCTAAGTAGGAATTCACTTTAATAAAATTGTTTATATATTACTTATGTGTATGTATGCATTAAGTTTTATTTCCATTTCCCTCATCTTTTTTCATTGCTTATTTGCAAGCTAAGCAATATATTTCACCACAAATTAATTTACCATTTAAATGTTTTTTATTGAATGTATAATAATCAATTAAAAATTTTCTTGAGTAAATGATATTTTTTATAAAAAAAGCTAATGTTTAAAATTAAAAAAAATGAAATAATTTATTTTTTAAGAGTTTATGTTTTAAAAAGATATCAGTTTCTGATTACTAAGTGAAAACATTACAATGTTTGTTTTTATTCTTTAATTAGTAATTGTTTTTCATAAAATATATTAGATTTATATTAGCATACAAAATTGAGAAACAACAGTTTTATTTTTAATTCTTTAAAATGTTAATATAATTTCTTTCCACCATGATATTTATTTCTAAAAAAATTGCTAAAATTGGTTTAAAAAATTTAGGATACATATACTAATTAACATTTATAAATGATTACTACAGTTGTTTCTATTAATAAAGGATATTAATTTAAGTATCATCCAAAAATTATGATATCTCGAAAACCTTGTATGTATTTTATAAACAATTAGAAATTCAATAATTTCATCTTATATTGGATAACCTCATTAATTCAAATTGTAGATTGAAACAGAATGCTGATAAATAAAGTAATTATTGTAATACGAAAAGATTAGATTTTCTGAATTAAGGGAGAGATACATTTTCAATATTTAATATTAAAAATGAATTATGATATTATGTTATTTTTGGATCAATTAAACTTTTAAATTTATTTGAAAAGTGTCAGGTTATAAAATATAATCAAAAAATATATATGAATATTTCCTTGCAAATCATTCAGATAATTTATTCAAATGGATTTCATTATTTAATAATGCTCTTTAAAGATTTTCTAAGTTATAAGAATGTATGATATATTGAACCAAAAACGTTTTTGAATTATTGGATTTAAAAAATTTTTTCTTCTCTATGGTAACAGTTTTGAACATATATTTCTAATCTATGGAAAATTTGTAACTTAAAGTACAGTTTTAAATCGTTTTCCATAATTTATTGATTTGCTTAGTTTTTCTCAATCTGCCTTTCTAATTTATTTAATTATCTTACTGATATAGCAGATATTTATTTACTTATGTTTAATAGGTAATGTAATTGTGGAACCACAACATTCAGCAAGATTCAATGCAATGCATGCCTCTACGATGGTTGAAGCTGATTCACGGGACCATAAAAATGTACATTTGCCAGACATTGTTCTCAGTTGTTCTCAGCCTTCTGCGATTCTCCCCAAAATTTCACCAAAAGACTGTGGAAGATTCCTCGCTGCAGCATCAAACCACTTTGAATTCAACAGAAATATAGCAAAAGTAAGACATATATTTCTATTTGATAATTGAAATATATATTAAATCAAATTTTTAACTTTAACTTGATTTTCAAGAATTAAGAAATAGGTAGAAAGCTTGTATAAAGGATATTTTTCATATAATGCTGCACATGCACATATGTATCATGCAACAGTATACATGTGACAATGATTTAAACAATTTTATCAAATGTGTTAAAATAGTTAATAAACTATGTATACTAATGAAAAGAAGTTAAAACAAAAGTTTGATTTGTGTATTGAGATACAGAAGTTTACATTTCGCTTTCCCAAAGATGGATCTGGGTTCGAATCCTGGTAAGAATGATATAAATGTTGATTAGCAAATAGCAATGATTAAAATCAAGCCTAAGTTGATCTGAAAGCTGAATGGTGTTTCTCCTACCCACACACACTGATCTTCGGTTTAAGAATTCGAGGGTTTGACTCTCATAACAGGCTTGGATGTAGAGATGTTATTTGTGGTGGTTTGAGAACCACTTTAAAATGTAAGTCATAGTCTAATTAACTCTCGCACGCAACAAATGACCTTTAGAAATAAAACCAATCATCGATAAATTATTTAATGACGATTAAATTAGGTATAAAACTTATTCGGATATCTTTTTTTTACTGTGAAAATCCTGTAAAATTAAAACAGGTAGCAAAAGTTTTCATGATATAATAAGCTGAAATTTCTTAAAACTAAATATTAAAGTCATATGCTTAAATTAAATTCTGATTTATTTTATAGAAGAAAAGAATTTGTGCAAACGTTTAGAAATAAGAATTTATCAGAGAAGCTTTTATGTATAGTATCTAAAATCAAATTATACATCAGAATTAATTGAAAAAAATATGCTGGAGATAAAATAATTAAAAACAAATAACAACATTTTGATACTAAAGAAATGCTATTGATTTCGTCTAATGCATTTTCTAACGAAGAATATTAAAGCTTCACTCGTATAAATAATGTGTATCAAGTTATAGTAATTTTTAAGTTTTTTTTTTCAGGATATTTAGATTTTTAAATTATTTTATAAAAGGAAGCTAAAATATAAATAATAAATACATTATAAAAAAATGAAGAAAATATTTCAGTAATAAAAACCAAAACAGAAACTTGGAGAAATCCATGAAAATTTATTTCTAAAATAATTATTCTATAACTTGTTTAATATCTTTTTCAAGTAATTAATTCTGCAATGTAAAAAATGTAGTCTGGTTGAATTCAAATAAGTACATAAAAAATTTATACAATTGAATTATGCATTCTTATACGTAAAATACGTACAATTGATGTAAAAAAAAATATTTTGCCTTAAAAAATTAATTAAATAGATATTTATAGCTTTTATGACAACATTTCATTATATGACTAAATATGATAAAAATATTTTTTTATACTCGATATGCTATATTTAATGGTTTCCATTCTGACCGCCCGGTCTAGTGGTCAGAAAAAAAAAGTTTTCATTTACAAATATTGTATTTTCAAATAGCAATTCAATATTCTTATTAAATAAAAATTTAATTTCTGCTTCTTATTTAAAGGTTTTGAAAATAAACCTAGCTGTTTTCATTTATGATTTATCATATTATAAATACATTTTCGACATTAACTATGAAATATTTCATTTCTAATCATCATTACTGTAGTTATCACATTCTAAATATATAATAAAAGTATTAAAAAGGGTCATGTGAATGTGATATTGACTATTTATTATACAAATAATACACATTAATAATTTTTTTCTTAATTTTGTGTATATTTGTGTAATAAAACTTTACCACTCAATTACAATTAAAGTTCGCTTGACTGTAATAAAATTTCTTAATTCTGAATTTTTTTATAATAACAATAATCTGATACACTAAATATGAAAATATTTATTTAATGAAAATTTATATTTGAATCAAGTATTCAAACACTATTTTAAATTTTGTCATAACTCATTAAATTGTCCTGACTATTCAAATTACCAATTTTATTTTCATAGTTAAAATAAAGAACAAAATAAAAGCAAGCAAAAAAATAGTAATTTGTTCTTAAATAAAATAATGTTCTAATTTTCTAATTTACAAATATTGTTTAAATTTTAAACTGCAAATATAAGAAATATTTGGTTTTAATAAAAGAATATAAAACGAACGAGTTTCAAATTAAAGTTTAAAGAAATTAAATCAAAATTTACTAATTTTTCTGATTTTTGCTATTTAATATAATACGTTTAAAAAAGTGATTGATGAATTTCAAGTAAAAAATAATATTATCCTTTAGATTGTGTATTGAACTTTTCAAGGATTTTAACCATTTTACTCAATGTACAAATGCAATTTTCATTATACAAAAATGTAATGTTTGGGACTGTTGTATTTGCATAAATAAATATAAAAGAGAACTTTAATGAACTTTAAAATTTAAAATAAGTTTTTCATAAAAGTTGACGTTTTTTTATGAAGCTAAAATTTTTTTCATTTTTATTCTATTAATTTACTAAGCATTGTAATAAAAATTACTATAATTTACTATAATAAAAATATACAATGATAATATTTAATATTTTGTTTTGATTCCTGCAGATAAAAAACAGTAAAAATTTAATAATTAAAAAGCTGTGAACTGATTTATTTCAAAAGAAATATAAAATGATCAAAAAATAAATGCATCTGAAACTTTATGAAATTAGAAGTTGAAAATTTCATAACTGGTTCAGTCCACCCCCCCTCTAATAACATTTTTTTTTATGTAGACACTTTTCTACATTTCTTTTAAAATGTTTTTAGGACTTTTATAAAAATTTCTTGTCATTCCCATTAAAGTGACTTCAAAATTTAACTTTTGTTTAAAGTTCTTGAATATTTTGGTACATTCAAATCTAGGATCAAATAAATAAAAAAAGTTATGAAATCTGTTGAGAAGAAGCGGCTATTTAATTACTTTCTGCTATCAAGCTTATAAATTTTTATAAAATTTTTATTCTTTGCGATATACCCCCGAATCTTTTGCGGATTTTTAACTTGAAAATTTAATTGTTTTACAGCATGATTTAAAAATAAATAGTATTTATGATCTGCAGTAATTTAATAAGTGTGCAAGGCACAAAACACTTTTGTGGCTCTCTTAACTTGACTCCATTTTCCCAAATTATTTACCAAAAGTAATAGTTTTTTTGATCTTTTTTAACCGCTTTATTGTTGTACCGAGAATGCAGCTGAATAAAAAAAGAAGAAAAGTTAGAGTACACGTGCTACCTGTTAAATGTTCCCCAAGCGTTCATAAAGTCCGTGTTCCTTTCGCAATCCCATGATGCAACGCGTGCTACAATTCCATACTACCAAGCAGGGGGTATAACATATTTTTGTGTCAAATTAGAAATGAAGGTTGGGGAGCACGTCAGTGGTGAGAAAATCTCACATCGTGGTTTGCGACCCATTATGTTTGGTTGAAGAATTCAAATGTGTCAACTTTACCCCACCAGTTTTTTTCCCCATCAATTTGTGCTATATTTACGTACTCTGGAAGTACAATTATTAATCGAGATTTGATTCATGCGTATGATTCGCTGTTCAATTTTAACAACTCACTTACTGAAATTTTGCCTCCTTTTTCCATTTTTTTTAACATTTTGCTTTTACTTGCTCTAGAACTCATTTTATTGTTTACTTGCACAATTTTGTTAAGTGTTACCGTGGGAAATTCTTATTTTTAATAGTTGTTATTATCAAGAATATTACTATAAGAGTTCAGAAGTTTAAAAATAAATTTTTTGCAGCTGGATGCGTAATTGTAAAAATTTTTAAGTCCAAAATGAGGGGAAATAATTCCCACGGTGTTTTACTCCAAAAAAATCATCATATCAAGAAAAAAGAAATATTTATATAATATTACATAGGAAGATTCTTGTTTGCCAAATGTCTAGTAAAAAATATAATTTAAATTATATTTTGTGGTTTTAATTCAATTAAATTGGTTAACATTAAATTTGCTTATTTTTATTACTATTTGAATCAAGAAATTTCCGTATTATTTTTCTTAAATTATGTAAATGTAACTGTTTTATTGGAAGAGACACAGATATAATTTAAAACTAAAAAATTGTATACCATTAACACAAATATAAAAATTTTAATTTGTTTTTCAAATTCATTTTTTATTATCTAATAAATACCTTTGGAATCATTGTAATTCGATTTATTTTTAAAACTGATCATAAAAATAAAAAAGTACCCATTGATCCTTACAACATTTATATGTTTAGATATATTTTTCAGTATACTTTCTCAATGACCATTACGATTAAATAAATAAATCCTAGTGTTAACTTTTTTTTTCAAAAAATTATTTTAATATGTAAGATAAACACTTAGGATTCAGAAAGTTTAATAAATTTCTTATTTTTCTTATAATGCTTTCTAAACATTTTATACGGTCCGTAAATATACTGAATATTTATTATTTATGGTACTGTAAGAAAACAGGAGACAAAAATAGCATATATTGGCAATATTAATTCAAAATAAAAGAAATGGAGTTTTAGTTTTATACTCTTTCATTTTAAAATGCAATGCAATTGTATACTTCGAAAATCTATAATACTTAACTTATCTTTTCAGTTTTTAATAATATTTTTGGATTTGTTTAGAAATATTTGTTTAATTTTTCACAATAACATTTCCGTTTTAATTTTCTCAACCTTAAAATTAATAATTCAAATAATTCATCTTTGAAAGGTATTCTTATGTTTTATAGTCTTAAAGCATAATCAATTCCATGTCATTGGAATGTAACTCATACTGGGAATCTCCCTCAACATTAAGTCGTTTCATAATATTATTCATTAATAAATATAAATTACTATATTCTGTCAATCTTTGGTTAATTCATTTTACTGCCAAAACGAAATATAAAATAATATTTCTCAAAAAAGAATTTCTTAATGGTGGCAATGCTGTGAACTAAGAGATAATCAATGAATTTCTGTATTATCTATTATGTATGTATTGTAGAGTACTGAACTCGCTAGGAATGAAACAATTCTTCCTAATTTAGTGTCGAATTAAAGCTTGTTAAAAAGGCATACACGCATTATTGTTATAACTTAAAAATTCTATTCTTTATTTAAGCGGATATGTTTTATATGTTAAGTTTAAACATCTCTAATTATATCAATTAAATTTAGTTGCAACAAATAAACGATGGTTTTACCTTGGTTTGTTATGAATGTCATTTTATTTAGTCTATAGATTTTCAAATAAAGGAATTGAAATAATCTAAAACAAAGCCGTTATAATGACTTCGCATGTGTATAAAATTTTGATAGTTATATGTAGTATAATATGTTTTATTGATTATTATGTATTGCGATGATAAATTTGTGTACAATATTCAATTTCAAGATGTTTTTAAATAAATTGCTTATTTGAATGGATTTTATGTCATATTTTTCTGATAGATAAATTTGTTTAATTTAATATACATAGTTCATTTATTGTTGCAAAACTAATCCTGCAAATGATAAAATGATTAAAAATTCCAATTCTGAAATTAAAATCTCATTTATATTGTTACATAAATTGTCAAAACATGAGCAAAATATTTGAGTAAAATATATTACATGACGAGAAATAAATAATTATAGTTCATGCGAATGAAAAAGATATCGAAAATATTTTTATGACATAAATTTTACATATTTTTAAACCCAGTTGTTTTCTTTTCTGTTTCAGAAACTTATTTTAAAATATTATGTTATATTTCTATTAAATTACAAGTGAATTTCTTCTAACTAATTCAATTAATAATTACCATAAGACAATCACTTCATCCAATTACTACTGCAACTATCTTAGAGAAAGATTAACGTTGGTTACATTAAAAAAATTTTAAAGCTGTCATTAAAATTACTATTGTTAATTACTGAAGCATGCAATCGCTTTAAAGTTTTGAGAGTTGAAAGAAAATTTCGAAGCATTTTTCCTTTTATTCATTGAGTTTATATAATGACATCATATATATAAAAAAGCTTTATTATGTGTTTTCAATGTGTGTGTGTAATTGCACACACACACA
Source organism: Latrodectus elegans (assembly GCA_030067965.1). Lineage (NCBI taxonomy): Eukaryota > Metazoa > Arthropoda > Arachnida > Araneae > Theridiidae > Latrodectus > Latrodectus elegans. The sequence continues at coordinate 58,994,347 of CM057813.1, read as the reverse complement.
CACACACACACACACACACACACACACACACACACACACACACACATTTAATTTTTAATAATTATTATAATGAATTCCATATAAAATTTTAATCCATTATCTACATGACTGAGTAATCTACATGAAATGGAATTAAGATGATTAAAAGTTTTCTTCCCATCCCCTATGCAGTTTGAAACTGAAGTTCTCAAACTTTGCTAGACCTCTTTATTTTATTTGTTAAATGGTATCCTTCTCAACAAAATATGTATTCAATAAGATATTTATCATTCGTTTACTTAAAGTCTTATTCTTTAAATCCGTAAATTAGCGCTGCAAGGGAAATCCCTTTCCCTCCCTCCAAAGTGGAAAATATCAGAAGTGGACAGTGACCGTTGCTGACGCATCACAAATCACGCACTAATCTGGACTTTTCTGTCGAGCATCTTTCGAGATGAGATGCGGGGGAGATGTGCGACATCCGGTCACTCGATGTCGAAGGAAGCTGAAGATGGATAAGGAGTAAAAGGGCTACTGGCGCCATCGAGACATGTTCTATTTGAATAGTAATGAGGATGTAGGGCGAGGGACCCTTAATGACTGATGAATGATTTGGGCTTCGGTGCGTCTGGAGATGAATTGTTTTAAAACTACCAAAGGGCAGCAAAAGTTAAAGGACGGTCCGGCAGAATGGTCAGCAGGTTTGGTTCCCCCTCCTCACCTGCTTTTAAGGCGGGACAAACAATAAATCTTCCCGTTTCTACGCAAAGGAAAGGGTGCTTCCATTCATTTCCAATTGATTAATTTATACTTTACGATGAAAGTTACGCTAAAGATAGGCCAGAGTCATCACTCAAAGGGAGAGGTCTTTTATGCATTCACATTTTCGGAGGGAAAATAAGCTTGTTGAAAATCGAGTTGAAAACTATGAAACTCTAGAAATAGGTGTTTGGTGTTGACTTGTGAAGATTTTTCATTGATCAAATTTGAGTGATTTATAGACTTACACATTGAGTTACAGTAAATTTATTTGAACTCTGTATTTCATTATGTACGAAGACTTATTTTATAACAATCAACTAAATGTATTAGAAAATTCTCAAAACCTAAATTGGCTCTTTTAATTTAACTGTGACGAAAATATATTTTAAATTTATATATTCTTTCATAGTTTTCTAAATAAATCTGTAATTACACAAGCGAGAAAATTAAAACTGATTATTCGAGCCAATAACTGAAACCAGTTACATTAAAAGTAAATGCACTCTTGCGAATGATGTTTTTGCATGAATTTTGTCATGCTGAACATAATAAAGTATTAAATTAATCAGTTTGTAAAATTCTTAGAAGTAAACAAGATAAATATTCCTTATATTACTTACTATCTTTGTTAAACAAATAACATGACAGATAACATATTTTTCATTATTTGTTTATGATAGTATTTTTATTAAAAATAAATACATCATTCGTTATAAGCTATTTGAACAAATGCTTCTTTATATATATATATATGTGTGTGTGTGTGTGTGTGTGTGTGTGTGCTTTCACTCTTAAAGAGACGTATTGATATAATCATATTTTAATCCCCTTCCTTTTTTTTATGAAATACTACATAACGTACTCTGATTCAACAAGAAAACGGATTATTCAACTTCAAAGCGTTCCGCTGAGTTTGATGGAAACAAAAGAATAGCCCCTCTTTTGCAAACCCTAAAATAAAAATAAGAGTAGTTTTTAAATAAGGGGAAGGAGGTCAAAATCAATCGCTTGCAAGCGCAGTGCTCAAGTATTACTCCTCCGAAACCGGAAATTTGAAACCGGGAAGGCTTTTTAAAACATTTTGTCGCTCCAGTCCATTTGATTCTGCTAATGCGGAGATCCATTTTAAATGTGGGCACGGTAATTAAATCCCCTGCTCTTCCAAGCGGCATCCTTCGAGCTAAAATGGTTTCAGTCATGTAGTCGCTCGTATGGTGCGATCGTGCAATAAGGTGACTGCATGAAACAATGGTAAATCAACAGCAAGAAAAGTGTTTTCCCCCCTTAAGTAAGCTATATTTTGAAAAAAAAATACATTAATTTTTTGCTGATTTAAAGTTTACAATTAATGAATGAAATCTCTATGTTTAGAATACATATTGGGGTCAATACCAAATTCATCTATCGAAAATGAAATTTATTCAAACAATCTTACTTAGTTCTTTGCTGTAGTGTACAATGATCAAAATATTTTATATAATTTAATCATTTTATAAATTTGATATATTTAACAACGCATTTTAATCAATTTCATTCATCCAGAATTAACGTTTGTTTAAAATATATAATTTCTTTTACGAATGATTGCATTTTTATTTTCTGATTTCACTTTCTCATAATCCCTACATACCTTTCACATTTTAACTGTTTTTTTAATAATTGATAAAAAATGTCGTATGACCTAAATGATTGTTTTTTACTTTGTAAGAAAACAAGAAATTACATTTCTTATTCGTATGAAACCTCACCATAGGCCACTTTCATTCTGAACTAGGTTCGACAAGCAATTTCGAGAAAGTCTAACCCTTTAAACCCAATCTAGAATGCAATCAGGGTGGCATAATTAATGGAGCTTTAAAAAGAAATGTTGGTCTCAAGCGGAAGCGGGAGTTTTAAAGACAATTGTCTTACTATTTTTTGCAATTTTTAGAAGCTACTAATGTTTTTAATAATCAATGTATGTTTTTAATTACAGTCAACTTATGTTTTTAATAATCAATGTAATATTATATTTTTATTTCGAAGATAACACATCTAATATAACATAGGGTTACAAATGAACTTGTATCTTATAAAGGGGAAAATAATACTAATTTAAAGATTTAAAAATGTCTTGTTTTTTATGATACCAATAATGTCTAAATAAGAAAGCAGTTTTGAAATTGCTTAAAAATTCTCAGGCGAATATTATATATATTTTTCGCTAATAATAAAACATAATGAAATAGGAAATTACATCTCGTTCAAAATAATCAGCATGTAATTAATTAACAAGATTCCGCTTCTTAAAAAACATTTTTGTTTAATTTTTAGAAAGCTCGTGTTTCACTTAGATTTAATAAATACATAAAAATAAAATTAGTATTAGTGAAAATAGGAAAAAAATTCTATCTGTAATTGAATTAATGTTATAAACTAACATATTTTTTAATTTTAAAAGTATTGTGTAAAAAGCAATAAATATGTAAAAATATAATGTGATAATATAGTTATATAATTTCGATTCCATAAAACTAACTTTGATAGCAATAAATTATTCAAATAATAATTTTCTTTAAACATTTTAATTTATATATAAACGCTCCTTATAATTTTTATTAACTCCATTCATGTAGGTAAATATCGTTTAATTAAATTATGTTTCTTCTTTGTGCACATTTATAGTCAAATATATATGAAAAATTCTAATAAAATGTGTATTAATTTAGTATTTTTCATGTATTTATAATATATATTAAAATATTTTATATTGTGAAAGTTGCTCTTAAGAAAATCCCTAATAAAACTTAATTTTAAATACTATATTTTATGACAGCATTCCTGCAAACAATGTAAACATAAGTCTTAATTTTTTGATTAGCGAGGATAAATATATTAATTTTATATCCATATTAAATAATTTTGAATATTATGATAATATAATATAAATTTTTGAATGAATAATTCATATGATTCTCATTCATACTTTTAAAATATAAGAAGCCTTTTAAAATTTGAGATTTGAAATGAGGATTACATGAATTCAACTATATAAATAGATGGAACTCACACATTGCATATGATATTAGTTAGAAATGTCTGATAGTAATTTTATAAAGAGAATTTTATTATTTGAATAATAATTAATAAAAATTTTAGAATCAAAATACGTATTATATGTGTTTCACCGTTATATGGTTTTATCAGTAATTTCAGAAGCTAGATTTATACAATAAGAATTATATAACTTAAATTTCCTTTAAATAATTGTCATCATAAATAATTGTTGTGTGTGTCTGACTTATATAACTTCCTTAATAAATACTAAGAATTTAAAGGATTGAAAATAAAAGTATAAATGAGTTTAACCATTTGCAAATCCAATATGAAATTTATAAGGGTCTTGATAATATTAACGATCAACTATAAATTTTACACGAATCCAATCTGTACGATATTTATCATAAAAAATTTATATATTATAAATAATCCTACTCTTGTTTTTAAATTGTTTATATTACAATAATTATTAATTTTGTTATAATGATGATTAATTTAAAAGTGACATTTTAAGAAAATAAAGTTTGTTCTACATTTGTTAAATCAAATTTACTTAATATAGCTGAAAAAAATTATTTAAAACAATCAAAATCTTAATCACCAAATTAAGTTTAGTTAATATTTTTATAAATAAAAATAATTTTTGGATATAAGGATTTAATTAATCGTTATTTGCTAATTTTACATAAAATAAAACTAATTTCTCTGTGGAAACCAAGTTAAATATACTTAAGTTTTCTTATTATATACTATTATATCATAGAATTACATTTGCAATCATTATTTTTAAGTATTGCTTTCTGTTCAAAGAAACAAAATTGAAATGGTATAGATGAAGTAAAAATATATTCTCAAATAACTTTAAAGTATTCTTAAAATATTTTATCACTGAAAGGTTTACTACTTGTATAATTTTATCCACTGCCGAATTTCATTCTTTCTTTGATTGTATCCCACTTTAATGTTAAGTTTTACTGGTTGTGTTTAAATAATAAAAGTAATATGATGATACAATTTCTTTAGGCTCTTTTCCGCATTCTAATGTTTAATCTTACAAAATAAATTTATATAATAATTGTTTTATAACTTAATAAGTATAATAGTAGATTTCAGTTTCAAAAATGTAGCTAAATGCAGTGACCAAGCTAAATCATAAAATGTGGTGAAAACTTTCATTTCAGCAAATGAAAAAAAAAATTATCCGTCATTATTCTTACTTCTCTTCAAATTTATTTATGTAAAACATGTTGTTCAAATTTTAAAATGCATAATTTATTCAGAAAACTGTCCGCTTAACGAAATAATAATTTATTATTATGAAGCATGTGGATTGATTTGTTTTGTTTGATTCATAATGTCCGATTAAAAGAGCTCCTTTATTCTCTTCAGAAAGTAAGATGAATGCATTCATCTAAATAAAAAGGCAAACAAATTTATAAAAAACAAGAAGCTTCCTAGTCATCTTCATTTATCATCCTACCAGAAAAAGAATAGAGATTCCCTTTGCCCGCGAAAATAATGTTTCATAGAAACGCTTCGAGAAAGAAGATGTTTGATTGCCTCATAAAGATAATGCTCCAGTTTTCCAGCAACTCTTTTCTCCGATCCTTTCATTTGCAACTCCAGGGATCTACTCTCTCTTACCACCACTTCAGCAATCCCCCTTTCCTTTTCTTCGGAAGCCGGAAGTACGAAACCGGAAGCGAATGCAAGCTCCTCCACTTGTGGCGGTAAAGGATTGAAGAGCGAAGTTCTTTGATTAATGCCGGCAATTTGCAGGGTGCCTGTTGTGGCCCTGGAATGTTCGCCTTGTTATGAGACTTGCATTTTAAATGGCACTGCTGAGTCCCCGCACGGTTTCTTCTCTCGCAGTTGGTTGGATTATTGAGGAGTCGCTCAGACTTTTCCGCCCGAAGGAAATCGTTAGATTATATGAGACCAGATTTGGAGGGAAAGATTTGATTACAGGTTCCCACAAGTCTGTCCTATATTTCCCTTACATTTTCACAGATTCGCTTACAATTTTCTCCCTAAAAGGCTGAAACGCCATTACATTTCTTTTCCTGCATTTCTTGAATTTTGTATAAATTATACGAAATTTATATAACTGTCGTTTAAATTACAGAAAAGCTATTTTTCTGAATGCACTTTCCAAAAGGTTAAAGTCAACTATATCTTTGCTGTAGAGGAGTACATTATAATTATATGCAATAAAAAAATCAAATGTACCTGAGTAATTTTGATGAATCGTCAAATTAAATATACAAAATAAAAAATGTCATATATAAAACTTATTATTAACATTTCTCATTAATGTATCTTTTAATAAAAATGTTAATTTCAAAACTTCATTAAATACCAAATAAATATAATATAGAAAATTATAAATTATACAAGAATAATTTTCTTTCACTAGGTAAATTAGAATGTAATGAAGATTTTTTTTCAATTTTTTACTAAAATAATATTTTATATATTCATGTGCAAATACTTTTATAAATATAAAAAGGTATCTCTTAAAATAACCTATTTCATAAGCTCACTTGAATAACTTTTTCATGTATGTTTGTCAAAAGTTTAAGAAAGATTCTTTTGAGATAAAAAAAAAAAAATTGAAACATGGAAGAAAAATGTGGAAAACCAGCTGCTTTCATTTATGAAGACAGACACGGAAACATTGCTAATGTTTATAAATGAAAAATCTGAAGTATCATGTGTGAATAAAATAATCGACAAGTAATTAAATTTTTTAAATGTTATTTGCAACTTTAAAAATAAACTTCTTTTATTTTATAACATTTCCGAAACTATTAATTTAAATAAATTGCTAAATGTACCCGCTTCGCGACAGCGAACATTTATTTAAATCTATTTCAGTGAATTTAAGGTTGACATCTGAATACCACATGCTTATTTAGTTCAGATTTTACTAAGTGAAAATGTATACATATGTTTATCAGATCATATTCTTTTCACAGTATTTTTATTTGGAAAAAACATGTAAATTACATCATTTTTTTTTTCATGGGATACAGAAATAAATAAAAATTCAAACAATTAAAAAATCTGTTCCTGACTTATTGAAGTTTCGGTTTAAACGTGAAAATGTGAAGTTTTATAATACATTAAAGTTTGAACATTGCAAAGTAAGTTTTAAATTTAATTATGAACTTTAAAAGGCAAACTTTAAGTTATAATACAGTTAAATGAGAAATAGAACTTACATTAGTTCCTTTTTCTATACGCCATATCAAAAATAGCCAAAATATAAATAAGAAGAAAAATTCCTGTGAATAAAGTTTCGGTTTAACGTAAAAATAGTTGAAGTTCTACAACTTAACACATAAAAGTGTATACATTACAAAATTATTTAATTAGCATAATCTGAAAATGACGTTTTACACAATGAAATGAAATTTCACTGATAGCTTAGGTAAAATCAAATCGAATGAGATGTAGAATATTTGAAAATTTCCTTTATTTGGCAAGTTATTAAGTATCAATTGTTGAGATTCTTTTTATCCAGGTCTTAATGTGCTCCCGATTAACGACATATTGGTGAAAGCGAAAATATGTTCGTGGCAAAAAGTAAATGCGGTATTTTTGAAAAAAAAAATCAAGAAATAAAGAGTAAATATCGTTATTTATTTTTTTTAAAGATAAGTTTGAAAATGTAATAAAAGGGATACGAGGCAATAAATATTTTTCTCGATTCTTTATAATACTTTTTCTCTACTCTTTATTTTTTCTTCCCTTCCATTAAGTTACACATTGATGATAATTTTAAACTCAGGAAAAAGACAAAAATAACCAAAAATGTTTTTATTGGAGTGAGAAGAGTTAAGGAGAGGAGTGTTACATTGTCTTTAATTAAACAACATTGCAGTGTAAGCAACTTTACAAGAAATTCACATCAGCTTTAATTAAGTCTGAAATTAATTACAATAATAATTTCATAATCGAAATTTTGTATTTTCAATTAAATTAGTATCAGTTTTCATTTTAAATTAATCAAAAAATTATTTGTTGAAATAAGTGTCACTCTATTCTGTGCAACCGTTTTCTATTACATCTCTGAAAAATGTTCGGTAGATAATAAAATGAAAATTTTGTTAACCTAGATGGAGACATATGTAATGGCATAATACATTAAATGATTCTATGAGTTCATTGGAATTTTTAATAAAATATTTTCAAAATAGTTAAATTAGGCTGCTTTGAAAAATTAAAAAAAATTAGATAAATTATGCTTTGTATTTTAACGACTTAATTTATTTTAATCTTTGTACATTTGTTTCACAACGGTCTTTATTTGGACTCAAGGACGGGGTTATAGATTAGGATTTACAGTTTAAAGTGAATTCTGAGCTACTACAAGCACCCAAGTCCCCATGCTTCAGTTTTGAATTCACGAACTATTGAGCTGAGCGTTAGAGAGCTAACTCTTTTGCTGTAGTCTCAGCATTCATTTGGCATCATATCAATGTTGACATTGAAATCTATACATATATTGGTGATTATGTTATTTTAATATGAATATCGTATGAAGAAGCTTATTTCACATAAATAACGTTTTAAAATAATGCAATGCTTCTGAATAATAATTAAAATGCAGTGAGTTTCGCACATATGCACCTTTTACCTTTTTAATAGACAAGGATTGAATATTTCATGCTAAATCCTTCTATAAAAGAGTATTTCTAAAGTAATATGATTAAAATAATAGACTAAATAAAAGAAAATGCTTCAAATTGTTGCGAATAAAATTATATTTGTAATCTCAGAATTTTTTTATTAGTAATTTCTCACACAGTGTGTTTCTCCCTTAAATTTTGCTCAGGAAGTTTTCGATAAATGTACTTATGGGAAATGTTAACTACCTACCATATTGTATTTAAGTTCATTCAACTCCATTTTCCAACAGTAGAGTCGTTTGTAAAATTATATACCCTCAACAATAATGATGACCACTTGACCAACGGTCGAATTCCCTCATTAGGCATTCCCTGCTGTGGAAACTATATCCCAAATAGGAGCCGACATTAGTTATCTGTTCCCTTCTTCCATAATTTGATTTCCAGTTCTGTCCACGCTCCCGAGAATCGCGACCAGCTTAAATGTTAGAAAACCATATTAATGTGAGAAGGAGAAACTGACCACTCTCCATGGGTGGTCACGTCCAGTTGTCTGAAAGCCCTTTTCAGTTTTCAAACCAGATTTTCCCTGGTCTTCAGCAATGTCCATCTTCGTCAAGCAACACTCCGGCGGTCATTAGTAACAGCCGCGCCAGTGCTGCGTAGGAGGATGCTCCGAATCAGGGCCGGAGAGACCCGTCTTTAAGAATAATGGAATCCCACTTAGCATATCCAATCCAGAGCACCAAATCTCATTTTACACTACGCTTAGTGCCAAGTCAAGGAAGGGGAATCAACTGGTTGGGGCAAAAGGGCTAGTTTTGGTGGAGAAGGGGTTGAGATAGAGACTACCATCCCCTGTGTACCCCCAAACAGTCTCTTCAATTAATCTTCATCCTAGGAGGAAGAACACAGGATGAACCAAAGCTATCCAAAAGGGAAAGTGCACTAATTGTATGCTGAAGGTGACTTAGAAGTGTCACGCGTATCGGCCACAGGGACTGCAATTTGTTTCAACTTCGTTTCTGTGTAAGTCATTAAAACAGCGAAGAATTTTAATCAAATTTAAGTACTTCGAAACGGTTAATATTAGCTGATGGTGAGGCAAAGATAGTTTAGTTGCAATTTTCTTTTTTCGGAAAATTTATGTAAGCAGTATCTGTAAAATAATGTACAATAATGGGCATTTTTAATAAGAAAGCATTATTAGAAAAATTCCATTTTTTAAAAAAAATAGCGTGAAGAACAAACCTCCAGTATTTAAACATGTTAAAAAATTCTTTAAGCAGTTGTTAATCTGAACATTTCTCGATTGATCTTTCATAACTTTCCCATACACACAAGTATTTTCCAAAATCTAATCAATTTACTTCTTCCTTGCTTTAAAACAAACTTTTCTCTTCTAATTGATAATCTAATATCTATATTAGATATGCCAAAAAACAAAGTATCATGCTCTAATCTTTTTGAAAACATCTTAATTATTAATAAAATTCCAGAATACATAATTGTGAGGGCGCGCCAGTCAGCGAGAAGAAGTGAAAGCGTGGGCGAGGAGGAGAGACAGAGAGAACTGGGGAGAAAAAAAAAGATCTCCGGACGATCAGAATGTGACAGTATCAAAAAAATATGTATTTACCATTTTATGTTTTGTGTTAGTCCGTTAATGTTATAATAAATATTTGTGCGTGTTCATAATTCATGTTAATTCTCTTATTTAACACCACTGAAGTTTTCTGCAGCTCTAAAGCGTTTTAAGTCACGCTTGGTACGTTACAATGGTGGCAGCGGTGGGATGCCACAAAGGAAAATATAAAAGGTCCATCATACGAAGCGGGTGAGTGATGTTTGCCAAATATATATATTTTATTAGTTGGGATCCTCTATTAAGATATCAAAATGAAAAATATTGTTTTTAGAAAAAGTATGCTTAAGTTTTAATAATATGATTATTAATTTAATAAGGATCTGTGTTTTCTTGAACAGTAATAATTTTGTGTACCACGTCAGTGATACATGCTAAAACTGTTTGCGTCAGCAAATGAGTACAAATATCTGCGTCAGCAGAACTGGTTGAATAATTTGAGAGTGTGGTATATAGGCCGTATCACGCCAGTGATAAGTATTATACTGTATAGGAAATTGTTTACATGAGTAAACGAAACTAAATTTTTACGCCAGTAAAAATAAATTAATTTCTTTGTCAGCAGTACTGAATTTAGCTGTATGATTGAAGTGTGTCACGCCAGTGATAATTATTTTGAGGTATAAAACTGTTTACATTAGTAAACGAAATTAAATTTTACGCCAGTAAAAAATAAATTTATGCGACAGCAGTGTTGAATTAAATTCAAAATTGATAAATGATAATATTGTATATTAGAGTGTATTGCTTTTTAAAATTGTTTTTACGTCAGTGAAATAAATTTTATTGTATTGATCCTTGTGTATGTTATGATTATTTTAATTAGTGTTATTATTCTTCATTTTATATATGGATAAAGCATTTCTCTAGAAACTGTATGAATTCATATGTTCTTGTTCTCTAATTAAAAAAAAAAAAATCGATTTATTTAAAATAGAGTAATACCTAATTGTATCATACGTAATAAAATTTGTTTTGATTTCGATTTCCGTTTGGAGTCGAGAAGTCTGTGGGTGTGGTTGAAAGAAAAGAACCACAGGAGTAACAGAAATCGTTACACATTTTTTTGTTGCTTTTGATTTCTGAAAATAAAATAGAGTAAAGAATATTATTTGATATTTTGCACTTTTTGTACACTGTCATAAATATTTTCTTTATTATAGAACTTTTGTTTTAAATAAAAAGAGATGAAAGTTTGATTTGAATAAAAATAGGGTATATTTATAGAACATATTTTAAGTTTTGTTTATGTTAATAATTATTATTGTTTAATAGAATGGCATATTTTTAAATAATTTGATTAAAGATTTGAAAAAGTAATTAACGTTTGGATTTTTAAATCTATTGTTGCAAATTGTGTTTAATGTGAATGTGTATACTATAATAGAAATAACTGTATAAATTAATGCTAATTGGTAATTCATTTGAAACTAAGTTGATCACTATCTATTTTATAACTGAAATGCTATTATTATAAATGAATATATTGATATAAATGTAAAGCGAAAGTATTTGCTTATAATTATTTCAATTTATGTTTTGGTTTCTTTTTATTTGAAATTCTAAAATGATTGGGTTTTAATTCACTGTGTGCTTATTTTATCATTTTAATGAGTCATTTCCGCAAGTAATTCAATTAGTGATTTTTAGTTTGAAAATCAAAACTTTGTCAGAATTTGTTATTCTTGAAAAGTTTAATTTAATAAATTCACTAAGACGTATTAAAATATTTAGCATTAAATATGACTTCCTTCGCGAAAGGAAAAAAGTCAGATCTTTTAGACTTGGCTTCAGAGTTAGGTATCGCGTTGGAACCTGATGTCACGAGTGAAAATCCGAGAAGCTCATTACTGGAAGTGCTTCATATGATGAAGAATTTACTAAAGCATTGTTAGAAACAATCATCAATACCAGAAAAAGAGTTAGAAGCAAATGAATTGGTTGAAAGAAAGAGAGTTGGAAGCAGAGAAGTTGCGATGTGAAAATGAAGTAAAAAGCAGCAAATGGAATTTGAACTGGAGAAATTGCGAATAGAATCAGGTCTTTATGTGCCGAAACAGAAGATTAGGGCCAAATAATATACAGATGGAACTTACCAAGTCGATGCCTCGTTTCGATGCACAGGAATGCGATATTCTGTTATATCTTTCATTATTTGAAAGACAGGTCAAGAGGATAAAAATCGAAGAAAAGGATATGGTTTCATATCTGTTACCTCTTATGTCGTCAGACATTGTGGGAATTAATTGCCAGAATTCCAGAAGAATTCGGAAATTATGAATATGTGAAAGAGGTATTATTAAAGAAATTCAAAGTGAATGCAGAAGGATTTCGGCAAAAATTCGTTCAGCACCAACGAAACCCCGATAAGACATGGCGAGATTTTGTTTACAGTGACAAACTATTTCCAGGGTTGGATCGACGGGCTGGAAATAACTGATTTTGAAGGACTTAAGGATCTTATAATCACCGACCAAGTTAAGAAAAGAGTTCCTATGGAAATAAGAGACCATTTCGTCGATGAATGGGGAAAGATAGAAACCATCACTTTTAGCTGACAAGCGATGAATATACGAAAGTGTACGCAAGTCATTTAAGAAGCAAACAGGTGCACTACCTAAAGTTCCGACCCAAATTTATAACAAACATCCATTACAACGGGACAGTAGAAGGTATGAGAATTATGGAACGTCTCGTACCGAAAACAAGCGTGTGAATTTCAAGTCTCAAGAAGAAATTTCTAAAACTCGTCCTAAATATGTGTGCTATTTTTGTGGTATGGACGGACATGTGAAGAAGTTTTGCCCAAAACTTTCAAAAAACAAAACTGAACAAGATGTAAAGAAGAAGTTTAACGTAAATAGAGCTGCAGTGGAGATCCGTGAAGGAAAGGAGGAAACAAAGCAATCGGGAACGGCTGTAGTGGCCAAAGTATTGGCTCGCAAGCGAAACATAATTGGTGAAAATTTCTGTAATTTAGAAAGAATACAGATAAATGTTAATGGAAAACGAGCAACCGCCCTGGTAGATTCAGGAACTGAAATCACGGTGGTTAAGTAATCTGGTAAAGATTTCACTTTAGAAAACAAGCCATCCATTTATATAAAAGGAATTTTCGGACCTGCAGAGAAATGTCCTTTAGTAAACATACCAATGAGTTTATATATAGGAGGTACGGGTGACGTCGTGCATCAAGATGTTCTCTGTGCAGTTGCTCCTTCCCTCGTTGAAGACGTTCTCTTGCCGCCAGAAATCAAAAATGTGCTAATGGGAACTATTGTTTCTGAATCGAAAATATCCGTAATAGACAATCCCAAAGGTGAATGTGAAGAATTTGATGATATACACAAAAAAACAAGAAATGGAAGATATCGTTACTGACGAATTTACAATGAATGAAGCTTGTGTTGCAAAATTGGAAAAAGCTCCGGTGAAACTTACGAAAACTGAAGAATTTCTCAAAGAACAAGAAACTTGTAAAGATCTAGAGGAAGCAAGGAAAAATGCAAAGGAGGAAAAGGGAGGATTTTATTTCAAAGATAAATTTTTGTTCCATAAAGAAAAAATTTTGGGAGAAACAACAAACCAATTAGTTTTACCAAAATGCCGAAGAAAGGAAGTTCTAAAACTAGCTCATTGCTCTGTATTTGGCATGGTCACATGGGAGCAAAGAAGACTGCTACGAGAAGTAAGATATTCTTTTAATGGACTGGTCTTTCAAAAGACATAAAAAGAATTTTTGTGAAGCTTGCAAAGACTGCCAATTAACAAAGGAAAATTAAAGTTAAAGATAGAGCTCCTATAACTCCTGTAGCAAGACCCGAATTGCCATTTCAAGTGGTAAACGTGGATATGATAGGACCAATTGAGCCACCGAGCTCAAAAGGTCATAAATACGTTCTGTGCCTGGTAGATCAGCACACAAGATGGGCTGAAGCTGTTCCAGTAACAAGTCTTACAGCCAAAGCAACATGTGAAGCTCTGTTGTCAATATTCATGAGAACTGGAGTGCCTAATGTCATTGCATCAGACAATGGGACTAATTTCAACTCTGAGCTAACTAAAGAGTTTGAAAGAGAATAGGATCAAGTCCGAGATTTTCTACGCCCTTGTATCCGCAATCCAATGGACTAGTGGAGCGTTTTAACCAAACTTTAAAACGAATGCTGCATCATGTCATTCTCGATGAACCTCGAACATGGCATACCAAAATTCCTTTCATTCTCTGGGCTTACCGAGAAGTGCCAAATAGTACCACTGGTGTTGCTCCATTCAGCTGTTGTATGGGCGCAAACCTGAAGGTCACTCTCAATTCTAAAGAATACATGGACTGGAGAGTTAGAAGGTCTTCAACATGATACAACTCCGATTTCAGTATATATGGAAAACCTCAAAAGGAAATTGGAGGATGCTGCTTTGAGAGCCAAAATAATCTCTCAAATCAAACAAGATAAGATGGCGCATTATTATAACTTGAGATCTAGTTCAAAGACATTTAAACCAGGTGACAAAGTTATTGTCCTTCTTCCAGACTCTAAGAATAAGTTATTAGCTCGCTGGCAAGGTCAGGGACCATTACAAAAAAGAAAAAACGAACATTCATTTCTTGTTAAAATGCCGGATAATAGTTTTAAACATGTGCATCAAAACAAGATTAGAGAATTCATCGCTGAATCGAACACCGTCAATGTTATCTTCGAGGAGAAGAAGAGTTTGGGGATGTTCAAACCGTGCCAACTAATCATGCTGAAAGATTATTCCATGAAAATCTATATTACTTAAAGATGTGTAATTTGACAGATATTCAGCAAATTCAATTGATAAAGCTTCTTAGAAAGCACGAGAAACTGTTTACAAGACCCTTGCAACCAGTGAAGGTTGGAGAACATAGGATAGAACTTTATCAATACCACCCGACACAAACCACATTCTTACAGTGTTCCTATGTCATATCGAGCAGAAGTAAGCAGACAAGTTCAAGAACTTCTTGATTTAAACCTGATCGAGCCATCCGAAGCTGAGATAACGTATCCAATTGTGTGTGTAGCAAAGAAGGATGCATCAATCCAGAATGTGTGTGGACTATAGAGCTCTAAATGCAATTACAAAGGTTGCGAGTTTCCCCATGAAAGATATGAAGGAAATGATATTTACTGCGGGTATGGCTCAATATTTAACTTGTCTAGATTTACAAAAGGGGTATTATCAGATAAAAATAGAATGAAAATTGTAAAGAGCTGACTGCTTTTTCCACTCACGATGGAATATACCAGTGGAAAGTTATGCCTTTTGGGTTATCTGGTGCATCTGGTACATTCAGAGGGTTCTAAACCAGGTATTGAGGATCACTCTTCATATGCTCAAGCATATATTGACGATATAGTCGTCTATTCGAAAACCTGGGATGAACATTTATTACATTTAAAAAATGTCCTTACAGAGTTAGAAAATTACAAATTTTCTATCAAACTCGAAAAAAAGGTACCTTTGCAGCTAAGGAAATAAAATTTTTAGGTCATAAAATAGGAAACAGTAAACACGCACGATAATGATAAAATTTTAACCATAAAGAAATTGAAACGACCAACCACCAAAAGGAGGTTAAATCAGTTTTAGGATTGATGAGGTTTTTATCGAAGCTTACATTCCAAATTTCGCAGAATTAGCCTCGCCGGTAACGGAGATAACTAAAGGGAAAAAGTCAAATAATGTTAATTGGGAAAAGAGAAGAAGAATCTTTTCAGCACTTAAAATTTGCTTTGTGAAGTAACTGCATTGTCGACCCCCGACTGCAGTAAACCTTTCAGATTCATTCGGACGCATCTAACTATGCAATTGGTTGTTGTCTCACACAAAGGGATGTTAAGAATAATTATAGACCTATAGCCTTTGCTAGTCAAAAATTTAATAATACTCAGAAAAACTGGTCGACGATAGAAAAAGGAAGCATATGCGGTTTTTATTCGGTCTGAAAAAGTTTGACAAATGGCTACACGGTACAGTGGTCGAGATCGTTACTGACCACAACCCTTTAAAATTTTTGATTGAAACTACTCCTAAGAGTCCCAAACTAACAAGGTGGGCGCTAGCGTTACAAAGATGGAATTACAAAATAATTCATCAACCTGGTATTTTCCATCTTGGGGCAGATGCTCTATCCGGAGTTAGAAATGAACGAATAAGATTTTTTTATGTTATCTCTTAATGTTTATTATGTATTCTAATAATAATTCTTGTTATGTATTTGAAAATGTATAATATCTGTATGCAAATGATTGGTAAGTTGAATTTGTTGTCAATATTTTCTGGATCCACTAACTTTTAAGTATTTAATAAGTTTTTTTCTCTTTTGGCAAACATCAACTCATGTCAATGGTTTATTAATTTCAACTTTATATGGGACTAAACAATGGTTTTTTTTTTTTGTTTCTATCTGCAAGTGAATAATTCCATATCAAGACTGTTTAAGTAAAACAAGCCTCTGCAGAAGCTAGTTTTACTCTTGGCGGCGGCGTGTGAGGGCGCGCCAGTCAGCGAGAAGAAGTGAAAGCGTGGGCGAGGAGAAGGAGAGACAGAGAGAACTGGGGAGAAAAAAAAAGATCTCCGGACGATCAGAATGTGACAGTATCAAAAAAATATGTATTTACCATTTTATGTTTTGTGTTAGTCCGTTAATGTTATAATAAATATTTGTGCGTGTTCATAATTCATGTTAATTCTCTTATTTAACACCACTGAAGTTTTCTGCAGCTCTAAAGCGTTTTAAGTCACGCTTGGTACGTTACAATAATATTAAAAAATACTTTACACTTCACATTTTAAAATTGTGTGTGTGTATAATATATATATATATATATATATATATATATATATATATATATATATATATAGTGTTAGTTAAATTTTTTCATTAACATACTTTTATTTATATATTTTAAGTATTTCTGAAATGCAGACTTTAAAATCCTTTAAATATTCATAAATACTGTATTTAATGATAGAAATAAGCATACACACACGCACGGAGAAAATAATATTGTTAAATAAAAACAAATTTGCATCGCCATGATAAATTCTGACATCGAAATTATAAAGTTAAGTATTTGGAACACTTTCCAAAGAGAATTTATAAGAACTGAATAGGAATCATCAATAGAGGAACAAGTGCGTGATACCAGAGAATAATTAAATCTCCTATACGCATATGTTTACAGATTTTCACCCATCAGGGAATGTATTCATAATACTGTTTTCCTTTTGGCACCTTTCAATAAGCCTGTAGATCACACACAAATCCGTTTATTTGAAATTTCAGCTCTAAGTAACTTTCTCATTAACCCTTCCTTCCTCTACACAATAAGTGTTTATTAACTTGAGGCAGTGGGCGACCACCCTGGGATCAAAAGCGGTGCAAATTGCATCCAAAGAGGGCCGACTAATTCATCTGGTGTTGAAAATCGCCCTTCGGATATTCAGTCCCCGCATCCACAAGAATTTGCTGCCCGTGTCTGACCCTCCGGGAATCCTGGATTGTTTGGGAAAGTCGGTGACAGTGATCTCTTCGTGATTAATGATGTGCTAAGTTAAAAGGATCCTCTTCCTCACTGTATTTGTATGTGGAGAATCCCTGTGACGTTAACTTTTCCATCCAAAGTTTTTTGGTTGTCTTCTGGTTTGTTATTGATGATTCGGGTCGGAAAAAGAATCTAACAAAAGGAAGAAGCGAGTTTGTGTTACATAGTTTTCGCATATTTGCAATTTATATATTGTTATCAACTTTCAAAAATATTAAATATTCTATTTTAAATATGTTTTATTTCAAATATTATTCAATAATATACACACATATATAAAGTAACATTATTAAAATATTTGTTGCTTGTTTTATTATATACTTATGTCTTTTCAGCAAGCAGTCTCAAGAATTTTATTATCTATAAAAAAGTTTACGGATTGTTAGTTTTTTTTTCATTGTTTTTTTATGTTAAGTATTTTATTTTATAGTAGATGCTCGTTAAGCTCGTAGGCATCAATAAATACTCCATAAAATCAAAAGTTCGTTTAATAAAAAAATAAGTATTAATTCTTAAAACTAACTTTCATTTTTACCCTAAACTGCTGCATCTTTATAAAT
Organism: Latrodectus elegans; assembly: GCA_030067965.1. Taxonomy (NCBI): domain Eukaryota; kingdom Metazoa; phylum Arthropoda; class Arachnida; order Araneae; family Theridiidae; genus Latrodectus; species Latrodectus elegans. The sequence goes on along the minus strand of CM057813.1, from coordinate 58,976,154 downwards.
TAAAAACAATTAGAATAAATATTATTTAGTATGAAGTATGATAGAGAAACACATTCAAAATAAGATTAATATCTAAAAGCGCAATTCTTATTTTCATTTTATTGCAGCATTTCATGAAAAATCAAGTAAAGTAATCTCTTAATATTTTCGATTTCAAAACCACATTTAAAAAAAAAAAAAAAAAAAAAAAAAAAAAGATTGTTCATTTTCTCGGTGTAGCAAAGCATTTTATTTTTTTAAGCAGCTCATTCTTGCTAGCCATTCATCTGCTTGCTTTGTAAACGGTCGCAGCAGAATGCCATTTTCTTTTTGTTTAATATCTGAAAATTCTTTTCAATCTCATTTATTGCTATCGGTCATTTAATCATTAAATAGATTTTATATACAAATTACATCTGAATCCACATTCATAATTCCTAAAGTGAAATTTAGAGCAACACATTGGATCTCCTTGTCTAAGCTCATGGGTCAATAACTCATCTTCACTCAAGTCATCTGAAGATGAAGTTATTGACTTTTGTTTTTGATTTTATATATATATAAAAAAAAAAAAAAAAAAAAAACTGTATGTGAAAACACTTAGATTTCTTTGTTCTGCGACATAGTTTGATAAGAGCATGTGAAACCTTGAACGTCAATTTCACAAAACGAGTCCAAATTCTAATCACTCCTTGCAAAAGTACTTTAAAATATTTGCGATTGAATCTTAAATAATTAATATTGTAATAACATACAGAAAACGAAAAATAATTATTTATTATGCTGTAAATAGTTCGTAGTATTATAAAGGGAAAATTATTTTTTTTTATACTAATGACATTGAAAAAAGATTAAAATAACACAGTCATGCCAATTTCTTTATTTTAATAAGTACTTAAAATATTTTGATATTTTGGAATTTCAGTAATTAAATTTAAGAGAACACATTTTATAATGAGTATGATCATAGATTTATGGAATTTGAATGATTTATGGAATATGAATTATTTTATGAAGTGCAGCACTAACTATTATAATTTTAGGGGATGTTCTCAAATTTGCTCTTTTGAAAGAAATTGTGTGAAAATGTATAGTTACGAATCAAATGATTATTTAATGGGTAAGCCATAAAATAAAAAAATAAAATCCTATTTGTGGAGCATTATAATTTTATGTAGAGTTTGTTCTTTTGGGGGAGGGCATATAGTTTTGATATGCGGAGATGTATATTAGATTAAGTGCAGGCTGGACAATCCTGCCACTGGCCATTACCTTTGAGTGCACTCTCAAAACAACTCCCTGCGCAATACTCGATGACTACTTTCCACGCCTCCTGTTGTGGCTACAAATTACGTCATTTTGCGATAACCTAATGAATGACATGGGAACGAAAAGATAAAAGAAACAAGATTCTGTATCTGATGGTAACATTTTTCCGATTGTGTTATCCAAAATGATCAAATTAGTACGCTGCGATTTTTTCTACAAAGAGTGAAATGTTTGCTGTTAAGGGAATTTTCCTCCCGAATAGTTATCAATCTCACTAAGTAAGAGTGTATCACGTATCGAAATTCATAAGCTCAAAAATTGTTTCCAACAAAAATTTAAATTAAGCATTAATTATATGAAAAAATAAAGATATTTTAATGAAAAAACTAATTAAAACTTCTTCTGAATTAATGTATAGGGTTCATTTAGTCTCTTTTAATTCCGATTTCAAATAAATTATAATACTAAACATATAAAAAATATGCTTATTACAAAAAATATTTTTATGCTTTTCTTTATCGATTACCTTTTATTCAAAGAAAAGAAACAAGTGTTTTTCATAAATCATTCATTTCCGCAAATTTCCTTTACATCTAACAACTATTAATAATCAAATTTAATAATTAAAGATGTATTTAAAAAAATATGAGCAAAAAAAGAAAAATTATGTATTTTCCCTTTTTTAAACTATACAGAAACATAATATCTAATAAAGCTGAATATGATATAACATATTACAAGATTTTTAAAATCATTGTAATATTCATAGAAAATGTAAAATTTTCTCTTTTTATATATTTTTTTATTATATACATATATATATATATATTTATTTTTTTCTGTAAATTTGTTACTTTGATATAGTTATTAAATCGAAATTTCATTTCAGTGATTTCAGTTTGAGAGTAATGTATAAGAATTTTAACCAGCTGAGATAAAAAAAAAAAAATGTATTTGCCCAAAAATTATTTTAATTTTAAAGAAAAATTTAACGGTGATTCAAAAGAAATACAAAGTTTACATTGAAATGCTGCAATTATTTCAACCACAACCGATGAAAAGCTCGCATTATTCTGACGTGAAATATTTTGCAGTTTTTCTTCTTTCTAAATACTCGCTTTATTATTCACACACACAAGTATCAGGTAGAATTGAAGAAATTAAATACCTCATTCAATCGGTGAAGGTACCGAACAGACTTTTTTATTCTAGTACTTAACCTTTAATTTACCATTTACTACTTGCCTCCCCCTTCTAAATCGGGGCTTACCACATCAATCGGACGCGCATCCCCCCAGTGGTCGAACAAGAGTATGACAACACATCGAGAACTGCTACTCCCCCGAGACTAGGGTTTTCCCTGCATCAACATCAATCGAAAGCAAAGCCCCAGCGTAAACTTACGAATACTGAAAGGGGTGGCGTTGGGAGGGAGCTAGTCATCTCAGTCACTCGACAAGAGGCGTGCTTCTGTCGCTATGGGGGTTACTGTTCGACCCCCAATCGCATTTATTTCATTAGAGGTGCGTGATTCTATCTGTGCAGTAGATCAGGAGGGAAGAATGATAGCGGAGGGGGTCACAGTGGGGTGTTTTGCACTGAGCATTCAGTTCATTGGATCAGAAGAGGGATGGAAAAGGCTAGAAAAAATATGTGAAAGTTCCATTGATATTCATTTGTACTTCGAGAAGTTGTATTCCATGGGTTATCACGCAACACTAATATTTCATCGTCGAATATAGATATAATTCACTAATATATCAATCGTCACTTCTTGAACTAAACAGTGTATATTTCAATATAATGATATTGTAAATAAATAAAATTTAGCTTCTTCTGAGCAAATTTATCAACATAATACTTTGAAATAATATTTTAGAAATATTCTCATAGCAGCATATTATCACCAATGAAAATTTAAGTTGATTATGATCTATATAATTTTGAAACATAATTTTGGTTATAAAGTCAAAGAAAATTAACATGACAGTAACGTTTCTTTTAGTTTTATGAATAAATATATTATTTAATTATGTATTTTTAAAATTATTAAATAATTACTAATTTGATACTTATACTTTGTATTTTTAAAAAGTATTCATTTCAAATTTCAAATCATGGATTTCCTATTCTATTAAATATGAAACATATTTAAGAAAAAAATAACATCAAAAAATGACAAACAAGAAGAAAATTGAAATTACATTTACACGAAAAAAATATCTATACATGTTAAATTTGAGAAATGAATTCTTGTCTTTCAAAGTAAAAGATTGAAAATGTAGGTTTTAATTAATATATTTATAGTAGAGAGAGAGTGAGAGAGAGAGAGAGAGAGAAAGAGAGTAGAAGAGGGAATTTATACAATTTAAATTCAAAATATCATAACCTTTTCAATTTGATTGTTTATTTTACTAAAATATTTTCTGCAAAAACAATTATGAGCATTAATGAAGTCTTTCGACACATACTCAAGATATGTCGAAATATAAATCTTTATAATTTTCATATTCTATTATTGATAATATATTTTTGAGGATTTAAATTTATTTATATTTCATAAATTTTATTTATTTTTTTATATACAAAAAATGAATATGAAATGAAATGAATATTATTATATATCAATGAAAATATTGTTCTGATTAATATTTATTTATTTGCAAATTTAAAATAAATTTGTAAAATGTTTTTTATATTTATCATGTTTTCACTCATAATTTAATAATTAAAACTATTCCCTTAAATTTCAATACAGTTTAAATTTTTGAGATAATAGATGTGCATATAAGAATATCACAATTTTTTTAACATAATGTTTTTACCTTAGGAAATTTGCAATGTCATGCTTTATCTGCAGAAATACTATTTATTTCTCATTCAATAAATACAATATTATAAAAAAGGGTTGCAAGTTACACACAATTAAGTTCTTAATTCAATGTTATTTAATTCTAACGAGCTGGCTAAAAATAATGAGATTTTAATTTCAATATGTTTATCTAATATTTTAATTTGATTTGTTTTTATGATTTAATTTAAAAATTTATTGTAGTTATATTTAAACAGTAATTTTTATAAGCTCGTTTATGTTTAAAAATTATATATATATATATATTATATATATATATATATATATATATATATATATATATATATATATATATATATATATATAATATATATATATATATATATATATATATATATATATATATATATATATTATATATATACATTGTTTTATTTTATGACTAACAAAAACAAATATTTACAGAAGCATAATTAGTTTTTGTCAAAATACTGTTAACTTTGGAAAGAACTGCATTCACTAAAATTTTAAATATTTTACAAAAGTAAAAATTATAATAAAATTCAACTCGCTAAAGTAAAAGATGTTCCTCTTTATTTTTTTGTAATTTCGAAGAAAAAATGTTATATATTTTGAAAAAAAAAAAACGTTACTGCGTAAGAAAGAGTACCTATTACGTCATCACGTTACTGAGTTATTATCACGTTACTTATCATGGAAACAATGCATATATATTTCTAAATATTCTTAAATAGTAATTATAGTAACTAGTCAATTTTATTTGCTTAACATTATATACATATTTGTCTGTTTCACTTATTTAAAATCCTTATAGGCTTAATAACTTTATTTAAACAAGTAGGATTTTAAATTAAACAATACTATTTGAAGTCGATGAATTTATAGATAATAAAGAATATTGGCGATCCATATATTTATCTGAAAACAATTTACAGTTGCATTGTATAAAGCTTTTCTTGAGAAATTTCTAATAATTAAATGCAGTATTTTTTAAAATTAATTATAACATTTAAATCAGTTTTATTTAAAGTATTTTTCTACAAACTAAATACTTATGAAATTGCTCCAACCATCAATTATTTCATTTGCTTCTTTAAATTAATTTTTACTTAGTTAATTTTAAATTAATTTTTACATTACTTTTTGAATTTTTAAATATATTTTAAAGACAAATAATGGAAGCGACATTAAATATCTTGCATTAAAATAAATTTACACTAATAATATTTTTGTCAGCAAATAAATAGGAAAAGCCACTTTTTTGCCTTATGTTAGAGTATCCATTGCTTTTACAATTTAATGCTACTATCTCTCTAACAAAATTCATAACATATATTTGCATGATACTTCTAAATATAGAAATGCAAACAATTGTTAATACAATTTTAGTTTGGTTTGTAATCTTTTATTAATCATAACTTTATTCTTAGACATTCCAGAATAATCTGAATCATTGAGAAAATCTGAATTATTAATCTGAAGAGAGTATAGAAGTTAGACGTCCATATGCATCTTCCTAATCCTCCCAGCGGCAAGTCCGCAGCCTGTTGACATAGTCTCTTTGAATAATAATTTTGCTCGCACCCGCTAAGATACTGATATGCAAATGACGTTTGCAGAAAATCACTTTCTCAGCTGAGTGCTGCTTTCATCTGCAGCCCAGCCACTTCATCTGCTTCCAGTGAGCACATAATTTCATCAAGAGCAATTTGGAAGACTCAGAAACGATTATGAACCGTAAACAGATTAATAAGCTCAAAACTTGGCTGCTTCTGTTCCCTGTGCCATTCCCTGAGCTGGCCCCTGAGGCCCTTTGTTCTCCGCATTACCGAAATTGAGTGCGAAAGCTTTTTCCTCTTCCCAACCCATCTCCTACATTGTGATCCCACCTTTTCCCGAACCTTCATCTACATGAATTGACAATTAATTTTATTTTTATTGTAATTGAATAAGAAAGGATTCCTTGCCCCGAACCGCTTGTCGTCTCGTATTTCATCAGTTTAAATCGAATCATCAGCACATCATTGTGGTATTTTCGTTGTGAGAGGCTTTTCCTTAATGAAAGCTGTCAGGGAGGGACAATTGTATTAGAGATGAGATTTCTGTTATTTTTTCATTAATGAAAATTTTTCTACATTTAGTGCATTGATAATTATAGATAATACTATATTTATAACAAAATAATAATATTATAAAAAAATTTATTACAATAATCTGATTGATTTAAGAATAATTTTGAAAAGTAAGCCAACTGTAGGTTTTAAAGTTTTTAATTTAACGTTGAATAATTTAAATACATATTTAAGAATAAATACATTCATTAATAAATAAAACTTTTTTTAAACTTTTTTACTGATCTAACAATAAAAAAACATTTTTTGTAAAAAAAAGTATGTTTTAAATTCAAACACAATATTTCGTCAATGTTAATTCATTCTTACTTGAAGGATGAATGGTTCAACTTACTTATTCTTATTTATGTACTCAACAAAAACTATTCAATTACATTCTATGATATTCAGTTATGACCAGCCTATTAAGAACTCTGAAATGTTCCATAAGTGATCATTTTCATTGACTGATTTACATCTAAACCCTTATTTTTGCGCATTTAAATTTAAAAAAGATTATCTATACAAAAAGAACTACTAAATACTTTAAATAAGAAAAATTATCGATTGCTTATTTATATAGTTTAATTTATGAGCAGAATATTGATTAATTGCTAAAGGTTATTACTGAAAATTCTAGGCACAAAGATCTATTCCACTTGTAGAAAATACTGAGATCATCCAGACTCACCGAATCACGTACTGGATTGGGTCACTAACCAGCACTGACATAACATCAGATCACCTTATTGTCATCGACTTTCTAGTGATCAACAACCATCTCGAGTTAATCCGACTTATGTCAGATCTATTGAGAATAACCAACAACACTGAAATTTTTTTTTAAATATTCTCCTCATTTAACAAATTTTTTAATCAATTTTATAAAAAATCGTAACTGAGAATTTTTTTCAATAAACTTGCTAGGAAACATAAAAATATCTGACTCAAGAAAACCGAATGATAAACAGTCAGTTCTGCAGATAGATTTGATTTTTATTAAACAAATATTTGCTTTTCTCTTTCTTAAATCTTTTATGTATTCATATATAATACTCGAAACAGTATATCACTCTAAAATATGGAATTATGTACATTCATATGCGTGATGCACATTATTAAATAAAGAACTTGATAAATTTCGAACAAAAAGTTATTAAAAATACTACTTGAACTTAAAATGTTGATTTGCCTTAGTTTATCTTTTTATTTTCTTTCAAATATTGAAAAAAATACATAATTTTTAATTCAATTATTAAACATCTAACTCAGTAATTATTAACTGTCTCGTTTTTAATGTGTATTCCAGATTTATAGGATATATATTCTCCATTGAGATATTTCTGGGGGACCAGACTGAGAACAATTTTATTCAAAACTTGGCTTAACTTTTCCAATTAAACTCGATCTTTTATCTGTATTTTTCAGAGCATTCTTTCTCGTGGAACATTAAAAATATTTATCATAAACTTTATTCAAATTAATCCCCTAAATGTGGTGTTTATGTTTGATTTAAATGTTAAATAATATAAGAAGAACAACAAGCATTGTTAAAACTTACGCACTTATGAAAATATTCTTTCATCATCATAAATAATTTTTTCACTTTATACTGACTATAAAAGATAAATAAAAATGCAAATGTTATATTTCTAAAGTAAGACTGTGCGGCAAAATTTTGCAATGTTTATGGAGAATGGATAACCATAATTTGCAAACTAAACATCCTATCTAAATCAGAATTAAAGCTTACGAAGCAATGATTGCATCAAGATTCTAAGAGTTGAGTGTCTGGAGAATAAGGGACTAAAAGCGCTAAATATACGTCTTTTACTCTAATAAAATCTACATACAAATGTTCTTTCATTTTTAACACTTTCCTGTGCCACTGCTTTGCGAGGAATTAGAACCCGCAGCATTGCCTTTCCTCAAAGAGATTGGATATCTAGAAAGAAAAGGAAACGAAACAGGAAAAAAATGTTATTTAGATGATTTTCTTGTGAGCGCGAATGGATCTTTTCAAAAAATATTTACCCATTCATTTGCATACGTGCCGAGAAAGGAGACCTCATCTCATTGAAGGTATGAAGGAATTTTATGCTCTTCATAAAATCAGTCTTTCAGATCTTGGAGCGCAAATCTCCTTTCCAGCTCATCAGTGCCGCTTACAGCATTTATCAGTGATCTTATCAGTGAGCTTCTGTCGAGGGACCGTGCACATAGTGAGTCCTTTGCATTTTGCTTGATCAGGATTTGATATTTTTGAGAAAATTTCGTTTTGATTTCAAACTGTAGTGCATTTGATTTCTGTTATGAAATGTGTAAATCTTGATTGAAAGAGAACTTGAAGAGCTATACACTGAATAAATTAAAAATATGTCTGATAAATCAAAACAGTGCTTTGAACAAAAGTGAATTTAATATTTATTGCTGTAATCACACAATTAAACGAGAAGAGAAAGGTGAATAAAATAAGATATTGTGTACGATTGAAATACCAAAATATATAAAAAACATAAGGCTTAAATTATTTGATAAAATAATAAAAAATAATGGAAAAATCAACTTATTAATATTTAGCTTAAAATACATTTTGCATATTGCTGCAAGTTACATTAAATTTCTCTAATAATAATTTTAAAAATTACATTATTTTAGCACGAAAACAAGTTTTTAAAATTGTTAATTATTATTAAATGTCTTAAATTAGGTTTATACTATGGAATAAATTATAATTTAAAACATATATAATTTTATGATATCTTAGTTAATTTGGATTACCTGAATAATTCGAAACTAGGCAATTCCAAACTATCGAAAAATAACTATAGGTTGGTATTTTTCTATAATTATACAAATCATAGCTTTATGATGTAAAAACACTTTAACTTTATAAAAGTTAAAACATTTATTATAATTTATTTCATTAAGAGCAGTGATTGTATAATTAAAAATAAATTTAAAATAGCTGAATATGAAAACATTCCACATGCATTTCTAACTACTGTAGAGCTAAGTTTTTACTTTTCTTAAGTGTAATTCCTTCTACATCTTCAGAAATTTTTCTCTATAAGATATAGTTTCACTTATAAGAAAAATAAATAATTTTTTAAAATTATTTTCTCACAAATTTTACTTTTTTACAAAATAATTTTAAATTTCTTGTTTAATGCTTCACTTATTATCATCTTTTGAATTGTTATTTTTCATTATTTTTTATAACGATTGAAAATTCTTCCAAATGAACAACAGAAGAAATTCAAAAACGTCTTTTTATATTGCCATTTGGATTTTATATAATAAAGAAAATTATATTAGTTACTTATGTTTAAATGTATTATTTACTTTTGAAACAAAATTTTATGTGGTAAATACATTGTCACAAATTAGAATAACTTAATTTAAAATTATTTTAACTTTTCTTGATAGCCATTCGTAATAATTAATATTTCAAACAAATGAAGATATTATTCGATTCAAAGATGGAAATTCAATTTGCATTTAAAAATAAATGAATTTTTTAACCTAGATTAAGATAACACTTTTTAAAGTTAAAAGATAACACTTTTAAAGATATGAAAAAAATGCTATGTGGTCAGAAATTTTTTAATCATTTATTTCTTTCCTAATGAACATTTTTTCTATTAATTTTTCAAGAAGAAAATTTATATTGGAATCAAATATTTAAAATCCAATTTTAGATATTCATCTAACGAAACTTTGAATATATGCAGTCAATTTTGAATACTAATAATTTGACCACTATTCTCTCAATAGCAAAAATTTATGTTACTTTTTCCAGAATTAAAAAAATTCTCTCAAGTAGAGAGAACACTGGTTATTTTCTATACGGTCCTTCATTCTTCGAATCTAACAAAAAGATTATATCCGGAGCGAGGCAGAAAAGAACAAGGGGCTGTTTATGATTGCTTTCGCAAGTTTGGAGAACTAGGAGGTGAAAAATTCTCAAGGACAATAACAGAGGCAGGAAAGAGAAACGACAAGGGAGGAGAGGAGGCACAAAAGAAATGTAACTCGTTTTGGAGCTTAGAGAGGAATTACCCCGTAACCCATAAAATGCAACACAGATACCATAAAAACTTTCTCCGTCCCAATAAATGCAAATATCTTCGCTTGTAAGAAAATCCCGATTGGAAGCTTCCTGATTTCACTTCATTCTTCAGACTGGATGAAAAGATTGTCTACAATTTGGCTTCACCCGACAATTTTTTTTTCCTATTTTGATTTCTGCCATATCGTGAAGGCAAATCTTATTCATATAAATCTTCCAGTTTCAATTTCAATTTTAATTTAAAAAATGTGTTGATCTTATATTCTTTAAGGGAGGAAGGCGTTAATGTTAAGTTGAATGTGTGATTGAGATTATAAGCAAATTTTACTTGCTGAATCATTCAAACAAAAAGTTCCCGTTCTTAAAAAGATAATAAAGGTAGAATTTAGTTATTACTGCAATTATAATTCATCTAATAACGATGGCTTAGTGGTAGCGTTTCATGCTCCCAAGGCACAGGTCCGTGGTTTGATCCTCGAGATAGGCAAGGTCACTGAGTATCAAGCATGCTTCAGAACTAAACACTGGGGGTTTTGAGCTAGGCTGATCACCTAATGGGGACATATGCTTCGCATCCTAGGACCTCTCGGGCAGGAAAACAGAGATGGGAACTGTAGACCTTGTGGTCTGCATGAGCACGGAGTTTAGTTTATATGTAATTCCTACGATGTCTTAAAGAGAGTAGTTAACTCAACAAATTTTCAATTTAGGAGCAACAGAGAATCGTTAGAGATGTGATAAAGTAACGAAATTCTCAATTCTAATTAGAATTAATCTCTTCTAACGTGTTTCAAAAATGATATATGTGTATAGTGCATATGATATATTGTGTATGATATATATGTATTACTCAAAATTACTTACATACACATACACAGGTATATACATAACACTTCGTTAAACAACGATGAAGGTAATATTTTGTAATTTTGAATCTAAATTAAGTGATGAGAGAAATAATAGATGTAATATCTTATTCTTCATGTTTTCATTACATATCATAATATTAAAGTAAGAAAATATGTAATTAATTTTCATAGGATTTATCAATATCTTTAAATAAGTTAAGACCAAATCTATTGCCTTCCATTCAGAATAGAGAAGCATTTAACATTGGAGTTGCCACTTTAATTTTTAAGAATGTATCCAAAAATTACTAAAAATTGTCAAATATCTACTGAATGTAAGATTCCATAGATCAGAAGGTATTGTCTATAACAATTTTGTCATTTCATAAACTTCTTAAATATTGTCCAAAAAATTAAGCCAACTAAAATTTTTTTTCCATGGCAATTTTATTACATTTATTATTTTGTTATTTCTTGCATTATCTGTAATGGTCAGACTTTTAATTGTTTTTGAAGTATCATGTTGCGCGACACACGAAGTCAGAGACCAATCTGTAATTATAGTGCAACTGAGATTCTGTTTGCAATGTGTTTCAAACAGGGAGTGTAAGAACGCCTTTTCAACTCAAGTGGAACACGGAAAGATTCGATGACAAATAAATATTTTTAAAGATAGTGTCATTAGCGTTTTTTTTTTCTTTCTAGTAAATGATCAACGAGAATATTTCGTGAAATTTGTTAGTAGAACTCGGAACCTCTGAGAGTTTAGAGAATTGCTGATCCTAAATTAATATCTTTTCCGTTTTTCTACTTCCACCCATTTCCGATAAACCAATATTCGACCACTCAATCCACTCCCCACAGGACAGTCACGCTATGAGGTCCCCCAAGAACAAACCAAGCGCAAAATAGTCACGCTTCCGAACACTGGAGGACAAAAGCAGTCTTTTGTTAGCTTTGTTGAGCCAAAGAGCTTCATGCAAGCCTCCTTTCGCTCTGTGGCACGTTATCTTGGCTTAAGATTCTCGAGTTGCAAGCGGATCAAAGGGGGATTGGCAGCGAGGGTTTCACTGGTCGAAAGGCTAATAGTATCGTGACAAAAAGTAGCTACTCAGTAATTATCCGTGTTATTAAATTCTGTTTATCAAAACTCACCGAAGTTCATCGGGTCTCAGCAACTCAAATAGTGTAGGACTGCTATGCAAAAACTCTTCATGCAAAACATTTCATACATAAAGTAGTGCATTTGTTATCATTGTGCTAAAATAGTGATTTCATTTAATTTCATAAAGATTTCCTTTTTTCTTAAATACTAAAAATAAAAATCTTTAGGATGTATAAAAATGACAGTCATTCAAATAAACTTAATCAAATTATGGAATGTAGAAATAAAGGTAACATAGTTGATAATTTTTATCAGATAAATGATAGATATTTGAAAAAAATTGGATGCTCAAAAAACTACATATTTAAAAAAATCTTACGTTTAAAGAAATTTTTTGGAGCAAATTCGTTGTATTTCATCATTTTTCCTCAGAATTTTATTTTTATTAAAGTGTATGTTTCTATTTAGTTTCTGAAGTAACTTTTCAAGTTTATATACCAGGCGAATTCCTCGCAATGTTAATACCATTCAACGAAATAAAAAAAAAAAAAACAAACAATTATTCTCTTCTAAGAATACTTTAGAGTTTCTTTAATGTTTTTAAATATTATAATGAGAGAGATTATCAGTATTCAAAATTCACTAATAAACATTTTTATAACAAATTGATGAGATATACGTAAAAACTGATAAGATACAATTAATAATATAAACAAAAATAAAATGTATAAGTATATATAAATCGTGTGCTTTCTTCTATAAAACATTTTCATTATTAACATCATTTCTAAAAATATTTTTCATATATATATATATATATATATATGTGTGTGTGTGTGTGTGTGTGTGTGTATGTACAATATATTATATATAATAATTTTTTCTCCAGATAATCATTGAATTAACTACATAATTTTACAGTATAGAATATAAAACTGAAATACAAAAGGTTAAATTCTATTTTTTGTTTCATATATTTTTTCAATAGTATTTAATATATTTAATGAAGCTTGTTTTAGTATATTATAATTTAACAACGAAGCTCGTAATATTTTGACATCAAATTAACTTTTGCTTAATCAAAATATTTGCTTCAACTTGTTTAAATAAATTTTCATTAAATCTACTGTTTTTAAAATAAAATACTTTGCAATGCTTTTTCATCGTTCAATTTTTAATTAGATATTTTATTTTGCATCTACATTATTACGTAAGTGTATCTGGAAACAACTGATCCATAATTATTAAGCATTATCAGTGCATTTTTCTGGTAAAATAAATATATTAAACATTTTTCTAAATTGTTAACTGATATATGGTTCCTAAACTCTATGTTATCAAAATATACAGAAACCAAATATTCCTTGTGCAGAAATATTAATCTTTAAATTATGTACGGTTCAAATTTTCTGTAAATCCGATTGATTAACTTTAATTTTGTACAATTAAATTCATTCATATTCAGTGTACTCTGCAACTGAAAAACTGCTCGTAAGTAGCACTTAAGTGCTTCATTACGGCATAAAAAATATCTTGTCAACTTCATGCTGCCCCGGAAGTCTTACAAATGTGTTTAATGTATGAGACAACTCTAATCCTCGTCTTCAACAACACCCCACTCGGTATGGATATGAATGCTAGGCAATGAGGACCCATAACACACTTCTTAATGTAAAGCGGGCAGTGTGTAACACTGGAACTGTACTCTTAGATCAAAACCAAATGGCCCGTATAACTCGAAAGGGAAAATAAAAAGAGCTTCCCCTTCACGAAATGACATTAACGGTTTTATTACTGGTCGTTTCCATTTTTGCACAACTCGCGCACACACACCATGTGCCGTTAAAAACCATCTATATCGTCTGTGTCGGGGAAAAACGTGGGCATGAGAAAACTATAAATTACTTGCAGCCGTAATAAATGACGAAAATGGCTGTCTGAATATAAAGAGAGGCAGATTCCGAGCTCTCACCCAATCATCAACGTCTTCCTGATAGGATAAGTGTAAATGATGAATCTGTTCGAACCATACTCCATAACCACAGGAATTCCATTGACGAATATTTCTTCTGTGATTATGTTTTCAAAAACTGCAGGGATTATTTTAAATTTCAGTTATAATTGATATGAATACTTAATTTAAGCACTATGTGACACAATTATTTTAAAGTTTGTGCAAAATATATAATTATTATTGATTTTTTTTCGAAGTTGTTTGAATATATTTGTGTTACCTACTTTCTTTTGTAGTTTTAATTATATCAAACGTTTTTCACAAAGAAAGACTTTTTAGAGCTCAAAGTAATTTAAATGCATCGAATTATTAAATCTATTTATGCGCATGATTCTATTCCCATTAGATTTTGCGTGTTGTTCCATAGCATTTTTGTAACTTCCTTTGTTTTTAGGAGAACTTCGACGTTATTCAATATCGTAACACCTCTGTTTGCCTCCTCCAGTGCGAAAAAATTAACTAATTAATTAAAATGTTGTAAAAGTTACCGTTAGTTATAGTTAACGTTAATGTTATATAAGAAATTGTTAAAATATGATATTGCTTTATTAAATACATCATTGTCGTTAAAACTACTTTGGGTGATAATTATTTATATAGGATTCAATTTTAAATATTCAATTGTTTTTAATGCATTGCAAAAAATAATCCAAATGATTGGATGAAAAATCCATATCTATTAATCTAATACTTTAAAAAACTTAATTAGATAAAACTCAATAACGTGTATATTAAGTAAGTGTCATTAAATCATCTTGTAAATTATTTTAACAACTGAGTAGTTTTTTCCTCTGCGTTTGAGTATTAATTTGTATTTTCTAAGAGTTATCTATGATTAACGAGATGCACTATAAAACTGAAATAAAAATCTTAAGATTTGTTTAATATAAGTTCTTTTATATGCATTATCAAGAACAAAAAAAGCAAAGAAAATTGTTGATTCAAAGTTTTCATAACTATAAAATTATACATATAAGGATACAAATGCATTTTTTTTTACCTTAGTTAAAAGTTAGATATTTTAACACCAACGAAAAATATTAGCATCAATATTTCATTGCAGTTAAAAAGACGCAATAAAAAATTAAATTAACATATTTAATTTAATTTTTTTCAAATCTCGTTTACATCTTAAAAATTATCATTTAAAAATTTTTTGTCACAGCTTTCAATGTGGCGCACACACACACACACAAAACTCATAATATTACTAATTTACTTTACATTAAAGTTATTTTACCTTTCAAAAATTTTCATCAAGATAGAGATATTGCTAAAAGAAATCATACTCACGGTTCATTTTGTTGTTATCTTAGGACTACCCTTTGAATACTGGGAATAATTTTTTTTCCAATCGCAGATTGTAGACAGTTACAACTGAAACAGAGTCTATTAATCTATTGTTCCCTGATACCCAAGAAACCGGCCAGAAACAACGACCTCTTTGCCGCCGAGGCGTTGCCCCGGGTGCACCACAAGGAGTGGGCCGCCATCGCACCCTCACACATGCATAGGGACCCGTTTATAGGGTAGGCATTATTCATACTTCATTCACACAAGGAAAGGACAAAGACAGGATAGAGAGAGAGATCCATGCCTGAATCGGGATTCGAACCCAGGACCTTCCTATCTGTAGTCAGGCACGCTGACCCCTAGACAAGTTGGCCGGCATACTGGAAATAACTCAATCAGGGATTATTATACGTATCCTCGTCTGATGTAGGAACGTACTCTCGAATTAAAAACATGGCTTCTTAATCCTTCGTCTGACATTAGTGGCGGCAATAAGAACTGCAGTTCTGGTATCTTCTTCTTGAAAACTGGTAGTATCAAACTTTCTTCAGAAAATTTTGAACTTTATGAGCTTAGTAATTTACTAGGAAATATTCTTAATTTTACATTACTTTATGCTTATCTTACGCTTTAATTTTAAATTACCAATTATTCTTTTAACTAAAATAATTGGTAATTAAAAGTGAAACACTCTTAATTTAAATAAGACTTTCTCAATTGTTAAAAAATTGCCTGTTTTCCTTTTGTATTGTCAAATATATCAAGACATGCATTGAAGGATTTAAATATTGCAACAAATGACTATCTTTCCGCGCCTTAGCTGAGACGCTCTTTCACAAGAGTTACGAAATAAGCAGAACAATAATCCTTAAAATTGAATAGGTTTTATTTAATGTACCAATATGAAAAAAAATACCTTAAAATAAAATCATACATTTCCAAATATATTTCAACATTAATTTTAGAAAATTATTATTGATAAAATCAACTACAATTTATGTTTTTCAATATTTAAAAAATTCTAACCGCAAAACTTATTCATAGTTCTAGTTTAAAATTATGAAATACATTTGGGTAAATTTATAATCGCGTAAAATATTTCAGATTATTAATAAATGTACTGTAATCATTCTGACAGGGTCTAAATTACTGCATGCACACAATGCATGATATATATTATGTACGTGCATGTTACAAAGCTATTTAGACAAAAAGCAGCAAAGGCTTCTAAATATTTATTTATCATATTAAAAATATTTTAAAGCGTTCACACGTGAACTATGCTTATTTATGTCTTTCAAATACAAGTTCCTTTAAATGAGGAAATTGAATATTTAAATTAATGAATGCTTAGGGTGACATTAATTCTCCCCAACATACATTGAATTTGGTGAATTACAATGGAATCACCATCTAGTACACTTTACAAGTAAGTTTTATTATCATCGAATTCTGATTTTCCAAGCCATTATACCAGAGAATTCCATCTTTATCCTCTGAGAAACTAAACATGGTGGGGAGTAGATGGGCATATATACGTCAATGTCCTGACCACCTGCGGAGCCTGGGTTTGTCTCTCGCCACTTCTAAACTTTATTAATATCCTTTTGTATTGTTGCGGGTACGGTTGCAGAGAGAGAAGGAGAGTTTGTCTTTAGAAAACTGGGTACTAAACTCATCAAGTGTCGTCATTTGATAGGACGGATGGGTTTATCTTTTCGCGCTTAAACAATAAAGGACAGAAGGCAATAAATAAGGGATGAATTTCCCAGGAGGCGGGTTTTTGAAAGATTGTAAAATATATTGTGGAAGGGGAGAGAGAAAGTTTTTATATGTCATGTGTGTGCACTTACGGGATATGCTTAATGGCTTTGAAAGATATAAAGAGGAATTTTTTCTAAAGAAAGGCGAGCATCACTAGGGAGGAAAGAACCAATTCAGAATTTGAATTTCTGTTATGGTGTTTGGATAACTCAATTAGTGATAGAGCTGCAAGGATATGATTTGCATATTTATTTAATGTTAAAATCAAATTTAATTCTTGCAAATATAGACTTATTTGGAATAGTGTTGAAATTTTAAAGTACAGACGAAATAAATAAGGTAAATCCAAATCAAATAATTAAAGCTAAGTTATTATTATATTAATTTGCTACTTTAAAACTTACTACATACTAAGACACTCTAATATATACTTAAGACATACAGCATTACTATTACAATTACTTCATTCTTTGTTTGATATCGTAATGCATATTAATGACATTAATCTACCTATAAATTACGATATATTTTTTTTAAGCTTTTAAACTTTTTTAAGTCATCATTAAAAAAAAATTATTTTTCATTGCTATTAGCTCTCAGTGAAATACAAGATTTTCAAAGCAAAGCAATCAAGTAATCAAGGAGATTGATTAACAATGTAACGCTTTTTCAGTTAGAAAGTTTTAGATTCCATTGAAACTACTGTTACACAATGGCTTGGCAAATGCTGTATTTCTAGTTTCTGCATATGCTTCGTTAATATTTATATTTAAGAATTTTCAGGGTCTTCTTCCTTGTCTAATATAATTGTTTACTATTTTTGAAAAATTCTCCTAGAAGATGTTTCGCAATGGATGTTCAAATACTTATCAGATATTTCTATTACCTGTTACGCAGAGTCAAATATTTATGTAATGGTAAATCTATTTGATGAAATGTATTTATACCTAATATCTTGGATTTGATAAGGATAAGTAACTTCTAATGATGAAGCAAAAGTAGTTAAATAAATGAAGTTTCATTTTTTCCTGATTTGGATACCATTTTGTTTACATTAATGTGTTAAAATGATGATTATCTTTTTTTTCCGATTTTCTTCTTGATTAGTCTATCCATTGTTGTACTTGTACTAACATTAAGAAATTTTTTTATTTTAAGATTATTGCTGCAAAAGGTAAAAAAATCATAAATTAAATATCTTCTAAATGTTTCCCCCTTAAAAAAATTCTAATAAGTATTATTACTTTGTCAATTTCCACTTTTGTAATTCCAAACTATTCATTGTATTTCATCAAAGCGAAAAATATGTTTATGAGGGATTTTTTATCTTCATACATTATACAAAATTTCTTAAAGTTAATTTAAACAGCTATGAAGCATATTTTTTTATTTAAAACGAACGTTTCTGATATATTTTATATGCAAATTTCATTTTAAATATGAAATTTTATTTATTCCAAAATTTTTGAATGAAATTATTTTCTATGAGAAATTTTCTTTTGTTTCGCATACTTGAAAATTTTGTGTTTTTGAAAGACATAATTGTATTTTTAAAAGAACTAATAGGAATTATTTATTGGGAATTTAAAGTATTATTAACAAATGTTTCAAAATATTTTATTTATAAATATGTAGTAAAAACTGTAAAGTAATTTGAGTCTTAATTTTTAAGTGCGTAAAATATTGAAAACTTACCCATTTATGTCTCAAATTTCCGTTAAATTTTATTTTGTTGTTCCTAACATAACCATTCTTAATATAATTCTAAGTAAAAAGAATACTTTTAATCAAAAGCCACTTCATAAATGTACTTATTCTCTTTCACATACACATATATATTTATTTAAATTTAAAATATGTGTACATATTTATCTAAATGTAATATTCAAATATAAAGATATGTATATTTGAAAATTATTTTAACTTTAACAAATATTAATGATGCAAAAAGTAATAAAATTACAGATAATTTAATTATAGCATCCAGATGTTACATTTTGTAATATTTTAAATCTTAAACAGCAATTAACATACTTGAATTTTAATTCATTTTTAAAATCACTTTTGTATTGAAATTTTTATTTAATTTTATTTTTATGAATCAAAGTTCACCGCTTAGCAACATTTGCTCCTTTATAAGTATAAGTAAAAGGAGTCACCAGTATGTAAAAGAAAGCGTCCAGAAATAAGCAAATAAATAAGCAAATTAGATATTTAGTGCATTTATTAAGTTAAGAGAATTGATAGTGGGCATCAATGAAAAAAGTGAAGTGGCAAGAAAAAAATGTTTTACAATTGCAAACACTGTGTTGAATGAATGATTGTGACATTATTTATATGAGGACTATAACTCGAGTGGGTGTGTGTGTGTGAGATAAAAATGTCAATAATCAGTTGAAAAGATATTTATTTGGCATCATACATAAATGAGGTATAGAACAACTCTGTATTCGAAAAGAGACGAATTTAAATCCACAAAGTCAACCAGCAAACTGGTCGAAACAAATTTCTCATTTGTGTGGCGTAAATAAAAATCAAACGTTGATGAAATTTTTCAGATTAATAGGTGATACCATGTGTTTAAAAAAATTGAGTGAGAAATATCAAAGCTAGTGGATTGGACTTGTTACCTATTCTTCATTCACTTTAAATCTCTCTTCCTTGAACTGATGAGAAAAATCATAAATTATTAAAATGAGACGGATATATATATAGATATAGAAAATCTCATATCGCATACTTTTTTCAGAGCTTTAGACATTGAAAATAATTCGGTGTATTTAAGAGCATTCGACAATTGTTAATTCGTCGTATGGGTTTTGCAATAACTTTCGCAACAAAAACTTCGTGATTAATTCTTATAATTATTTATTATGGTTTCCAAATCATCTATCAAAGTAATACTTTTTGACTTACTATTGGCTTTTTTTTATCACTCGACGTGTCATTAATCATTAGTATTTTAGATTTTCACCGAGTAAATACTGATTGTAACACAATATTTTATAAGAATTTTTCTTCTTCTTTTGTGCGCTTATTACCCCATCCATCTGTATTATTACGAAAATACTCTGTACATACATACATGCATACATCAGAATATCAAAAATTCTCTTGATCATTTCATTTGTACACTTATTTGAAATATCTCATGTAATTATTGAGCAAATGTGCTTCGATTATTACTTGTACTTAATAGAAATACTCATAGTTTTAATTGATTAAATTTTTATACATTTCAAACTTTAAATTGATTTAGGCATTCTTATTTTTCCAAACAATGCTGTTCTTAAAATGCTTATGTCATTTTTGTAATCAATATGGCCAACTGATCGCTTATTTGTGCTATTAGCATCAGTTGGCCATATGTAACTTTTGATATGTAAATTTTGCTAATTATTTATTGATATAGTAAAAATAGTCCTGTTTTTAATTTTGTAACAATTACTAAATTAAAGATTTATCATTATCTTGCAATTTCCCATATATGTGAACGAATAAATTAAATATAAATGAATAACAAACAAACACAATATAGACATTTGCTAGGATTATTTACAAAAAATATAGGAATTATAGAATTTATTGTCTTTGTAGACAATAGACTTTTAGTAAAATGTACATCATGTATATTAAAACCTAATATAATAAAAAATTTTAAGTATGTAATGTAAAGAAATCTACGAAAACTGTTAATAATAACGTAAATATTACTTGATGAAATAAGCTTCTAATAGACATTATATTGAACATCAAAGTCATGTTGCGTTTTCAATCACGTTTGTTCATGAAAATTTAAGTATCATGTGAATGAAATTACTATTTATATTTTCATTTCCTAAAGTTAGTTAAAATTCCGAGATAATTATTATCGAATTTTTATTTTAGAGCAAGAAGACCAGAGAAAATTCCAAATTGGAAGTTAACAAAGAAACAGTGAGGAAATTCATCTTCAAACTGTTCTACTTTCCATTGGAAGTTTGTGGTAAATTTCCTGGACGATGAGGAAAATTAACATAACTTTGTACAAGAATTCATCTGTAATATATGCTGTTACATTTCAAAGAGAGTGTTGGAGCTTATACAGCAACCAATCAAATTGCCATCAAATTTTGATATGTAAATTTTGTTCGGATAAAAGTGAAACTGTAAATGTTTCAATGTAAACTAACATTTTTCGACTAATTATTCAAAGAGAATGTAATGGTTTTAAGAATAGAACATTTGGTTGCAGAACGCACAATTTACATTTATATACTATGCTTTTATTGTAAAATTCAAGAGTCTGACTGTTTTTATAGCATAGTAATTTACTTACTGATACTTGAGTAGTCAAAGTATTCCAAAACCGAAGTGAATTCCATTAATAGCGCTTTTACGATTATTTTTTAAGCAACTGAAAATACTGCATTTGATGTCATTAATTTACATTTGTTTACTGAGCTTCTTTATTGCATAGGATAAAAAAAGAAAGCAATAAAATGATAAGAATTCCGAAATAAATTTCATATTTTAAAATTTTTATAGTATTTTCTTAAAAATGTTTCGGAAAATCAAGATATTTTTTAAGAAAAACCTTCATAAAAGTAATTTCCGAATTAACTTTTTGCTCAGAAGTCTTATGTAAGTCCCATATGTCTCTGTATCAAAACGTCACTCATAGAAGTTTCCTATTTATTTACTAAATCGTCTTTTAATTAAATCAGTAAATTATGGATAAATTCCTATTGTCAGATTTGAGTTATCACATTCTAATTTCAAAATAAAGGATAACTGAAATTTTCATACTTTATTTCAATAGTTATCAAAATGATAGAAACAATAAGGCTTAATAGGAAGATTATAAATAAATCGAATCAAACTGTTTTCTTGAAGAATTATATAAACAGTTATAAAAAGATTATAACTATATTTTTAAATGGTTCCCTTTATTTGGTAAGAATGTAGTTTTTAAATGGAACATTTTGAAAATAACTACAACAAAATTAACTATCACTAAATTTGCCTAACATGGATTCCTGTGAGCGAAATATTTCATCATTTATTTTTAAAAATTTCTTTTCGCTTAATTCTCTCTATATATTTAAAAAATCTAGAATATTTTAATATAGTTTAATTTACACCAAAAAGGCTCTCAAAATGATTTATTGGAATAAATCTAAAAAACATCAGACAAGCAATATAAATTAAGAAAATAACTCTTGATAGAAAATTTAGAAATCTTGTTTCATAGCTGAAAGAAATTACTTTCTCAGAATGTTTTGTAAAGAAGTGACTTTATTTCTTTCAGCGTCATCTCCTGTCTCTTTTTTATACAATATATATATATGCATTTTTACATAACCTATATTAAATAACTTTTCTGATTACATAAGCTTTTCTTTTCAGTTTTAGGAATGAGTTAATCATGCTGAAATAAAAAATATTTGTCACCTACACATCTAGTCATTTTGAAATGAGTCATTTCATAATATTTATTGTTATTTAATTTTTTAGTCGAATTTGCATTTAACTGTACATGTGATAAATACATGTAATAAAT
Source organism: Latrodectus elegans (assembly GCA_030067965.1). Lineage (NCBI taxonomy): Eukaryota > Metazoa > Arthropoda > Arachnida > Araneae > Theridiidae > Latrodectus > Latrodectus elegans. The sequence continues at coordinate 58,953,324 of CM057813.1, read as the reverse complement.
TTTGTATTTAAGTCACACTGGTATATATTACATAGCTGTAAAAAATGCCCTTTTATACTTTTTAAAATATGTAAAGTATTTTGTAAAATTTTTATACATACATTTTTACCTTATTATTTGTTATTATCTAGTCATATACAAAACTGAAAATATAGAAATAAAGTATGATTCGTCGTGACATGTCTGTGTTTAAATTTTCTTTTGTGAATAATTTCCACTTACATTTAAGACCATAGGCAGCTATATTTTCTATTGGCAGTTTATGAAAAATGAGTTTACTTTCAGTTTAAGAGGAAAGAAAAAAGTAAACTGACCAGTTCAAACTTTTACTTTCTACGTCTCATGATTCCATCATTGGTTCTTATCTGATATTTTCGTATGTCACACTTAATCGAGTCGTGTTTTCTTTAGCTATAAGTGTAAACATTTTAAGTGAAATAGCTTAGGATTAAATGGGCTAAGCTTAGGATTAAATGGCTTAGGATTAAATGGGATTAAATGGCTTAGGATTAAATGGGATTAAATGGACAAAATGATTGATAATTTTAAAATGAACTTAAACTAAAACATTCATTTATAAATATGTACGTCAGGCAATGTTGTCTCACGAAATAATTTTTAATGGTAATTATACAGTTTGAATACTAAAAAAATTCATTTACTTTAATAATGCTCATTTATGAAGTTTAATGTTAATACATAATTAGTCAGTATATAATTTCTTAAAAAGATTTCCTTATGACCATTGGCTTGTAAGTGTTAAATGAACAAAATATTGATGATGGTTCAAAACAATTATATCAAACTAAAGTAGATCTTGGTGGTACAATTTATTATATCACTTTTTTAACTTGAAGTAAACTGTTGCACTTGTCATAAAAGAGCTTGCCATTGCCTCGGGAGGTTAGACTTCTGTCTGCTGGTTTGCAGAACGAATTTTATTTTCTAGCTTTTATGCCTTTGGCCCCCATATGACTTTTCTTTTCTACCTTTTCTTTTTGTATTTGTCACATGACAACAACAACAACAACTTGAAGAAACGAAAATATTGTACAGAGTATTTACATTTTGTGAAATCAACAATAACATAAAATCTTCTAATTTCAGACCTACATTAAAATACAGAATAGGAAAATTCATGAATTGAATAACAACAATACAAATACATCAGCAATGGCTCGTGCTGTTTATATTCCAAAATGAGCTGGAATGACTTAAATGACCATGAACCCCATAAGGTAGCTTTAAGCTCCTATAAAGTTTAAGGACAGATAATTCGCTTATTTACAGGTACTGTGCTTCATGGGATAATTCTACTTCCTGCATTCGTATCTTGCATAATTAACAATACCGTACTACATCAGAAAGAGAGCAATCCAATTAAAATAAATACAATGTTTTCCAGCCATTTTAGTAATTTTTTTTTTACACTGGTTCATTATTTAGATATTTGAATCGAAGGAAATATAATTGCACGTTTTATATTTCGATGTTTAAGTTTTGTAAATAAAATTCAATAACTATTAAGCTATTCACTTTTTTCTAAAAAATTTTAATATTTTTATTTTTTGAATAAATAGTGACTTTTTTTTGCAAAACTATCTGTTTTCGCTACATTTTAGTGACTAGAGGTTTGTGATATTGAAATGTTACTCAATAATTTATATATTGTTATTTAAGTAAATAAAAATAAAGCAATTTAAATCTTCAAATATTTATATAATTCCAATAATGAAATACGGAGCGCTCAAAAATTTGGTGAAAAGATCATTTGTAAAAATACTTTTTTAAAAGTAGGAGAAGGACATCAAATTGAATAGAGTGAAATAAGTTTCATAATTGTAGATGAACTTTTATGGACATAGATCAACTGAAAGAATGCTTCCCTATATCTAACCCTGAGTTAGACATTTCCAGTTATATAGAAGCAGTTGGATGAAGTTTTCATAATTTTGAAACAGAAACTAAGCAGAAGACATCCCATACTTGCCCAGCCATCCCGTAAATATCATTTCACTTGGAGGACATTGCGACCACGCGCAGTTTTAACGTAACCTAGCCAACATTAACGAACACGATAGATATTCCATTGGCCGGGATTTGAACTCACTGCCTTCCAATAAAGAGAGCAACGCAATAGCCAGCCAGACCATTGCGGCCCAACTGTGCGCAAGGTAAATTGGTTGTTATTTACATATCCGCTTGAATATTGTTAGAATTTTAAAACCGTTTGGTGGATTTTCAGAATTTTTCACATGCATCGATCTTTTCTCTCGTTTGCAAGAATCAATTCTAATACACTATCACAATATTTCTGTATAGACAATCGGTCGCTCATTTCTCCCCCAGTAGATAGCGACATATGGTATATCATAACGATGAACCTCGAAAACAGAAATAGCATGCAATCTAATAGATTCTGGAGCACGTCCGTTTTTTTTCTAAATCAGGCACTGAAATGCTAAGACAATCTGAAGTGGGCCAACATGGTACGGAGTCGGCGATAAGTATCCGCAGACATAAGCTTACCTTAGTTCTGTAAGACAGCCCAAATCTCCAAGGCTTCATCCCTATTTAAATTCTGATAAGACGAACAAACTGAATTTTTGGTCCAGTCAGAGAACAGTTCAAGATCTGCAATCCTTTTTGTCAGAGTCTTCACAATCATCAAACGAAAATGTATTCTATCGGATACACATATCCTTTCAATGCTTGATATACCACAGAGTAAATCTTGAAAACTTTTACATTTGGGCGTATGGGAGTACAATGTTGCACTCTGAGGTATCCGATGGCAGCACATCAGTGAACTATGGCCAATGATGGATTTATAAACTCGTCTGGACAACCATCCCAAATTATTATTTTCCTCTCTTAGATATAGGTTTAAAGTTTAATATGAGACATTCTTTGTAGCTTTATTCCTTTTGTTAATATTGATTTTTTTTTATGTTAATAAATCAATACGAGTTTTTCAACTATTTTTTTATATCCTATAAAAATCTTTTAATTTACATTTCAGCAAAATCCATAATACAAAAATGAATAAATGAAATGAATACTGCAAATGTTTCATAAGTACGATATCATTTCCAGTAAATAAAATAAAAAAAAACTTTAAAAAACAATTGTATTGAGTTGTAAAGAAAGTATTCTTCAGCGCAAATAGTTTACTTTGCTAAATAATTACGTTGTTCGTTTGTATTTTGTTTCGTGTTATTTGGTATTTGAAAAGGATGTTTTCTTTAGAACACTATGCTGTGAGATCTATAAAAAACATATCGTTATTATTAAATACAACGTGTCTGAAATGGAATTATCTCTCTACTAGATTAGAACTATCATTTATATCCAGTTAGATTGCAAACAGTCAGTTACAGAACGTCACAAAATCATGTGTACTACTTTAGATACTATTGTTGTATCATAAGATAATATAAAGATTTGGTGCGGAAAATTTAAAAACAAGGACTATTACATTCAAAAAGCTGAGTTTTATGGCCATCCTACTGATGTTGATGAGGCTATGGAGTTAGACGTCATTGCTATGTCCATTAGACGCGCAATGCATTGCATAAACTTGATACACAAGTTCATTCACTGAGTGCCCCATAAGCAGACTCAAGCAGATAAGGACAGGCGTGTTCAGGTCCTCTCTAATCTGCTTAAATCTGGACCGAATTGTCATTAGAGATTAAAAGTGAATTAAATTAAATTACACAATACAAGCTAAGCTTTAAAGGAAATTGGTATGATCCCAGAAGCCCCTTCGGTAGCGTTGCAAAGTACAATTTAACTAACAACAGTTTGTCGAATTATGATAAATTTAAAAAGATAGTGTTTTATAACTGCTGGGATTGCCGTGTTTTATAACTGCTGGGATTGCCGTGTTTTATAACTGCTGGGATTGCCGTGTTTTATAATTGGTGGGATCCATAGAATATTTGGTAACGAATAAAATCATCGTCAATAATGTGTACAGCCAAATGCTAATTCATGTTGACGCTGCTATCAAATTCAATAATCAAATTTTGTTTCGGTGCAAGAATATATTGTTCCATCAAGATAATGCCAGAGTACATGCATCTACAGTTACCGGCTGGACTTTGCATAGATTCCAAAGGGATCTTTTGCAACACCCACCAAATACCACTGACATCTTCGAGCTTCTTTCCATACTCGCATTTATATCTTGCTAGTGCTATCTTGGATTCACATAAGACGTTCGCAATTAGGTTGATATGATTTTGGAGTCGTATTCATCAAATTTCTGAGCCGAGGGCTTTGAAAAACTAACAAAACGTTGTTTGGAAATCAAAGATTTGAGTGGTGATTGCCATACGAAATACTGCTTTTATTTTCTAATTTCATTATGAATAGTTTTAGCGGAAAATTTTTGTTACAAACCGATGTTTATATTTCTTTATTCAAACTCTTTTTATTAAGATTCATTTTTCTTTTATGTTTAAATCGTCAAGTTTTTCAACAATTTCCTTAAATAAATGTTAGATTCTCTGAAAATAAATACTTATGTGTTACAAATGAAAAAAAAAAAAAAAAAATTGGATTTATGTTTTGAAATGTAAAAAGAATTTAGAAGTCTGATGATTTGGATAAATGCTCAAAAATACGTTTCGATTTTTAGGAAAAATTTAAATTATATTTCATGAAAATACCTGAATTTTTTAAGTTTAATTCTTTGAAAATGATAAAAGGCAGGTATAAATATCTTAATATTATAATTTATATAAAGCATATCATTTAACACTAATAATTTTTTAACTAATCAAAATTTATAAGAATACTTAACTATGAATTACATTGTTGAATGAAAGTTCTAATTTTCATATGAATTACTTATGAAAATTAGAACTTTCATTCTCCTCAACACTTTTGCATTTCATATCTTTGAAGGAGCGACTTTTTAGTGAATTTTAAAATGGTTAATTTTCACTTATTGAAAAACATAATTTGTTCGCAGTGTTTTGTAACCCATAATTTACTCTTATGCTATTGACTAGAGTAAATTAAAAAAAAAAAAAAAAACAAAATTCTTTTTGATGTCACAGTTTTTAAAAAGTATTCTAAATGTCATTAAAATGCTTTAATATCGTACTAAGTAGCTTAACACTTCTAGATATATATATAATACAATATTAATCTTTAGTGGCTCTTTCAAGAATTCTTTTTTTAAATAGTAATATGATAAAATGAACAAATTTATTTGGACATAAAATATCTCTTTCATTTCATAAAGACATCTTTTATTTTTATACACTCCATCGTTATTATTATTATTAAGCTTTTTTTTTTTTTTTTTATCTATCGGAGTATAAAAGTATCTGATTTTGCTATTTGAATCTTTTTCATGCTATAATAATAATTTATCATGCTATAATTCCTTAGATTTTTTTTAGAAAATAAATATTTCTGGTGATTTTTTGCACCATTTAAATTAAATGTTTTGTTTCGCATTATCTTAAGAATTTTTATAGCAAATAGAATGCCTTTATAAAGCACGAAAACACATCAAATTCTTTGATGACTTTTCAATAGAATATGTGGGAAATTTTTATGGAGTTAGAGTTTAGTACAAATTTTTAAATGTTATTTAAAATACCATGTAAATTAGGAATAACAGTTATAAATAATCACAATAAAGTAAAAACTTAAATCATTCTTGCCTATTTAGACTAACTATAAGGTTGGTCTTAGTCTTGTTTCAGTCATTTTTAATTTTTTTTTTGTTTTATTTTCAACGTGTTCAATTTTGGATGCAATATTCCTAAACATTTGAAAATGTGAAAACAAATTGCTTAGAACAATAGTTATTTTTATGATTTAAAAAACTTTTTCAAGCGAAACAAATTATAAATAAAAAATGCTTCTTTATTACCTGTAGAAACCATACATGGATTTTTTTCAAATCGCCGACGACAAGCAGACATTCAGTAATGAACTTTGATTTGTTTGCTACCACTAGAAGAATACTGTTCGAAGGCCAGCAGGAAATTCATGGACAAGTCGGAATTACGACGCCATCTCAATAAGATTTGATGTATGATACGTTTTTTATACGTCTGGATATTTTAAACCAATGAGAATTGTATTAGAGTGGCAAAATCATGATTTGAAACGAAAGAAACAACACTTTATGGTTAATACCACTTTCGCAAGGCACTTTTAAGCGCGTTTAAACCTCAACAGAACTTTCTCACAGTCACAACATGTGATTTAAGAAAGTCAAAACTGATTTATCTCAATTCAGTTACAATGATAAATTGATTTAAATAAGTACTAACAACAAATTATTGAAATAGCAAAATTAAAAAAATAATTATATAGAAATATTTACAAAAGTATTATATAAGGATAAAAAATTGGTTGGAGAAGAAATAGATTTTAACTACATTCTTTTGGTTTCGTATTGCTCACTTGAAATATCATAATCTTAATTAACGTCATTTTGATCTGCAAATGTTTAATAAACATACTTAACTATAAAAAGTTTGGAAATATCCTATAATTTATTGCAGCAAACAATAAATAAGTATTCGAACCATAATAAACATGTCTTAAATCAGTTTCCAGTGTTAGGCCGGGCGAACACTGTTTTCAGCATATGGTGTTTAAAATATATCTATCAGACTTAACTTTAAATTGATTTAAAAAGTGTAGTGCGATATAATAATATGCAGTTTTAATTTATTTGTTCGCTTAATTTCAGTATGCAAACATTTTACACCAAGGATTACTGAGTACATTTTACAATATGAATCATAACTCGTGTTTGTTTTCGATTACCTCCAAGAAATTAAGCTGGGAATTTCATCGGCAATTATTTGATGGTGTCATTTACAAGTGTCTAAAACACATTTACAAAATATTTATTTATATCTTTTAAGTGGCTAAATTATTCTTCATTGAAATTTTCGGTACGTTACAAAATTTTCCAAAATTAAGAAATTCTTAAAGATTTCCTAAGAAATTACTTCATTATGATGGCAACAACATTGAGTCTCATAATTTTGTGTTGGTTTACTTTCCCGGCTAATACTTTTGACAGTATACTAAACAAGTATATTATTATTTCTATAAAATTTTAATCATGACGAAAGATTGTGAATCTGAGGCTAATAATGTTGAGAACAATAAAAGAGATCATGAAGCACTTGATAACTCAAGTGAAAATCCAAATAAAAAAGCTAAAATAACTGAAGATGAAGCGGCTTTATACGATCGACAAATTCGGTTATGGGGAGTACGCTGTCAGAGAAGGTTTGTTCATGCCATAAATATATTAAAATGTTTTATATTGTTGCTATTTGTAAAAACTAATTTTGTCTTTTCTTCGATGATATTGATTTCCAAAATAAGTATATTATCTTTGATAAATGCTTTAAGTTTCTGTATTTTTGTAAAGTTAGACAGCTACTAAAGGCAGTTTCATTAATAATGATACCATACTAAACTTTGGAAACTAAGAGCTCTCACCGAAAGTTTAAATATAGAATCGACGATTTTTCTCTTATTAATAATCATATCCATTTGTAAGAAATTGTCCATTGAAATTAGAAGCTGATTTTCATTTCAAGTACGTTATGCTATCTTGTAATTGTTAAAAACTTATTCTTTTTAATATCCAAACAAATTAATTTTCAGCAGTTATTCAAGATTTCTTTATTATATAATTTAATGTTAATATGAAATGATAATTTTTATTAAATGATATTTAACATTGATCTGATTATATGCGGTGTAGAAATATTTATTAAAATTATCATTTTAAGAATTTTCTCACAGTTTTACCTTACCAGCTTTCGGAAGGGAAATTAAATATCTGTTAAAACATCATGTAAAAGCCAAAAGTCATGATTCAATTTTGCATAATCCGAGCAAGCATAATTGTCAGAGTTTGTGTATAATATTTATTGCTAAATTATGGTTTTGCTTACAGTTATTGTGCAAAAATATCTCCAGATAGTAATTAATCTAGGACTATATTTTCATTTATTTGCTATTGTCCATGTGTTGATAGCATTTTGTTAACAATGGCATATTTGTTGATTCTTCTGAAATATAAAGTATTTTCTCATTAATAAAATATAGGAAAGATGTTTTATTACATAATGATATTCATCCATATCAAATACAAAATTATTATTATCAGTTGTGGTATTGAAACTGAAATAATATATTTTATTTGAGTATTTTTATTTTTGATATTTACTAAATTTATATTAATGAAATTTAAAGCAATATTTCCTAAATTCGTTATGAAGAAATCAAAAGCAATAAATTATCTATTGTGTCAATCATATCATCTATTATGTTTTTATTTCCAATTGACAAAGACAAATACTATGGTGCCACAAATACCGAGAAAGGCTCATTCCACAGTCATGTATGTGACAATCATAGGATATATACATATACAATTATGGTATTTCTAGACATAAATGTAGTAAATAAGGTGAAAATATATTTAACTGAAGTAAAATATGAAGTGACAATACATAATAATAAATAATAGATATTCTGTGTTTTCTTTTAAGTTTAAAAAACAAACAAATATGTATGATCATGTATGTGACAAAATATGGAAGTTGGATCACACTTGCAATGCTTCTTATTTAAAATTCTGTGAATCATATGGGTCAAATTTAGTGAGATTTGTAAAAATAATTATTGAAGTAGTACCAAAGAAATATACATAAGCACAATTCATTTAAAATTGTATTTTGATGGATAAATTTAAGAAAACTCTGTGTATCATGTATGTGACAGGTAGTCATGTATGTGACATAGTATGAACTAACATGTCTTTATTGCTTCTTTTTACATTATTGGGTAAGGAAATACAACAACTAATGACGATTATTAATTGTTGGTACAGGCAGTTTTTTAAGGATATCATATTTCTGGATATATGCTACATCATTTTCTTGATATATAAAATTAGTTTCAGTTTGTTTTTTCAAGAAAACAACACTAAGATCAAAGTTTTCAATTGCTGATACTTGAGCAACATATAGTTTCCATGATTTTTGCCCCATACTTTACAAGCAAAATGTGCTCTGTTATTATATTGGCATTCTGTTCATAAACAGATGTTGATTGAAGTGATGGTGTGCTTTCACAATCATGGGAAATGTCTCCATAACAAACTTGCTGTATTGGGGTATCTATTGACTGGGCATTAGCAAATAAATATATGTGCTTATTTTGGTAATTTATTACATGGGCCTTTTTTATTCCCGACACCTCTTTTGCAAGATCCCACATAATCTGAAACTGATCAATTTCATGTTGCATTACAGAAATGACTTTTACATTTGGCATTACTTTTGCTGCCACTGCTGCAAAACTATCAGCATTTTGCACAACAGCTCGTCTACCCATGACCTCTGCATACAATACTAGACTTTGCACTACCACCCACACCATCTACTACACCTTTTCCATGAGAAGTTGCTGAATACTTCCATTCAATTGATGAAAATCTTTCCTCGGTGCTTGATAAAATATGAATGAAGTAACATATGAACTTATTTTTAAATTCATTTGATGGACCATCACTCCATACTATCAACTTAGGTTTTATAGATTCAACACAATGTTCTCAAGGAGTTTGGTTATAAAAGCAGAAACAGTCTGTTTCGACTTATCTTTGGTATCGGATACAATTAGATAACACTTAGTTTTCATTTTTTCAAAAACTGCAGCTGTAAATAAAGTCACACTTTGTCTGCTCCAAAGTGCTGACTGTATTTCCCCTTGCCATTCACATGAATAATTCATGGCAAAATCAACTTGTAACACAACTGTATCTTTTGCTGAATATCAGACTGGAATGCTGCAGCTTGAATTCTTTTACATGGACATGTTGCTGAAAATTCTTGAAGTTTGATTGTATCAATTCTGTTAGTTCTCCTTTGCATCCTTCATGAGTTTTTTTATATAACCGTGAGCTTTCTGACATTACCCATTCATGCCACTGAACAGTTGTAGAATCCCTTTATTTCCTTTCTTCCAGAAATTCATTAAGCAGTTGTCCACTACTACACTTAACACAGTTCATTTTCCAACAGTCAGAATTTAAAACTGAATTGCACAAGACTTTCTCCCAAAAGTCATTGCTATATATTATCCTTAGTCCCTTTAGTAAGAACATGAAATTTTCATGAATTTTACACTTGCATTGGTCACAAGGAGTATCTTTCATAAGCAGAACATTCTGTGGTCTAATACTACAAAATGTTGAATATCCAATGTATAAACCTGGATTTTTCTTCTTTGAACAAAGCATATGCCTCCTTCAAATGCATTGTAAGAAAATATTTATTTAACCCTTTTTCAATGCCATTCTCCCATATAGTCATTTCATCATTCATACCTGGAGCAGTATATACAATGTCAGGCCGAAATAAAAATGCTACTACCAATGCTTTATCTTGATTACTGTTAATGTCAGTGAGTTTGTTTTCCATGGTTTTGTGTAAATTTAAACCCACTCTATCTACCAGATTACTGACAACTGCCAATTGTTTACTAGGTGATTTTGGTAATGCTTTTAAGCTTTTTCTTTACAGCTTTGCCAAGACTTTGTGGTGTTCTGTAAGGTAGAAGTTTGGGAGATAGAGGCAGAAGTCATTTTAGATAAAAACCAGAAATACTTTGATCCTTTTTGAGAGCTCTCTACATTTCCTTTGTCTTCTCTGGCTTCCCTCAGTTTGTCTCTTTTTTCTTTCTTGGTCATACTTATAGCCTTTCTTTTTCCTTATCATTTTCTGTCTTTCCTTTTCTTTCTCTTTTAAAACTGGTATCATTCCTTTTTTTCACATAATATCTTCTCTGATTTTCAGCTTTTCTTGCTCTCTGATCAGTGTTCATCTTCTGATATTGTTTCAATGCAGACTAAATTTGATGTTTGCAGATTGTAATGTGAATTTCAGTACATAAACAACATGTGCTTTGAACAAGACTAGTATTGCCACCTGGTTAGAATATTTGAAAGTACTGATCAGTATAGAAAACAGCCATCTAGTGAGAAAATTACAAACACTAACATACTAACACTGTCACAAACCTGATCACTTGATTTTTGTCACAAACCTGACCATTGGTTTTGTCACAAACCTGACCATTGTCTATTCTACTATTAAGTGAATTAAATTAAAGTTTTTAGGGCTTTAGATAGATTAAAGTGATTTACTTTTGCAAAATAAAATATGGATTTTGTAAAGTAAAAATGCAGTCTGTAAAAAACTTTTTCATGTCTTGGTCATGTATGTGACTACTCAATATGATCTGGATATTTTATGTCTAAAAATAATTAAAACACAATTTCTGATTTGATGAGGTGCATTTTGATTAAAAATAAATTAATAATCAGTAATAAATACAAAATAGATTTTTTAAACCAAATATTGATGAGTTAATTAGAACAAACTTTTGTCATACCTTAAAGGTAAGATTTCAAAATATTTGCAGGGTATTTAAAATGCACTGTATTATTAAACCAAGCATCTGACTTAAAAATAAAGTTAAGTATGAGAAAGATCACACTTTTTTCAGTATAAAAGAAGTATTTGCTACCTTAATCTTTAAAAAAAATTTTTTCTCCCCTGGTTTCAAATTCTGTGGAATGACCCGAAACTAAGTTGACAAATGAACACAGAAAAGTCTATAAAGTGCTTAGGATGTCTAGAGCACGCAAGTAGCAATTGCTCAAGGAAGATTTGTAAAGAGACGACGATGGTATACATACATCTCCTCAAGAAGAGCGCATAGTCTGCAAAAAGGTTCTTGGACTATATTAGATCTACATAGGTGTTTAAGAAGGCAGTCATGTCCAGTGGCCAAACAAATTTCGGCAACAGCCCTGCGTCTAGGCCGCTAGAGGTAAATTGAAGATTATTCCACAAGGTCTTGTTAGAGTGTCTCTCTGAGAATTGGTTTAAGACAAAGTTCTTCACCTTTCTTGTAATAAGCCGCTTGGTGTTATTGAGGGGAATTCAATTTCTTGATGTTTGTTGGGTAGAAGTACCCTACTTAACAAGTTAGTCAGCTAACTCATTACTAGTAATACTGCAGTTTCCTGGAATCCACTGTAACACAACTTTTTCTTTAAAAAAGTATACAACCCTATATGTAGGTTTTTTCACTTGAAGATGTAAAAAAAAACAGGGGTTGTATTAGAGTTCACTGCGAGAATCGCCGCCTTGGAGAGATGTTATAGCCACACGAATGGTGGCTACTTCTCCATCAAAAGCAGTTCTGCCTTTTCCTACTCCAGTATAGAAAAGAACAGAATCCTATGTACTCCTGCTCCTGCAGTGTTTGTGTCATTTACAAAGGATCGTGTAAATGGGAATCCTTTCGGGCTCAGGATACAGGGTATTTATTGCTTCTTAAGCAATTGTTCTCAAAATCGAAATATCAAATGCCTTTTTACTTATATTCTGGGTGAGCTCTGTACGAATATGAAAATTCCTAATATTGATTGGATCTAAAGGTATCATAGGCTCAGGAGAAAGATTTAGATCAAGCAATTCCTTCAGTTCTAAGAAACCCTGTACAAAACCGCATCGGGTCTTCAAAAACCTACCAGGATCCAGCGAAAGTTCTATAAAAAGAGAGTGAGAACCAGGTGTACATATTCTCTTCTAAAGTAATAGGACTTTTTCTTGAAGTTTATCACAGGTTTATTTTCAGTTACCATTAAAATAAACCTGTGATGAACATTTCATATTAAAGGATTAATCAACAAAGGATTTCATATTAAAACTTTAACTTTATTTATAAACTATAATTCACTAAATAGTAGAGAAGCGTACAGAGGGTAAAATGCACCAAGAATGCGATAAAGTGCACCAGACTGGTTTACCGGTTCGGATTACGTAGGTATGATGTGCGTTTCATTTTACATGCACATTTTGTATGTAACCCTTGAAACTATTGCAGAATAATCGTGAAGCATTGAGTTTCGATATGCGATTTTTAGAGTTTTTATGTTACTTGCGGAAATTAATAAGTATGGATGAGAATATGTTGCCTTTACGTTTTCGTGGAGTACATATGGAGAAAGAATCACCAGGAAAACATAATAGAAGATTTCTTAGAAGCGATAAAAACTATATTCGCTGAAAAGTAACGATTTGTGGATCGATGAAGATTAGGCGAGTTATTTTGTTTTTCACTACAATTTTATTCATATTTAGAAATTTAAGTTTTTATAAAAATGAATGTTTGCATAAGTAAATGAATGTTTAAAAGTTGTGTGTATTGCGTTTTTCATGTTAGTGTTAAAATGTGCCGGTACTTAAATTTATTTAAGGTGGGCGCCATTGCTTGGTATATTAAAAATCGAATATAAATTAAAAAATGAAATTTGTTAAAGTTCGAAATTTAGCTTTATTGCCTGGTTGGCACTGTAGTAGGTAGTGCTACACAGATCTTTTTTTTAAGTTGGGCACCATTGCTTTGTATATTAAAAATCGAGTTTAAATAAAAAAAATGAAATTTGTTAACGTTCAAAATTTAGCTTTATTGCCCAGTTTGCACTGTAGTAGGTAGTGCTACATTGATGTTTTTTTAAGGTGGGTGCCATTGCCTAGTATATTTAAAATTGAGTTTAAATTTAAAAAAGTTAAATTTGTTAACGCTCGAAATTTAGCTTTATTGCCCGGTTGTCACTGTAGTAGGTATCGCTACACTGATGTTTTTCTTAAAGGTGGAAGCCATTGCTCGATATATTAAAAATCTTGTTTCCATTTATTACAATCTTAGAACTTCTACAGTATTTAGTTATAATGAAATATTCAAAAGTTTAATATTTGGAATTCGTAAAAATGAGCGATTTCAAAGCTGAAGTTTGAATGTGATCGTTATTGGTTGACTACTATCGCGTGTAGTGACGTAATTTAGATTGGCGACAGAGCTGTAGAGTGCTTGGCGTTAAAATTTGAAATCGCACCAATCCCGTACAGGTCTGTCGTCATTTACCAAAGAATCATCGGAAAAACATAATATATTTTTAGATGCGATAAAAAAGGTATATTCGCCAAAAAGTAACGATTTGGAGAGGGATGAAGATTAGGTGAGTTATTTTGCTTTTCATTACAACTTTATTCATATTTAAAAACTAAATTTTTTATAAAAATGAATGTTTCCATAAGGTTTAAATTGTGTGTATTGCATGTTTGTTTTAGAACATGCAGCGTACTGAAATTTCTTTAATGTGGGTGTAACTGCTTGATATATTAAAATTTGAGTTTAAACAAAAAGTGAAATTAGTTACCATTAGAAATTTAGCTTTATTGCCCGGTTGCCACTGTAGTAGATAGCGATACACTGGTGTTTTTTTAAGCTGGTCGCTATTGCTGAGTATATTAAAAATCAAATTTAAAAATAAAATGAAATTTTTTAACGTTAGATATTTAGCTTTATTGCCCAGTTGGCACTGTAGTAGGTAGTGCTACACTGATGTTTTTTTAGGTGGGTGCCATTGCTTAGTACATTAAAAATTGAATTTAAATTAAAAAAATGAAATTTGTCAACGTTAGAAATTTAGCTTTATTATTGATTGTCTCTAGTATGTAGTGGTACATTCTTTTTTTTTTTTTTTTTTTTTTTTTTTTATGGTGAGTGCAATTCCATGGTATGTTAAAATTCGAGTTTTAAAATTTTTGTTTCTAGTTATTAGAATTTTAAAACTTCTATAGTACTTAATTAAAATGAAATATTCAAAATTTTGATATTTGGAATTCGGAAAAAGGCACAATTTCAAGCTGAAGCTCAAACGCGATCAGCATTGGTAGATGAATATCACATGTAGTGATGAAATTTAGATTGGCAACAGAGCTGTAGAGTGCTTGGTGGGAAAATTTAAAATCGTGCCAAATCTGTACAGCTCTGTAAAGTTTTACCGATTCTTTCTCCAAACCTACTCCACGAAAATGTAAAATCAATATATCATCATCCATACTTATTAACTTTCGCAAGTGACACACAAACTCCAAAAATCGAATATCGAAACTCAGTGCTTTAAGATTATTCTGTAATAGTTTCAAGAGTTACATACAAAACGTGCATGTTACGTGATCATGTTACCTCATAAACGAAAAGTGCGTCATACATACATAATCCGAGCCGTTAAGCCAGTTTAGCAACTTATCGCATGATTTTATTGCCTGTATGGCACATTTTACCTTCTGTACCGTTCTCTACTCTTTAGCGCAAACATATATTATGAATCTACACAGTTATAGAATATATTGATATGTTTTATACAGAATACGGAAAATTTCTTTGACACAGGCTCTGTTCATGAATATTAGAAATTCTGAAATGCTTTAAGAAAACATGATAACTTTGAGTGTACTTAATAAAAAAGAAATTAACAATATAAAATAATAATAAAAATTAAAAAATATTTTTATATAAAAGAAGCTGCAGAATGTATTATTAAAAATTATGTGAAGTTTTTGCAGTAACAGACTATGAGTGTTACTGAAGACTGTTTCATACTGGTTTTTCGTCTAATACTTGAGTTTAAAAATAGTTTCATTTGATAACTTTGTTACCAAGCTTATTTAATGTTCTTAAAGCTAATATTCTTGGTAATAAATCTAATTTTTTAATATTTTTATTCTTATTATATTGTTAATCATTTCACTTATAAATTGCTTATAACTGTTGATAATTTCTACCTATATTTCTTTTTAATGCATCAATAGTCTTTGTAGTAATTTGTAACTCAAAAAGTAAATAAAAATATTCATTATAAAAATTGAAATTTTTCAAAAATAATGTATTTTATGTATTAAAGTATTATCATCTAAAAATCAGCATAAGTGACTTATGGCTGAAAATTAGAATTTTTTTTCCCTTCATCATGCCGTATACATACAAAATTTTTTTATTTTATATTCTGGCTCTGTTTTCATTGCATTAATTTAATATATTCATTTTTTTGTAAGTTAAATTTTTGAACTGTATATATTTTCATGTTTAAGCTGAAACTTCAAAAACAAATCAATTAGATATGATTTAATTCTTAGATTTTTGTTTGTTTTTTCAGTTGTAGGTAGGTTTCAACTTCAAATGTGTAATATAATTTCTTTCAAGAAATATGTATATACTTTTAACAACATTTCATATATCTGCTTTACCAGACATAAATTATTTTCATTTGTTATTTTTACATAGCTGTTAGCATTATTTTCAAGTTGAATATATATGTGACCTTACTCTGTTTGTCCTCTGAAATTTTATATGAGGTGGAGTTGAAAGTGCTTATACAAAATTGAGCAAAACTTGTATCAAGATATTGGTCTCTGTTAAACTTTAAAACTAAGTTTCAATTTTAAATTTTAACTAGAGTATTTATAATTAATTTAAAACTTAATTTGTACTTATTAACTTCCTATAAAGTTGGATATCCTATAATGTAATTAACTCTTGTTGCATTTCACTTTGGAACTTCTTTTCGCATAAGAGTAGAGAACTGTACAGAAGGGCAAAATGCACTAAGCATGTAATAAAGTGTGCCAAATGTGCAATAAAGTGCACCAAACTGACTTAATGGCTTATAATGGGTGTGCATAACATGATTTTCATTTTATAACTTCAGGTGATCGTATGACATGCGCAAAATTCTTTTTGTATGCAACCCTTGAAGCGTTTAATGAGTAATTTTATTTGTTTACACTTTAAGAATTTGTTACACTAATGTTCCCGTTATTGGACTTTGAATTTTTTAAAATTTATTATTTCCCATTTTTGGAAGATACATTGTTTATAATTTTAAAAGTATTATTTCAAATTTTTGAACACTTGTTAGAAATTTTCTAAAAGGTATATTATTTCAAATTTTTATTTGATCGTCCAATAAAAAATCTGGTTGGAGTACTAATCATGTGCCTAGTCAGTTTAATTCATATATCCCAGAGTATGTATTGTGAAGAAACCATAAAGGAAATACAGTAGATTTTTTTCACTAACCTTAACACCATTCATGAGTACAATGATTGCAAAACCAATGAAGATTAGGGTGAGTTATTTTATTTTTCTTTAAAATTTCATTTAGAGGGATGATTAGAAACTCTAGTTTTTATAAAAATATGTATTTTCATAAATAAATATATCTTTAAAAAAGCTTTATTGCGTGTCTCAGTGTTAGATTGTGATGTACTGAAATTTTTTGAAGGTGGGCGTCACACACCTAGTTAATTAAAATTCGAGTTAAAAAAAATATTTGGTTACACTAGAAATTCAGCTTTATTGTCTGGTTGTCACTGTAGTAGGTCGCATACGCTGAAATTTTTGTAAGGTGGGCGCCACCACCTGGTATATTAAAATTTGAGTTTTACTTTAATTAATAAAAATTTAATGAAACAATATATAATTGAACCGAGTTAAATTTGTTTCTTTAGAATTAGAATTTTAATACTTCTATAGTACATAATTATAATGAAATATTTGAAATTAAAATGGCATGTGATTCCAAAGTTGAAGTTCAAATTCGATCAGTTTATAATGATATATTTATGATAGTTTATAATAATATATGACCAGATATTGCACATAGTGATGTAATTGATGTAATTTTGGTTGGTGAGAGAGCTGTGCAGCCCTTGGTGTGAAAACTGGAAATCTTGCCATACCTGTACATTTTTGTTGTCTTACCAAAGTGTTGCTGTTTCTAATATCCTATCAGCTCTGACAGTGTCAGACCAGATTAATTAAAGTGTTGATATTAATGTAGTCTGATAGAAAAAGTGGACAATTGTGGATATCCTCCCAGTCCAGGCCAAGGCAGTCTAAAATCTGCTGTGATGATTGACAGCATTTGGAGCAAAGAGGAAATCTATGGCATCCCCCAAAAAATATGAGACCTTTCAAATGTCTACTAGCTCAGATATGTGCTGGTTTGCCTGTTACAAGGGAAGATAGGGAAAGGTATCGTTTTTTGACTTTATACCAGTGATAGGTTCATCTAAGACTCTCGCCTTGGTCACTTGATCATTTCCAGATAACATTAACTGGCATGAATCCAAGACAGACTTCTACTTTAACATTAACTGGCATGAATCCAAGACAGACCTCTACTTTCTGGTATTCCAGTCTTCAGATGACAGAAGCTATATTTTACTCCTTTTAACTCATTGATAAATAGAAGTGTTCATATTTTTATATTCTTAGCATTAAAAATCATTTTGCATATTTTAATTTCATTGGTTTTACACAAATAAAAAAATAATGATTTTTCTAATAATTTCTAAATAATTTTTCTAAATAATGACATTAGTATCATAATGTTAATTTTTTTTATAATAGATAAAATCTTCTTATAGCCTATTCTTTGTTAAATATTATGTTAATTGCTTTAATCTGTTTCAGGTTACGCGAAGCAAAAGTTCTTGTTATTGGTTTAAATGGTCTAGGAGCTGAAATTGTAAAAAATTTAACTTTGAGTGGAGTTGCTTCTATTACAATAATTGATGAAACACCTGTAAGTTTCTTTGGTGATATTTTAATTTCTTTATGATAAGTAAAACAAAAAAAAAAAAAAAAAATTGTGATAAATATTTTTCTTCAGAATTATGTAATTTCCAACTTGTAGTTATGCTATACTGTATACAGTTTTTGGTTGAATTATGAAGTCCTATACTACACAAAGATTTAAGTGAATTTTAATTTACATTAGATGTAAGTTCACAAACTTGATTTAAGTAAAATTATTTCTTTAATTTTAAAACTCATTTCCGTCTGCTTATGATTTAATTTTGTTTTGTAAGTGATACTTGTTGAGTAAATTGTTGATGCTAATAAAATATTATTTTTATCATGCTAATAAAAGATCATTTTAAAAATGTATAGGTCGCCCTGCATGTTGAAAACCTAATCCATTCACATGCATACTGGTTTCTGAAATTTCTTTTGTTAAAATATTTCTTAACCTTTTGACAGTTTCATTTTTTTCCAGAAGTCGGTCAAAAAAGATTATTTTTTTTATTGCATTTTTTGTTCACTTTATATTTTTAAGTAAAGATATGTTATTAAAATTAATATTTTTAAATATTTATTACAACTTTTTTTTAAATGAAAATAATCGATTTTCCCTGCAAGCTGTTTTTTCCCCCTACATGAATACAAAACAGGGAAGTTACATTTACAGTTAAATAGTACAAATACTTAACAGATATTTTTGATTACAATTCAGTTACATTTGCTATTATGTTTTGATACAAAACATACATATCCTTCTTATTTTAAAGATCTGACTTAGTGTTATATATCTTAAAGCAAGGCAACAGACACAGTCCAACATCACAGTCTGGGCAAAAATTATCAAGTTTCTTTTGTTGCAATTTTTTTTAAATGAACACACATAACACTGTCTTGCATTGCTCAGCATATCTATTTGTTTTAAAAACAATCAGGTCAAGCAAATAATCGTCTATGAAAGCATCATAGTACTGAAGTTTATCTTTAGTCTCATCAATATCCAAGTTAATTTTTGGAATTCCAGTGAAAGCAAATCTAGGAGGCAGATACGAAGGATTGTAACAATTAATTTAAAACAATTTTCTTGACTGATTCCATCTGTACTACTATCCAGGTCATCTAGTAAACTTTCGCTACCATCATTTACTGATAATTCTGTTTCTGATTCTGAATTACTGTTGGAATCACAAGAAATTAGCTTCATATGCTCTGAATTCTCGATTATTTAAAAGTAAAAATATATTATTCAATTCTTACATCAATAAAATTATCAGGTGGTGAGTAATATAACCAGAAAGCTATACACTGAAAGATAACAATTCGTCTTCTGATGCAAAACATCCGAAAAAAATCCGCTGAACCAATCAGAGTAGAAAATACAATAAACTGCAAACCATAATTTACTGGACAACTAGCATCATCTATATGAATAATTTGTTACTAAAATAAGAAAAAAATATGGCTGAAACAATGCAAGCAAAATCAAGATCAGATTGCCTGTATGGCATATAGGCAAATGAGTAAAGGCCCGAAAGCTGTGCCCGTACAGCATACGGGCAAAACAGGGAAGAGGTTAATAAAAATAGCAAAATAAAAAACAGGTTATATTTCCATATTTGAATGTTTATAAAAGAAATTTGAATTTCTATTATGTGTAAAATTTGTATAATAATGTAAAATTTATAACAATTATTCCTTTTCTTAATTTGAATCCTCATTTTACAAATAAAAGCATTGGAATTGCATTGTAAATTGCTATAAAATTTTAATTCTAATGTTTATTATGCACATATTGATATTCTTAATTACTAAATTATTAAAGAAAGAAGTCACATTTTCACATCTTGAATCTTGAAAACGTGACTTTTTTCTTTAATAATTTAGTAATTAAGAATATCAAGATTTTTGGAATGTTTGCAAAATTATGTCCCATTCTTTCACATGGATATGCTGCATGTGAAAATAGATTCTTATTGAATAAGAGTTGCTTAAAGCCTGCATGCAAAAAGTTTATAATGCATTCAGATATAATATATATCTGTAGAAAATTTCTATAAAACAGATTAACATGTACAAAAAATTTTGTAACCTCTATGAAAGGTATCTTTGAAGATGGGTGAGAAAATTAAGTATGAGAAAGAAAAAAATTGAAGTATAAAATAAAGAGATTAGAAGAAAATTGTAAAAATTAAAAAAATAATAGAAAGAAGTTAGACTTTGCTTTTGTTGTGTTTTTTTATTTTTCCTTTATTATCTTTGAATTTGTTGTATCACCAATTATTTATTATTCAATACTTTAATTTGTATTACCAATGAAATTATTATACCACTTTCCATATTTGATTTGTAAACAGGAAAAATAAAACAAAATTGAGAGAGAGTTGGACATTCATTTTAACAATAGAAGATATTAAAATATAATATGGAAAAATAAGTCAGTATTAATGGATCTTCTAGTATTCAGACAAATTTTAAATAATAAATCAGTGATATTAATTTTTATATCTCTGTTGGAGCTCTCCTAATAATTTTTTTGTAACAATGAGAAAAAATGGTAGAGAGCAAGTGTCAAAACTACATTCATCTGTAGGATAGTGTAAATTCTGTTATAAATCAAATTAATTTTTATTAAAAAATGAATATGTTTTTCTCTTTTGGCAAAATTTATATACCCAGCATTGCATTAAACTATTTTAAAAATTTATAACTCAAATTTTAAAAATTTAATTTTATATTGAAGAAACATAAGCTCATAAATTTTTTCAACCAATCATTTTTTTTAATTTTCTTTTATGGCATTTATTTTATATTTTAATTGCATCATCAGCTTTATCAGCATTTTAATTTTTGTATTTGTCTTTCAGGTATCTGAGCTAGATTATTCAGCACAATATTTTGTTGTCGGTAGTGAGCCTGGTTCTACTGTAAGTAATAAATTTAAGGAATTTTAATCATTGTTTTTTAAATTCTATGAAAAATGGAGGGATGGATAGATAGATCAATGGCTGGATGGATATGTAAGAATGTTTAATATTTCAACAAATAATTTGCAAATTGGATGGATTTATGAATGGAGGAATAGATGTATCGATAGATGGTCTTTTTTGAATGGTTTTGTAATTTCTTTAAAAGAAAAAATTGAAACACTGAAATTTTAAATTCACTGAGTGTTAGAATTTTTAGATCATATTTAGGTCCTAATGAGGAGTTAGTGCACTATAGTTGATTACACTGTCATTATTTTGTCAACATTAATTTCATAGCATTCTCTACAACATTTTACTTCATAGTCTTAAAAATATCTAATTGAAAATCAAGTATTTTAAAAGTTTTTATGTAACTTTTTTTTAATGTTTTTAAAAATATAATTTTTTTCCTCATATAGTCTGCAAACTATAAATAAAAAATTTTTGATAATCTTTTTATATACATTATAAATTATAATTATTTTTTTATGTTTAATTTCACTTTTTATTATATGACGAAGATATATTTAACTAAAAGTTGCAGTTTGAAGCAGATTCTAAACAATTATCAACTTCTCTTATTGTGACAGGAAATTGAACCTATGAGCTGTTGAGTTCATAGGTTCAATGTTGAGACCTATGAAGCCTAAATGTTAATCAATTCTCTTTTTGGGATTAGAAATCTACATTATCATCTGTTAATGACTAAGAAGTTTTACCAAAAAATTTTTGTTTCCAGCGCATCTAGAAAGAGTTCCTAATCCTGTATGAATTTCTGTTTACTTACATTTTAATGCAAAACATGTCACTTGGTAAAATTTTTTTCTTTTGAATATTCATTGTTACTATTTCTTAGTAAACTTTTTACATTGATTAAGATAGATTAATTTATTTTCTTTGATGAGAATTGTGTTTTTCTGATGCATCCATATCAAATTATTTGTGTTTAATTAGATGTTTGGAAATAATTATGTTTAGAAATAATTATCAGTTGCAATTGATATTTCATGATTACTGAAATTATTTCTCTTCAGCTAGAAACATCAGGCTAATTTTATTTAAACCTTCCTTCTGATAGTCATTAAAATCACGTGCTGAGCTTTTGCCCTATATTTATTGTGAATATATTTTTAGGTTAGAGTGTTTCAAAACAGACAGTAATGAACAAAGAAAGATAGAACAATCTATTTCCTGTGTCCAGAAAAATTTATTTTCTCATTTTACATATCAGATGACAGAACTACTCTGTTTTTAATGTAATTGGAGACAGTTAGTTTATTTTATCCTAGATGTCAGCACTATTCAAATTTTCTTGAATAAAAAAATAAAATCGTTTAGGACTATTTTCTTGAAAATTATACGAGTGTTAAGCTGTTAAACAATTGAATATTACTTAGAACATATGAATTTCTGATTTATTTGTGGAGTATCATGTTTTGAAGCTTTACGACTGTTAATATCATTAGACTCTTTAATTTTTACTTACATAAATCCTAAATTATTTTCAATCGAATATATATATATATTCATTAAATGTTAAATGCAAATATATATATATATATATATATATATATATATATATATATATATAACTATGTAAATAATGAATGATTATTAAATTATTTTTTATTTATTGCTTCTTATCATTATATTATTTTTAGTTTTAGTAACTTTTGAACTATAACATATTGCTTTCATTAAATGTTAAATGCAAATATTGGTTTATATTTAGTTTATAGTTGAACTGTTATATTAAAATGTACACAATTCAATTCTTTTTTATTTTTAAAAAGATATGTGATTTATTAATGCAAAAGTTACTGAAATCTTTCCTATTGAAAAACATTTTAAGTTTATTTATAATAAAGGAACTTTATAAAGACATTTATTTTTGTCTTAACAGAGTTTTAAAATTTAGTTGTAAAATTTTCTGCTATCTTTCCCATTTAAAAAAATATGTAAGCAGAAATTTTTTACTGTTTCTCAATTCAAATAAAAAAATACAGTATTTAATTTCCTATAATGTTCTTGAAAATTAATTTTGTTGATTTCAGTTATTCATTATCATTGTATTGACCAAATAAAATATTAACTTTTTTTCTTTCATCAATATAAAATGAAAATAATATATTCTGATTTAACACATCTGTCAATAATATTAGACTATTTTTCACTCTATTAAGTTTATTTTCTGTTTTAGAGAGCTGAAGCATCAAAAGCAGCTATTCAAGAGCTAAATCCAAATGTTAAAATTATGATTGGGAAAGAAGCAATAGATTCTAAGAATTCTGAATTCTTCGCTGACTTTGCGGCTGTTTTTGCTACTGATATCTCCTTGAATTCCTTACTTGAAATAAACAAAAAATGCCGTGAAAATCACACACTTTTCTACTGTGGTGAAACTTGGGGATTCCATGGCTATGGGTTTCTAGATCTGAGTAGACATACATATTTCACGTAAGTTAAAGAAACATTATTTTTATAGTATAAATAGAAATTAAACCTGCATGTGTTTATTTTTCAAAAAATCTGTTTTATATTTATTTGTGCTTTAAGAAATATTAAAATTGGAGAATCTTTAAATGATAAATCAAGGGTAAGAATTGTAACTAAAAAACAAGACAAATTATAATCCTAAACCTTCAAAAGTGGATTACATTTATTTACATACAATTTTTTTCAAGAAAGTAATTTACTTTTTATCTTAAATTTTTTTAAATTTTTTTCTTAAATTTTTTTATCATATTTAACAAAAAAATCTTTGCTCTAAAATTCTGTTGCTAACCATCTTCAACTTGGATGTTCTGAATTTTTATTAGGAATTGCTAAACAAACACAAACAAAAGATGCATTTCAACAGTTTTAATTTTTCATATAAATATCTATCATACTATTGTTCTCTTATCTGATTTGAAAGTATATGCACTTAAAATTAGTAGATTCAACTATCCTTCTTAATGGATACTAAATAACAATTCAATGATGTTCAGAAGATAATTTATAAAATCACATTAGAATTAATTTTGCTATTATGTTACTTTTCTCTTAGCTATCTTGCTGCTTTTGTGAATAAGTTTTTGAAAAACTTTTAATCATCTAAAATTAATTTTTGGTAATTCTTCTCATCTAATGTTTTTTTTTGATTCTTAAGTAGTCTTAATTCTTTCAAACATCACCATTTAATTATAGTATTTATGTTAATTATTTTTATTATAAAATTAATTAAAAAAATGTTTTTCATGTCATAAATTGAACTACTACTGGTGAGTTTAATATGTAAATTTTTTTTGTTAAATGTATATTTCACATATTTGAAAATTTGTGTATTAAATTCTATAATAAACATTGCTTGGGATGCAAAATAATATGTTGGATATCAAGTCACATAGAACTTGATAGCAATGAAAAATCTGATGCAGCTGCATTCAGACCCCTTCTGTCACAAGTCCCTTAATCCAATGTGAGAGAAAGAGTGTTAAAAAGTTAATATGTTTTCTTTGTGGCTGTAATCATATAACTTGCAGGTCAGCAGTAAGTTCCATTCTATTTCCATACATTATTCCATTAATGTTTTTTACTATTTCGAAGTGCTTATATTAGATTGCCTTTGTATTGTAGTCACATGTTTCATATACACTGACTTATATTTCTAAATGAACTGAATCCTTGTTGTGAAATGTGTTTGATGAGGTATTTAATATTGTTTTATATTTTAATCTGTTAAATTTTTTTTATCTCTATAAATTTTGTTTTTTAAGTGGTATTTTAAATTTGATTTTTTTGGGATCCTTCCTACATAAAACAGTTTTGCATTTTTTAAAGGGGATAGAATTTATAAATTTGTTTAATTGTATTTCTTATTGATTTTATTACTATTTTTGTTTTATATCTGACATTCTATTTGCTCCCCAACAGAGGGGAAAAAAGATTTTTTGTGTAATTGTTCTTTTAATTATTTTTTAATCCATTGATATAATTCATGTTGATGTAATAGCAGTTCTATTATTGTGGATTTATTCTGTTTATAGTTCAAATGTATATCATGTATCTATTAAATCTCGAATTTGTTTTTATTGTTAGGGAATTTTATTTATTTATTTTTTGTATATTGAAGTTATCTAATGCCCATTATCCTCAATGTTTTAGAACTGACCTGACTATTCTAGAATATTTGCTTGACATTGAATAATATTATTTATGTATGAAATTGTTATATATATATATATTATAGTAGAATTCTGGTAGAAATTGTTAGAATTTATTCTGCTGCTAATAAAAATATATAGTTTTTAGTGATCTCTAATTTTATTTTGTAAGTATTTAAATGTACCTCTTAATTGAGACTTTTGTTTGTGTGTTCAAAATTACATGCCCTATAAATCCATTCAATTTGAAAAATACAGCTGTTATCTTTTTCTAACAAAACAAGATTTTCTGATAGTTACAGTTGTATTCTCATCATTAAACAGCAAAACTTTATTTTGAGTGTTGGTTTGGACATGGTAATGATATATCCAAATCTTGTCACCTGTTGCAATGCTGTTTACATACTGAGATTACCTTGTATCAAACATTTGCTGCATCTTTTGACACCAATCACATGACAAGTCATATGATCTTTTACCAGATTATGTGGCACCCAAAGACAACAATGCTCTTTTGTGTGTAAGTGTAAGGTTTTCTTAATTTGCTGGTATGCCATTCTCTGATCTATGTGAACTATTTTCTTGGTTTCCTTTGAAGCTGGTTTACAGCTTTTGATTTCTCAGTGATTTCCAGAGTAATTTTTCTCTTTTTGAATTCCTTGTATCACCTGGCCGAGCTGGCAGTCAAATGGTTAGCGCTCTTGTCTTCGGTTCAACAGTTCGTGTGTTCAAATCCCACCTTGGGCATGGATGTTTGTAGTGGTTCGGAATCCACTTTAAACTGTAGATCCCAGTCTAATTAGCCCTCGTGTGCAAAATATGACTGTTGAGCGACGACAAACCCACAATACCAAACCTTGTATCACAAATATAGTTGTGCAATGTAGAAAGTCATTATTCAATGGTAGTGTTATTTCTTCTATGACTATGAAGTCATCTTTTCTTAAGCCATGCATGAAGTTACACCCCAAAAAGTCTTTTTCTCACTATGGACCATGTTGCCATGAGCTACACTTCTGCTAATGAATAACTGAATCCACAGACTGTTCCTGGTGGTTATTTTGTCAGATTAAGCATGTCTGAACATGTAACCTGCTATTTCTTGATATTTTTTTTTGAGTCATATTGTAAAATTTTTATAGTACCATTTGTATTTTTTATTGCATTCATAATTCATGTAATTAATGTGATTAGATATCATTAAATATTAAAAGCTGTTTTATTTTTTTACATTGTGTAGTCAGGTAAAAGCTGGAATAAATATTAAGGTTGTAAACATTTGGATTTATTTTGTTAACTTATAATCAATGTTAAATCAACAGTTTAAGCATAAATATTAATTAAGTAGTCATTTAATTTAGAAATGAAATAAAACATGAAGAACTGTACAGAAATCACCTTGATATTTATTAGAGTTAAAATTTATTTCATAAGGTATTTGAAAACTTTGATAAAAATGTGATACTACAAATAAGCAGATATTAACTATTTTTTTCTTTTTTTCAAAATATATTAGGGATATTAATTATTTTAATGATGAAAATCTTAAAATTAATTTTTCCTAACATATTAAATACTTTCATAAGTTAACATAACTATGCTGAAGTAAATGTTCTTATTTAATTAAAAATTTTCTGAAGATTATTACAGGGTTCGCACAACTTTTGGAAACTCCTGGAATTTTGTCTTACTTTGATGCACTTATTTTTTTCTAGAAAATATTATAATTTTTAAAAATTTTTTTGTTTTAATATTTTAAAATTTTCAATAAAATTGTTGGAAAACTTAATTTAGTATTAGTTTTTAATATTGCCACTAGATGGTGGTATGATCGATATTAAAATTTTGTATTTTTAACTGTTGACTTGTATTAACAATTGGAGATCTAGTTCAGCTATGATAATTTCATGATAATTTGGTTTAGTAGTAATTAGATTTACGTTAAGTAAAGTGAAGTGATCAAACAAAGATCAATATGTTCCGCAATTAAGATGGGCTTTTGATTCTTGATTGATTCTTTTTCTATTTGCTGCTGTTTTCTTTTTATGAAATTCCTTATATAAAATTTGTTGAATATTAATATTTTAATATAAAATTTTTGAGTTAAAACATATTTTCCATGCTCTCTTGATGAAAATTGCATCTATTTTAATTGAATCAGGATTAATTTGTTTATTAAGGAAATAAAGACTGAAATAAATTATTTAATATACCTGGTGGAAAGTATCTTTTCAATGACCAGTGGACTCTGGAAAAGTCATACAAAGATTGGCCTTTGTGTGATTCAAAAAAACACATGCCCATTGTCTCTTTGGCAAGAAAGACTTCTGTATTTCAAATATGGGTGAATTGGCAATTTAATCCCATATGAAAGGGAAAAAGCATTAGAACAAGTAATAGCTGCTAAATCTACTCATTTAAACGATTTTTCACTTTCGCTGATCTTGATAAAGAATGTGAACCCAAAGCATGCTCTGAAATTTTAGATTCATTTGTTTCTTCAAAAGAAGTTTTAAAGGCTGAAATTATATGGACCCTTAAAGTTTTAAGCAATGGATTTAGTTACAATTCTTGTAACAATACAATTTCAAGCAATGTTTCCAAGACATTGCTATTCCAAAGCAAATTAGTTATGCTGAAAAAAAAGTGTGCTTATTTAACAGATTTTGGAATTGCACCTTATTTTTCCAACTTATTGAAAGAAAAAGTTAAGAATGTTTCTAATTATGTGCTTCTCTTTGATGAAAGCTTAAATAATCATCTGTAGACAAAACAATTGGACTGCCATGTAAGATTTTGAAATAATGATACTGTTAAAACATGGTATTACTCATCTGTTTTTTTAGATAATTCTACTGGCAATATTTTGCTTAAAAAAGAATGAGAAGTGCTTAGAATTAGGAACCAATGAATTACTCTATTTGTCAATGGATGGCTCAAATGTGAACTGATCTGTTATGACTAAAATGCCCAATTTTTTAAGAAGTGAACGTTATTTAAATATTGTAAATGTTGGAAGCTGCAGCCTACACATTCTGCTCAATGCTTACAGCATTGGATGTTCCTCGTTTTCAGAAGTTGAGGTAACAGCAAGTATAGTTTACAGATTATTTAAGGACTCACTCTCTCTTATGGATGACTTTGATATCCTTGATCCAGGCATAAAGTTTCCTGTAAAGTTTTGCAAACATCGATGGTTAAAAATATATGTGTTTTCAAACAGATTGCTTGGAATGTTACCAAATCTTAAAACATATATGTAATTTGTTCAAAATAAAAAATTTTCTTATCCTGGTACCACAGCTTTTGATATTTTGCAGAAGTGTACAAACGATACACTTTTTTCTGCAAAATGCATTTTTTTTATATTTATTGCTTTGGAAGTTGAACCTTTTCTGACAATTAAACTGATAAACCATTGCCATTTATTGCTAGAGATTTTCATGCATTGTTGAAAAGTTTGATTCCAAAATTTTTAAAAAAATCTTTGCTATCTGAATCTATTGGAAATGTCTAAAATTACTTATTATTTTATACAATGTATAATTCATTATTATATAGAATGTTGATTATTTAAATTTAAAAATTTCTGTTATAGCTGTAAATTCCTTGAAGGCTTTTGAAATAATCATTAATAGTTTTATCTCAAATAAAATAGTCTCATGCTTGTAGTTATTTATTTTTATTATTAACAGAAACGATTGAAAAATATTCCATGTACATAATTATATGCATATTTGGTTAAGAACAATTTTTAAAATAAAAAAATTATTTAACGTGAACATCGATACCTCCTGAAAATTTTTGATTTGACTCCTGGAAAACTCCTGGAATTTGATTCTGGGAAGTCTGTACGAACTCTGTTGTTAAAATAGTAATCTAAGAGAATATTACTTTATAAATAAATTTATATATTTTGAAATATTTTTTTTTCAGTTTAATAAAATTTTAGAGTTTTTTTTTAAGGTTTGTTGGTGTGATTTGGAAATATAGCAATCAATATATATAAATAGCAATCAATATTTTAATATATTTGTGTGAAATTAAAATAGAAAGAAATCAGTTGTCTTTAAAAAGTCAGAATTTAAAATTTCTATTGGTTTCTTGTGTCTCTTATTATACCAATCATTTGTTTGATGTTGATTTCAGTAATATATTAATTATGAAAATTTTATCAATGAAGTGCAAAGCTATATTTTATGAATGAATATTTTTTTATGTAAACATTTTCTGATGAATTGTGTTTTTATATTAAAACAATAAATATATAAATAATAAAACAATAAATATAAAGTAGAATTTATGTGGTTGTTTTTTAAAGGAGAGTAAGACATGGTGATGCTGACCTAAAGCTCCCTGTTGTAAGTATTTAAATTTTTGCATTAGAGATTAAATAAAAATATAATACTTATTAATAATATATATTTTACTAAGCTATTTTCTATGTATATTTGTTTCTGTATTTTATTAATCATTTAAGACTTGATTTGTTTAAGCTAATATATGTTTCATTTTACATTTTTATAATAAGATTCATTCTCTTAAAAGTAACTTATAAAAAGATTTTATACTTAAAGATAATTTTAAATTTAGTAATTTATTGAGATTTACTGTATTCGCTTTATGTAATCTGCAAGGGCCTTTTTCAACTTTAAAAAAAAAAAAAATCATTGCATAATCCACTGCAGTATGTAATCAGTGCCAAATTTATCAGCAGATGATCCATATTATGTACTACTGATAATGTGATGTCACAAAATAAAAAATACTCGGTATAGTTAAAAATAAATTTTGCTGAGCAAAATACCATGAAAAATATCTAGTTGGATCCTATTTGGGTCCATTTCATTGCTAAGTGTGATGAATTGAGGTGAAAACACCCAGTCCAATTGCAAAAAGTAATAATCTTGAAGGATTTCTTTTAAAACTTTATATAACTTAAACAACTTTTATCTACATTTAACACTTTTCTCTTTTTTACTGTTCTGGTTTTTTTTCCACTTTACATCAGCATGTTTGTTATTCTTTTTTATTTGTTTTTTCTATAACGTTTAGTTTAAAATCTGCTATATAACTTAAGACTCTTTCCCTTTCATGTGAGAGTATGTGAACTTAAATATTATCAAAATGAAACAGCTCATATTAAGACAAAATGCAAAAAAACATTAGACAATGGCAAGTGTAATATTTTCGAAGAAACCATATTCACTTTTGAATATAATTGGACAAAACTGATGATAGCTGAAATATGTCAGCTGAATTGCCAAAGCTTTTGTCATTTGTTAATTTTACAAAATATACATGGCATTTCTTTCAAAACTTTATTGTAAACTTTTCTGAGAGAGAATGTTTTTTACCAGATTTTCAGCAGCAGCGAAATGTGAACTGTTTTAATTTGATTGCAGATTATATATAGAAAAATATAGTTACTAAAGTTATGAGCCATCTATAGCATAAATATGCCTGTACCAATGTCTAAGCTAAAAATATTGGTATGTTATTAACTGTGGTATAAATCTTGATTGTTTAATTACTATATTTGATTTAAGTTAAAAAATAATTATCTTAAAGGTGTAGAAGTGCCCATTGATATTGAAAGTGTAATCAGTTTGCATTTGTGTCATTTTAATTCTTAAGTTTTGCTGATTTTATATTTAATATTTTTCAAATGTGTTTGTGTTTTCACTAGTATATATTTATTAATGTCAAATTGTGTGTGTGTGTGTGTATGTAATATATTTGTGTAAATCCTAAGCAAAATTCTGAGTGTACATGAAGGTTTTTTGTTTGTTAATATAAGGGTTAGAAAAATTTACTTCAGAATTTTAAATATTGGCAAATGTTCATTATATGTGAATATATGAAAATGGAAAGAGAAAGATATCTATATGTATATTATGTAAAGTTTACTTACTTCTACTTAAAGTTAATGTGTAATTTTTGTCATTAACTATGATACTAATATACTATTTTGACACTGAATATTTTTCTTTAAAAATAAGTGTGTTTAGTTATATTATTTTTGGTATTTTATATATTATTTCCCTATTCGTTTTCTATAATGATTTAGAGAAATATAAAGGCATATGATTGATGAATATCATTTTAGCTCAGAAATTACTGCACTCTTGAATCTGCACTAAAATGTACATTCGGTTCAGGATTGAATAAGAAAACCAGTAGTGTTTTTGTTCTTCTGCATAGTGAGTAATAATTTTATTGGAAATTTGTTATATTATTATGATTTATTTTTGTTTACTTTTGTATTTTTAAGGTTTTCTCTTTTAATTTTATTTATTATCGTTTTCATAATGATACCTGGAATATTTTCATATCAATTTTTAATATATTATTGTAATTTTGAAATAATAATAATAAAGATTAGAGATTAAATGGCTAGGAAGTCTAGATTCTGTTTAAACATTGAATTCTTAACAGAATAGTGAATTACTTTTTATATTTCTAATTTGATCACTGAAGATAGTTTTCAGATGTTATATGCTTTATATGTTAATAACAATAAAATAGTTCTCAGTTGTTGTGCCTGTTTATTTCAGGAAATTCAAGCTGGAGTAGAATAAGTTAAAAAAATATTTTTTCATTTTAACTGCAGATTAGTTTTTGCTGTTAAGAAAAAGAGACTCCACAAAGATAATTTTTTTCTGTCTCATCATATTATCTTTTCTTATGCACATGATTTGGGTCAAAAGATGATCACTGTAATTATATGAAAATGATAACTGCAAAGTTAGATCATTGATGTCGAAAATTATAAAAGATGTTTTATCAACTAAGGATTTAGAAATGGAAAGTTAATCACATTTTAACATTAATCTTTTAGAACGTGGGAAGGAACACTATCATTTTATTCTAACATTGTATAAAATATTTCAACATTAAAAAGTAAATATTTATCTTGGATTTATTATTTAAATCATAATTTTTCAATTTGGGCAGTAGCAACCCTTGTAGACATTTACCATTTTCAGGGGTGGTGTAGAGTACCTATAAAAAAATTAGATATAGGGCAGAAAGATGAGGGTAGATTAAATTATAGCCTACGATAGTGTTAATAGTGATCACAAGTCTTATACAAAAACAAGAGACATGTATAAATTTGCTTTTAAAAATGTTTTAAACTTGCAGCAGTGAGTCTAAAATGGTTAAACAAAAACCTGGTTTCCAAAACTCAATAAACAGTTAAATAAGAAGTCATTTGCAAAAAAAATTGAGATGTTTGAGAACCTATTATTTAAACAGATACGATTAAATGATAAAATTTCATTAGAAATTAGGTGGAGGTTTAATGTATTCTTTATATGATTGAAATTATTATTTCATTGTTAATTAAGTAAAAGAATAAAATATTGATAAAGTTTGTGGTGTTGTCCCTAGCACATTAAAAAAGGAACTTTGGCTTGTGGTAATTTTTTGGATTACGATTTTAGTCAACAAATAAATAATTCTGATAGTATCTTTGATCTTTAATGTGAATTGTTGATAAATTCATTAAAATAATTTATCATTGCATTAGTTGTAAAATTGTTATTCTAAACAGCTTTTTTTCAATTTTTTTTTTATTTTCATTCATATTTATTGTTTTGAACCTCTAAAACATTTAGTCTTATGAAGACAATTGTTTATGCTATTTTTCAGTTATAAATCAATTTCGCACTGAAAATAACAGATTACCATCTGTTCAGAATTATGAATCTGACTTAGATTTGCTTAAAACTATCAGAGATGCTTGTACTAATGATTTAAAATATGAAGCAAATAAAGTTCCTGATGAAATGTTGCAGTAAGTATTTTACTGTTTAATTATAACTACAGTAATTATTTTAATTTATTATTTTCTGTCTTATATTTAATTATTATTCTTTCTGATGAAAGAAATGTTTTTTCTTTAAGAGTTGTTTTTGTATTACTCTAGTTATAACACATTTTTCATTATTTAATATTGAAATTTTCTTAATTTATTTATTCAGTTAATTAATATCATTGCATAATTTTTCCATTATATTTGAATGTGTTCTTATTGTTAATTTTTGTATTTTAAACTGTTATACCCTTTTAGAATTAGAATACATTTATTAAAAAGAATCAAAATTTGTTTCTAAGAGCAAGATATTCACATACACAGTTTATGCAGCTATTGGCTGAGCTGGCAGCTAAATGGTTACTCTGTCATTTGGTTTAATAACTCTTAGGTTCAAATTCTATCTCATTTTTGGATGTTTGCAGTGGTTCTGAATCCATTTTAAACTATAGGTCCGGATCTAGTTATTATTTTGTGAGCTCAAATTGGTATTGAACAACAAACAAACCAAATTATGTTGCTAATGTTTTCAGTCTTAACTAGAGAAAGGGAATCCTGTATGCAATAGTAGACTGGTTATTAAGGCTTTAAAATAACTTCTTTCATGATCGGCTAAACAACAGAATCTTATAAGTTTGCTTGGAGTATTTTGACCACTTATTAAATTCATTCAATCATCATAGCATAGTAATAACAATTTCAAAATACTTGTTTAGAGTAAGCAAATCTGCTTGATGTATGAAGTAACAGTACAATTCAAGGGTCTAAATTACATCTTGATTTCATGAAATTCCTAATTTTATATAAAATATCTTACAATATACTTATTTTCTGAAAAATAAATATTGAAATTTTATAATCCTTTTATTATCTTATTTTAAATATCAATTCTGTGAAATAATTGCATAAATGAAGTTCATGAACTTTTTTGCCCATGGAATTATTTTCGTTTTCAAAGACATTCTTTGCAATAATAATGGGAACAATTTTTTCCTTATTCAAGTTCTTTCAAATTAGAAAAAGGGTTATATATTAGTTGAAAATTTTTATTACGTATATATATATGTTCTGTGGCCACATATTAAATGCTGTTTCTGTACTACTTGATTGATTCTAGCACAACTGTCACTTTGTATGATTGGCCCTTTTCAATGTGTGACTTTTGACAGAATTATAGAAATATATTTTGTATTTGTGCAAAATTTTTTTTTATTACGTTCTTATGTTGGCTCTTTCGAGCATAATAAGTCTTGCAGTCCTATAAAGAAATGAAGTATCTCCAAGAGTGGAAAGCGTCTTGAAATGTGAAGAAGTGTGGGTTTCCTGGAAGGCAGAACATTTCCAAAGATGCTCGCCATCCATGTCCACATGTTCTTTACATAAAATGCAGAAGATGCCTTCATTAAGAAAGACTGCAAGAGAAAGACAAAGGCTGTAACAGATTTAGTGTTACCCAGGGCACACCACGAGGAGGTCTGTTACACTACACCCCATTTTGTGCAAAAATTAAATTAGCCTTATAATCGGATTGATTTTATTATTGTTTTGCATTAATAAAGGAAAATAGTATTTTGCATAAAACATCTTAAGGTTTTGAAGAAAATGTAACGTATTTGATAAATTGAACTTAATAAGCTTGTATGAACACCATTTTTATTAGCATAATTTTAAAAATATTAAATTAAAATGAAACATTTTCCAAATACTCAGTTTGATACTGTAATCAATGTTTAAATTAATTTCAAAAATAAGTTTTTACAGAAGTTGAGGAACTTCGTTAGAAATACTTTTTCTTCTGTGTGTGTGCTGGAACTGTTTTTTTTTTTTTTTTTTTTTTTTTTTTTTATAATAGAAACAATATATTTTGCAAGGTTCTGTTATGATTTTAATTTTTGTAAATTTAATTTGTGTACAGGTGAATATGCAATTGTTCACAATATTTGTTTTGGAAATTTGTTTGCTAAAGCATTTGAAATGATTAAGCTATTTTAATTCTTTAAGTAATTTATAATAATAAAATGACTATATATAAAATTACTTTTATATAAAATGACTTTTTTTCTTGTTTTTATATAAAATTATATTTGTGTTTTAAATATTAGATTTTAAAAATATTAATATAAGATATATTTGTTCATTATATTATTCTTAATGTTCAATAAAGTATTTGTAAAATTAAAAAAACTGTTTGAAAAGGATAAATTTATTAATTTTTTTTAATGGATCATTCATGTTATAGAAATGTCAATGATTTAAAACACTTCAAAGATTAAATTTCATTTGTAAAATTATATTGGTGTGTTGATAGATAACTGTGTGTCTGGGTAGATGATTTCAAATTATGCTTTTTTTTCTGTTTTTAGAATGTATCAGAATTTTCTGCATTCTAATTTTATTTTTTTTATTGAATAATGTAAATGCTATGTTTCTCTGTTTTTGATTGTCTTAAAAAAGTCGACAGTTTTATTTAAAAAAGAATCAAATTTGTAAAGTGTCCTTTAAACATTGCTAATTTATAATACTAATTTTGTTTGTCATTTTATATGCTAATTTTGTTTAGGCAAACTTAAAAAATTCCTTTAAATTAACATTGTGAAATTATGATTAACAATTTATTTTTCAGTTTTAAACTTTTTCATTGATTATATCTGTTAATAGATGAGAAAATATATAAATTGTTTCAGTCTTTAAAATGAATTTAAGATTCTTTTAAATTTTTATTTTAATAAATTATCAATGTTCACAATATTTTTTTTGAAATTTTTTTTATAAATAAGAAACATTTGAATCAAATCATTTATTTCAAGCACTTTCTATGTAAATTTTCTAAAATTTATTTTTGAATTAAATTTTTTAAAAATTAACTTGAAATTTAATAAATAAATAAAACATTTTTATAGAGAGGCTATTCAATGATTATTCTAAAGAGCATTTTGTTTTCTTAAAATCATTTTTTTATCTTTTAAACATAATGTTTTATTTTGCCTTTTGCTTTAATATTTCCAAAGTAGATTTTTTAAGCAAAATTCTAAATAATTAGTTTCTAAAAATGAAAATATCCTATTGTAGTTTGTAGAATTTGCTTGAATGTTGCTCAGTGAAAATTAGCAGTATTAAAATTCAGTGATGCTGATCAAAATTGTTTTTCTATATAAAGTGAATGTACTGCATGCATGTACATGTACTGACAAGATGATGCATGTACTGACTTAATAAACTTAGATCAAGATTTATTATTATTTTTATTTCAAATAAGAATTAGATTTTTAAGGCTTCATATAACATAACATCTACTTAAAATGTAAATTGAAAGTAAGGCAAAAATAAAAACTTTGATTTAATTTAGTATTTTGTTGTTGCGATATTCTATATAATATAAGGTGAATATTGTGTATGTAGAATTTTTTTAGTAAATGTTAATGCATTTGTGAAAGTTAGTATATTTTAGTATTATTCTCTTGCACTTAATTTTATGCATTTATATATTATTATTCTTATGTGTGTATTCAAACACTTGCTCATATACATACATTTATAAATTGAAGATTTTACAACAATAAAGTTTTAATTATTAACAAACATAAAAAAATATTTAATTTACCACGTGTGCAAGAGTATCCAGCTATATTGTTTTTCTATTTTGTAAATATAATAAATTGCTTTCATTTGAGTTTATCAGTTTGATTGTAATTGATTATGTTTTGCTGTGTTTACAATGTGCTGTGTTTTAATATATGCCAATTACTAATAAAAATAAGTTTTAATTAGACTGGTCTAAATCTTTGTCTTCTAGTTTAAGAAGTACATAATTCAGAGCATAATAATTGGTGTTTCAATTTTTCTATTAATTGATATTATAAAGGGATCAAAATTTATAATATTCTTTATTAAAATGTTATTTTTTATTTTATGCTAATTTGAGAAAATTTTACTCAATTTAAGATGGGTTACCAGTTGGAAGAATGAAACAGTTCAAAGTATTATTAAAAGATTTTAATTGAATTTTTTTCTATTCATTATTTTAGTGATTTTTCTTTAAATTTTTTTATAAATGGAAAGCATTTTTAGAATTATTATTTTTACATATGTGTATAAAATGTATTGAATTTGCAAATTATCTTATTTAATTAAAAATTTCTTATAATTAAACCAAGCAATTATGATTAGATTTACATTTAAATTTCTTGTTTTTCTTATTTTGTATTTAGAGATGCATTTGGTGAACTAAGTCCAGTTTGTGCTGCAGTTGGTGGAGTACTTGCAAATGAAATGATTAAAGTATTATTTTAAAATACATTCACGTTGAATTATATTATATATATGAGTTAATATAATTAAAATTCTGTCTATTTATTATTTTAGGGCATTTCTAAGCTAGGTGATACAATAGCTAATTTCCTTTTCTTTGATGGAGACCAATGTGTTGGTGCAGTACAAAAAATTGGAGTTGAAGAATGATTAAAATTATAACAGCATTACTTCTCATTCCTATAACTTTTTATGTTCACGGTCATTTTGCATTTAATAAATATTTCATTAAATTTTATAATTGTGTAATTTTATTAATATTATAATTTTTATCTTGTTGACAAAAGAGAAAATTTGATTTGTTAGCCTCAAAAGTTAAATTTTTCATTCCTTTAACAAATGATTTTCAGTATTTTTTCTTTTTTTCTGAAATATTATTTTGTCGTATGCACAACGATTAATTATTGAATTAATAAAAATGCGATGTATGAAAATTTTGCTATCATAATGAAAAAGGGAATTAACATTTCTATTTTATAAAAGCTACTCAGAAGTATTAATTAAAAAATAAATACAAACTCATAAATGACCACTGTAGCAAAACATTTGCTTACTTTCTATATAAGAATTTCTTTTGGCTTATTTTTTGAATAAAATATGCATTGGCACTAATTTTTAATAATATTTAAGTCTTTAATATTACATTATTGAAAAATATTCCATTCTTTTCATCTGCTTTTTCATATCAGCATTATAAATAAAGCACAGATTTTTTTGGCTTAAATATGCAAATTTTAAATTCTGGTAAATTTTGGAGGTTAAAAAATCACTCTTAGCTAATATATGAATTAATTCTAAGTCAGAAATGCACTATACATGTTAGTTGAGTGC
Organism: Latrodectus elegans; assembly: GCA_030067965.1. Lineage (NCBI taxonomy): Eukaryota > Metazoa > Arthropoda > Arachnida > Araneae > Theridiidae > Latrodectus > Latrodectus elegans. The sequence goes on along the minus strand of CM057813.1, from coordinate 58,914,742 downwards.
AAATCTGGATTAATTACATATTCCAAATTTAGTTTTTCTTTGCATAATTCCTTTGTGATTTGATTAAAATAAATTTTAATATATATTGCTATAATCATATTGGTCAATTTACATATATTGAATAGAAAAATAAAAAATATTTTAATAGACACTTGCTAGATGCATATACAATAATTTCAACACTATATTTATGAAAAAATATTGAAACAATTTTATTTTAAGGAGATTTATTTTGAATTTTTTGTTTAGTTTCAGTAGAAAAATCAGTTATTAGATTTAAAAAAAAAATATTCTTAAACATTTTAAGTTTTACTTTTAATATAACAGCTGCATATAGAGATTAGTATTCAATTTTTTCCTTTTTTAATCTAATAATTAATCACACATTACATCACTTAACACATAGCACTATTCATAAAAGTTACTTAAAAATTACAATCAAAATTTTTATTTAGATTTTAAAGTAATGAATAAATTAATAGTTTTAAATTATAACCTTCAAGTACAAGAAATTTAAGTAAAGATTGTTAAGTAAAAGAAAAAAATTATTGGGTTTAAGTGCTTCATTATGAGTTGATATTAGAAAATTATATTATTCTCATAGGAAGCATTTTTTATTATCAGATTAGGAATTGTGTATTAAATGTTTCCTAAAAAGATAAAATTTTTCCTTCTTTTTTTCTTTAAGTTTTAAGGGTCTCCTTTTCCAAAATGAAATTTTTTCTTTTATAGCTAAACAAAATTTTTTTTAATAAATGCTCATAATTTTTTTTCCATACAAGAATATTTGAATGCAACTTGTATCAGAAAGCTATTGTACAATTTTTTCACACAAGATGATTTTATGAATCCTATCACTGCCTATTTTACATGGATGTATTGAAAAGAATTATTTGCATATCATTGTATTTTCTTAAATTTCGGATGTGGTACATATTGTGATCTTGCTAACCATTTTAATGATAGACCGCATATATTCATTTTTTTAAAAACAATCTTGAGTCGACAAAAGTGAGTATTAACGTTCAGATAGTAGAAATTTAATCATTGTTGCATTATCTATTGTTACATTTAATTTTTTATTTCCAATATGAGATTAATTTAATAATATCTGATTTATGCATTAATCAGAGGCTTACATTTGGTTCTTTTAATAGTAGAAGTTTCAAATCCTGGGGGGGGGGACTTGAAGCTGCTTAAGAATGTGTAATATATATAATACGTATTAGATTTTTGTTCTTTATGATGCCAATATTGGTTAAATATTTTACTTGCTTGTATGTTAAGGTCAATTTGACAAGAATATACAGTTTTAAGTGAGTTCTAAACCACTATAAATATCCAAACCCACAAACTGTTGAGTGAAGGCCAAAGTTTTAACCGTTCAGCTGTTAACTTGACTGATCTATTATTAGAAAATACACTCTTATAATATTTAAAAGTAAAAAAAAAAATTATTTAAAACTAATTTCATAATAAGAATTATTGCAGGAATGCCATTTTTCATCTCCAAAGACAGATTTGTGTTGAAAAATTTTGAAGATTTCAATTCAAAATAATATATGTTTAGAGAAATTTTCAGTTAAGTCTAAAATTCCTTTCATTCAATATATGTCAAAATCATTCAGTTTAAGAAACCATTTAAGACTAAATATATTTTTAACAAGCATTCAGAGTAAAGTTTTTCATCCTCATCACGCAATTTGGGTACTACTATGATAAGATTAGTAATGACCTGACGCTTAAAAGTATAAAAACTACTACGCAGACCTGTTAAACACAAAGCAATTATCAAATCATTATTTAGTAAAAATACTTTTAACATATTTCTACAAATATTTGGCTCGAGCTGAGATTAGCTAATAATAAGTTAGTTTGTCCAGATTAAAGATAAAAACCATTACAACACCTGTTTATTACTTGTGGCTAAAGACATAAAGGAATCTTTTGCCATAAAATTGGATATTTTTTAAAATATTGATTAAACTAAAAATAAAATTGATGTAAAATAAGAAATAATGTGGCTAATTTTTGATGAAAGGGAAAATAAATTGATTATTCTACATTTATTTAAGTATAGGGGAATTAGTTTACTACAAAAGTATTTGCTAAAATTATTAACATAAAAATAGTTTAATAAAATGAATGAAAATGTACTTGATATTTGTAAAATATTAAGCTGTTTATTTAATATTTACCCAATTATGCATAAATTAAAAAATAGTGTAGAAAAACTGAAAAAAAAAATCTTTTGATAATTTGTGAATACTTTGAAATAGATAGGAATACGATTCATAAATTGCAATAGCTCTTCAATGAAATAATTGGGGTCTTTGATTGGAATGGTATTTGTTGAATTGCACTTCATTTCATTCAAGCAACTTTGAATATTCAAGCATAATTAACTAGACCTACTGAAAACGGATTTTTTAGATGTTTTTGCACGTGAAAGATTTTATAAATGTAGGAGATGTATTGAATGTTTACTATGAGTTTTATAATTGTTTGTAGTTTACTACATTTGATATATAAGAAAAGAATTGAAAGTGAGATAGATGTAAATAACAGTTAGAAAATTTTAGGGCCTGGACAAAAAAAAAAAAAAAAAAAAAAAAGAATTTTAATTATATAAGGAGTAGTATTTTAATATTAATAAGAGTCAGTAAAGTTTTTTTTTAAATCTGGGCATAGTTATTTAGAACATTTTAATAAATTAGTGAAATTTCTTCAGAGTAAAAATTCTATTTCTAATGCACTGGTTTAAGATTTTGTTAAGCTTTTTACTTATTTACATATTTTTGAGTTCTCAAAGCAGTGCTTGAATTTTTACTGTTGTTAACTTGCTTAGTTAATTTCTACAATGAAGAATTACTATCAAAAAAGCTAATTTATAGTACAAATTAATTATATTGTAAAACTGCATAAAAATAAGTTTAATATAAAATTTTCCTCTTTGATTTTTTTTCAAAGTGGGACCTTTACTTATCATGTGAAACAAAATTTTTGTTCCAATATAAATTTTTCTGTAACTGCCCATTTCCATATTATAAGTGAAAATTTCCTGTCTTTGTATCCTATTACTGTTTTTTTATTAGGTGATTGAATATTAAGAAATTGTGCATGTTTACTAAAGGCAGCTGGAACACATTAAGTTCGTAGGTCGCAACGTCCTCCAAGTTAAATTATACCGCTGTGGGTGGTAGATTAAGTATTAGGGAGGGGGATCATCCTGGTCTCCTCTTCCAAATTACATACCTCCTATTAAGCAGAAGCCTGGCAGCTTCCACCTTAGTGGGTGACTAATGTCTCAAGAACCTGAACATCGTGAATGTCAGTTCCTGATGGGAATTCTAATGCATGCGCACTTGAAGGAAGTAGTTGCAATAATTTGGTGGATAAAATATGAATGCTATTGAAACTTAGTTTTAGCAAACCTATGGTCTTCGATTTGCTTATTTACATTGGTATTATTTCTTGAGTACGAGGGAAAAGCGATTAAGAAAAAAATGGGTATTTATGTATTAACCTGTCAACATTTTTTGTCTTAAGAATAAATCGTTGAATTTTGCAAATTTTAATAATTATTTTTCGAAATAAGGAGAAGCAGAATAGTTTACTTATGTATTAGCACCATATAAAATACAATTGGATAAAAACCTTTATTTGTATTTTATATGGTGCTAAATCACATCATTAACGACATTTACGACAGTGGATTGCAATTATCACATTTCCTTCTGGTTTCTATATTGTTATAAAGGTAAACATGAATGGAAACAAAAATTTATGGTGAAATTTAATTTTACTAAATGAATTATTTTTGAAACTTTTTTCATGGTTTAATTATGAATTAATATCTCAACTTTTTTCCAAAGTCAAAATTAAAACTTTGTCAATTCAAATTAAATTGCTTAAAAGATTTTTTTACAATCATGAACTATTTCAACAAGTTTTGGATGTAATATATATTTCAATAAAAAAGTCTGCAGACTTAAAAAGATTTTCTTATGTTGTATGTACATTGTGTGTGTCTATTTTTTAATTTAAAAATTCTGAATTAGATAAATCACAAGCAGTAAATATTGAATATCTTTAGTTCAATTTAAGAGTACAACTCATTTATTTGAAAATAAAAATTAGTTCTTCAATTTTTAAAAATGAGAAAATTTACTTACAATTTATAAATTTCCTTATTTATTTGTAAAAAAATATTTGAAGACACTCAGTATCACATTTCTTACTGATTTCTATGTTTTAATAAAGATATTATAAATGTGAATAAAATATGTGTAAAAAATTGAGGGTGAAAGTAAATAAATTTTTTCCACTAAATATATCAAACAAAATATTTATAAATTGTTATCTTACCATGCTTACATGACAAATGACTAGTTTCATTATAAATTCATTATTTCAAGTAATTTTTTTTTCTATTTTTCACTTTTATCATGCTCAATATCACAAAACTATATTTTATGTTTGGTTTAAATATAAATTTATTAGTTTTAAGTTGTTTTTTTAATTAAAGTTTGTGTCATGTTTAATTAATTATTATTTTATTGCATACATGAGTTGTTTTAACAAAATTTAATTAAAAAACTGAAGAGAAATAAAACATTTTTTTTTTATTTTATGTATAGATTGTGTATTTTTTAAATTTAAAATTCTAAGATAAATTGCAAGCTGCCAATACAATAAATATTTTTAATTCTATTCAAAGTATAACTCATTTTTTTTAAAAAAAATAGGATTTTAGTTTTTATAAATGGGAAAATTTATAAATAGTACAGAATTTAATAAAATTATTTTAGAAGAAACTTAGCATATTTTTTTGTATAAAATACTAAATTTTAGAAAGGTAAGTTAAAAAGAATGAGTAAAAAAATTGTATAAGATTGCTAACCAGATAAATTTATCGCATTATTTACATCGCCAAGTCATGAATAATAGTCGTCGATCGGGACTCTATCTCACGTACTAATTAATAACGGAAATGAGCATTTTCTCTTCTCTCTGCCATCTGGAAAGGGTGAAACAAATTCCTACGCTTCAAGGTACAGACGCACTAGCAAGAAATGCACTTACGACTCCTTTTTCCACTTTGGGGGGGGGGAGAAGGCGTGCGAGGGAGAATGTGATATTTCAGGTGACCACTTGACCAGAGAAACTCCTAGGACCCAGTCACTCGGTACGCTATCGGCTATGAGATGTAGTAGATGGTGTAATACATATATCGCACTTAGTGTATTTCACACTGAACACTAATCTTTAAAAGTTTAACCATGGTTAGGCACAGGGAAACATGTTGTTCCAACAACTTTTTAGTATGAAAAATAATTAATAATCGTGACACATAAAATAACTAATTATAAGAAATTTTAAAAAAGTTAAATAAATAAAATCGGAAACATCACAATGAGTTTTCAGATTTGTAATCTTTTCAAAGATGAGATTTTCCTTTTAATAATTGAGTCCCTTTTATCTCTGACAATCATCTGCCACAAGCATGCAAATGGAAGTATTTTTTTTTATAATAATAGTATTTTAATTTTATAAACATAAAAAAATTTCTTGAATATAATTAATAAATGCAATATTAATGTAAAAAAATTTTTGCATTGTAAAATCCAAAGTTACAAATCGTTTCACAGCTGTCGAAATTGTTATTTAACTTGTAAACATTTTTAGAATTATTCAAACATAAATATTCATGAATTTATTTAAGTTGAGTATAATGAAAACTTTTCTTTCTCTGAAAAACTTAGAGAAATATAAGCGAAAATCTTTTTAAACTAAAAACACTATCCCTTCAAGTAAAAAAAAAAAAAAAAAAAAAACATGTTAGTTATTTTAAAATAAATAAAAATAAAACGAATATCAATTACTTTAAGAATTTAATTAATTATAAATGGAAAAAAATCGTTGCGGAAAGGTTTTTGGGATATAAATATAAAGCCTACATTTATGTCTAACCAGGATTATCTTATTGGATATAACTGCATTCAAGCTTTAAGTATCTATAGATTTTAAAAAATCAAATGATTTCCAGTAATAAAAATGTTTCCAAACGATTTTTTAAATTTTCGTAATTTTATTTTTAAAAAACTTTTGAGTATTATGTAAAATAATGGAATAAATATATTGAAAACAAAAAACATTTTAAAACTATCTTCTTTTAATATAAAATTATATATGACATTTTACCCTGTGGCTAGGGAAATTTTATAATTTATGTTAAGAGCCTCAGAAATTGCAAGAGATACTTTCCATTTTATCAGAACGTCATTTGAATACTTTGCAATTTCATTCTTGTCGTTTCACTGAGACCAGGTGAAATTGTTTTTGCTCAAATGCACTACATTATTTGCTTGTAATATTTCTAACAATATTTTATAAGTAGTGTGTAATATTTCTAAAAGTCTAATGTTCAGTTAAGTTTGGTTGCAAGACAAGTGTAATCTTATAATAGAAATTTCATTTTACAAGGATGATATCATATTTATCTATAGGTAACAATGGGAAATGTCGATAGATTGGATCAATATCTCACTAATAACTTGATCTCAAAATAAGAAAGAAAGAAATATTACAAGAAGATATTCTACATTTTAGATATATTATTGTGGATTACTTTTGTCTTATACCAAAAACATGGAGTAAAATATTCATTTGATTATTTGATGTAATAGATTGTCAAGCAGAAAGATAGGGATATTAAAAAAAATTAATCAAAAATTTTGACAATACCTAATGAATGATATAGAATATTTTGGAAGTGATTGTTCTGAGAAAAACTGAGATCAATGCAGCAACTTTGTTCAAAAAGAAACAATTTTGGGAAAATGAATGAGAAAAGAAACACAATAATTTTGCTCCAGTTGTGATGTACTATTTGATGGTTGTCTACCTGTTTTAAAGTTAACCATACAAAAACTGAATTTGAAAAGGATATGATTAGTGCAAGTACAATAATACACTTGCAATTCTCTTTCCCTCTAAAGAATTCTTTTCAGTTCTTATTTCTTATAAAAAATTGAACTTGAAAGTAATGCTCCTTCTCTTCCCCAAATAAAAAATGGAAAAAAGCTTATTACCATAAATTAAAATTTGATTTAGTCCTGATAGCTGATTTGAGTTTTTATAATCTATTTAATCCCATAATTGTTTATAAAAATTGCTTATTTTTCTTTTTCATAATAAGACAGAAAAATTATTTATGAAAATTTCTTGAGTTTTTGTGATGAATACTTTGTATTTACTTCAGTTTTCCTTAAATAAAAGTAAGTTGAAAATAAGTGATTATTCCCTCTTACTTTTTATAATATTGCAGTATTTTCAAATATTTTGTCTGATAATTTTTCTGAAACAAAAATTTTGAAATAAGTTTACTAGGGCAATAAGTTATTTGTGTCAAACAACATTTTTTATACTCTATTAAATTCTAGCACACATTCATTTAAGAAGTAGTTAACAAAGAAATAATAATCCTATATTTTTATTTTGACATTCATTTGCAGTTTTCCTGATTGGGTATAATTTGTCTTTTCATATGCAAGTACAATGGAAGATATGATTCTGATATTTAAAACAGTCAATTTGTTTTATTTCCAGATAGCAATATTTAATAAAAACCAGTTTCTTTTATTAATATGTTAGTTTTTTAATAAGTTTTTCTTCAATTTGTAGTTTTATCATACTTGAATTGTTTCATATTTTTAGGCAGAGCATATTTTTAGGCATAAATTTAAATTATTCTAAACTTCCTGGGATACTCATAAAAATCTTCAGACAAGCAAATTATGATAATAACATGATGGATTTTTTCTAACTTTGATAAAATAATCTTATTAATACCTGTTCAAATTAATGTTTCTGTTGAAATAATTTGACTTACAAAAATACTTATATTCTTAATGTTGTATTACATGTTTGTCAATGCAGTTAATAAAATGATGCTAATTTTGTTAATATAAAGTAGGCTTTATTCCTCTTTTAAATAAAAAACTTTAATTTTATATCTGCACAGCAGATATAGATAATATAGAATTTACATTAGACTTGATTTGTCCATGTGCAAATGCTAGTGTGGGCCAAACGTTTCGTTTCCATGCACAAATCTTCATTACACCATGTATGTATTATTGTTTTGCATTTTTCTCTCAAGTATTGACTAATTTTAAAATATGTAATAAATTTAATTTTGTATAAAATATCTTATTATAACAACAAATTATTTAAATGTTTTATGATCAAGTACATAAGTTAAACAATAAGAATATATTTAATGCTTTCTATAGAATAGCTATTAACCATGACATAGCATACATTTCAAAATACATTAAAATATTTTTAAATGAGATCTTTCAGTCAAATGGAGCAAAAATTGATATACTTAAAGATATCAAAAAAATACTATTTTTACCAAAATACTGGCATGGCAAGCTATCAATAACAGCATATATATATAAATATTTGGCTCAGCAGATTGAGTATAATCTATATGTACATTGCACATTATAAATATATTGAAAAATAATAAACTTAACATACATATACTCATATCTTTAAACACACAGTTCCTGTTATGTATTAAGCACAACGAATAGACTGAATACATTAACGAATGCAATAATACTTTAAATTATGAAGACAAACTCTTTAAATTTGTAAAATTATTATAAGCTAAATGTATTTGCTAGAGACATCTAAGCCAACTGGTACGATCATTATAAATTGTAATCAAAGATACAAATGGCATAATACATACAATAGAATGTAAATATACACTAATTGTTAATTGGTCTAGCTTTTCCATCAAACTATATTAAAAAGTAAGAAAATTTGATAGTTTTTTTTAAACTTATATTAGTAGTTTTTTATAATTAGTAATAGAAAAGTATTAAACAGTACAAATGTTTATAAGTAAATAAAAATTCCAGATATTTTAAAAAATACCTATTTATACATCCTTAGGAAATTTTAAATATGGGTAATATATGGGAATACTGAAATTTTATTCAATAAAGATTTTAATGTGATACTATATAAATTCTATTCTGCTTTTTGTTATTATTAAGATTATATATTTAAAATGGGTTTTAAGTAGAAAACTTTGTTCTAACCAATTAATTACAAGTAATCTAAATACTCTGTATAACGAAAACATTTTTCATAATTCAAACTACTGTAGTGCATCAAGTTATAAATTGCACCAATCATAAATAAAAAAAGTTAAATCCAAATAGTTATGCAAACACAAAATTTGTATGTTATCACATATGTATAGAAAAATATTGTTTATTTTATAAATCATTCTTGAAATTTTTTATCATTCATTATTAATATACTTTATCAAACACAAAACATTTTGTATTTCATTCCTAAATGTATGTATATAAAATATTTGAAAATGAACACAAAGTTTCCGAGTCATATTCTCTTAACTATCATAACACAAAATCTATGTAATATAACATATTGTTTCTTACAAACTATAAAATCATAACCAGCAATTGATAATTTATATTAATTTGTAATAAATTTTAAAATTACATTATTCTTTCTAAATAACACATAAAAACATGTAAATTTATACAAGGCTCTTTTCCACAAAAAAAAAAGAAGCTTACTAAAATATTTAACATCTAAAAGAGAAAAAAGTTAACATTTTATTGTGCACAACAAATTGCTGAAATTCACCTTTGTGGATGAATGTGAAAGAGTAAATTAAATTTGACCCAAGAAAAAATCTGCTTCATCGAGTATAGTAGACACGATAATACAATGTTTTTGATCTCCAAAGTGAATATGAATTATCAAATTTCAATAAATAAACTCCTTGACCTGGATAATTATGACTGCCAGCGTATACTTCTTCATGACAGTCTCTTCTGTAAACTGGTATAATCACACTTAAAGGGGGCTTATCTTGCAAAGTTACACCTTTTTCAATGTCATGTCGAGCTTGTTCCAACTCTAAATAAATGGAAAATTACTGTTGTATTACAAGGGTACGATTTTTACTTTACAATAATACTTTAGGATTATTATATTCTACACAAATAAAAGTTAATTTTAAATGATTTGCCAAATAAGTTAAAATTCGCCAAGAGTATAGATTGAAATAGATTTTAAATATATATAGCCACTACTTTTAAATGAAGAATAAAAATTCTTTTATTATAACTTATTAAATTTAACCATGGATACAAATTTATTCATCTTAAAATTCAAAATGTTAACTAAATAAATAATAAAATTAAGCAAGATAAATTACCAAATTTAATTTAAAAAGAAAAAAAAAAGAAAATATGCTATAAAATAAAAGACAACTGAATATTACAAACAAATTGAATATTAATTTTTATTTGTATACATTCATAATTCATTACAAAAGTTCAAACACAACTGAAGATATTTTGAATATTTAGTCATAAGAATAGTGATTTTAATGCTTGATCAAATAGTTAAACTATTCAACTTTTATAATGCATAATAATTTATATACTTTTCATATTTAAAAATAATGATAAATGTGATTTTTATAGTTTATAGGGTGTCATAGAAAGTGGTCCACTGGTCTTGTTTTAGTAAAATTATATGAATTTCCGTAAAATATTTTCCAAATTTATATAATTTAAATACATAATAAATTAATTTCATAAAAACTGTGTTTTTCATTTTAAAAATAACAGTAAAATAAAACTAAGTTTTTCTTTGTTAAAAGACATTATAATTAAAAAAAATCTTTCACATTACTATCATGTACCTTCATTTCTTATATGTAAATTTTTTAAATATAATTTCTATTGTTTTCAAATGTATGAAGCAATAAAAAAACAACAAATGATGATTGGCTGCATTAAATTCTTTAAATGCTAATATAAAAGACAATAAAAAATAAAATTAATTTCACTGAATAACAAAATAGAGATATTTCTCTATTTTGATATTATTTTGCTCACTTAGTAGAGTCAACCAAGTTATTAGAAAATACTTAATATTTTTCAATCTAGTTTCCACTCACCACAGATATTCTTATCTTAATCAAATTTTAAGTTGAAAAAGATAATAAAATTATGCATAAACAGAAAATACTTTACACAATGATTATATCATAAGTAAGGCAATACTTTTATTTTTTCTAATTTTATTATGAGAGAGCAAATTCTGTCATTGAGCCCATTCACCAATAATGAATTCATGCAAAGAGAATTCCAGGTTTTGGATAAAAATTAGGTTTTTCAATTATACTTTTATCTAAATATTCTTCTCATTATTATTTTGAAAATTCCCAGTTTCTCAAAAAACAAATTTTGTATTATAAACAAGAAAAGGATATAATCAATGAGTAAAAATCAAATATATGAACCAAATACAAAATATCCTTATTGATTAAGTTTTTCTGATTTGATGCAATATGGAGGAAGAATTTTGGTGCAAAGCTATGAATTTTATAATCATAAAATTGACAGAAAGACTAAACATTGACATTCCTAACTAAGAGCTACTTTTTTTTTTTTTTAACTTATTGATTAATATTTCATATCATTACTTTAGGAGACATACAGATAAATTAAGAAACATTGCGTGCCAATGCTTCTCATATTTATTTTTCTGACTATATACATATATTTTATCCTCGATTATAGTCAATTTGTTAACTTATAAATCTAATTAAAGTTTAATAAAGTTATTTATAGCTAAACATAAAATATATTAGCTTTTAGCAATTTCTTTTTTTAATAATAAGATATAAATTCTATTTTCACTGTGTACTTATTTCACATAATATTAAATTGTTATTTGAATAATTGAAATTGAGCTCAATTGAAATTTCCATCTATAAATTATACTATATTAAAACAATTTAAATCTTGATTTTTGAAATAATAAAAATATGATCAATTGAGAAATGTATTATTTAATTACTTCAAAAGTAGTCTGAGGTATTACTTTAATTTTAAGTAGAATCAAATATAAATACTCTAACTATGGAAATATGTTTAAATTTTTTTATTTGCATATCACCTAGTCAACAATAAAAACTCACATGATTTTTCAGAAAAACTAATTTCTGAAACAAAAAATTTTTTTTTTAAGGATTATACAAGTTAATGGATTTTGGCAAAATAACACAATCTATTTAATTTTAACTCAAGAATTTACTTTACTACAAAATTACTGATATCTAGTAAATTTGCATGGTTGACTGTTTTGTTGTCATGGTTAGGGTTGTTTGTTTTTCTGATTATTCTTTGCACATTGATTGCTTTAAACAGGCCTTACAGGGGATTTCAAATTACTGTAAGTATATAAATTAAAGATGAGAATTGAACCCACAGACTATTGAACTGAAGGCCAAAGTACTTCCCATCTGGCAGTCAGATAAGCTGGTCAAGAATTCATGTGTAAATATAACCCATTCAAATTTCATTCTATTTTTAACTAATAATTATTTTCAAAATTTAAACTTCTCAACACAGGAAAAACTATGCATATATTCCCAGTTTAATTAATATTCAATCTCGGATAGCTTGATAACAATTGAAAAATACTCAATTCAATTTATATATACCCTTTGAAATTTTATTATCTTTGAACAATAAAAATTTGGTAAATTTTAATGATTAACCAAATTATTATTATTAAAAGCAAAGAATATTTTGCTTTAATTTAAAAGGATTTGAGGTAAAATAAGCTTTTATAAAAATAAAATTTATATTTAAAACTCTCAAATGAAAATGTAGGTTCATTTTTTATTGAAAACATTAAAAAATAGATGAAAAAATATTGTTTTTTAATTTTTCTGGTATTGTACAAATGCTTCAAATAAATAAGATCCATATATAAGAGAAGTAAATAATTATAATAACTTGTTTGAGTTAACAATAGTTGCATTGACACATTTATAAAATATTTATTTTTTATAATTTCAAAGCATTGATTTAGCAAAAACTGATATGTGAAAGAGAATTAAATAAATGGTAGGAAAAATGTTTGCAGATAATTTCTTTTGCTAGGACAAATTATAAACTGGCTTCAATTAATCACCCTCTCTATTTAAATTTACATCTTGTTACAGTTCTTCCTACCTATATTTTGATAATGAGTTGCTTTCTCAGACTAGACAATCATAAGCCAGCACAATTCTTTTGAAATGAATCTTACAGTATACAATTATAGATATAAAATTTTAAAGAATTATCATTTTTAAAATATTCCATTATAATATGTTACAGTAAATGTGACTGTAACTTTAATGAGATATGAGTAATTGTGATTTTAACATTAAAACAGGACAGCTGTCTGAGCTCTACAATTTAATGAATTTGCAGAATCACTGAGAATGAAGTGGTCTATATCTCTACACTACATTTAAAAATCTTTATCTTCAGATTTTTAGAAAATATGGCACAAATATTTATCATTATTTAAAACTATAAATTACATACAGACGTTGGTAAAAGGTACTTTAATAATTTTTAAACATTTACTTAATCTATTTTGATGCAATAGCAGGTTTTTCAAATACTTGTCTTTATATGCCACATAGTTTAATATACTTCATTTTTACCATTTGAATATATAATAAAATTTGTATTTCAATTAATTTTTTTAAGAACCAACTGATTTTAATTTAAAGTTCAATCTTTTTTACAGTTACAATAATCTTAAAAGAATTATGTAGTGAGTTACAAAATTGTGGAAATATAGATTCATATTTGTATTTATATAATTTCATAAGCTTTATCTTACCAAATAGTTAGCATACCAAAGTTATATTTAGCAAACCCCTTTAGTTAATAGTTCCGTTAATTTTTAAAAAAATTCACAATGAATTAAAAAATGCATTATAGCACTATGTTAACAGATATAATACTAGATTATATTCATCATTATATATGAATTTTAGGAGCCTTATAATTTTTTAAATATTCTGTTTTTTGCAATAAACTTTATATAAGCTTATCATGATGAATTTTTATATTTTTGTGAAACTTAGCTTATAATTTGTTTGTTTATTAAATTTTTCTAATAAATATATTTTTAACCAAGAATAAAAACATGAATATTATTTTTATATTATCAAAATTCCCAAATTTGAAAAATTGCCCATAAAAATACCAAAATTTAGAATTTATACCCATGCTAATTACATCCATATCTGATCACCTAAATAATCACATCATATTAATCAAAATGGAAGAAAAATATTTAAATTTAAACATATCTGGAAAAATATTAATATTTGATTAATAGGCAAGTATTTAAAAGGGAACATAGAATAATATTTTTCTAAATGAAGGCAATCTTTAAAATAACGAATAAAAACTAGCAGTTCATTTAATAGAGATTTCCTTTTTTTGTTTTATAAAAAATATTATAGTCAAACGATCTTCAATTTTTAAAAATGAAAGTGTTCAAAATAATTTTGTCAGCATCTGATATTCTTTTTTTATGAAAATTTAACCCATTAATATACTTTTCTATATGAAATAATTTTATATTTCTGGAATTGACTTTTAATAAAATGAAGAATATTAATACACATCAACATAAGTTTCAAAATTGATATGGGTTATTTTTAAAAATATTTATCAAACACATCACAACTATATTTTATTTGACTTCCCACAAATAGAATGAAATTTTTATAAGCATTGGATACATTTTATAAAAATAATGATCAATATGACTTTAATTTTATTAAAATTATAGAATTAAATCTCTCCATCTGAAGCAGGAGTATCTTATTTTTTTATAACAGCAGCTATCAGAAATAAGTTAAAAGCCTTTAGTATTTTGTAATGGGAGCCATATTTAAATGTTTATCCTAAATACTAGATATGGAAAGATATGATAAAAACCTTAAAGGAAAATAAAAAATTTAATGATCATTAGTTTTGGATTGAAGGTGGAAAGACAAAAAAATCTTAGAATCTAAATAAAAAAAGAAACATTACTATTGCTATGATGTACCAGTTTTAAATAACAGTTATAAGATTTGAAAGTATCCTCCTTTAAAGAAATAAATACCAGTTCAATTTATTATTAAAAATGATGTCAGCATAAAACCTTGAAAAAGATTTCAATAATATTTAATCTTCTTAAATATCAAGCACTAAAATATTGCTCTTCTTTAAGCTTAAGATAAATTATTTATAATCAACACAAGATTAAATTTGAAATTTAAGAGGACAACTTTTAATGCCATCAGACTGAAAGTTCCAAACATTAAATTAGCATTAATATAGGAAATTGTAATTAAGAAATACTTTTAAGAAATAACAGAATGTTTAAACTGAAAACAATTTTTATGAAAATAATTAAGTCAATAATTTATACTTAAATAATACATGCAATATTATATTGAAGAATAAAATAAAATTTTAAGTTGATTATAAGCTAAAAATTTAACAAACCATCATCCTCATCTTCTTCATCTTCACTTTCACTGATATGAACTGTTACTTGAGCATCTGGACTCCTGATCCATTCAAAATACACTCCAAAGCCTAAATCAAAGTTATCAGTAGCAAACTCCCAAAATAAACAAGTGCCATCATCATGTGTAGGAACTCTCACTGTAACTGTCTCACCGTGACCAACTTTGATTATACCATCTCCTCCTTCTTTGCGAATTGCTTCTTTAAACTGCATAATATCCTTCCTTGTCCACATGTGCGCAGCAGCAACAGGCAAAGGATCTATAACAAATATTTCCATCAATATAAAGTTTTTAAATCTAAGTCAATGAAAATTTGTATTTTCATATAGAAGATGATTGGTAAAAATGTTTAATAAATCTAACATTTGGAATATTATATAAATAAATTCAATAGTTTATTGTTACAGATTTCGCAAATAAAGAATACAACTACAGTATTTATAAAGCTGTCTAGAAATCCAAGAGTTATGTGCACTGAAAATTAAATTTATTATTCCAAAATTTAGAAATTTGGAATTTTTTCTAAAAAGACATTAATGAAATGAGTAAAAAAACCTGGTTCAAATTACTTTAGGAATGAAATGTTAATAAAAATACTATTACTGTCTGCTACTGTATAATTGATTTCTACATATAAGGGTTAAAAGGACAATTTAAATTGGATTTCTAATCATTAAAATATCCAAATGCAAAATGGAATCAAATCCACAAGCTGTTGAATTGATAATTAGAACAATAACTATTCAACTCTAGCTTGGTTCAATTAACTTTAGCATTAAAATATAAATGAGTAAATTTATTTTGAACTGAAAACTTAATTGTTCTTATATTTAGTTATTTGTTGAATTTATGACAAATTATTTATTATCATTCAACTTAACCACTCAATTTCATGCTTGACAAGTTAATGTTAATTTCGAAGATAATATCTAAACATAATAAAAAATCAAAAACCTAATAAAAACTTATGCAAAATAAAAATGTCAATAAATTTCTCATATCAATAGTAATCACAATTTCAGGAAAATTAATCATATATTTCTTTTAATTTGCACAGGATTCACAGAGATTTTAAGGAGATTAATTCCGGAGTTAATTAAAATTTTCAAGAATGTAATGACTTTTACACATTGAACAAATATACTTTATCAATTTTGTAATAGAAATTACCAAACATATCTGTAATTACATATAAAATATTTTTCAATTATATTTTTAAATAATAGCAATAAAAATTATTAAAATTTAAATTAATAATTTTTACTTATATTGTAATTGAAATTAATAATTATTAAATTCTACAGATACTTATTATTTTAAATATTTGAAATTCTTGATATTAATTACATGAATAAGGTAGATAATAAAGAGTACTTTTTAAACTTATTTATGATTTTTTTTCAGCTAATTTATTATGAATTTCAAAAATGCCTAACACCATTTACATGAAAATTAGAAGATATAAACAAATCTGAGATAACTAAAATGGGAAGCAAAGAGCAAATAACACGATTATTAGTTACAAAAACTACTGATTTAAATGATTCCTTATTTCTCTAATCATGAGTTCATACAAAACTATTGTTATAAATAAAATATTGAGTAGGCAAAATAAAGTAATTTCAGCCCTTTCATAACACATAACATTATGTAACTGTGCAAAGCAAAGTTACTTAATTGCCAACCTAATAGTATAATTTCTTTTTCATATATATATTATAATTATTTATTAACTATTTAAGCATTAATTATTATGAGTTGCACATGAATATAGACAGAAAATGAGAAATAAGTGGGCTTTCAAAGGGATGGGAAAGAAAGTATATAGCTTGAATCATATATGGTCAATATTGCAGCTACAGCAAAATACATTATTGCCTTATTTATAGTCAACTCTTTTATACAATATGCACATACAAATGTATGTACATCTAAATGGTTGTAAGGGATAAATAAAGATTCGATTAATATGAGATTTTACTGTATATTTATATTAAATTAATGCACTTTTTAATTAAATCAAATATTTAAATTTTAATTCGCCAAATTTAGTATATATATATATTTAATTTGAACAAGCTTTTTATCATATAGTAACTGTGTTTATTAAAATTTTTTTATTTAATATAATAAATATTATATAATTAACTATTTTTGCCATTTATTTTTGATGTACATTTATGCTTTTTGTTACCATTATTTTAGCTTCTCCTAGCATATTATTTAATCAGCTTAATCAAATGATTACTTTATTTACTTTGCATATTTGAATTTTCATTTTGTATGGTTTTGCATTAGACTGACATGAAAATATATATATATATAACTTTTTGACATTATTGCCATTGTCCCCAGATGAAGTTGACAATATCAGATACTGGCTTTCTTTCATAATATTTGATTTATTTTGTCAATATGTCACTTTATTTATTCTTTCACATATTTTTTTTTTAGTGTTTTAATATATCTTTATTTATGTTTGACTGTACATATTAGATAGAATTTAGTGGCTGGCTCATTCTATATAAGTTTTGAATAGCTCTGTTAATTTCTATTAACTTTTACTTCTAATATTGTATCATAAGGAAGAAAAACTTCCAGCTATATAATTCAAAAGATATATAAGGGAAGGGAAAAATAACTTACTTTCAATTAATCAATAGGGACTGATATTAAGCCAGTAAAAAATGTTACTCACAAAAGAGCAGTCATACCACATGGTAAGGTAAAATTAATTCATCTTTATCTTGCTAAGCAAATATTGAAATAAAAATTACTGCATTGTCAAAAACGAAAAGAAAAAAAATTAGTTTATTTTTTTTAAATTCAATTTAACACAATTTAGGCTTTTTTCTATTTATTTTTGAAGTACATTTACACTTTTTTCTATTTATTTTTGATAATGTAAATGATAAATATTAAAAAGTTGAAATTGACTAATAACTAAACAAATATTGGACAGAAATAGTTATTATAGATAAATATATATAAATATCATAAAGCATAACTCAATATCAAATTACTTGTGATATACTCTTTTAATAAACATAATAGTATCAATTGCAGTTTAGTTTTTACAGTTTTCAGAAAAACTTTAATTAAGTTTTTAATTTTCCAAAGAACGCAAGGAGATGAAATGATACAGATATTTGCACCGATTCTACTTGAAAGAGTATATTTGAGTTGAATCAAATTTCACAAGAACAACATGCTTAGCAAATTAAGCCTCTATATTTTCCTAAATTTTGAATTGATGGAAAAATATAAAATACAATAAACTTTAATCTGCTAGTGCTTTTTTTTGGGGGATAAATTTATTTAATTAAATTTATATTTGATTGAATAGATTTAGAATCATTAAAATATACAAAAATAAAGAAGTTTATTACGATTGACTTGTCTCCCTTTATAATTACCTTGTTAGAACAATAGTATGGATTAGAAAAATTTATGAGAAAATCTTATATTTTAACACAAATCACATAGTAACACGAACATTTCATAATGAAATAACTAATACTATTTATGTAAGTTTAAGCGAAGATGCTTTTTGCTTTAGCTAGGAATTATAAAACAGTTTATATTTAATATTTTGTCACAATTTATAGAATGAATTTTCAATATAAGATTTTCTTTTACCCCCTATTTCTTCTTCTGAAGGTTCTGGTGAACTTTCTCTAGTGGGCTGAAGGCCATTATCTTGAGGTTGAGACATTTGCAGCTCACTTTTATGACTAAGAGTTGGTGGGGAAAGTTGTTCCTGAAGAACTTGTTGCATGTATTGTTGATAATGCTGCTCTTGTAATTGTCTTACTAAAACAGCTTGCTGCATTTAAACCAATTGTTCATATTAAACAGAAAACAAATTACTTATGAAAATACAGTATTTTAAAGTTATTTTAATACTAGGCATAATATATTTTAGCATATTATAACAAGGAATTGGTTTCAAAATTAATATATTACTCAATCAAAATATTTGAGGAAAATGATAGAAAGTTTTAATTTATTTATAAATAATTTATTTTTGAGATCCTATTTATAAATTTGAAATAATAAATGCATATTTGAAAAAAATTCTAAGCTAAAAAATTATCTGTAACACAATAACTCCTACACTGAAATTATGTGTTTCTTGTTATTTAAGATTTAATAAGATGTAAATTTATAGTACATTTACATATTTCAAGTTTCTAAAACAAAAGGCAATATTTTATTGTATGTATATTTTTCATTACCAATTAGAATAATAATTGGAATACCAAGCAGTTTTTGAATTTTTATTACTAAGCGTTTTAAAGTATTTGCAATAAATTTATAACTAGTAAATTAAAATACCATTACATTAACAGATATTAAAATATGATAAATTAAAACTAGAATTAGCTGCTACACTTCAACATCAAGAAATAAATAAAAAAAAAATTTATTCAGTATATTAAATAATCATTCAAAAATGCTTCATTTAAAAAATGTTACAATGCAAGTAAACAAAATTTAATGCAATTAATGTTGAACAGAAATACCCTCTGCATTAACTATAAATTGTAATTTTTACAAGATGCAGTTTTTTCACAATTGAAAAATGTTTGCTACTCATATTTTGAAAAATACTGTCTTATTTAAAGTTTTTCATAAACAAATTTCAATCAAATGATAAGTAACTTTGATAGTAAGCATTTTTTATTATAAATAAGTATATAGGAAAATATGATATTAACCATTTCACTTTTTTAAAGATAAAAATGAAAATATTAAACTGATTTTAATTTATAATAAAAATTGTTGATATGTGTATGAAATTCATTAACAAATTTTCAGGCAATCGAGAAAAGTGCTTTTTTTTAAGGTAAGATTTCATCACTCACTTGAATTGATAACATATTTATTAAAGAAATAGTTAAAAATTTGGTTCACCAAAATCATGATTTTGAGTGTCATTAAAACCAGTACTGGTAATATCTAAATATCGAAAAATATTGTCTAAATACGAAAGGAAATGACAGATTTAAATAAACTAGAAGTTAATAGTTAATAATTCATACTTGCTCTGGATCTCCAGGAAATTGTTTTTCTGCATATGCTTTGAACTGATGAAACGTTTGCCTATTCAAAGCTTCCTGTATAATTCGCCTATATGACAGAAAAATAAATAAAATGCAACAACACTAATTGAACTTTTTGAAAAACTTGAATGCAATATACTAATATTGTAAAAATGTAATAATAGTTAAAAATCATGTTTATTTTAATTAATTTAAAAAATGAATTTTAGACCAAGAATACCATAAAAAAAAGATTTAATTTATCATTTTACTCCAAAAACCATCCCAATTCCAATCTTAATACATAAATAAAATGAATAACTAGATATACCAGAGAAGTGCAGTATTTTTTTAATCGAAGAACTATCGCAGTGAATGGGAACAGTCATGGGCTCTTTGTAAGAGGATAAAAGAATTAAAGTCATTTTAGACTGAGGTACGTTAGATTTCTCAAGGAAATTAAAGCAGGCTAAGATACATCAACTTCGACACAAAAGCTTTTGTTTACTAATACACTAGCAATATGTGCCATTAATAAATAGCACAACGTCTTTCCATTTTCAGCGGAGTAGATCGATGCAGTTGCGCGGTAGCGCCGCGAATGAGTGAGTGGCTCATGTGGGGGCACGACCACAAATTGATCAAATTCAAGGGCAGAAAAAAAATTTTCCGAGGACAGGGGGCAAGTTTCCGAAATATCCAACATATCATATTTTTGAAGTAATTAATAAAAATATAAAGTTTAAACAGGGGAGGAATATTACTATGCAATATTAATAAATGAAACAAAGTGAAGGTCAAAATTTATAAATATGAACTGTAATATTTTCCGTGTCTTGGAGAGAGAATTTTAAATTTCAGGATTTAATCTTTGAAAAAACGTGAGTATTTCAGACTAATCTAATTTTGAGATGGAAAAATCAATCAATCAATAAATAATAATAAAAAAAAATAATAATAAAAGAAAGAAAATGCTGCATAAAGTCTGAAATTGGGCAGTTTGTATGCACACACAGTTATACTTAAGATACCAAATAAATTTACGAATTTATACTGAAGTGCATCAAGGGAATAATTTGAATCCTTAACATAGGACCATTAAAAAGAAATTATAAAATTGCTTTAGCAAATGTAGTATAATTAAGAAAAATTGTCAAACGTAGTTCAAATTTGGAATATTTTATCAACACAAATTTCCCATTTCACATAAACAAAATTACCACAGAAGCACATCAAAAGTATATAAAAGAAATTAAGAATTAAGTAATATAATTCAAGAATAAAAGTAATTTCACCTTTGTGAAATAAAATTTTCCATTTTTAGAAAATATAATAAAATATCTCTCAGTATGTAAATCGTAAATATTGTTAAATTTCGGTAACTTTTTGCATACGAAATGATTTTCTTATGTACGTCATAACAATCAAAATTAAGAAAAATAAAATTTAAAATTTGGATAATTTTACACTTAAAGTGAAGTTTTGTAGTTAAATTTCTAATTCTAATAAATTACTGCAATCTCCCAAATTGTTTTTCAAAATACTTATAAAAATAAAGTAAGGGACATAATTTTTTTATAAACCTCTCTCCCACAACTATGTTAATCTTTTATACTTTGTATCTATCAATTAATATTTCAAAATTTAAACAGAAGTTTAGTCCATTAATGGCAGCCAATACTGATCCACTGTAAGAATATCTAAATCATTCAAGATAAGAAAGTTATGGTAATACAGGATCAAGATTTTATTTTACTCATTGAATAAATCCTTTACAATTTTTGTTCATAAAGGCAATTGAATTAAATTTGTCAACTAAATTGGCAAAGCAAACAAAGGCATTTTTAACTTCATTTTTTAGAATTGTAATTTAATATTTCATTAAACTTATTGCAACGAATATAAATTATAATAAAGTATTTGTTTATCATTAAATTACACATGGAAGATTTTCTTACACTAAAATTTTATATATTCTTACTCAATAACTTTATATTAACTTAATTAAATTAAAATTTCCTTTCTCCACATGAAAGATTGAAGTTTTTAAAAATGTAATTCTCTTCACTATTACTACAATTAAAATAAAACAGATTTATACTTTAGTCGAATGACTTCATTAAAATATATTTTTATAGGAATAGATTGTTATAGAATATTTTTAAACAAAACAGGAAGCAGATAAACCGATTTTGATGGCAATCATAACTAGACCGAGGCTATTAAACCGAGCATCGTTTTTAATCCAACTAGAAAATTATTATATTTATAAAAAGATATTAAGAAACAGTTTCGTAATAATTTTTAAACAAGAATTAAATACATTTTAAAAACAAAAAGATAGATCTCAACCTAAAAACTTAAAAAAAAAAAAATAAATAAAAATAAATAAATAAAATAAAAAATAAATAAATAAACAAATAAAATAAAAAGTTAGGTAATAAAATTTTGATAGTTTTCATTATTTTATTTAAAATAAATTTTAATGAAATAGCTATCTGAGGTACATAAACATAATTTCTTTTAGTTAAATTATTTAAATTTAATAAAAAAATTAATATGTAGTTTGAACTGAAATTGTATTAATAATTAGAATGTTTTGTCATGCACAATTTGCCTAGGCAATTATTTCTTATTTCACAAAGAAAGGTTTTTGTAAATAGACTATAAAATACTTGCATTCTTAAGTTTTGAGTTAAAAGTTAAGGTATGCTTATACAGATGTTTAAGTATAATATAACCAGTAACACGCATATTACACTAAAAATAAAAAAATGTAAGTTTAGTAAATTTATTGCAACGATTGATCAAAACATTCAATCGAATCTGATGAAAATGTGTTTATAAATGATAATTATTAAATATATAGTTGATAGTTTCTTTTTAAGATTATGTCTTTTTGTGTGAAACACAGATGAACTTGGAAATACGCGGGATACGCAACGCACAGATGAAACGAAATAAGAAAACCAACTACGTGGTATTTAATCGCTGAAAGACAAAAGTTCGAGTTTAATTAATGAAAATGGAAAAAATAAATTTTTCCCCTATGCCAACCACTGATGATAGAGAAAATAGAACCGAAATAGAATCACAACGGATCCAGATACATTTTCATGCAACAATGCTCCTATTAGACACAAGTCAAGCAGAACAACATTTGTTGGTGCACAGTTTCAGAAAATTACAACTTCAAGCAAAGAATAAAAAAAGCATAGCTTTCAAAAATGCAAAGTAGAAACGAAAACAAAAGCAAATGACGCTTTGTTATTGCTCAAACAATCATTTCTAGTGCAGGAAATTTAATTAGACCGGGACCCACAGATTTCAACTGGATTTGGAATCATTACAAATAGCTTTAATC
Source organism: Latrodectus elegans (assembly GCA_030067965.1). NCBI lineage: Eukaryota > Metazoa > Arthropoda > Arachnida > Araneae > Theridiidae > Latrodectus > Latrodectus elegans. The sequence goes on along the minus strand of CM057813.1, from coordinate 58,890,882 downwards.
CTGAAGTAAGAATCGATCCCAAAACACTTCTACTATAGTTCAGAGCATAAACTATTCGGCAATCAGCTTGGCACAAAAACATCATTAAGGATTAACATCACATAAGGATTTTAATTTAATTTTTATAAGCGAAATGAACTAAATTATTTTTATGTTAAAAGCAGAAGGTTGTTTTTAATTAAATGATAGACAGTCAAGGTATCTAAAATAAATATGCATGATAAATCATACTGTTTAAGAGGGGAAAAGAGAATTCAAAATTCCAATTGTAAAAAACACGTAAAAATTAATTTTCGTTCCTAAAAAATAATACACGTGATATTAAGCAAAGCAAATATGTAAACTTAATGTTACTTAAGTAAACAGTTGATAAAATTAATAATTAATTTAGAAATAATGCATATTTGCATCTTATATCGACAACGAAAGAAACTAGTAAATGAAAAACGTTGGTTTAAATAGATCAAAACTTTCCACAGGAAATCAGGATTTTACCATTTCTAATGTGACCTGCAACACATCGAGAACGGAACAATAAAAATCATCAACATAATAAAATTCTGCATTTGTTTATACTATGCAAATATGAAGATAATTAATGATCCTTTACATATGTGACACATTATGATTGAAAGATCATTTTAAAGGGTTAGTAACAAACAATGATGCAATACACTTCAACCACATTGAAACACATTAAAAACTTTAAAATTTAAATCATTGTGATGATCCATTTTATATCAATTTGCCGCGGAGCAAAGAACGGATTAAGGCCGTCATTATTTTCAGTTATGATAAAAAATTTACTTTCAGGTGTTACACACATAAGTGATCTTAGTTTTATTACTTACCTAATTTAATATTTCGGTTATTAAGTTTTAATAGTTTAGTGAAAATAATTCATGCAACTTTCTTATTTCAATGCTTATTTGTATCTAATTTAATTTCCAAATAAGCGCTAAAAAATAAATTAAAATATTGAATTTCAGTTAATGTTCTAAAATTCCGTAAATTTTTCTGCTCTTAAAACATGTAATCTAAGCGCAAAAAATTAGTTTTCCAACGAAACTTCTGTAAGAAAATTAACATTTTATATAAGTCACAATATTTATATAAATAAATACAGCATACAGGGAATAAAAGCGGAATTAATTTTTAAGACACTTATTTTGAAATTTTATATATTACTGAACAAAATTAACAAAGTAATATCGCTGTTAAAAATAAATGCAACTTTTGATTGATTAGTTAATCACTATATAGTCATTTTTCGTGCATGTTAATGAGCCAGGACCAAAAATTTAAGATGGATTACATTAGATGTTCATGTCCGAAATTAATATCAAATTTAATTTCAAAAAAAGAAAAAAAAAAAAATGGTACTGTAACAATGACACCTTTGCAAGATAGTTCCTTCATCGGTTTAACGGGAATGTAAATTTCTCTTACGGAATGAAATTCTTCCACTTCAATTTATCATAATTGTATAATACACTAACAGCGTAAATTTAAACAGTGTTTTAATGACACGCTAAGTTCCTTATCATTTTCTAATTGAAGAGAAACTTTAAATAAGTTTCTAAGATATTTTATATTATTGGTAATGTAAATTCAAATAAAGCTTACAGCGTAAAAATGAATTCAAGCACTGTTGTAGTGTTTTAGAATAAATTGGAATATATGGCAAATAAAAAAAAATTTTGCAATAAAATAACTATGAATGTATTTGAAATTTTTAACAATAATTTGTGTCAGTAAAAATAGACATTTTGTCAAAGGAAAAGAGCTATATTTAAAATAATTGATTATATAATTTAATGTATCAGTTAAACAGTGCAACAATTCTTTATATGTACACATTTTTTGACAAACATACGTATTTTTCCAATTATAGATATAAAATATATACTCAAAAAATGAATGTGAAAATGAAACTGCAGGAAAAGAAATTTAAATCAATGTATAGCAAATACTTGCTTGAACTCTTAAATTTATATTGGATATGTAATTTTAATAATTTAAAACTGCAATTTAAGTAAAGTCACATATTTTCATTTAAATTGTAATGTTAGTATTACTTTAAGATATATAATTACAATTGAAATCTTTAAAAACAATATTTCATTTTTAAGGAAAATTCAAATTAACTTGATTTAAAAGTGAACCACATTATTCTTCTCTTGATTGATATTATTCTATATTTAATAATAATAAAATTATTTGAACTTGAATATGTCATCTTTTGATTATTTTATCTTTGCACTATAGAGCATTTTACTTATTTGAATTCAAGATCAATACATAGGATTTATAATTGCTTTTTTTAACATTGATAATTAATCAAAGAAATTTTTTTCACATTTGAATTAAACTCTTTTGTGGAAATAAATAAAAACATAAACAACATGGGCTATTATTAAAATTCGAGATATTTATAGCTGGAATACAAATAAAGAATAAATACAGGACAAAGCAATGACCCCAAGAATATTTTAGTTATTTCTGAATGGAATAACTAAAATAATATTCCACATAATTTTTGTGGTGATGGAAGTCTAATATATTCATTATAAAGAATAATAGATATTTAATTACATTCTGCAACATAATTCGCTATTAACTTAAAAATTGCTTTAGACTAATATAGTTACAAGAAGGCTGAATAAGGCACTCAACCATCTCTAAACAAGCTCAATGGATAGAGAAATTCGAGAGCTTGCTGGAGAATGTCTAGTAAAGTGAAAAGATTAAAAATACGGGATGTATCTTTTTCTGATTAATTAAGTATTTACAGTGGTGTGTGCAATAACTATAGCAGCACAGTCATTTCAGAAGATCCTACATTATACCATACACAACAAATATTTATTTAAATGTTGCATACAGAACTTATTTTATTTTGAATTTTACATATATCTAACATTATTTAATATTTTGGAGTCAAAGAATTCATAAAACTGATGGATTTAAAGGTCAATAAATTAAAAGTTATTCAATTCACAGTGCAGATAAATCGTTAATTAATAAAAAAATATGCTTCTCAAACATATTTTAAAATCAAAATCATTCTGAAGAAATCCATAAGAATATTTGCGATGTTATTTTTCTTTTTTACATATAATGTCGCATAACTCAGCGTAAAAACCTTTTAATAATAAAAAAAAATATTAATAATTAGCGGACCTAGGGTCCTTCTAAGGGTCGTAATTTCCAATGAAAAATGTGTATACAGCTTTCAAGGTAAAATTGCTATTTGTGAAAATAGCAATGTTCCCCATTTATTTAGCTTTGTTCAAAATGCTGTTTTACACCACGAAAAGATGATCTCACGTTTAGAGCAGATATAAATCGAATGACGGGTTGAAAATATTTCCAATTCAAAAATTGAAAACTACAACAATTGAGATTCCTTTTATTTGCGGTCCAATGCATTTCTATCGCGACTTATTCACAGAAGTATAAACGTTTACGCTAATATAAGTGTAAACATTAATAATAATAATAATAATAAAAAATCATACGATGGCAAGGTGGAAAAAAGCGAAGATTCAATGATATAAATATTGATTCTTTTTTTCAATAAACTACGTATACATAACAATTTTAAACAGAAGAAAAGAATGACACGCATTCTTCTTCAAGAAAGAAAAGTTTTTCAGAGAGGAACGTAAAAGTTAAAAGTGATTACATTGCAATGTCATCAACCTTACAAAAAGTTCATATCAGTGTTCATTATATTTTGAATTAATTATGAACACAAATCAAAATGTAGATATTATTTTAAATTAGTAAGAAACCGATATTCAGCTATAAATTTCACTTCATTCTGGACAGTCTCAGTCAATTTATTCTAGATAAAAATTCGTTAGATGCACAGAATAAAGATTCAATGGATAAAAAATGTTATGGTTCCTGTTTTCCATTGTGAAGGAAGGGAATCGCACTTACTAACTTCTAGGAATTATGTCAAACACGATATATATTTCCTATAAAGGGGAAAAAATCACCCCATTTGAAATCATAATATGTCATGCTGGTGAAATTTGTTGCATTATTTGTTGACTAAATCATCTATGTTATTTATGAACATTTAGACAGCAATTTAAACAATTCTGTCAACGGATTATTTTAAGGTACAATATTAAGCATTTTCTTTTTATAATCAAAATGTTGGGTAATCATTTAACAAATGCTTACTCAACACTTGTGCAACAATAATTTTTTTAATTTCTGATTTTATGGTAAATATTGATCTATATAAATTTAGTAACAAGATTAAAATTGCTAGAATTTCATAAAACAAATGATAAAAGCAGTCATAATTTCATGCGTCGTACTTTCCTTAGCCTCATAAATTATAAATAGCAGATTCCTTCCATAGAATTTGAATTTGTAGTGTAATGCAAAAATCATTTGAAAGGAAACAACTGTTTATTTTTCAGATTTTACTGATTATTTTTTATTTTCAATTTGATTCATAAAAATTTTAATTTTTTTAAAATATTCGTTAAGTCATTTTCTTTCACTGGAGTATCTTCTTTAAGAGTTTATTTTTTCTTTAAATTTTTTAACAAAACCTAACCGAAAGAATATTTTTTAAAATTTCTTCCCTATTTTTCTCAGTAACACTGATACCAAATATTGTGTTTCTCACACTACTTATATCAGTTTGAAAGAGTTATTTCACTTTGGTTTAATGTTTCAACAAATGTGAAAGATTAAATTTCATAATAATTATGATTCTAAATTTTTGACATTGAAGGAACAAAATTTTTGGCTTTATGGAAAAAAAAAAAAAAAAAAAAAAAAAAGAAAAAAAAGGATTATTTATTGAGATGCAAAATAATCACTTCAATATTGCTTCAGTATCACATATACAGTTATCAAGGTAAATTAATTACTTATACACTTGAGACATTGGATAAAAATAATAACATATAAAAATTTTGGTAATAAAATAAATATTTTTTGTTCCGTAAGAACGAATTCAAATAAAGAATAATAATAATACCACTTAAAAAACAAGACTATATTTATCTATTTTAAAAATATTTACTGAACTATAATAGAAAGTTAATAAAAAAAACAGTCTTACAATACTATTTTACATAAAAAAAAATGAATAAATCAAGGCCAAAACGCTATTTCTCATATTAAAATCTCAAAACGTAAAAAAAACTTATTAATTATTTAAAAAAATAATGTATAATAGTTATTTTAAAGAATGCGAATTTTATCGAACAAAAGAAATAAGAAAATAATTAACTGTTTCCTTAATTTTCAAAACTAGATTAAAGAAATGTCTCACATTTAATTTATTTTAAAGACGGAGGTGGAACTATTTTCTTATAAACCCATATAATATACGAATATATGTATATATAACATAAATACACAATTTATACACTATCTATGCTACAAAATACATAAAAAAATCAAAGAAAAAAAATTATGTTATCATATCGTAACTTCAATATCATAATATTCAAAACAATTATAAGATGTTATTAACTTATTATTAATATTCTTTAAATTGAAAACAGTTTATTTTCCTCAGATATTGTTTCAATAATTTTTTTTTAAATTATTACATACAATACTTGTTATGTGATTGAAATAAAAACGGAAAATTATATCAAAAACCGAAAATGTATGAGCAATTTAAGAAATTTCTAGAGATTAAAATAAAGAGGTTACCTACTTGTTTGATTCGCTCATTTTAAAAGCTCTCATTCGATCAATAATATTAACCAATACCACTCAGTCAATGTCACATCGCACCGAAGTCTACTTAGAGAATGAGGCTGCGTGCGATTAATCTATTGTTACCCGTTTTTCTCTCTTCACATTACCATCCCAACTCTCTCTATCTTCCCACCCTACTACCTTCATTGCTATTAAAACAAAAAAATTGTTCGTGGAAAAAGGTTTCATGATAATATGTGCATGATAATCAGATCTTATTATATGATGAGAAAAAATTGTTTTTATTACGTGCTTGAATAATAATGCAATAATTAAATTTTTATTCGTTCATCCATTTCTTTCAAAATTGCAATTTATTTCTGTGCTATTGATAATAACTTTATCGATACGGTAAATATATAATAAGCAACATTATAATGTCATCAGAATATAAATTAATTTTGTAACTGAAAATATAGTTAATTCGAGTTGGTTTCAAACTTTATTGCATGTTTTAAACTATGATGTGATATTTAAAATTCAAAGAAAGGTTTTCCAATATAGTCTTTCTCAAAGATAAATTTTATTATTGTAAATAATAACTAACAATAAATTTCAATAAACGTTTAAACGAATTTCAATAAACGTTTTTAACGATGTGTGTTTAAACACATCGTTAAAATAAAATTACTCAATTTGCATTAAAAAAAATTAATGCGTTAAAAATGCTACTTGGAGAAAAACATTACCTAAAGTATTTATTTCAATTCTATAATACACTTTAAATATTAATTATAACAAACTATAATTTTAACTGTAGAACCAGGGCTGATGAAAAAGATAATCATGTAATCTTTTTTCTTTTGTCCGCATTTTGTTTATACAGAAGTGAGACATTCAAATTAACAATCAATATTTAATCATTTTAAAGATACTAAAGAAAGTTTTCAGTGACTAATCAAGTAAAATATAAGAAAATACAAATATATAAATATCTGAGAATTCGAATTTATGACTTAATATCTTAAATTTTCTATTCAAAAGTTAAAATGACGCATTAGAAACTTATAATTCGAAAAATAATAAAATAAAAAAGATGCGGTTTGAAAATTTTTTACAGAATAAAACCGGTTTTGCATAGAAAAAAAAAAGTATAATTTGTTAATTGACATTTTAGTGAATGCAAGATAGCGTTGTAGGGTTTTTGATATTGTAAAGCAAAAGTCGACAAAAAGAGAAGCTACAGCACTTAAATCCTTTTAGTTAAACTTCTATTACAAGAATAAGGAAAATATTATTTTACAAATCAGCACATGTACAATATATCAGGTGATTAAAGGTCCAATGATGCATTCTGCATTGAGCGAAAATCTCCAGAAATTTGAAATCACCTTTTCGGTGTGACAATCAAAATGTGGATGCTTCTTCAACGATCTCAACTTGAATCAGTGCGACATTAATGTTTCAAAGGAGAGATACAAAAACTGCTATAAGTTAAAAATGTATCGCGACTTAAACATTCATCAATTTTATGAGTTAGATATTCAACAAAATGAATGATTAAGTTTCACACATGATGGATGAATCGCATTTTAGTGACTGACTGAATTAACGCATTAGAACATCGGAAAACACGTCTCAATGCAACCTAAAATTCGTTATTTTTCTAATCAGGCCATTTTTTTCAAGTAATTTTAAAGGATAGTTACTACGACAAATTCACGATTTACACTAAAATGGAATTTTAAAGGATGGTTACTACGACAAATTCACGATTTACACTATCTTTAAAGAATAACACTTTTTCAGAATTTTAAACGTAATTAATATTGAACAGTCACCAATGAACAGGGTAGTTTAGTTTCTTTGTCGCTCAACGGCCATTCTTTGCACAGAAGAACTATTATTAGATCAGTACTTTCAATTTAAAATTAATTCTGATGAATATATATTTCCAAAGTCTAAGGACGATTTGAACCTACGGGCTGCTGAACCGAAGCCAAAGCGCAAGTTAGAACAACACCACATACAGCTATATGCAACATATACGGAGGATTATGTTGTCAATCCTGAGTTTCAAACGCATGAACTTACAAACTTATCGATAAGAAGTCCTGTGAATTTTTGCAGTGAGAATGATCGTGAAAGCAACCAAGAGCTGTAATCATCTATCTTCAGGTTAACATTGAAATATGCAATTCAGCAAGAAATAATTTGAATAGAATGGTATCTCGTCTCACAGCTAATTTGCTAAATGGTTTGCTTAGAATATATGGATACTTTTTGCATATTAGAGCAGCACCTACAATTCAAAGCAGATTCTGAATTATTACATGTATGCTGCAAGAGAAAGGTTTTAATAGCATTCATAATACTTCAAATACAGAGCATATTTACTGTAAAAACCAAATTGATTAGTAACAGCAATTTTGAAACCGTTCTTTCGGTATGATTAACACATATAGCAGATAAGTTGACGTACAAAGAGAAAAGGTAAAGTGACCAATCATGACGTGCACTATGATGCAAATGGAAGGAATGCCCATATATAGCAAAGGAGAAAGAGAGAGAGAGAGGAAAAAAAACACACACACAAAAGAGAAGATGTACATTTAATATAATACAGTTCAAACTACTCTAAAATATGCGATAATTTTACTAAGACTTCTTTTACTTGATATGGACAACAGCACAAGAATTTATTTAGATTGATTTATTTAATTTGGCTTGTTTGTTGCTCTACGATCTCTTTTTACATGCGGAAGATAAATCACAAGCTTACTAAAATAGCTTTTTAATACCTTTTACCTCTGCAAACATTCCCACCCGAAGTAGGAGTCGAATTCACAGTGGAACTGAAGGTTAGAACGGTAACTTCTTAATTGCTATCTCGGCGATAACTTTATCAGACGAAGGAAGTTTAAGAAAGTTGTATCGTAGCTATTATAAGAGAAAAGTTTGCTATCAACAGTAAAATCGTTTCTAGATACTGGAAAATATTTCCCAAAAATAGTTGGCTATTATTTCTATTTGTTATAGGCTAAATCGGAATGCGCATGGAAAAGACTATTCGATAATCATTATGTTCATTTTACGCCCAAAGATTATTTTTGGCACGTAAAGGCTAATTAGATTGGAATCTATTTTTAACGTATATACTGAAAGACTATGAACGAAGAATGGGAATCGAATGCCGGAAATGTTAAACAAAAGGCCAAAAAGCTAATCATTCGGCTGCTAGCTCGGCTTCAATTCGATGACATGCTACTTTATGTCATAACCTCGAAAGTAGTTTATATGCATGATTAGCCCAGTGTTTAAATACACTGATATCAAATGTGCATAATGTTTTTCGAAGTTCACAAGAAAAAAGGACACAAAAAAATTTATTATTAAAATAAATGATAACGAACTTAGATAAATTCATGCAAAAATGTCAGCTATTTTCTTCTCTTTTTTTGTTAGAAAAGAACGGGCACATATGAGTGAGATAAAAATAAGTAAACATCAGGCTTTCGTAATTACGCGTGCATTTTTTGTTATCAGATTTGTTGAGAATAGTCAATGGAACCCCGTAATGTCTGAAATAAGCCGTTTGTCTAATTCGTTAAAAGGTGATGGGCGATCGGATGAGTGTATGAAAATGGGGATGTCACAGACTGATGTTGCTAGGAGTCTTAATGTGTCTCGCAGTGTGGTCCACCACCCCTGGAATCAATATCAAATAGAAGTTTTTGTGTTCAGAAGACATGTTCCAGATTGACCACGACTTACAACATCTGCAGAAGACCGTTTTACAATTCTTTCGGCTTGAAGGAGAAGCACTTGTGAGCTCCAGCTGTTGTAGAACACTCTTAAGTATCAGTAAGAAGAATATATTTAGTACGTTAAAGAAAAATTGACATGCGCTTTCTTTTCAAGCAACTAATACTATAATGTAGTTGCAATTTTTTTTCAAAATTATACAATGCATGGATCAGTATGTAAAGTTCCAGAAGTGAATCCCGCCGAGTATGAGAATAAACTTAAAACTGTTGGAAAACTATTTTTCCGTAGATACGATAACGTTACTTACAAAACTTTATGAAGTATTATTCCGATCCAGAAGAAGTACAATTTTTAATCCAATAGAGAAAAAGGAAATTAATTTTTCCGTTAATGTATCGCTCGAGTATGTATTTGAAATACACTAGATGAAATTTGTGAAAAGCATGCATCTTGGTCAATTCATATGTTATACCGTTTAATCCTCAAACATTTATTTAACAAGATGTATTGTATGAAGACTGGCACTGTCGTGTATTAAAAAAGAAACTAACAATGGATGTGTAGTAACAATGCAAACCAACAATGAATGGAAACTTCAGTTTCTCTTTGCTGGAGGTTTCAGTGCTTCATTTGCAAATTTTTGGTTCGTCAAAGAGCTGTTCTGAAAGATGCAGATCCATATGTACACATATTCATTAAAATGATTAAGCATTTTAAAGTGAATTTTTTTTACACCAGTCACTTCTTTATACTATTTTAAATGCTTCCCAGAGTATATTCGTATACTTAAAAAAATTATAAAGTTATTTATCATAAAACTGAACAAAAATGATTTTTGTCATAATTTTGATTATATAGTTTATTTTTTACACTAATACATGTGTTAAGACTCTCAATTTTAAGTAAAATATATTTAGATCCTCTTGATATTTCACAACTTACTTAGTTAAGCTTCAACTTAGATTTAAATATCACAGAAAAAAACTAAGCAAGAATAAAAAAATTTTGACTAATTTAAAATCCTATTCAATAAAGTTTTTAAAATCAAAACTTAAATAACATATAGAGTATAGTGAATATTAAAACTGCTTGTTATTTGCAATAGTTAAAAAAATGATATAAAGAAAAATTGGAGTTCCGTGCTTATATATAAAAAATAGACTATGTTTTGAAAAATATATTAGGATTCAATAAATTGTCAATTCTTCACAGTAAACGCATATAAGAAATGTATTTTTTAATATTCATTTGAAAAAAAAAAAAAAGAATGATTATTACTGGTGTATTTATGATAAATCTTTATATTAGTGTGTAATGGGGTGAATCTTTACTTCACTTATCATTAAAATGCAAAAAGTAAAAATATAATAAACTTTAGTTAATAATCATTAATAAGACATAAATGAGTAAAGTTTAAAGGAATTCTCTATTTATTAACAAATATTACTCATAAACACCAAAAACATAACGATGCAGTGTTTTGGATATACACGAGCTAATTGTTTTATACAAACTTACATAAAACACAATACTCATAGATTTAAAAGAGATTACACAATTAAAAGAAAAATTCTTTTTCGTAATTTATGCAGTTATATTAAGACAACTATTTTCCTGATATTATATGGATAATTTTATAGAATATATTACATAGAATAAAAATACAAAATACTGGTATCGTTTTTTCCAACGTTCTCTTTTGATAAGATTAAATGGCATATTGACAAATCTTAAATGAAATGTTTTGGAGCGTCCTTGTTTTCTCCACAACAATTCATCACAATTGTATTAAGATGACTAGATGATGAAAAATAGGAAATTACAATCAATACTATACGTAACGATTTCCGATCATTGTAAAGTTACTATTACTTCTAAGTTCAATTAAGTAATGTGCTTACATAAACCTTTTACTGAATTTGGTGTCCCTCAAATTGCTTTTTAGTTCAAATACTCTATAAAATAAATTATTTTCATAGACTCGTTGTGAGAAAATACACATACATTTTTATTTTGATAGTCTATTTCATGTATTACCTTCAAATATATTAAAAGATTAAATTTTCCAAATTAGAAGTAAGATCATAAAATATATATTGAATGAATTTCCAGATGAAAGAATATAATTGCATTAAAAACTGAAACAAAACCAAAAATAATCCACAAATATTTTCCCACTGAAAGTAAGAAAAATATAACGCTTTGCAAAGGAATAGAACATTTAATTTTTAAAATCTTATATATTTATATAAATTAAAATATGTATTTTTAATGTTGGGGATTGTTGTAATTTGTAAATTAAGACAGAATTAGAGAACTCAATAAATTGTTATGCATCTGAGATGAAATTCATGGGAAATGTCTAAAGACAAGCAATACTGATAAATATCCTTATAGTCCCAGAATTTAAACTTAAACTCATAGGATAAGACAGCAATATGTTTATCTATTTTACAAGGAAGCAAAAATCATAATTTGATTCTTTTTGATGCATATATATATATATATATATATATATATATATATATATATATATATATATATATAGGATATTTGTTTTGAGAAAATGTTTACTCTGAAGAATATGTTAAGATTTCTGCATCGTTTTTTCCTTTCAACAAAAAGAATTTCGCTTTTGCAGATATTTTTGAAACAAGCGTGATGTTTCTTATCGTTCTTGCAAACACTAATATTATATTACTCGAAATATATATATATATAAAAAAAGGATAGTTTTGTATAAATTAAGTATCACGTTTCAAATTCTTTGCAGAAGCACTAGAATAAATAAGGGTAAGGAAATCTTTAAGGAAGTTTGGACCAAAAAAGGTGATGAGTGGTGGAATAAAAATAAACTGACAACAAATGATGAGGGAACAGTGTTGTAACAAAGTGAAACCCTTTTTGTTGGGCATCTCTACTTTATGTAATTTTATGAATTATAAAAATTGAAATTCCTCATTCATTAATTATAAAAGCATACAAATTAGCATTTTTAACTTAAAAAAAAATTAACACTTGAGGATGTACCTTAAGCAGCCTTCATCTTGCATATACAACTGTTCAATAACGATCGAAATATTTTAATATTTTGATCACTTTTGATTATTAAATACTATAGATGGGATCTACTGATGTAACAGGGAAAAAATCATGAAATTAAAATAAAGTAATCAATAAATTATCAAAACAAAAGACAAATTGGTCTTCGAATTCAAATTGAATGCAAAACATATATTATTTTACTATTTTTAATTAAAAATTTACAAGACACAAACCATAATTCTGATTGTAAATGAAAAAATATTCTATACTCAGATGAAAATTTTTTTTTAAAATTATTCTAACAGATTACTTAATTATCTGTTTAAGTTAAGTGATTTTCTATAAACTTTATTTTATTTAAAATAAAATATCTCAACTATATAATTAATATATATATATATATTTTTACATTGTTACACAAAAGGTCGAGGTACAAATCCAGTTTTGAAAAAACCAATTAAGCTCACATCTGTTTCTATATAGTTAATATATTTAAAATAGATTAATTCAAGAACACTTCATAGTAAAAATTAAGGACTAAATGTCCATAAGGAATCAATACAATTATTTAAATTATTTTTAAGAGTTACTTTTTGATATTTTAATACACGTTAAAGGTCCACATGAAAAAATTTTGAAGTTTTCATCAATTGTTTAACATATATTTCAAATATTAAGCTTTTTGTTATATTTTTGTGTTTTATGCTTTTTAAAAAAATTATCTTGCAGATGGTTTTAAATGGAGATGACATAAGACACTTAGAGTGAAATATTTTTCCTCGAAAATATATTCTATAAAAAGAAACATGATCAAATTGTTTATGCTTAATATTAGAATAAAGCAACATATATATTCCATTGAAAACAGGACAAAATATATGAGCATAAGGATTAAAAAATTAATTACAGTTATATTAAAAATATTATGTTTTCATTCCAAATCATCAAACATATTTTAAAATTTTGATCACATAAAAATGGAATAAAATTCTCAAGGAGTCTTTGTGTTCAATTCAATACTTTAAAATACATAAAAATTGTTTGATTCAATTTGAAACTTCAACTTCTTTTAATAAAAATATTTTAATAGCTTAAAAGCGTTTACATGAGAAATTATCCCACTTAGAAATATATGATGACTAATTCTATATATCAATTATCTTCAATCATGTTTTTTGCAAACAATAAAATGGTTTAATATTAAATTCACATCCATGATCTCGTTAAATTAAAACTTTTTTTTAAAATTTAAATTTTTATGCAAATAATTTAAAATTAATTTATTAATAAAACTTATTTATTAGGTTAACCAATTCCTTAAAAATTGATGCATATTACGCATGCTACAACCAAACATAAAATTTGTAAATACATTAGTAACAAAAAAGAACTACACTGAATAAATGATAAATAAACACGTAGTTATTATGAAACTGAAAAACATATGATAGTTAGCATACTTTTATCTTTATTTGCAAATATGGATAAATATATTCTAATCATTTGATTGCAGTAATTAGTTGCTAGAACTGAAAGGATATCAAATTAATTGTAAAACAAACAAAAATAATTGAAGTCTTTTATCTAGTTTTAGTTTAAGTGAAAGGCAAAAGAATATTTTTGTATTTCACTTAAACTAAAATTACAATGAATGAATGAAATAAAAGTTAATAAAATACATAGCAAGTTTGAATCAGTAGTTTTAATTGCTTTTATGTTATATTGAATATATTCAAATATCCAGAAAAATATTTTGATACAAAAATATCTTACTAAGTTCAGAATCAGCTAATGCAAATGTAACTTTTAGAGACAACCTTTTATATGATAATCAATAAAATTATAAATATTTAAATTCAAAGAAGCGATTGGTTTTCTTTAAGGAATACTATAAAAGTTTAAATGAAACATCGTGTAAAATACCAAATGACTACACATATTTATCTTGCTTTTTACCCAGCAAAATATATAAAGGATGCACCTTAATTATTAAATTTTACAAGAACTACTAATTTAATTTAGGTATAAGTCTTCACAATTTCAACTCTACAAACCTAATTTTAAAATTTATAATGAATACTTTCATAAAGCATTTTTTTCAAACTTTCTTCCATTTAAAAAAAATTGTCTGAAAATTTAATCTTTACACATATCAGAGTTAATATGACAAATTCCTTTCTCAGAATACATTTGTTTAGCATTTACTTCAAAAATAAAAGTTGCACAAATTAAAATAAAGAAAAATTTTGTAAGCACTGAGTTGCTTACAAGTATACTCCTATTTATAAATCCTAAAAATATCACTTTAAAATAAGAAATTTGCAATTAAGAAAAGGATTTCGCAATTTAGTATTAGTTAATCTAAAGTGAAAATATTTCTTCTTTCAATTTAATTAATTACAGAGAAAAAAATAAGAATCAAAATTGATTTAAAACAATATAGGGAAGATTTTAAGATGAAATTATAAACTATCGAATTTTCCACATAAAATTTTTGGTACTTCTACTTAAAGATTCATAAATTAAAATATTAGCAACCAATAATATTGATAAATACATAGTATGTGTGGATTAATTTTTTAAACTTGTTCACAAGTATTACCTTTATACTTTTGCCACAAAATACTTTCATAAAAAATATATACAAACCAATAGTAAGAAATCAATCAAGAATTAATTTCTAGTTAGTAAATTTTTATTTTGTGGGAATACTATTGATTTTTTTTCATTCATATATATATTTGTTATTCATTTATTTTAAAATTTCAAAATAAAATAACTTTTTATATTTATATAATTCCTCATTTTGATCTTTTCACTTATAATCAATCATAAATAAATAAATTTACTAATTATTTCTGAAATATTTAATTTGTTATTTAAAACTTTCTTCAATAAGTAAATTCAATCTTTTTCCTATTTCTTTTATGAAAAATATATGATGTTTTTAAAGAAAGAATTGTTTAAATCATTATAAAGAAACATTTAATTAGAGTTAACAGCAAATATTCAATTATGTTTTGAAGTTTTCAACAAAGAATTTCGAGATTATTTCACAAAATAATGGATGTCATGCAGATATCTTTGTATGGATAGTTTAAGAGAATGTTCAATACAATTTGCAATATTTAGTGCATAGTAAAGAGCTGGATTGCTTATTAAAAACATACAAAAATATATAATTTATTTAATATAATATTTAAAAGTAATAAAGCATCTTAAATCAATGCTTCATTAATTCTTATTAAAAATTTTTTAAAAGTAACATTCTTCTACAAATTAATAAAAATTCCAAGTTAGTTTTATCAAACAGTTAATTAGCTTTTATTAATAATTAATTTTATTAGTTAAAAAAGTTCTCTAATGTTTTCATAAATGATATTAACAATAACCAAGCTAATTATGTATAACTGATAAGAAAGAACTGCATATAGGAAATCTTTCATAAAGAAATGATATTAGGTTATTATATGTAAGTTAATTATCACATTCAAAGAGATTTTCAAAGCATTTTATTACATTGAATTAAAGGTTTTCATTTAGATTAAATGCTCAAAATAATGAACATTTTACATTAACTAAAAAATTCATACCGTATAACTAATAAAGAACTGCAAAACCAGTAAAATATTATAAAAATTTAAAATTGAAAACATGAAGTTTTTCTATTGGACAAACAAGGTAATTGTTTATTTTTTAAAATATCTGTCAACATAAAAGAAAAAATTTGCTCACTCATACCGATATTAGTAACAAAGAAAGACAATTTCATATTTAACAAAAGTAATATGACTCAAAATATAAAATGCATAATATGTACCAGCAGTATATAAATAGAAGTTACATTAAAGAAAAATTCATTACAGTTAATAGATATTAATTGTAATAAATGCAATTACTTAGAAAGCAGAGAATTAATAAGATCCAAACAAATAATTATTAAATTCAATTATTTATTTGGTTCTTACTATACATTAGTTATAATAAGTTTATTTCAGGGAAATAAATACAAAGTAATGGTTTATACAGATTTACAAATATATATATATATATATATATATATATATATATATATATATATATATATATATATATATATAATTTTCTACCAAATTAATTTATAACTATGAAAATATATTTTTAGCAAAAATTTTAAACAACTATGACTATGATAATGAAAACTAAAAAGCAATACTTTTCATTTACAATTAATAATTTGACAAAAGTAGGGAGTTTATAAGTAAAACAAAATGGTTTTTGTTTAGGTAATCAAAATTCCTTAATTACTTAAATACTGTATATAACAATGAATAATTTTGGTTTTCAAATTTGTGTTTATAAATTTTTTCTTTTAACTTTTGTGAATTTAGATATAGAAAAATAACTTTAATTAAAATCAGAATATATATACATAAAATTGAGAATATAAAAATGGAATTAAATACATGCAATTATTAGTTGCATAAAATTTCAATTTAAATTATCTTATATTTTCTAATAGATATTATTTAATGTAAAATATTTTCCCTTCTTCTACATGTAATTGATACTTTGCCTCAGGTCAGTAACAAAAATAAGTTAATTTACAAAATTTCTTAGTAAAAAGACTTTAAATAAAAATATAATTGACATATTCTGAACAATTTTTATTTCATGTCATATCAATGGCAACCATTGTCATAATCATTTTAAATTTATCATGCTTTGTGATGGTTCACAAAAAATCTACATTCAAAAGTTTTGATCATCATCAGAAATCAATGTATTATAAACTGACTTTGATAATTAAGAATAATTTTTTTTGTTATTAAATTAGAAAATTCCCAATTTTTAATAAAATCTAAATGGTCTTCAATGTAATCTATTTCATAGTAGTTCTATAATGAATTTAATTATAGAAAATTATGAATTTCTTTTAAAGCATAATCATAATCTTATATACTAATTATAAATACATTAGACTTTAGTAAAATATGCTATTGCATTTTAGTTAAAAATTCTTTTATTCATTACCTATCACACTAAAAGCTTAAACATGAAACATTTTGTGTCACAGAATATAATAAAAAAACACGCTTTTAATGATTTCATTTTCATTGGCATTAAAATGAATTTAAAAATAATTTCTTCTTCATATTAATTAATATTTCAATCTAAAAGCTCTAAACTTTTCTGATTTCACATACTAATATATGAAACATATTTAGGATAGATTTCGCATTCCTTTAATCAAGGAATGCGAAACAATTCTGTTCCATTTAGTTACTTATAAACTATTATAAACAAAAATCAGTGTTTTATGCAAAACTAAGAATATAGGTATTCATTGCTGTTAATAAATTAATTTATAAAAAAAAAAAAAAAAAAAAAAAAGTAACAGGAATTAATTCACAGATATCATAATAAAGTTTTTTTAAATAAATAAAAATTTAAAGTTTAGAGATGAAATTAAAAGAAAATAAATGCAGTGAAAATGAGTCTTGTATTTAAACTGTCAAAGCACACATAAGGTTTTTCATAATAATAAAATATTTAGATATAAGGTAAAACTATTGAATATTTTTCTCATTAATTCATAAATGATTATAATACTCTAATTTTTCTAAAAAAAAAAAAAAAAAAAAAAAAACATAATCATTAAAATTTCTAAGTTCATACATTCTATTAATATGCTTTTACTCAATAAAACATTTGCATTATGTTGAAATTCGAGAAATATTTGCATTAGAATAAGAGCTGTGAAATTATGCTCGATATTTAGGCATATGTGTGTGATATACTAAATGCTATAATTAATTTCTGATCAAAGTTTAAATATTTATGCTCTTTCTCCAAATTAATTTTCCATAACCTCTTTTTCATTATTAAATTTTAATAGATGGCTGAAAAATTATATGCTTTTTTAAAGTGAAATCTATAAAATATAAGAATTTTATAAAATGTAACTATTTTTATTTGTAAAATGATGAATCTTATTAGAAATTAGATAACAATCGTAATATTATTATCACACAAATTTTGCTCTCAAATGAAATTTCAAAATTACCACATTGATCAATTGTAAAACCTTACTTTAAAATTTTAATTTGAAAAACAATGTATTCAGTTTCTACATAATAATTTAATTAAGTAATATTTCCAGTAAAAGTAAGCTTTAAGAACTAAAATGACATAGACAAATTTTGATTGTTTTTTCAATTCTAAGGGCTATTCACATTTTTAAAATGACATTATAATTTTTAAATAATCTTTGATTAATTTTTATCAATCATATAGTCTGCTGTTCAAAAGTTTCCATCAACAAAACTTTTTATGAATGTATATTTAAAGAATACCAATAAAAGTCAGCTGTAAAATATTTTGTTCTTGCTTTAATCAGAAAGCTAGAGCAGAGTTACAATTATTTGATTGAATATATTAATATTTCTTTACATAAGGCAAAAGCAAATATTTATTAGAATTAAGTTTTCAAATTAAATACATAGAGGTTTATTTATTAATTAACTATAACAATTTTAAGAGGCAAATAACATGGAAAGGAACAAAACATTACATTTAGGTACTACAATATTATTATATAAAAGTGTTATTTTGAAAATATCAAATGTAAATTAAATTGATTGAGAAAGCTAAAATACAGCTAATCTTGAATTTAGGGAAAAACAATATTTTATTCTGAAATTTCACAATATAATTTTTTTCACATTTTAGAGAAAAATATGCTATTGTCTATGTCTACTAAAGATATTATGTGATAAAAAAAACATGATTTTTGTTGCATTTGTTTTTTAATTATCTGAGCAAAAGCTAAAATATACTCAGAAAGGTATATTTAAATATGATGTAACTAATGACATGCACACACACCATACTAGAAATTACAAGTATACTTTTTCAATGGATAAACATTATTTTATTCAAAATATACAATTCTGTTTTAGCCTTTAATGCATTACAATCTCATTATATATATATATATATATATATATATATATATATATATATATATATATATATATATATATATATATATATATATATATATATATATATATATATATATATATATATATATATATATATATATATATATATATATATATATATATATATATATATATATATATATATATATATATATATATATATATATATATATATATATATATATATATATATATATATATATATATATATATATATATATATATATATATGGAATAGGGATAACAAATACAAACTGAAGATGATCTTAAAGCCTAACTCACTGTTCCAACAAGTAAATAGAACTACAAAAATTAACACTTTTTTGTCTAGTTTTTAATATTCAAATTTTTGTTAATTAAAAGCAGAGTGAATTATTTCAAATTAACAGCATTATATTCAGCATATTATTAAAACATTAAATTAAAATTGGCCTGTGAGTAATGAAACTGAATAAAAGAGAAAATACAACATAATTTCTAGTAATATAACATGGTATTCTCTTTCATTTATTATTCCTTCATCCATTATATTTATAATAATTTAATTAAAGCAATCAATTCTATGGTAATTATATTGCATTTTTATGCATTATTCTAAATGAATTCTTAAATAAAATTCACATTGCAATATCAGAGAGAAGCACAAACAGATAAGAAACTATCTACTTCAATAGACTATTCCAAAATTGGTTTGTATTCAACTCCTGTTTAAAATGTTGAAGGTCAGTAGCATTATTTTACGCTCTCAAGGCATAGGACTGAGGTTCCATCTTCGGGCTGGGCAAGGTCAACTCAGCATTGCATCCCACTGGTGGGTTGATAAACTGAGTACCAACATGCTTGGGAACTAAATGCTAGAGGTTTTGCATTAGGCTGACAGCCTAGTCAGAATATAAACTTTGCACAACAGGGTCTCTCGGTCAGGAAAACAAACACGGACACTAAAGGCCTAGGTCAACATGGGCTGTTGTACAACAGAGATACATTAGTTTTTCCACCCTAGATTTTATTAAAGGAAATAGTCTGCATACCATTTTTTTTTAAAAATAATGTAGTGAGCATCAAGAATTTTAACAAGTACTATAAAGTGTTTAAACCATGTAAACATTTAAGTTTATTTTAAATGATTGCAATGAAAACAAGTTTGTTTCAAGAATAGATCACTTACACTATAAAGCTCAAAACATCGCTTTCTCTTCTTCTAAATTATTTAGTTAACCAAGATTTTTGGTCAGTGTCACACATTTATATATTTAATCATATTGAGTAAACAAAAATGAATTTGTTTATGAAATTTTTCAGACTTCATTAGTGAGTTTTTTATTTGTTAATAACATGTATTCAAGACAATTATTTTGCCATGAAAATAAATTTACAAATGATGTGACGACTTTACATTATTATGAAAGAATTATATGATATTCAAATCCATATAATCTGTATATGATTGCTTCACCTTTCATATGATTGCTTTAGCATACATTTATTTTTTTTTTAATAAATATTTAACTAAACTCAGTGACACAACAGCCTTTGTTTGCCAAGGCCTACAGTGCTCGTCTTTGTTTTGCTGATCGAGGGGACCTGGGAAGTGAAGTAAATGTCCCAATTATATGGTAAGCCTAATCAAAACTTCCAGTTTTAGTTCTCAAGAATGCTTGCTACTCAGTTTATTGACCCACAACAGAGATGAAATGCTGTGTTGACCTTGCCCAGCCAGAGGATTGAATCTCGGATTTAAGTCTTGGAATGTGAAACTTTATCACTAAGCCGCTGGGCTTCATTAATAAATATTGTATTTGTATTAATTATTTGTACGAGACATTATATACTATACACAGAATATATATATTATATATATACATACATTGGTGCCCAAAATTGTGGACACTTTTGGAAATTTTTGTTTTTGAAATTTGTATGCTTATAGAAAGCGTAACATTTCACAAAATGCAAACTTGTATATATCATTTTAAAGAGAATTTATTACTGAATTCAATACAAAACACAAAATTCAGTTATTTGCAAAACAAAAAAAAAAGTTAAATGGTAAAAGTTATCGATATATATTAGATAGTGATGATTGCAGTGAGTTATCAGTACTTAGTAGAGTACCATTTATTTTTGATTACAGCTTCACATTGATTGATTGAGCTGACAAGAGTTTTAAGCTCTTCTTTTGTTATTACATGATTCCAGAAAAGAATTATAGCCTCAATTAGTTCCCATTTATTTGATGGGCGCCTCATTCGGACAAGAGTTTTCAAATGGTGCCACAAATTTTCGATAGAATTGAAGTCAGGACTGTTTCCTGGCCACGACAACAATTTAATGCTCATTGTACGAAACTACTCTTTCGATATTTTAGCCGTGTGGCAAGGAGCAGAATCTTCTGAAAAATAAACGAAGCATTGCTGGGAAAGAGATCTCTCATGGAAAGTAGAACTTTTGGTTCTAGAATAGTGTCAATGTATTTTTTGGCATTCAGTGTCCCATTGATGACATGAAAGCGGCCAATACCATCTGCTGACATGCATGATTAAATCGTAACACTAACTGGGTTCTTCGCCGTTACTTCAATGTAGTCAGGATATAGTTCTTCTCTTATTCTAAGTCTTACATATTTTTACCCATCACTACTGAATAACGATAGCTTAATTTCATTACTCCATATAAATTGTGACCACTGATCATCTGTTCAATTAATGTGTTCCTTTGCCAAATGTAGTACTTTTTTTTCCTTGCTGAAAATTAACATAAGGGTTTTTCTTGGAATTCTGCCTCTCAGTCTAAAATATGTTAATTTTCTCCTGATTGTTCTTGAACTGAAAGGAACACCAGCATCATTCAGATCACTTCTGATAGCCACTGATAACATTTTTCTATCTTGAAGACATAGTCTTTTTATTCTTCTGCCATCAATAGATATTGTGCACCTTTTTCGGTCTTTTCCTTCTTTGCTTTTTATTCAATTTGTCTCCTGATATCGTGAACAAAACTTTCGGACTACAGATGATGTCACTGAACCACCCACTTGTCTTGCAATTTCGGCATAGGAAAGACCACTTTTTCGTAACACAAATATTATATGTCTTTCTAGGTGTCCAATATACTCTTTTATTTGATGTCACTGCTTCTTGACTAAATATTAAATTTTTTTACAAAAATTGCTACTTGTAATTGCAGTGTATAAGAAATAGGTTCTCCTTCTACAGAACAAAGCAAAATAATGAATTGTTTCTAGTGTAAACATAATTTCAGCTTATACTAGCAGTTACTAACATTTGACTGGTTCTCAAAACAAAAACAGTGATTGGCCAGGAAAGCTAGACAATATAAACCACTTTATAACTGTTTTTGTATTTATATTAAAATACATATAACTTGTTTTTGTATTGAATATAATTGAATTTTGTGTTTCGTATTGAATTCAGTAATAAATTCTCTTTAAAATGATATATACAAGTTAAAAAACCTAAAAATTTCCAAAAGTGTCCATAATTTTGGCCACCACTGTGCGTATGTGTGTGCATATATATATATATATATATATATATATATATATATATATATATATATAAATATTTACTGAATAGCATTTAATTATTTCAGACCCAAAGCCAAACTCAAGGCAGAAAATTTTTAAGTATATATGTTATGAAGCTGGTTTACAGTTTCAAATAATTAAATAATTTTATTTATAAGTTTTGATTACATTAAGGAAGATCAAATTGTATAACATCTTTTTTCCCACAGAAATTACTTTTAGACATTTTTAAAATTAGTACTTTATAATCTGATTATTAATAAAATATTTTACTACACCATTATCTATTATAAACAGTATTTTTTTATAGTATAAATATTCACTAATTATTTTTGAATCTTGTCCCATTTTTCAAATTATGAATACGTAAGTAAAAAAGATACAAAATTTTAAGAAATGTTAAATTCTGAAATAAAAATATGTTATTAAATAATGGTAAAAATGGCAAAAAAATTTGCACATAAACTGTGTATGGAGATGTTTTATACTAGAAGCATATTTCCTCACCAGAAAAGTATCAAATCATAACAGATATCATATATTTATTGATAGCAAATTATTAAATTCTTAAAATATCTCAATATAACGTTTTCAATAATAATAAATAAAAAGTAAATTAATAATTAAGAGTATTTTTTAAGACATAACAAATGTTTTGCTTTTTTAGAAGAGAATGCATAATAAAATTTGCTTCAAATTAAATATAGCTAACCTAAAAGCCAGTTTAAAACTCCAGCAATCTTTAGATGTCAATTTTAAACTGAATTTTTTTATATCAAGTCTTCTAATAATTACATAAATTATTTCAGCACAGATGAAAATGTAAACTTACTTCTGATGATATTGCTTTTGCTTTTCTTGTTCTTCTTGCAATCTCTTTTCCTCCTCAAGTCTTTCTTCCTCTTCTTCTTCAAGTCTTAATCTTTCTTCTTCCTCTTCAATTTTTTTCCTTTCTTCCTCCTCTCTTCTGCAAAATTATAATTAATAATTTAGTTTTCTAATAAATTTAACTGAAAACTTATAACAAATAGATACTTTAAATAGTTACTTAGCAAATGTGTATTGGAAAATTGTTTGAGGCTTTGAGGTATTTAGAAAGTTATGTTTAAATTTTATATATGCTGAATGACAACCTATAATGTCATATAAAAATAAATTGAATAGAGTAATTTATTTAAGATAGACTGTTAAAACAATCAGCACAACAAATATTTAAGAAAAATGTGGTGAAAGCATCAGTTTGAAATTCATCTTGATATAAATGATAAAAGTGAAAAGAAATTGTGCACAGAAAATTATAAGGGTAAAAATTTACTTTCTTCTTTCCTTTTCTTCCAAATCACATTTGTGGGCCATGACGAAAGGACGGAAGAGGTGACACACATTATTTAGAAGATTTATATATTCTGTTTTTGCCTTCTTTTCTGATATATCACCTAAGGCTTGCCATGCTAATCTAAATTAGATTAAAAAAGATTTTTAGAAATTAGATTATTTAAATAAATTTGTAATTATATTCATCATTTTAAGTATAACATCACAGCAAAACAACTAGATACAATCATTTGTTAAAGAAAATTATCATGGCACAAATATTCCTTGATTACAGAGATCTCCTAATTTTTAGTTAATCTTTTCAAAATAGCTATGTAAAGTGAAATTATATTTATTTTATAGTACAAATCACAATATTTTATTAAAGCCATTAACAGAAAAAATAGTTTAATAGATTATAGTTCAATGAGTGAAACATTTATTATCAACTGGAGAATATATTGTTTATTTTAAATCATATTTTCACAATCAAAGAGTACTGAAATTTTTTACAGGATTATTCACTTCTCTAATTTTAAATTGAAAGAATATTATTGAAATATTTCATAAAATGCATTTTCCTGGCAAGCATCAGATGGATTTTTTACATAGCATTAGGATTCTGAAGTGACATTGAGGTTTCGATACAATTTAAAATTTAAACATACATTGATTAAGAATTTTTATGAAACATAATAATAAACAGCATATGACATATTAAACAATATATAACAAAAAATATAACATTATCAATAAACATATTTCATTAAGGATATTTTTGAGAATTTTGGATCAAACAAATATATCCATAGCCAAAGGATAGAAAAAATAGACGTCAAAATAAAAAATTAAAAAGAAAAGTTAATGTTCATAAATTTATTCACAATAATGTAATAACAATTTAATGTAGAAACATAAAATTTAATAAAAATAAAATATTTCCTACAGAAAAATTTTATAGAAAAGATATCATTTTGAAATTATTTGGATGATTTACAAAAATTTCAGCTCTAAGTACTTACTTTCTATCCCTACCAATTACATCCAAATAACCAACAGGTGGTGCCTTTTCTTCATCATATTTTCCATGTGCAATTTGTTGACTATATGCTACTAGAGATAATTTGTCTTTGTATGATAAATGAAATGCTTTGCCTTCTTTCTCTAAAATGTAAATAATAATTTTTGAAAATTAAGCCAGCTGTGACATATATTATAAGCAAAAAATTCATGACAATTTATTCAAATAGAAACTAGAAACATTTAATTCAAATAGAAATTATTTCTATAATAATAATTTATTTTATCTTATCTCAGTAGAATAAATTTAAAGTTTGCCACTGAAATGAATACCAAGCTAAAACAATATATTTTGTTTTAAACAACACAAATTATTATTATTATTATTCAGATAGCACAGATTTGTACAAAAGGAAATTTAAAAATATAAATACAATCATTATAGATATAACTGAAATGAACTACTTTCTAAACAAATTAATATTTTATAAATTATAATTTTTATACATAAATTTAATATATTATTTATATTAATATTTTATAATTATAAATAATTTATAAAATATTAATAATAAAATGACCACATTTAAAAATGCTAGTCATACTTTTGCTTACTTCATAAAATAAATATTAAAACTGACTAAGAAAGAAAATTAATCATAAAGATTAAAACTACATTCTAAGCAACTCATCTATATCAGACTGAATTGAACATCCTTTTTTAAATTGTTAGTTTAAATTAGTAGTTATACAATTTATGACACAAATTTTGCTTATTTAGTGAAAAAATTTTTTTAAATTAACCGGAACTTAATATTAAAATATTATTTTTAAAGACATAATAACAGAGTGAATCCATAAATTAGCAGTAATTGTATTTTCAAATAATATTAAAATATATAATCAAAGATTAGATAATTATATTATTAATTGGTATATTTAAATAAGAGCAAATATTTTATACTTATTTTAGGAGGATTATTTAATGTAATTAAAATTTCTTTCTTTAAGAATATGTTAATATTTTAAATTGGCTATCATATATATGAACTTGTTCTTACACGTCAAAAATATTAGTCTAAAGTGACTATCATCTTAATTTCAATTTTAAAAACAGTTGAAAAGGAAATACATAAAATATTGCACTGCTATCATTAATAAATTAATTTAATTAAAATTACAATAATCTTTAAAATAAACCCAGTTATATTTGATTAATTAACACTGCAACTTCTACCCATATATAAGGTAATTAATACGATATGACCTTAATTATGAAAATAATCGTAATCCATAAAAATATAGTGTATTCGATTAAAAATTACCAATATTAATATTGAGATTTTAGCGGATGTGACAAATTATGTAGATACTATTATAATACAATTTAATGAACAATGTTAATTTAATGTAATGACAGTAAAATACTTCAATTTATTATAGGATTACAATTGTCTTTACTACAAATAATATCGAAATTTAACTATTTTTAAAATAAACAAATGTCTGACGCAAGGATCTTATAAAAGTTACAAATTAACATGTACACAAATATACGTGGAGAAATGAGAACTAAAAACTCCACATCACCGCTAAAAATGTAAACATAGAACCTACCTTTTAAGAATTTAGTAGACAAAGCATACAGTTCATCGATATTAAATCCCCAAGTATCTTGAAACTCGTCCTGTGCTTTAAGGGAATTATTATTCGATGTTTCTGTATCACATAAATCTTTCTTATCTTTGTTAATATTATTTTCACATATATTGTTAGTATTGGTTTCTCCGTTCATGGAGGCAGCCATCTTCTTGCCGTCTGTTTGGTTGCCACTTTGAAATTTAACTGAGCTTATTCATTAATTTAACTGAGCTCTACTACTCATATATATATATAGATATTGCTAGAAAATTAAAAAAATTATAAGTTTCAATGTGCAGTGATCTTTTATTAAAAGTTGCCCTTTATAGCAAAAGCTGCACTAGTTTTACAATAATGTGATCACATTTGTCTTTTGAAACGTTTACTTTTGTTTTCAAACAATAGAAAGTGAATCAAAATTAAGAAGTTTTTTTAATGAATACCTGTGTGTTTTTAAGAAAATAATATAGATCAGTAATTATTTCAGAATAAAGTTCTTGATGAGATTTTAAATGAAATTTTATATTTCTTTTGATTTCTTAGACTCACTTTAAAAATTACCAATATTAAGACATTTAGCAGATATATTTTAAAAATTTATGTACAGATAATTTATGTGTAGACATTTCCTTTTAATACGGCTATTGTTTCTCAAGTAAGAAGTTAATGTATTGAAAGTCAAGGAATTTCTTCTATTACAAAACAATAGTTCATCTCGTTACGGTCAAGCGTAGCAGCTTGAATTAATAATATTTTATTTTATAATATTTTGATGTTTATATTTAGGAGAGAAAAGATTTACGTTTTTCTTCCGTTTGGTTTAGATTTTAAAATTAAATCTATTGCATGTTTAATTATATGTTATGCTATCGTTTTTCAAGTAATAAATTGTTTCTATGTTTGTTTTGAATATAGATTACATATTTACATATTATTACATTGAATTCATAATTTAGTTTTCATCCTAATAGCATTGAGTCATAATAATTTATTTTACTTAATTTACATTTGCAAAACAAATTATGGATTCTAAGTTTTTTCTTTTATCCAAGTTAAATCAATAACTATAACAGTAAAGCTTATTAACTAAGTTATTTAATATCTGATATGCGTAACTTTCAAAGAAAAAAAAATGAAAATCGCAATAATGTTTGTTTAGAGACTACAGAGATACTCATCATTAGTCATTACAATTTAATATGATAGTCATGATTAAAAAATAATAGATTAGAATTCTTGATGTGAGATAAGCCGAGTTTTATTAATCGTAATCGGAAATGAATTATTTGTCCACTCAATGCATTCCGCATATTAATATGCGATGTGAGTAGTAATTTAGTTGCGATTAGTAAGCAAATATTTCTATTAATACTCATGGGAATCGTTAAACCAACACTTTATTTGTTGCCTACCTTCTAAACGTTTTCAACCCTAATAGTTAGTCTCTCCGAAAGTTTCTCTTTTAAAAGGATATGTTTCATATGATTATAGAAAATAAATACTATGCCAAGTACTAATTCCTGATATCACCAACTTACTTAGAAAACATTCAACACCAGGAATTTTTAAATAATAAGCAATAAGTCAAAAAGGATTCTAATAAATTAGATTAAAAGAAAAAAGAAAGAAATTTTTTTTTCAAAATTAGTTTTTAGTATTTTATTTAAACTATGAAGTAGACAATTATTTATCCATCTTATTGTAAAATTTAACGAGCATTTGATTTGCCTAGCCAGTTACAAAAATTTTAGGATGCGTAAACAGTAGCGCGAAGAGTTAGATTTTTGCACAAATTAAATAGAGTATTTCTTTCAATACTGGTATACCATTTGGAAACTTCTAAAATATTTGCTCAATAAAAATTGCATTAAATACAAACAAGAATATTTTAAAATAACAAAAAGGGCAAATCATTTTATAAGCGAAAAGGAAAAGCAGCTACTTAATATTAAATTTAATGTTGAATTAGGAAAATTTAAGAAATGTTAATCATTGACGCAAAATAAAACAATAGAATTCAATTAAGCTAGCTTTTCAAAAACATATTATGGATATTTATTCCCAAATAACATTTTTACCTATCATGGTAAAAGAAGATTTATTTTTATAGGTTTGTATCCCAGACTTTTTTTACATATAATCCATATCATACATTGGTATAAAAAATTCCATAATATTTACATTTCTCCAGTTACCTTATGCTACAAAAAAAAAAAAAATAAATAAATAAATAAATAAATAAATAAATAAATAAATAAAAATAAAAATAAAAGTTGAATAATTTGATGAAATATTCTTTGAAACCGATTATTCTCAAATTCTTATAATTAATGCTTTTTTTAGGTATTTTATAATTTAGTTTTTAGAATTGCAATTTAATTTGATTATTTATAAACCATTTATATAAAAATATGCGAATAATAAAAATTTTAAAATTTTTATTGTTCATATATTTTTATATAAATGGTTTTAGTAAAGTAATTGAAAGTACATAATCAAAATTAATGGGATTTATTAACGTAAATTTAGTTTTGAATGTAATTTAAAAATTATAAGATCCTAATGTGATTTTGGATGGTTGGACAATGTTTGGTACTTAGTTATTATCCCATCAACCTTTTTCGTCATAAAAATATGTCATTTTTTGCAAATTAAAAAAAAAAAAAAAAAAAAAAAAAAAGTGAAAAAAGAGTAGAATAATTATTTATTTCTTCTTCATAGCAATGAGATAAAATCCTGATTTTTAATTTATATTGTGTTAAATTGCATCATTAAACGACAAATATTTTTTTCACAGATTTGGTCAACGGGATGGTACACAAGTACCCAATGTTTTCAGTGTGATGCCATACATATTTAAGTATGCTTATGCTTTACTTAAGTCAGTAAATAAATTTTTTAAATAATGTTTTCTCTTCAACATGTTCATGGCCTTTTTTCAATGTCATCACGCCCCACATGCTGAGAGGCGCTAGCAGCCGAATGGTTAGCTCTTGCCTTCGGTTCAACAATTCGTGGGTTCGAGTCCCACCTTGAGCATGGATACTTGTAGTGATTCGGAATCCACTTTAAACCGTAGGTCCCGGTCTAATTAGCCCTCGTGTGCAAAAAATGACCGTTGAGCGACAAACAAACAGCCATACAAATTTAACATTTTTTCATTTTTTGATAGTTAAAGTAGGAAGTAATTGATTTTAATTATCTAATAAACATATATATTTTATTATTATTATAAATGTAAAAAGTATGTTGGTAAGATAGTTTCTAAAATATCAGGTATAATGAAGAGCTTCAAGGAATTGCTTAAATTTAAGCAATATTTCTGAAAAATAAGAACTTTTTTTCATACTTTTTACCTTTATTATATAAAAAACATATTCCAGCAAAACATTTTAAAACTGCTGTACTAAATATTATTAAATGCTTTATAAACAAGTAAATTATTTTTATTTAAAAAAGTTACCGAAACATTTAATCATTTTTAAAATTTAGTAAATTTTATTCGTAAAAAAAGTATAGAAATTAAATAGATGTGTAATCTGTAAAAAACTTTAAATAATCCGGGAAATTAAAAAGCATGCAATTTTAGAAGCATAAAACTAACTCTAAACTAAACTTTGTGGCATGACAGCTCATGTGTGCCAAGGCACCACAGTGACATCTCTGTTCTCCTGACCGAGAGGCCCTTGGGTGTGAAGCATATGTCCCGATTAGGTGGTTAGCCTAATGCGAAACATCTAGTGTTTGATTCCCAAACATACTTGGTACTTAGTTTATCTACCCCCTGATGGGAAGACTGAGTTAAGCTTTCTCTGTCCGAGCCTCAAACTTTGGACTTGTGCCGTGGGAAAATGAAACGCTTTCAGTAAGCCACCGTCTTCAACTTAAAAAGCATGATTATAACATTAATTAATGACTACTGTTTATTTCAATTAACAAGTTTTGTATTTATCATTCAGACGCTTTCTTCAAAGTATGATTCATGAAAAGCATGTGCTGAATCACATAGAAAACTAACACAAATCATGAAACTTAAAATAATTTTTTCTTTCACATAATCTTAGTTATAGGAATACAATTTAGTTCAATTATGATTCAATAGCATATTTTCAACTTAAGTTGTTAACTTTTTTCTTTAGTTTTGAATAATAATATAATGGATACAGAATTATTAAATTGATAAGAAAAGTCAAATGGTTATAATTGTGGTGTTCAGTAATTAGAGGTATATTAAATTTAATATTATATGAGATTAGAGTTACATAAATAGGAAAATAGAAAATACATACCACATATATATATTTGAGAAATACCTGTATTAATTTTCATGTAAGGTAAGCTTTCGTGTGAGTCTCGGATAAATCAAAAGAAACCAACCATGCGCCATTAGTCTTAGGTCATACACAGTATACATAAAATGCGATAATTTATCGTATAACAGATCCAATAAGTAAGTCAGCTATTTTAGTCTTATTCCTAGATAGTTTTATTTAATGAATAGTTGAAATTTCCTATTTCAATATTCATGTCTTCAGTCTTCTATCAAAAATATTTCCTATTATATGTGCGTCATTCGTATGATACGGGATTTTTCAAAATAAAAGGAAGTTTTACAGATTCAGTATCGCCTAAAAGAAGAGCCACTTACACTGAGCTTTAAGCAAGCAACTAGGGCATTATATATATATATATATACAAGATGGGGTTATAATTAAATTTCCCCTATAAACAGCATCCCACAGAGCAAACGGATGAACGGAATGCAACGAAATTTTATATATGGGCTTTACACGAGATGTGCTCACGGAATTTCGAAAAAAAATTTTAGTTTCAAAATGTTCACCAGAGGGTGCTTTTTTTCGGAAAAACATGAAATTTAACTCAGTAAACGGCCAAAACGGAATGCAGAAACAATATTAACAAACCAGAACAAGAATTATGAGTAATAAAATGCAAAACCGGGAAAATCCGTCATCTGTAGGAGAAAAATGTCGAGATATGCATGCTTGGGAAGAAGAGGAAGCTTTATGCAAAACAGGTTTGGGTATAAAACGTTTGCAGACGTTGACATGTTTAAGTCGATGTTTGCGTCTGTATTTATGGCGGTCTCTTTAGTTGAACGTTCGTTATTGGTGAAGCTGGTTTACGAAAACAAGGGGAATGCTTTTGCTGCAGTTCGTGAATTTCGTCGTAGAAAGAACCTACGGCGTGGACCAATGTCAGCTAAAGGTATCTGGGCCATGATTAAGAGATTTGAAGAGACGGGGAAATTAGGAGTTCAACCAGGAAGAGGCCGCAAACGTATCACACCGGTACTTGTTGATGCCGTAAAGACAGCTGTTAACGCACAGTCACAGACATCAGAATTCGGGGGCAGTAGCGCACGTGCAGTTTCTCGACAGACTGGCTATGCTTACAGCACCGTCCGAATAGTGCTCAGAAACATGATGCACTACTTCCCATATAAGATCCGCCCTACCCAAGAGCTGCTTGATAGGGACAAAGCACAACGTCTCTCATTTGCAGTCAATTTCCTCAACAGAATGACTGTTGATCTGTCATGGCCTTGGAATATTCTGCGGAGCGACGAGGCTCATTTCTACCTCAACGGGACTGTCAACATACAGAATTGCCGCATTTGGGCTAAGGAACATCCTCGGATGCGCACTGAATATCCCCTGCATTCTCAAAAGGTGACTGTCTGGTGTGGATTCATGGCGATTTTCCTCCTTGGGCCATTCTTCTTTGAGGAAATCACTGAACGTGGGCCTGTCACATGCTCCGTTACGGGCCGTCGGTACCATGTCATGCTGCAGACGTTTGTTGTGCCGCAACTACAGCAAAGGCGAGTCCTTACATCGACCATTTTCATGCAGGATGTTGCACCTCCACATATCCATGAGTCCGTGAAGGCGCTATTGCTCCAACACTTCACAGAGGAGCGTGTTATTAGTAGCTTCTTTCGTTATCCATGGCCACCACGTTCGCCGGATCTAACTCCATGCGATTTCTGATTATGGGGTTATTTAAAAAGTCTGGTGTATCGTAGAAGTGTTACGACGTTGAATGACTTAAAGAACTCCATAACGCTTCATGTGCGAAGCCTCACAACTGATCAGTTACGATCTGTTGTTGAACACACTGTGCATTAACTTGAAATTTGCAGGTGAATGAGGGTGGTCACGTGGAGCAACTTTCCCTACATCGTCCTGGATACGATTAACAACTGCTCCGCTTGTGAAATTTAGTCCTAATATGTTCTTGTTTCGGCAAACTGAACTGTTTTTTTGTTTCTCAAACAACGTACTGTTCTTTTTTCCTTACCTTTACTTAATGTGGTTCGATGACAGGGTGATCAGACATAATAATAAATGTTAATTGTTTCTGTATTCTGTTTTGGTCGTTTATTGTGTCACATATCATGTTTTTCCAAAGAAAAGCGCCCTCTGGTGGACATTTGGAAACTAAAATTTTTTTTTGAAATTCAGTGAGCGCATTTTATGTAAAGCCCATATACAAAGTTTCGTTGCATTCCGTTCATCTGTTTGCTCTGTGGGATGCTGTTTATAGGGGGAGTTTAATTATAACCACCTTGTATATATATATATATATATATACATACATACAGGGTGTTCCAAAATGACCGCATAAACTTAGCACAGCTAGATTCCTCGTTGGTGGGAGTACATAAAAACTGTCCTAAGAGGCGTTCCTGTACGATATCAACAGCAGTATATTTACATTAGCTTATGTTCAAAGTGTCAGTCTTCAATGTCGAGACAGGCTTTAGAACGCCGTGGAATGACTGTCATCACACGTTGCAGCAACGCGGGATCCACCAAAGTATAAGAAGCGTGCAGATGAGCAACTAAGTCCGTTTGTGTTGGCACTACGTCTCCATACACCAGTTCTTTGAGATGGTCTCATAGGAAAAAATCCAACAGCTTAAGATCTGGTGTATATAGAATCGGACCCTTAAGTCCGATCCAGGGGCCGGGGTATCCAGCCAACCACGTACGGGAGCACAGAAATGCGCCGGAACCACATCATGCGGGAAACAAAGACATTTCAATTACATCGGCCTTACATTAAGTACATGTCGTAGTGGTCACAAATAGAATACCTGGCCACCATACGAAGACAACCGGTAGCTGCAAGATGCAGTCTTTTAAATATACCAGTTTAACGACGGCTTAAAGTCATTCCATGGTTCACGCGCATGCATGACGCAATATGCCTGGCGAACGTTTTAAACATTATCGTCTGGAAAGATATGTAAATACTGTTGTTGATATGCCTAATAAAGTGTTTTTTCTTGCACCGGAAATGACGCCATACTTTGTTTTTTGTATTTTTCTCCTAACTATTGATCGTACAGGAACGCTTCTTTGGGGAGTTTTTATATATTCCCAATAAGGAATCTAGCTGTGCAAAGTTTATGCGGTCGTTTTGGGACACCCTGTGTGTGTATATATATATATATATATATATATATATATATATATATATATATATATATATATATATATATATATGTGTGTGTGTGTGTGTGTCGATTTAATCTCGTATTAAATAAGCTGTGCATTTAAATATAAACGCGCAATTTATTCTTTTATTTCAATTTAAATTAACATTTTCAAATTTTTAATCTTTTCTGGTTTAAGCAATTTAAACTACATTGTTTTTTACTTATTAACAATTTCTAAAATACTTTATTTTGTTTTTTAATTAATTTAGTTATTATTTAGGTTTTACTTTAAACAAATATGAATGTATGTACGCAATTATTTTTAAATAATCAATCAATAGCACAACTGAAATATCGAAGTTTGGTCTTCTTAAAGCAATAAAGAAATTAATTTTGAGAAACATTTTACTAAGCGATTACTTGAAAATGAAATTACCTTATCCAATTTATATATTTCAAATTCTCAGAACTGTAAATAAAATGCTATAGAATATACATGTATACATATTATCACTGTTAAAGTAAAACTTATTGTAGAATAAATTACTTCGTATTTAACATGTGTTATACAAACATGTTACTTATAGTAGCCTAGAGATGAATGAGATTTACTAATTCTGTCCTTTCGGGAAAAAGAGTGTATTTCAGTCTATTACAGATCTTTAGGATAAATTCTTGCAATAATCTTGTTTATGCAGCTGCTCATAATTTTTATCGAATAACAAACATCAAAATAAACTTTTATTTGAACAAAAATTATGGTTCGATTATTAGAACAGAAAAAGATTTGAACATGAGTGCTTAGTATATATAAAGCGAATGTGCCTTTTATAATGTGAATGATTCTTTGACAAATATAATTAGCTATTAATATATAACATACAGATACGCATGCTTTAAAATATAAAATTTTTACTTTCGAAGTATGTCCTGTGTGATTGGTTTCCCCTGTTGTTTCCAAGATCGCTCATTGATAACAAAAGATCCGATTTTTAAGATATATTTATTTACATTAACACACATAACACTAATTTATAGACAAAGACATAACTTTAGTTGATTAATTTTACATTCGAAATTTTCATCGCCTGGAAGCGGTACTTCCGCTACCACTCGTCGTGGCATACCCGTACTGTCTCTCTCTTTTCGACAAGCTTCCCTATTTCTCAAGTGTCTTACCACTTAACGAACTCGAGGGCTCCCGTCCGCTAAGTGTTTGATCTTCACACCTTCCTCCAGTTTTCATTGCTGGACCTTGTCCGCAAATGGAAACTACGAAGAATTCTAGAAAGTTCCTTTTACCTTTTATCACCATTCCATCAAGAGCCAAATAATACCAACATTTTAAATTTAACTTAGTGCTTAACCTAGGTGCTGACATGCTTCAGCTTACACTTTTGTTTCATATTCTCTTTAAAGGAAAATATCCCATACTACTGCTATATTCATTATATTTATTACAACACAATATTATAAAGTAAGAAAATAAGAATCAATATCAACACAAAAAAACAATTATGTGCAAATATTATTCACACACAAACCTTATGAAAATTAACGACCCATAACAAATAGAAATAACTACATTATATTATATAAAGTTAAATATGAATATTATGATATATCAGAAATTTTTTATTTTTTTTTTTTTTTTTTTTATTTCTTACAAGATTCATTATAAAAGAAAAA
Organism: Latrodectus elegans; assembly: GCA_030067965.1. Classification (NCBI taxonomy): domain Eukaryota; kingdom Metazoa; phylum Arthropoda; class Arachnida; order Araneae; family Theridiidae; genus Latrodectus; species Latrodectus elegans. The sequence goes on along the minus strand of CM057813.1, from coordinate 58,854,719 downwards.
ATAATTAATCATCCTCATAAACCCTTGATAAGGCATCTGCGATAACATTATTACTACCGGGCTTATGAGCTATTTTGACCTGATAGCGAGAAAGAGCCAATGACCATCTCTGTAATCTGGCATTCTTCGGAATGCTTTCCGTAGATATTTCAGAGGATTGTGATCTGTGAACAAATTTATGGAAGTTCCGTAAGTCCATGCTTCAAACTTACCAAGTGCCCATATCACAGCATACGCTTCTCTCTCGATGGTACTCCATTTGGTCTGCGCTGGAGTTAATTTCTGACTGGCGAAGGTTATAGGCTTAGGATTTCCATCTGTATCTCTCTGCATTAAGCATGCTCCAATGCCAGTAACCGAATCATCTGTGTGCAGTTCAAATTGTTTATTTAAATCAGGGGTTGACAATGAAGTGACAGTACACAAACTATCTTTCAATGAGATGAAGGCCTTTTCTGTCTCTTCAGACCAAGGAATATCATTTGGGATAGATTTTCTGGTCAGGTCTGTTAATGGCTTAGCAATATTCGCATAATGAGGTACATATTCCCTATAATAGTTAAACAGTCCTAAAATCGATCTTAAGGCTTTCTTCGTTCTTGGCGATTTTAAGTTTTTGATAGCTGTAATTTTATCCGGATCGGGCCCATGCTCTCCTGATCCAACTACATGACCTAAGTATTTTACCTTCGATCGAGCAAAGGTACATTTCTCTAAATTTGCGGTAAAATTACACTGTTTTAATGTTTCCAAAACTGTTCTTAGATGGTTCAAATGTTCTTCCCAACTAGATGAATAAACTATGATATCATCCAGGAAACTTTCAACAAAATCATTATGAGGCCTTAGAATCTGATTCATAATTTGCTGAAAAGTAGCTGGAGCACCTGCAAGTCCAAATGGCATTACTTTCCACTGATACTGTCCTTTAGGTGAAACGAAACTTGTTAGTTCTCGACTATCTTGATCCAATGGAATTTCCCAATAACCTTTAAGGATATCTAGAGTTGATAGATAATTTGCCGCACCAGCTTTGAATCGTAATTCTTCTGAATTTTGCATTGGAAATGGAGCTATTTTAGACTCAGAATTCAGTCCCCGATAATCGACACATAGTCGAATCGTTCCATCTTTCTTTGCGACACATACAAGAGGATAAACAATCTCTGCGGAAGATGGTTCTATCAAATCTTTGTTTAATAGTTCTTTTATTTGATTTTCCACCTGAGGTTTTAGTGATTCTGGTATGCGGTATATGTGAGGCTGTTTCCTTTCGATTCCAGGTTTTAATGTTATTTTATGAGGTGGTACCTTAGCTCGTTTCAATTCACCATTGAATACGACTTTGTAGTCCTTAAGAATTGTTAAAAGCTGAGTCTTTTGCTTCGGAGATAGATTTGAAAATTCGGTCTTTTCTTCTAGCTGTTTCCAACTGTCCTTTATTTCTCCAAGGCCTCCTAAAGGTACAGGTTGAACTTCTCCAAAATCTTCATCAGCTTCATATATTATGCCCACCATATTCATCGGTTGGATATATTTCCTTAGCTTATTTTGATGCAAATGACGGATGCTTCCATCCGGTAGCTTAACTGCATAAGAATGTGGTGATTTTTGCTCTACAATTTCCCTGGACCTTTCCACCTAGAACAAAGTTTGTTTGTAGAGTCTGGAATCAGCACAATAACTTCATCTCCAATAGATAATTCTTTTCTTTGGATCTTAAATTATGATAATGTACATATTTCTCCTGTTGATTATTAGTATGTTCATCGGCGTATTCCACAGCTTCCTGTAACCTATTTCTAACCTTCTGAAGATAATCAGTGATTGATTCACCAATACCTTGAGGTAAAACAACTTCATCTTCCCATGTAGATTTTAAAATAGCTAAAGGTCCAACTGGGGGCGTCCATGAACGAGTAGGTAGGGTGAGACCCAGTAGTAGCGTTTGGCACTTCACGATATGCCCACAAGAGAAAAAGGCAACTGTTTGTCCCATCCTCTACCTTGCGACCTTATGGCATGATGCAACATTGATTTCATTGTGCCAATCCATCTTTCTATTAATCCGTTACTCTGTGGGTAACCTGGTGTAGAGAATTTTGGTACAGTCCTAATCTTTTAAGAAATTCTTGCGTTAACTTTGCAGCAAAATTTGTTCCATTGTCCATAGCAATGATTCGAGGAATGCCAGTCCTCATAAAAATTTCCATAAAGGCATCGCATGTCGCTTTTGCCGTCAAAGTTTTAATCGGAATTGCCTCTGGCCACCGACTGTGCTGATCCATAACACACAACACATACTGATGTCCCCTTGAAGATTTAGGTTCAATAGGCCCTAAAATGTCAGCATTGACTACTTGGAAGGGAAGTTCTGGTCTACCAACAGCTTCTATAGGTCCTCTGTCTTTCAGTTTGGTTTTCCTCCCCAATTGACAATCGTGGCAAGATTCACACCAGCGTTTTACATCCCTTGGCAGACCTTCCCACCAAAAAGACATTGTAACTCTTTCCTTTGTTTTCCTAGAAGCAAGATGTCCTCCTGTTGGTATTTCGTGAGCCAATTTTAAAATTTCTTTTCTCCTGCACTCAGGAACTACAAGCTGTACATACTTCTGTCCTGCCACATTGCCTGTGTGGTACAATAAATCTGATTCCAACCAGTAATTATTCTTACGCTGTCTGGCATCTTCAAAACACCGATTTAATGTAGCACAGGACAACTGTTCTTTTCTAAATATCTTTGCTTGCGAAATTGGAGTACTATTTTCTTCATCCTTAATAGCGGTTATTTCTTTATTTGCCAAGTTACTTTCCACTGGAGTAGTTGAAACCTCTACTTCAGAATTTTCTAAATCAAATGTTCCTTGATTTGCTTCTATTGCCTGGTGAGCTTCTATTTTCCTTCCCTCCACATTGAAAGTACTCAGAAACTATTCCTTTCCCGTGGATATTTTTTATTTCCTCTCCAAGATATTTTCTTCTTTGTTCTTCCAACAAACTAAAAACTCTAGGAGTGATCAAAGCTTGCTCATGCAATCCTTCCACAACCGCAGCATGCACCATGATATACGGCCTGATATCATCATCTGCTGACCAAAGACTTAGTGGAATAGAAACAAGCTTTCCTTCAACCGGAGATCCAATTGCAGGCCTCAAGTAAATTTTCCCACTTGACTGCAACATTTCTTCTGGTACCACTGACCTCCGCAGTACTGTAATTTCCGCACCACTATCAATGATTCCTTGAAACTTATTATCTCCTATATTTAAATCAACTCGCAAAAGCTCACCATCCTTCTCATTGATTGGAATTTCCCAATCGAAACTTGCATTACCCATTTTAATGCAAAGTTCATTTAACCCTTTTGCTTACCTCAGTTTCACTTATATTAGAAACTTGAGTTACCGTATTCATTTGCGGGCAGAATTTCTTCAAATGTCCCTCTTCCTGACATTTGTAACACTTCAATACCTTTCTATCTGGAGCGCAACTTGCGGTATTATTTCCTAAACGATTCTGTGGTCGTGGATTTGGGTTCTTTTGATAATTATAATATTCTTTCTTTTCCACAAAGTTTTTATTTCTAAGTTCACCTGGAAAATGTTTCCTTACAGTTTTGTTCTGTTTTGTTCCATGTGGGCCGGGAATAAATTTAGTATAATTGTGGGAATTATTTGCAAAACTTTTTGGCATCGAAACTAGGAAATTATCAATTTCCCTTACCAATTCAGGGACTGGAAGCCAATTTTCAGTCTCTTTCAGAAATATTTGAGATCTTACATGAGTAGGCAAACTCTCTTTTATTTTGTCAGCTACAATAAGCTCTTTAAGTTTAACAAATGTTTCTACATATCTTGATTTTAAATACAGTTCTAATGCAGCTTCCACTCAGGACGCATACTGAGCATAACTTTCATTGTGTAATTTATAACAAGAATCAAAATTCTTTTTGTGTTGTAACGGAGTTATTCTATATTCCCTTAAAATGAAATTTTTGATTTTGTCATACTGATCTAAATCTTCTTCCGACAACATAGCATTAATACCTTTAGCACGACCCTTTAAACACTGTAAAATAATTTTCCTTCGTACTGTTCGGGTACTTCATAAAGCTTGAACATCCTTTCTGCATGATGGAAAAAGAAAGGCCATTCTTCTGCTTGTTCTGGGGATCTAAAATTACCCCTTTCATTATATTTAAATAACCTAGAAATGTGTTTCCTAATTTATCTCGCCCATATTCTACCGTGCTTAATGAGTTGCCCTCATATTCCCTTTCTTTTATTTCTAATTCACGCATTTAATTTCATGCTCACGTTCTCTTTGTTCTGCTTTGGCTTTTTCTCTTTCTATCCGATCGGAAATTATTGTATTTATTAATTCTCGAACAAATGATTCTTCAAAATGTTTAGATTGTGTAATCAAATTTTTAAATCTATAACTTTCGCGTCCGGAGGAATCTGTTCTCCTAACTCACTAGCCAATATTAACAGATCCTCCTTTCGAGCTTTACCCAAGAATGCAAAGGCCATTTTAACAACTAATGTTATCGCAAATTACCAAACTTAAGTATCAACTATTCAAAGCAAAACATTTAAATCAAACAAATCACCCTTAATTTGTTTAATCTATAAAAACCTTTCCTTTAAATAAATTTACAAAAAAAAAATTTAAGAAATTTATTCTAATAATAAATTTTAAATTTTATAGTTTCAATTTTCATTTCAACACACTGTAATATACTTAATACACACGATAATATACTATAATATGTATAAAACTTCAATTACATAATACCCATTAATGAATGAAAACAATTCAAAACAAGCTAAAAAATATACATATACGAATCATACTCCCAGTTTAGGTATTTCAATTTAAATAAATCTTTATCACAGAAGATCATTGAACATATAACCACTTAAATCAATAAAATGCTAAAATAATTTTTAGTAACATGCATTTATATCTTTATCATTATTAATATATGTAATTTTACCTTAAAATAATATGAATCAGAGTTACCAGAAACAACCAAAAACTATTATTCATTGCAAGCACAATTACTCTCAAAATATAAAATAATTCAAAATTTCCTCTCATAAATGCTTCCCAATCTTGGTTTTGATACAAAATTTAAAATCTAAACTTAGTTACTTTACATAAATACTAAATACAATCATAGTAAATAATAAATATACCTAATAACATTGAATAATTCTGTGAAAATGCAATTTTTAATAATGCAAAACAATACTCAGTAAAAAGCATTTAAACTTTCTTGAAATAGTTTCTTATTCCATAAACTTTTATCATTTACATAATGAACAACAAAATGATAATGAAAATTCAAAGCAAAAACATTTATATCCTACTATATCACATTAACACATTACACCAAACATACGTTTCAACAATTTACTATTCAATAATACAGTATCTTTTAAATTAATGCACATAACTCAAGAAATTGACAATTAGCAACAACATTATTATTCGACATAAATTTGTTTTAATAAACAGATTATTCCAAAAATATTTTTTTCTAATAAATCAAAATTATATATATATACATATATATATATATTTTTTTTTTTTTTTTTTTTTAGTAATATCACCAGTTGAAAACTTTTCTGAATATTAATGAACAAATGTCAATAACCAATATTATTTCGAACCAATATCGAACTTTTTAAACATTTTCTCAATTAAATTAAACATTATACATATTTGTTTTTATCTTGATATTTTGAATATTTAAACATTTTTTCATTTATTACATTTACTTCTTAAACAAAACCCTACAAAGAAATTTACGAAAATTCTAAAACAAAATTTCCTTTAAATCATACATAATTAAAACATATATTGGCTCTTAATGGAAGGAGAAGCAATCAAAATATACAGACTCACGATTTTGTAGGTATTTTTCCATCATTAGGATCTCATCATTTTGTATTAATCCGGAATACATCCTGTCGACTGCGCCAATGTGATTGGTTTCCCCTGTTGTTTCCAAGATCGCTCATTGATAACAAAAGATCCGATTTTTAAGATATATTTATTTACATTAACACACATAACACTAATTTATAGACAAAGACATAACTTTAGTTGATTAATTTTACATTCGAAATTTTCATCGCCTGGAAGCGGTACTTCCGCTACCACTCGTCGTGGCATACCCGTACTGTCTCTCTCTTTTCGACAAGCTTCCCCTATTTCTCAAGTGTCTTACCACTTAACGAACTCGAGGGCTCCCGTCCGCTAAGTGTTTGATCTTCACATCCTGAATTATTTTTTTTCTCATTTATGGTTTATTTTGAGAAATATATTGCTTAATATAGAAATAGAATATTTTGCTTAGTAGAAGAAAAAACTTTTTATGCAGTGGAATAACATAGTGATAAAATATTTATTAATTTCATTACTTTAGTTCAATAGAAGCATCGATTCAATGTTAGTACGTGCATTTGTAAATTAATTTTTTAAACAAATATGTATAGAATTTTTCAAAAAAAGAAGAAAAAACGATAGCATTTAACGAAGAATTCCTTCCCAATATATAAACTAATTATAATCTACATTTTAAATTTATGCAAGTTTGAATTCTTTAAATATACTGCTGGCCTCCCAAACTGCAGCAACAAGAAAAACAAGAGATATTATAACAAAATGTATTCTGTATATAACATGTTGACCAAGTATCAAATGATTAAAATTTATAGACTTCTGTGAGGTGTGACTCCTGCCAAAATCAGTAGTCAGAGCAGTCGCCATTGTTGGAGATCACCACTTCCACACACCTCGGCATCGATTGACGAAGAACCATTGGACAATACGTGCCACGTATGGACGCGCATTATCCAGTTGAAATATGACCGTGGACAAGCCCTGAAAATAAGGAAGGACAATTGACTCCAACACCTCAGAGATGTAGCACTGGCTGTGTAAAATACCGGCAATGGTATTGCAGGAGTGAGAGAGGGATATCAGTTACCACCCCATACCATAATACCCAGTGCAAGACCAGTGTGGGGGTGCATAACGCAGGTTTTCAGCATCCTCTCTCTCTACGGTATCACCAGACTCGAAAGCCACCATCGTTGTGTTGCAGACGGAAGCGTGGATCGTTAGTAAAGACAATTTCATTCAATTCTGCTATTCACATCCTTCTTTCATCACATCATTAGCGGCGGAGATGTCTGTGGTTCTGCGCCAAGGGCATGGACCTCTTGCGGATAGACCATTCTGCTATCCAGTTGAAATATGACCGTGGACAAGCCCTGAAAATAAGGAAGGACAATTGACTCCAACGGTTTTCAGCATCCTCACTCTCTACGGTATCACCAGACTCGAAAGCCACCATCGTTGTGTTGCAGACGGAAGCGTGGATCGTTAGTAAAGACAATTTCATTCAATTCTGCTATTCACATCCTTCTTTCATCACATCATTAGCGGCGGAGATGTCTGTGGTTCTGCGCCAAGGGCATGGACGTCTTGCGGATAGACCATTCTGCTGTAAACGGCGTCGATTGGTATGCTGTGGTTCGTGGTGTGGTTAAGCGACCCGTCACTGTCATGCGCACAATTTGCCTGTCATCACGTGAAGTGGTGCACTGAGTTAGATGCAATCGAATACATCGCTCCATCATACCCTCCTGAATCCAACGATCACATATCCACATTACAGTTGCATGGTTTCATCCAACCGATTTCCCTGAAAGATAATCCACCATCTTGATATTCCATTATCCTTACTCTGTGGATCTTGGATAGTTGAATGAAAAATGATCGCTCTTTTCCGCGAGGCATAATTGATTGTTTTTTTGAAAAAACCACGAGAAAAACACAATTGCCAAACTTGAAATCGTCGAGATATCCAAGCCTTAAAGTTCTTTGAAGGGGCACCACAGGCGCGTGTGATGTGCGTTTGCGCTGAAATTCTAATCATTTGCATATCTTACCTATGCAGTTGTAAATTTCATGTTATTTGCATGCTTCTTTCAGGGCGATGCATTTACGGTGGCCAGCAGTGTAAATGCTCAATTCTAATTCTTCTTAGAAGACAATTTAATTGCTGAATGCTGTTGTATAGTATTTATAAATCACGGTGAACTACATATTTCACTGTAGTGCTAAAAGTACAGAAATATTAAAAGCACCATGAGAGAATGCATAAAACATAAAAGCAATAATCTCTGATTGTTCAGCTATGGTTAGAATCAAACCTGTGACCTCCGACTCCGAATAGTGTGGTCCAATCATTAGGTCATTGTGAACTTGAATAAAAAATATTCGGAATTTGACATGCTAATGTAGCGGCTTGAAATGTAAAAAGTTAGTTTAACACTTACCGTGCATGAGTTTCACTTTCACAGATTGACTTATGAATCTTGGACAAGTCAAATTCGCAAGCCAAATGTTATGCGAAATTAAGTCAGAAGATTGAATCTTACGTTTAATCAGAGCACAATGAAGGTGAAAGTATGACTTTACACTAAGACTCCACCTATAGATAATATCACCAGAGGATCCACTCCCTTAATTTTGACGTTGATCTGGAAAAGGAGGAAAGTTTCTTACAGACCATTACATCCATGGTAATTGCTCAATGACCGACCACAGGACTTTAGATTTCACAGATTTAACGAGCACGTATATCGTATGTACTTGGTGGATCTTTGGTAGCATTGTGAATAGAACTCAGCCCTTCTGGACGGAAACCAGATGCCCTAACCACTAGGCTACCATGGCCTTTCTCAGGTGAATTTTGCACATAGTCTTGTGAAACGTGAATACACGTACCACAACCAAATAAACTAGGAAAAATATCTAGTATCCACCACGAAAAATATGCATACAGAAACAAAAATTACATTTCTTGGGCTCACCTTAACTTAATGATAATCAAGTTTCTATGAATGGTAGCTTCTGAATTCAATCTCAGCTATCGTTGAATAATAGAAGATGTGTTTTGTCTTTTTACTCTCAACTGTAGATTTGTCGGGATGCAAAACAGACTAAGATAAGCGCTCAAGATTTTTCAGTTCAATAGTTCATAGGTTTGATTTCCATCTAGAGCGTGCATATTTTTTTTATGATACTCAAAATTATTTTAAACTGAAGTTGCCGATCAAATTAGGTTAGTAAGCAAAAATATGCAACAAATAATTCAATCTGTTTGGAGTGGGTGAATTTAAAATTGTTCGTAAATAACCTATTAGTTTTAAAATGCTATAGGATTTTTTAACTCGTTATTTGCATATTTGGCTTCTAGATGGATTTTTCATTTAAAATAGGGCTGTTATCACGTTTTGCAAGGTAAGGAAACCTGAAGATAACCCACCCCAACAAACGTTTGTGCAGAAGAGCAGTAGTCACCTTCACTGTTAACAGTTTAACCGAAAATCGGTTGTGTTCGCTAAAGGTGGCTGGGGCACGTTAAAACGGGGTTTGGTCGTAATGCCCTGCAAGCAAAATGATACCTTTGGGGGTGGCAGGCCAAGTATTGAGGGTCTTCTGCTTGACTCTTGCTTTAAAATAACTAAGACTTTCCCCACCTACTTCTATCTAACTGGTAGAGGCCAACTCAGGGCTAGGTGCTGGGCAGCATGTTGGTGCAGCAACAACCTCCTCTATTAAACTCTACATAGGAACCAAACCCTAGATATATCGCAAGAAAATATGCTATGATACGAATATGCTACAGTGATTCTTGGAATGAGTGTGCTTGTGGTTTTTTATACTTCTACCCTTGCAGCACATGTTTTGTTAATGAAAAATAAATTTTCCTTGGAATCAGCTTGCGCAAATATGCAAAATGTCTCGCAATTCTTCTCAGGAATTTTTGCTATCTATTATGTATTGTTAAAACACAGTTCTCTTGTTTGTTCATGAGGATCTAAGATTGAACTTAAGACTATACATTCCAAAGAACGTAATCTAACCACACAGAAACTTTGAACCCATCTGTTCGATATTATTAATGGTTAGCGTACTATTACATAGCATAAGCCTAAGTAATGTTGTTCAAACCAGCGATATCAATGTAGTTCAAGTGGACTGCTTAGTAAGGGAAGTATAACGATCAAAAGAAAAAATCAGAATAGCACATGCGCGCTAAAATCTGTCGTCCTCCTCTTCCTTTTCGACTATGTTGTTGTTGTTTACTTTTTGACTCGAGAGAATGTTCTCAGAGAGACATCACACTTGAAGTGTGTTAGCGGCGGTAAGAATCAATGATATTGTCATGTTTGCTAATTAAAACGTTATTTATAATGTATACATTAAGAATGTATTCTCCTTAATAAATTGAATTAATTTAAATTTATATTGTTCTCAACTGCATTGCCTTTCCTCTCTAATACACTATAGGGTAATCGAAGGAAGTTTAACAAAACAAAATACATGTTGTCTTTTAAAAAAGTTGTAGAGATTTAATGGAGATGATGTTAACTTTCTATTGTTTTTCCTAGATTAGTAATTGATTGAATATTGTAGAATGCGGTGATCTACAATTATTGGTAATGAATTTCCCATCTAATATAAGAAATATAATGGAAAAGCATCTACCTCAGTTATAGTCTTCAATTTTTAATAATAAGTCAATAAAACTATTGAAAGAAATATGTATTCGTTAAGTTAATTGTGTTTTGATTATACAGTCATAATGGTTTCAAGCAAACATTTAAGATTTTTATCGATGCCTTAGGGCCAATATTAAATGAAATGAAAATTTTTCATATTTATGACATGTGTTTCAGAAATCCTATTTACACTTGAGAAATGAAAGATAAAAATGCCATAAAAATAACTTTAAAAAATAATATATATTAAACTTTGTAAAACAAAACATGACGTGATATTTTAAATTTTTTTTTCAGATTCAAATGTGCATCAAATTGTTATTTTTAATCGTTTCCAGTACGGTTATTAGTAAAATGATTAAGTTATTTTTTACAAAGAAATATATGAAGTGTTTGATAACGAAAACCATTTTTTAAAGGATCGATATAGAAAAACAGATAAAAACTCTTATTTTAGAAAATAATTTCTAGGATTTTGCTTGTTGAATAACAAGCAAAATCCTATAATTCACGTGTTATTTGAATAAAATAACGTATTTTTATGGTGATATGTAAAAATTTGGTTTGAATATGTATATAAATTTCTTGTGTTTTTATATAAAAGCTTTATTTTTTTTAAATAGTATTATGAATAAAACGAATTTCAAATCAAATTAAGTTTTTTTCTGAGCATGTGTTTTTGGAAACCGTAAAAAAAGAATATTGCTTATCGATTTCTTTAATATTCTTTGTTCAAAGTAAGCAATCAAGGCAAAACAAATATTCGTAAAAGCATCAGTGTAAAAAATCATAATGAAGAAATTTTTATTTTCGGAAGTAATAAGTTTATTATCATTTTCATTAATTAAAACATTTTAAAATAACATATTAATTAATCATTTGTTGTGTTCATATGAATGAATAATCAGTTATAGAAGTTTCTAAATTAAAATCATACAAAAGAATAAGGATATATTTTAGTTATGACTAATTTTTATCACATATTAATGACATAAAAATTGTTCTTAAACATGTGACTTAAGCATTTTGTTGTTAAAATAAAGTATTAAATACGTAGAAATATATATATATAGATATATGTATATATATATATATATTAAATGTATATTTTCTTCAATTAAATGCAAATGTTTATTTAGATTTTTCATTTCTTATTTTATGAAAAATAAAAATGATAAACATTTAAAATATTTCATTAAAAAATACTCGCTGCTAGCGCATGTTGGGAATTATAAGATTGCGTAAATAATAAAGCATAAAAGATTGCTTCTCAAAATGG